>JAPDVR010000018.1:10022765-10772765 GCA_026230005.1 Gila orcuttii
CCAGAGCACCCTCCACAGGACGCCGCGAGGGACACATTTAAATGCCTTCTCCAAATCCACATAGCACATGTGGATTGGTTGGGCAAACTCCCATAAACCCTCCAGCACCCTGGAGAGGGTATAGAGCTGGTCCAGTGTTCCACGACCGGGACGAAAACTGCACTGTTCCTCCTGAATCCGAGGTTCTACTATTGGCCGAATTCTCCTCTCCAGTACCCTGGCCTAGACTTTTTCCCCGGGGAGGCTGAGAAGTCTGATCCCCCTGTAGTTGGAACACACCCTCCGGTGTGCCTTCTTGAAAAGAGGAACAACCACCCCGGCCACAGCTCCGAGCGGTTGTGTCGACAATGGAGGTAGAGAACATGGTCCAGTCGGACTCAATATCTCCAGACTCCCTCGGGATCCGGTCGAAGCACCGCCAGAGGTGGGAGTTGAAGATCTCTCTGAAAGGGGACTCGGCCAAATGTCCCCAACAGACCCTCACAGTACGTTTGGGTCTGCCAAGTCTGTCCAGCTTCCTCTCCCACCATCGGATCCAACTCACCACCAGGTGGTGATCAATTGACACCTCCCCCCCTCTCTTCACCCGAGTGTCCAAGACATACGGCCGGAGGTCGGATGAAACGACCACAAAGTCGATCATCGACCTCCGGTCTAGGGTGTCCTGTTGCCACGTGCACTGATGGACACCCTTATTGCTTGAACATGGTGTTCATTATGAACAAGCTGTGACTAGCACAGAAGCCCAATAACAGACATCGCTCGGGTTCAGATCAGGGGGGTCGTTCCTCCCAATCAGGTGTCACTGTCGCTGCCCATGTGGGCGTTGAAGTCCCCCAGGAGAAAGTCGGAGCACTTTCCAGCACCCCTCCCAGAGACTCCAAGAGGGCCGGGTACTCTGCACTGCCATTCGGCCCGTAGGCACACATGACAGTGAGAGACCTGTCCTTTTCAAATTCAATTCAAATTCAAAGAACTTTATTCATCCATTAGGAACTTCATTCGTGCTGAGCATCAATGCGTGTACGGTTCCACAGACACAGCACAATATACCACACACACACACACACACACATTACATATAAGTAAAAAACAGTTCTATATAAATAAATAATAAGTAATAACTAAAGCTTGCAAAGTACAATAAATACATGATAAATAGGCAGTAAACATTAAAAAGGTTGCATTAAAGGTAGATAAATAAAGAGATAAAATAAATCACAAATCCGCACACACGGATGGGTGAGGTGACCATTGACTCGGACCCTCTGGTGTCTATCTGTCAGAAAAGACAGGATCCAGAGAATAAGGTGCGGGTTCACATCCATTTGGAGCAGTTTTTGTCCCATCAGGTGAGGTTGCACTGTGTTAAAAGCACTTGAGAAATCCACAAAGACCAGTCTAATGAATGACCTGGGCTTTTCAAGATGGGAATAAGTGACATGTAGCAGTGTTAATATGGCATCATCCACACCTCTGTGCCGTTTGTATGCAAACTGAAGGGGGTCAACATGCAAACTGACCTCCTCCTGAAGCTGGGAAAGAATAAGCCTTTCAAAGCCTTTCATTACCAGAGATGTTAATGCCACAGGTCGGTAGTCATTGTTGCAGGTGGGATTGCTCTTTTTGGCTACTGGACAGGCTATTGGCTATTGGATTTCCAGGTTGATGGGATTGAATGTTCTGACAGAGAGCGGTTGAACAGTTTACAGAAAACACCTGCCAGCTGGCTGCAACAGGCCTTTAGCAACCGGCCACAGATCTGATCAGGTCCTGGTGCTTTGTTGGGTTTCATCCTCTTCAGCATGAGTTCCACCTCCTCCTGCCGCAACTCCAGATTTGCTTGGGCAGGTATCATAGGAGTGAGCTAAGCTTTTAGCTCCTTCCTCTCTTGTGAATAATCAGACTGGTCAAACCTGGAGTAGAATTGGTTAAGGTCCTCTGCCATGTTGACAGAGTCTATTGTCCCGGATGATACTGAGTTGACCCTTGACTTGAAGGCGCAGGGAAGCGACCCTCTCGACCCTCTCGGCTGAGCTGGGGGGCTATAAGCAAACCCAGCTCATATAAGCAAGCCCGCCGCATCTCACCATGGGCAACTCCAGAGTGGTAGAGAGTCCAGCCTCTCTCAAGGAGGAACCCCGACTATCTCTAGTCGGTACCTCTCAATCTCCCGCACAAGCTCAGGCTCCTTCTCCGCCAGCGAAGTGATGTTCTACATCCCTAAAGCCAGTTTCCGTGTCCAGAGATCGGGTCGTCGGGACCCCCCGCCTTCGACTGCCACCCGCTCCACTATGCACCGGCCCCTTACGGTCCCTCCTGCAGGTGGTGAGTCCGGGGGAGGGCGTTCTCACGTCACTTGTTCGGCTGAGCCCGGCCGGGCCCCATGGTGGGAGGCCCGGCCACCAGGCGCTCGCATGCGAGCCCTAACTCTGGGCCTGGCTCCAGGGTGGGGCCCCGGATGCGCTACGATGGGCGACGTCTCGGTCCTTGATTTGATTTGCTTCATATTCGGCTTCTGAACCACTCTTAGTCTGACCAGTCACCTAGGACCTGTTTGCCTTTGGAGACCCTACCAGGGGCATATAGCCCCGGACAACATAGCTCCTAGGATCATTCGGGTACTCAAACCCCTCCACCACGATAAGGTGGCAGTTCAAGGAGGACTACTTTTAAGTCATGATTATGATTTACAAAAGCATGCTCTTTTTTTGTGGTAGAAATGGTCTTCCATACAGCATATTATTCAAGAAAATTATTTTTGGGTTTAGTTATTCAGCAAAATCCAATTGGCTGAAAAGTCTGAAAGGGCACAACGCAAGTCCAAAGTCACACCACAGCCAGTGAGCAAGAGAGCATACATATCGTAGTATAAATGTTAACTAATTAAGCATTTGCTTTGATTATAGGCCAACTGTGTTAACCAAATGGTTTGAAAAGGACAGCACTGTATATCAGACAGTTTAGTGGCAGCCCAAGGCTTTAGAGTCCTGACACACACACACGGCTGCAAGCACTCATTACATGTATTATGCTAATAAGCTCAGGCTACTGAGGATGAGAATACATTTGCATTATGTTGATGCCCAGATCCACATTAAATTGCATAGAAACCGTGAATCTGGCTTGATCCAATCTGAATGGGCTGTAATTTCTAGGGATTTAATTTAGACTACTTTCAGCTCTGTTTTTAATCATCAAATAAACATGCAAAGACTAAATATAGTTTGTGGAATGACAAGATTATTGGACACACAAATAATAGCGCTGTATATTTTAGTTTGAAAACAAGAGAAATGATTGCAGCCAAAGCCTTTTTTCACAACAATTTCAGCAAGATGATACTTAATTGCTGAAACATCATGGCACTTTAGAAGCTTATTTTTACATTAAAGTTATTGAAGTTACTGAAATCAGATTTTTTATGTGTTAAACACTGTAGTCCAGCTGCTTAATATGCTGCAACAGACTGACTTTGAATGCCATTAACAAGATTATGTGACTTAAACGAAATCTGACTTGATTAAATTGTTATTTTGAGCGACTGGAAATTGATCGGTTCAGCGGGTGCAGTACTTTCATCAGTTGGACTGAACAAGCAATTACTGCACTAACTGAACAAATTACATTAATTCATTATCCACTATTTTTGCCTATCCTGATTCCAGTTGTAATTTTAAAAACACAGTTCCTCAACATATGGTGCACTCCCATGCAAGCCAGCATATGGTGAACTGAGTTTAATTTTCACACAAATTTTACCAAAAAAGCCTGTCCATCTGTTAGATTACAGTAACAAAGTAGTACTATGTTTATAAAACCATATAGGCTAAGAGAGAGAGAGAGTGTGTCCATTGACCTCAGAGGAACCTCGGGACAGACAATTTCATGAGAAATAAAAGTACCTAAAATGGTAAGATGGTACCTGTAGAGAATCACATTTAGTAAGGGACTGTAGCAGCAGGTGTTGATCAAATGTCCTGGAGGTCAGTTAAATGACGATGATAAAATGTGAAAGTAGTCTAACCCACATTACTTGGATCATTCATTTAATGCAGTATTTGACCTGTCATTCAGCTTCTGCATTTGACTTTTGTAGCACACTGATATTTCTGCTCCCAAAGAAGTCTTCGTCAGGCAAAGAAAATAACAAACATGAACAACTTTTATATCAACATGTTGAACAATCACACCTAACATGGTCAATCAGTGAATCAACCAATCATCCAAAAAAACAATGGATTCCAATAATAAGAAATTATTATTTTATATATTTATTTATATAAATATATTTATTATATTATTATTTATACTATATATTGGGGAGAAGCGAAGGATCTGGGCTATAATGGGGGATGATGGAGTCTGTCGTGTGTTGAGGGATTGACCTCCTCCCACCCCGGTGGCCACGGTGCCAGCCGATCTGAAAGGTCGTGCACATAAACGGGATTAAAGGGTTAGTTCACCCAAAAATGAAAATTATGCCATTAATGACTCACCCTCATGTTGTTCCAAGCCCGTAAGACCTCCGTTCATCTTCGGAACACAGTTTAAGATATTTTAGATTTAGTCCGAGAGCTTTCTGTCCCTCCATTGAAAATGTATGTACGGTATACTGTCCTTGTCCAGAAAGGAAATAAAGACATCATCAAAGTAGTCCATGTGACATCCGTGGGTTAGTTAGAATGTTTTGAAGCATCGAAAATACATTTTGGTCCAAAAATAACAAAAACTACGACTTTATTCAGCATTGTATTGTCTTCCGGTTCTGTTGTCAATCTGCTTTAGTGACGCTGCTGACGTAAGACGCTGCTGACGTGTATCTGGTGCGCCCGTGTATTCGGATTCAAATAAATATGGCTGGGCAAAAAAATGCAAGTCTTCCTCTGTGTCGAAATCCTTAGACATGTTTGCGAAGATTGTTTTGTTTCCAGCGTGCGTCTCCCTCAGACTGTAAACGAAGCTCGGGCGCACCAGATACACGTCAGCAGCGTCTTACGTCAGCAGCGTTACTAAAGCGGATCCACAACAGAACCGGAAGACAATACAATGCTGAATAAAGTCGTAGTTTTTGTTATTTTTGGACCAAAATGTATTTTCGATGCTTCAAAACATTCTAACTAACCCACTGATGTCACATGGACTACTTTGATGATGTCTTTATTTCCTTTCTGGACAAGGACAGTATACCGTACATACATTTTCAATGGAGGGACAGAAAGCTCTCGGACTAAATCTAAAATATCTTAAACTGTGTTCCGAAGATGAACGGAGGTCTTACGGGCTTGGAACAACATGAGGGTGAGTCATTAATGGCATAATTTTCATTTTTGGGTGAACTAACCCTTTAATGCAGAACCCCGTCGGAAATCATCACACATTCTCTTTAAAGCATGCACCAGAACTCCAAATAAGCATTTGGCCTGCCGTTTGTAAATTATTCAAAGCAGAAAATTGTAAGTAAAATCGCAAAGGGAGTAGATTTAGGGAGGAGGGGAGCTTGACAGAAATAGATAAACTGGGGAAAAACAGTTTCCTGAAAGAACTGTCTCAAAGCAGAATTAGACAGAGCTTTCAGATACTTACTATGCATTTCTATATTTGCACACCAACACCGATATACAGCCTGAGATCACATCAGATATCTAATTTAAAATTGGAAATAAACTATATGATGATTTGAAACATTTTTAAACAGAAACTTTATACAATAAAATTAATATGGTTTCAGATTTTGTGACTAATCAAATTCAAACCAAATGGGTCCAAAGACCACTGTTTTAGAAGAAAAGGCCTTAAAGGGTTCTGTCAGGCACTTCATATGTAGTGAACCTTTTAGGGGTCATTCAATTTAATTTTTATTTTTTATTTTAAATGTACTTTTACGAATAAAACAGCTTGTATACATACTTTATCATTCAGGAAAAACTAAATAACCTGTTAAACATGGATGTATTATGCAATCATTTAAGACTTACTTAATTTCTCTCCAATTAAGCAGAGGCAAATTACACCTTAAACACTCTACTTTTCATATATTTCACATGCGTTTCCTCAGGTAGATCTAACATAGACTGAAGATAAATTGGTAACACTTTAGAATTGTCACGGTGTGGGTTTGTCTTGTCATGTTTAGTGGTTCCCTGTCTGTCTATTAGTCTTCCCAGGTGTTTCCCGTTAACCACGCCCCCTTGTTATCCTGTTTAGATCGTTTGCCCCTGTATTTAAGCCTTGTGTTTCAGTCCAGTCTTTGTGAGTTCTTGTATTGGTTGTATTGATGTAATGCTGTATGCACGCTGTCCTGTTCCTGAGTCTAGAGACCAAGTCTGTTTAAGTTTCTAGTTTATTTCAATAAAACATTGCTGCACGTGGATCCTGCGTTTGCCTCCGCTTCAGCTGCTTCACAACAAGAATAATGGTCCGTAGTTAACAAGTAGCTATGCAGGAAGTAATAGGTAGTACTGCATTAACACCAAACTTAATACTATTAACTAATATGGAAGCAATATTAACTAAGCAGTAAGTAATACCTAATTTAGTACAAAGGTAGTTCCTTGGTAGGTATTTGATTATTACTAAAGAAATATATCCTCATTGAGAACTACTTGTGAACTAAGAAAGAATAACCAATTAATTACTAATCACAAAAGTAACATGTCTAAAAAGTGAACAATTGTTGTTTTATTACTCTTAACATGGTCATAACATTTCAGAAGCTTGTGCCTCAAATGGGTTCTTTGTGGAAACCAGTTTATGAATATTATATCCCCCCAAATACATTAGCTACAGGTTGAGATTGTGACTACTACTCTTACCAAAGGATGGACGTATGTTCTCTGTTTAATTCAAACTTAAACATAGAATAATACTAATAATGATAATTTGTTTAAAATTTTAAATAATTAGGAAGTGATGCTGACATGATTGGATTAGTTCACTATTATGAGCTCTTTTGAGTGTCAGTTCAATATGTCTCAGACTCCAACGACCTACCTTTATGTTACAGTAGCCGCCTGAGGAGGACTTCTCATTAGGATATAAACACTGATGTTCTCTTGTCAAAAACAATTTGCATCCTTAATGAAGAAATTGGCTGCATTTATGTTGCGATAATCGCAAAACCACATCTTCCAGATTACAATGTTTGTTTGAATATTACTAGTGCCTCACAGAAATGTATGCCTGTACAGTATGTGTCAAATAATAAAATTAAATAACTTGTATTACTTGTGAAAAACATGCTAACTCCTCACTAATTACTCAAGTGTTACCATGTCATCCGCAGAAACTACTAGTGATGTGGCCCATTATTTTAAAGTGTAAAACATGTTAACTCCTCACTCAAGCGTTACCTTGTCATCCCACAGGAACTACTAGTGATGTGGCCCATTATTTTAAAGTGTAAAACATGCTAACTCCTCACTCAAGCGTCACCTTGTCATCCCACAGGAACTACTAGTGATGTGGCCCATTATTTTAAAGTGTAAAACATGTTAACTCCTCACTAATTACTCAAGCGTTACCTTGTCATCCCACAGGAACTACTAGTGATGTGGCCCATTATTTTAAAGTGTAAAACATGCTAACTCCTCACTAATTACTCAAGCGTTACCTTGTCATCCCACAGGAACTACTAGTGATGTGGCCCATTATTTTAAAGTGTAAAAATGCTAACTCCTCACTAATTACTCAAGCGTTACATTGTCATCCCACAGGAACTACTAGTGATTTGGCCCATTATTTTAAAGTGTAAAACATGCTAACTCCTCACTAATTACTCAAGCGTTACCTTGTCATACCACAGGAACTACTAGTGATGTGGCCCATTATTTTAAAGTGTAAAACATGCTAACTCCTCACTAATTACTCAAGCGTTACCTTGTCATCCCACAGGAACTACTAGTGATGTGGCCCATTATTTTAAAGTGTAAAACATGCTAACTCCTCACTCAAGCGTTACCTTGTCATCCCACAGGAACTACTAGTGATGTGGCCCATTATTTTAAAGTGTAAAACATGTTAACTCCTCACTAATTACTCAAGTGTTACCTTGTCATACCACAGGAACTACTAGTGATGTGGCCCATTATTTTAAAGTATAAAACATGCTAACTCCTCACTAATTACTCAAGCGTTACCTTGTCATCCCACAGGAACTACTAGTGATGTGGCCCATTATTTTAAAGTGTAAAACATGCTAACTCCTCACTAATTACTCAAGCGTTAAATTGTCATCCCACAGGAACTACTAGTGATTTGGCCCATTATTTTAAAGTGTAAAACATGCTAACTCCTCACTAATTACTCAAGCGTTACCTTGTCATCCCACAGGAACTACTAGTGATGTGGCCCATTATTTTAAAGTGTAAAACATGCTAACTCCTCACTAATTACTCAAGCGTTACCTTGTCATCCCACAGGAACTACTAGTGATGTGGCCCATTATTTTAAAGTGTAAAACATGTTAACTCCTCACTAATTACTCAAGCGTTACCTTGTCATCCCGCAGGATCTATTAGTGCAGCCTGGTCTCATTGTTAATATGTAACGTTATGTATTAATACGTAATTTTCAAAGATAGAAAACGTACTTTTTTGTACGTTTCGATATATGTTGAAACGTATAATATGGACGCATCTGCAACGTTTAAACGTAATATTATTACGATTTTACAGCTAAAAAACGTAAACATTTACGAATATTTCATATTATAAAGATAACTGTATAATTTCTCTTTTTACCATTTTATAGATTATAAATGTAAGATCTCTTAACCCTACTCCCACACCTAAACACAACTTACCCGTTTTATAGACAATATTAAAAGGATAAAACGTAATGGACAGATATGTGTAGGGAAATGGCAGTTTTATTAACAATATAGCATTAAAACATAGTTTGAACCACTAATCCTACCCCAAAGTTACCCCTAAACCTAAGAATTTCTTAAAACTACGTAGGCTACAATTATAAAGAAAAACAACAGACAGACACGTAGCTATCACAATAATTTATTTATTGAGAAAATGTCCAAACCGTACCAAAAGTCGTTCACATGACGATGTGTCGCAGTCCTCTCTGGCAGTATAGTTTTGTATGAGGTAACGTTACAGAGCAGAATTTAAGTTATTAATCCATGAAAATGTTAATCCAGTTTCGGTTCGCTGTTCGCTCTGTGAAGGCGCGCACGCAGCACGCTTAACCAATTCAAATGTAGTACACCAATTTAAACACGGCATGTTGTAATCTGTGGCGATACATGCGAGAGCCCATAGATATAAACACTAGATGTCGCCTTGGGGTTCTAAAAATGCGTCAAAACCTCCGCCATCTTGGAACAGGGGTCTTGTCATAGGAAGTAGCTAGGTAACGCTGAATTCATGGATGATTTCGGACTTTTATGCTGCGTATGGATGTTTACACGAACAAAATCTAAAAACCAGACAGCAAGGGATTGACGCTGATGAGGGGTTCCCCTGTTTCAAGATGGCGGCTCTATAGGGCATTTCAGAATGTTTGTAAACAATAGGCACCAAGATACTTCTGGGTGGCAGAACGCGAGCGGCTTCTACTGACCAACTGAAGAGATCCAGCTGGCTACTGTAAACGGTTACATATTAAAATCATTGTTGTTGATCAAAGTTGAAACGATGGCGAAAACGTGTTGTGTTTGGGGTTGCGCCGCCAGATATACAGCAAAAGGTGTAGGGTTTTATCGATTTCCTTCAGAAAAAAGTAAATCTATCCAGCGGAACCTGTGGGTGATGAGAGTAAAAGTAGTGCATGTCGTCTTCTTTGCTCTTCCCGGCCCGACACATTAACTGTAATTATGAGCCCGATTTAAACCCAACCATTTTTAATATGTGGGTCGTTATAACTGACGTTCTCAACTACTTTCTATGTTACTTTCTCCCGCCCGCAACATGTATGTTTTGTCCCGCTCCCGCCCCCAAATAGACTTTTTTTCTGTACCTCCAAATACTTTCAAGTTAGCCTACGTGTCGCCATCATACACATCAGCATAAATGCTCCTGATAAATTATTTGTTATTAAATAATAACACACAAATCACTGTTATAACATAAAGCAAGCAGATACTGCGTGCATGGTTTGGCATGACTGAATGCACGCAAAGTGCAATAATTCCTAAAAAGCTGACATCAGTTCATCGCGATCTCACACATCTCTGTTATTATCAATGAAGCTGACTGCACAATGAATCTTTCATAATATATACACTTTGTTTGTTATAATTAGAGGATTTGCCAGCATACAGAATTCAGTTCTGCAAAAAAAAGTCCGTTTTGAGCAGTGAGGGGAGTCTATCTTAAATGCTTCTGATTGGCCATTGCGTTGAAGAAATCAACACATATGTCTGTGATTGGCTACATCGCTCAACGCTGCAAACATGTTATAAAAAGAAACTCAGGCCTGTAAATCGTTTCTATTTTGTTTTAGTTGTTCTTGTTGCTTTTCTGCAACAGATGAATAAAAATGTATTAGTTTTTATATGTTTTATTCATAGATATTCCTACTTTGCGGGAGTCCCGCGAATCGTTTTATTCTCCCGCAACGCGCACACACAGAGTGAGTGCATTACCGCCCGCGCCCACGTCTGTTTTTTAATCAACTGTTGAAATTTAGATTAGACTACTGCCGACGGTGTGACTCCCTTCCAAGCAATTTACTAGTGTTGCCATAGGAACGCTTCGGCTTTTGCCACCCGGAAGAACGTCTATTACTGTTGTGACGTCATGGTGAATTGTCGTATTGACGCATTCGTTCCAATGAACTGCGGTAGCCAAGGCGACATCTAGTGTTTATATCTATGGCGAGAGCCAATGAGCGTCTGATATCACTGCTGTAAAACATGTCGTAACGCTTCGGGTGCAACACCAGCGCGGGATTTGACGTTTATGGTCTCTGCTGAGAAATGGAGATGAAGATCACTGGATAAAGGGCTGAATTTGGATTTGTTTCTTGCTAACAACGTATGGATTATAAAGATTTGGATTATAACAAGCTAATAAAATTGATGTCTTTTTTGAATTTATGTTGTGTTTTAGTGTATTATGGGTCTATAGAAGAAAACGACTCGGTTACTAACGTAACCTCGGTTCCCTGAGAGGAGGGAACGAGTATTGCGTAAGTAGCTTCTCTATGGGGAAAACTCCTTTTCTCGAGAATATTGAAGTCTTTATGTAAAACGCATTGCGGCTGCACAGCTGACAGCAATGAACGAAGGAGCTCGGTCATTGGCTGTGCTGCGGCAACTTGCTCGAACCAATGACGGGGCGACTCTGAATGCGCGACCAATGAGCGCGCTTCGCGCCCGCGCGCGTCAAAGCCCGCCAAGATGGGCGTGGCCAAGAGCTATATATTGGGCGCCCCGTCATGAGAGTTCTTTAGGTTAAAACGACTGAAGCGAACTAACCAAGCACAAGCACGGCAGCTTACGCAATACTCGTTCCCTCCTCTCAGGGAACCGAGGTTACGTTAGTAACCGAGTCGTTCCCTTTCGAGAGGTCTCTCCTATTGCGTAAGTAGCTTACGCTATGGGAACACCATGCAAAACGCCGTGCGTGCTGAACTTCGCCTTATAATAGCCAGAGGCAGGTGCCTAAGCTGAAAAGCAAAGTTATCATCCAACTAGCCGGCAGAGGCAAGCTTTATATGTGGGAAAAAATACAGAGCGGCTAGAAGGCGCTCAGTGTGACACAAGCACATACATAATCTAGATACGAACCCGCAGTTCAACTAGCATTATGCTGATAGCACATTGGAATGCAATGTCGGGACCTGTAGGGTGTAGAATCTGATAAATGTGGACGGTGAGGCCCAGCCTGCCGCCGCACAAATATCCTCGATCGGTATCCCGCTCGACCATGCACAGGAAGAAGCCACACTCCTGGTGGAGTGTGCTTTGACTCCCCAGGGGCATTGAAGTCCCTTAGCTTCATAAGCCAGCGCTATAGCTTCGACTATCCAGTGAGAGATTCTCTGCTTTGAAACGGCGGAACCTTTCGTACGGCCGCCAAAGCATACAAACAGTTGTTCTGTCTGTCTGAATAGGGCAGAACGCTCCAAATACACTCTGAGAGCCCTAACGGGGCAGAGTAGATTAGCGTCGTGTTCGTCTGCTGGAGACGAAAGCGCAGTTAGGGAGATAACCTCTGAAGGGAGTGGTGAGCACTTTAGGAATATACCCATGTTTCGGTCTAAGGACGACCCTGTAGTCGTTAGGTCCGAATTCTAGGCAGGCAGCGCTTGTTGAAAGCGCGTGCAGGTCGCCCACTCTCTTGACCGAGGCGAGTGCCAGCAAGAGCGTCTTGAGCGAGAGCTGTTTAAGGTGCCCGGTTCGGAGTGGTTCGGACGGGGGCCCTTTAAGTGCGTCTAGGACCGTAGCTAGGTCCCAGATCGGCACTGAGGGGGGGCGTGAAGGGTTCATCCTCCTGGCGCCCCTTAGGAAACGAGTAATTAGGTCGTTTCTTCCCAATGGACGTTCCATTACAAGGTCGTGTGACGCTGTGATGGCAGCCACATATACTTTGAGCGTGGAGGGGGTGCGGCCTGCCTCCAGGAGCCCTTGTAGGAAAACGAGTACACTCGTAATCTCGCATGTTACAGGGTTCAGGCCCTTGGTATTACACCAGTCACTGAACACTTTCCATTTCTGGGCATATAAGCGTCTCGTGGAGGGCGCCCGCGCCTCAGCGATGGTTTTTAGTGCTCTGCTCGCGAGGTTCCTGGGAACCCGTTGAGGGGCCATGCATGAAGGGCCCACAGATCGGGGCGGGGATGAAATATCATCCCGCTGGCCTGACTGAGGAGGTCTGGCCTCAGTGGAATCGGCCGTGGTGCAGATTGCATTTGCATCAGATCTGGAAACCATGTTTGGTTCTTCCAGAGTGGGGCTATCAGCAGCACTGCGTTTTCCTCCTCTCTGACCCGACTGATGACCTGTGGCAGCATCGCGATCGGGGGAAAGGCATATAAGGGGCGGCTCGGCCAGCTCTGGGCGAGCGCGTCCGTGCTTTTCGTGAAGAAAAGAGAGCAGTGCGCGTTCTCCTTGGAGGCGAAGAGGTCGATCTCCGCTTTGCCAAAGGTTTTCCATAACCACTGAATCGTCAGTGGGTTGAGAGCCCATTCTCCTGGGAGAATCTTGTCTCTGGATAGCATGTCTGCCCCCTGGTTCAGGGCGCCTGGCACATGCGCTGCTCTCAGCGAGCGCAAGTTGTGCTGGGACCATAAAATGAGTCTCCTGGCCATTGAATGCATGGAGCTCGACCTGAGTCCACCCTGGCGATTTATGTACGACACTACCGTCATGTTGTCCGTTCGGACCAGGACGTGTTCGTTTTTTAGATGTGGGAGCAGGGCTCTGAGAGCCAAAGCGACCGCTTTCATTTCCAGACAGTTTATGTGTAGACGCTTCTCCGGGTTTGACCAAAAGCCGGAGACAGGCCTGCCCTCGTAAAGGGTCCCCCAACCTATTTTGGAGGCATCTGTCGTTATCATCTTTCTCCTTGTGTTCACACCCAGACTCACGCCTGACTGGTACCAGTCGGCGGCGTTCCAGTGCGTCAGGGCTTTTATACAGCCGTGGTTCGCTCTGATTAAAAAGTGGCCCGAACGCCATGTGTGAGTAGGGACGCGGCTCTTGAGCCTGCGTTGGAGAGGGCGCATATGCAACAATCCTAGATGGAGTACGGCCGATGCTGAGGCCATGAGACCGAGCATCCTCTGAAACCGTTTGACGGGGGCGCGCGCCCGCCCTGAATGATGTTGCAAGGCGCCGGATGGTGAGCGCGCGCTCCGATGAGAGACGCGCTGTCATTTGCAGCGAGTCTAGAACTATTCCCAGGAAAGAAATCCTCTGGCTGGGAGATAGTATGCTTTTTGCAAAATTTATTCTTAGACCCAGGCATTCTAAATGGCTGATAATCCAAGATCTGTGTGTTATTAGCTGACTCTCTGATTGTGCTAGAACCAGCCAATCGTCGAGATAATTCAGTATTCGCACTCCCCTTCGTCTTAGGGGGGAAAGTGCTGCATCCATACATTTCGTGAATGTACGGGGAGCCAGGGACAGGCCGAACGGGAGTACTGTGTACTGGTATGACTGTCCCTCGAAAGCGAATCTCAGAAACGGCCTGTGATGAGGCGCTATTGGAATGTGAAAGTAAGCATCTTTCAAATCCACTGAGAGAAACCAATCTCCTGGGCGCACTTGCGCAAGGATATGCTTGGTTGTTAACATTCTGAATGAGCGAATCATTAGTGCTTTGTTCAGGTGTCTGAGATCTAGGATGGGGCGGAGACCGCCATCCTTTTTCGGGACGAGAAAATAGCGGCTGTAAAAACCTCTCCCGCTCAGAGAGGGGGAAACAGTTTCCACAGCGCCCTTTTCTATTAGTTTGCGCACCTCGGTGCGTAGAACATGTGAACACTCTTTTCTCACTTTCGTCTCGACCACAGTCGTAAAACGTGGTGGCCTGCGAGCGAACTGGAGCGAGTATCCGTGCTTTACTATATTCAATACCCATTTCGGCATATCTGGAATGTTTTCCCATGCCGCTGCGTGTACAGATATGGGCTGAATACAGGCTAGGGGCGGGCCGCTGTGACGTAGGGACCCGGCCAGCGAATCGCCTGAGCTCGTAGCTCTCAGAGGCGCGGGCGCGCGCTGAGCAGCTGAGTGAATGGGCGCATGTGTGATTACAACAGCGCGCGCTGTGTTTGTGAAACTCGCAGCCTGAGCTGAGGTTGTGTTTGACACTGTAAGGGCAGTGTTTATAAGTGGGGGTGCATAAACAGTGGTAGGCACACGCGTCACTTTTATAATGTTTCCCGCTTTTACTGGGGATGAATTTATAACTGTGTGAACAGTGCTTGTGTGTAGTGGTGCGTACATGACCGTAGGCACTTGATCTACATTCATGGGAAGCGCAGCCTGAGCTGGGAATGAATTTGGCACTGTTTTGACAGTATCTGGGAATGCACACTTTGTGGACATGTGAACCCTTAGTGATGCAGGCTGAAAAAGACTCTTTTTGTGTTTTCTGTGCGTCGCCGTAAAAACGGCGTTTGTTTTCAGGTGAGCGAGCTCTGTGACTGGCCCATTGACTGCTGTATGGACATATCCAGCCGCCTGTAAGGGGACTGGGTAATGTTTGAGCATTTGCAGAGAGAGTGGTCCAGCTTTTTACGAGACACGCACTCTCTCTTCTCATTTCTGTGGCTAGGACGGCTTTCGAGGCTCAGGGTTCAGCACAATCTTGGGCCGAGAACCCCGTCGCTCAGGAGGCGGCTTGCTGTTGTGAGAGCGCGAGCGGCGTCGAGCGTCAGCCTGAGGCGCGGGCTGAGAGGTGGTGGGAGCTGTTTTAGCCCGCTGCGGCTGTGGCGGTCTCTGTCTGCTCTGCGATGAGCTGGAGCGCTTTGGCAGGAAATGACGCATAGCTTGTGAAGCGTTCTGGGCCTCAGTGAAGCGTTCGGCGAAACCTTTAACCGCCGGTCCAAACAGCCCGCTGGTGGAGATAGGCGCATCGAGAAATGGTGCCTTATCCGCGTCCTTCATTTCAGTCAGAGTCAGCCACAGATGGCGCTCGAGAACAGTCAAATTAGCCATAGCACGGCCGATGGACTGGGCGGTGGCCTTCGTGGCTCGCAGAGCTATATCAGTCGCGCTGCGTAGGTCCCTGAAGGCTTCGGGTTCGGGGCCAGACTCGTCCATAGAGCGGAGAAGCTTGGCTTGGAACACTTGAAGTACCGCCATTGAGTGGAGCGCTGATGTAGCTTGGCCGGCGGCGGCGTAGGCGCGATCGGCGAGAGCAGAGGTAGTGCGGCAGGGCTTCGAGGGGTGGGAAGCTTTGGCTTTCCATCCGGTGGTGGAGGGCGGGCAGAGATGATTGGCCACGGCCTCCTCGAGGGGCGGCGTTCCCTCGTAGCCTCTTTCCTTCGCGCCGTCCACTGAGGAGAGCGAAGAAGAAAAAGAAGGCTTTAGGCGCGCAGAGTGGGGGGCTTTCCACGACTTGGTGAGTTCGTCGTGAACTTCCGGGAAGAAGGGAGAAGGCCTTTGCCGAGGGGCCTGCTGGCGCCCCTGCAGAAACCACTCATCCAGTCGGCTCCGGGTTGGTTCTTCGGGAGAAGACCAATCGAGCCCGAGGTCTTCCACGGCCTTAGAGAGGACACGGATAATCTCAGTATCCATAGTGGAGCCCCCGCTCGTGCTAGCTAGCGTCGACGGGGCGGGGTCGAGAGTGGAGCCCGGCCAGTCGTCCGATGCAGCGTCGATGGACAAGCTGTCGTCCATTCCCCCGTCGTCCTCGGACGCGCCGAAAGACACAAGGCCCACCGCTCTGCTAGAGGGGTGTGGGTCCGGCTGGGTGAACTGAACCGGCGGTGGGGAAGGCAAGAGCGGCGGTGAAGCACGCGGAGACTGGCTCGGCGTGACGTCACTGAGCTCAGGTTCAGGAAGCCTCTGTGAGCGGCGCTTTTTCTTAGTGCGCGGCTCAAACAGAGGGGTGGCGATGGGCTCGCACACGGCAAAAGCGGCGAGGCGAGCCCGTATTGCGGAGAGACCCAGGTCATCACATTCCGGGCCAGGCAGCGAGCGCAGATGATGTGACGATCCCCGTCCGGGAGAAGGTCTCTGCACGACACGCAGGAAGGCATTTGAAACAACGCCTAATTGGAAAATTGCTCTTTCACAAATGTCGCGGGGCGGACAGATGTAAAATACTTGCGTATATGGCGCGCCGGATGGCTCAGTAGGAGGTGCTTGAAGGCGGCTGAAGGTGCCGACGTCCTCGTAGCAATCCCGCTGGTATGCTTTTCCACGGCGGCGAAGGCTTCCAATAATCCGGAGGATCCAGCGAAGAAGGTGTTCGCTGAAGGAGATTAAATCTAAAGAACTCTCATGACGGGGCGCTCAATATATAGCTCTTGGCCACGCCCATCTTGGCGGGCTCTGACGCGCGCGGGCGCGAAGCGCGCTCATTGCAAGTTGCCGCAGCACAGCCAATGACCGAGCTCCTTCGTTCATTGCTGTCAGCTGTGCAGCCGCAATGCGTTTTACATAAAGACTTCAATATTCTCGAGAAAAGGAGTTTTCCCCATAGCGTAAGCTGCTTACGCAATAGGAGAGACCTCTCGAAAGGGAACGCCTTTTGTGTCTCACGGTAAATAAACCAAGTATTACAAAATGGTTAAACGATTAAAGAAGGTATTTTTAAGGTTTAAAGTGTATTCTTGTTTATATAAGCTTATAGGCTAATCCTCCGAAACGAGTTTGCAGCAGAAGTCACGAACAGAGCGAAATGTTATTATTTATGAGTAACGTTAAACTGTATTAATAAATGCGACTGAACATTGAATTAAGACAATTGAATACAATAGAGTCAAAACATTAATGCCACAATTTTAATATGCATAAGTTAAATAGCAATACGTACAAATTTGTACGTCGGTAAAGGTGTTTGTCACGGAGCCATCCACATCACTCCCGCCCACTTGTTACACCAGATCCCAATCACCTGAATTCTAATCACCGGCACCTGTACATCATGATTACTATCACTATTTCAGTCTCAGTCTCCTGCACCTCTGTGTCTGGTCTCGTCTTGCGAAGCTACAGACTCTACTCAACTGTTTCATCCTATCTGAAGATACTTACCTGTTGTCCTGTGTATTCCCGTGGCCATCGCCCAGAGTCTCCTGGTCTCCATCGTCCAGTGTCTCCCTAGTCCTCGTGTTCGACAGTACCCTGGTAAAAGACATTGAGTTTCTCATCAGTGAAGTGTTCTTCGTGTCAAGTTTATTCTCTTCGCACTCTAGTATTGCTCTGCACTGTTCACTCAGCATCTCGCTCTCTCTGCACATCAATAAACCTGAATATTACTTACATCTGCCTTATCTGTCTTTCTGTGAGTGTGACAGAAGACCAGACCCAACTATGCAGAGTACGAGCGCAGTTTCTACGGATACGTTTGCGGAATTGGTGAACGCAGTTCGTCAATCGCTTCCGCAACCCAGCACTCCCTCACCTGCTGCCTCTGCCAGTCCCATGGCCCGACCAGCGACCTATAGCGGCGAGGCGGAGGATTGCAGCGGGTTTATTCTCCAGTGCACTCTTCACTTTGAGATGCAACCCCAGTTGTATGCCACTGATAGAGCGCGGATTGCATTTATAATTTCCCTTCTCTCTGGTCGAGCTCTTTCGTGGGCACAAGCATTGTGGCAAGCCGATGTTCCAGTAACTAAATCTTTAACAGCATTCATTCAGCATTTCAAGGAAGTTTTTGGGCAGTCCACGTCTTCTCTAACCGTCCATGATCAGCTCTTTCAACTCAAACAAGGTAATCAATCGGTGGGATCCTATGCATTACATTTTCGAACACTCGCTGTGGCAAGTGGATGGGAGGAAGTGGCTCTTCTCACCGCCTATCGCCATGGTCTCAATCCTGAAATTCGTTCATTGATGGTTATACATGATGATAATATGGGATTAGAGGCTTTCATCCAGAAATCGATCCGTGTCTCCCAACGACTTACTGCATGCCCTTCAATCCAACCCGCTATGCATCCTCCGCCTCTGGAACCATCTGCCGCCCTTCCAACACCAGAACCTATGCAGGTAAATTTTCAGCGACTTTCTACAGCGGAGCGTCAAAGAAGATGGATTAATCGTCTGTGCCTGTATTGTGGGGGCGAGGGACATGTCATCACCGCTTGTCCTATACGACCACCACGCCCAGCGGTTAGTACTATCCAACTCTCTCCTAAAATTGCACCTTTGACTCGTACTACTGTCTATCTAGTAACAGCCTGTTCCAATGTTCCAGCACAAGCTCTCATCGACTCCGGATCAGCGAGTAACTTCATTTCCCACAACCTCCTTCAAAGGCTCAACATCAAGAGGAAACGCTGTCCCCAAAACCTAGAGGTTCATACTATTCTGGGTAAGCCGCTGGGTCGTGGTCGTATATGTCACTTCTCCCCCACCATGACACTCCACATAGGTTGCCTACATTCCGAGGAGATTTCGTTCTTGGTGTTGGAAGGATCCTCCGCGGACATCATCCTGGGACGCCCATGGATGCTCCAACATGAACCTCGGATAAACTGGGTTACTGGTGAGATTCTTCAGTGGGGCTCATCCTGTCATCAGTCCTGTTTAACTCCTGTGGTCAAGGTGTCTAGTTCTCCTTTCCACTCCAGTGCTACCAATCCATCTATCGCCATTAATTCCACTACCATTGAGAGCCCAGAGTCTGACAAGAAGATGGAGATCCCTTCTGAGTATCGGGCGTTCCAGGATGTGTTCAGCAAGCGGTTGGCAACACAACTACCACCTCATCGGCCATGGGACTGTGCCATCGACCTGCTACCTGGGGCGACTCTACCCAAGGGTCGAGTCTATCCCCTGTCCATCCCGGAGCAGAAGGCCATGGAGGAGTACATCTCGGAGGCACTTAGTCAGGATTTCATTCGTCCTTCTACATCCCCTGCCGCTTCAAGTTTCTTTTTTGTGGCGAAGAAGGACGGAGGCTTGCGGCCCTGCATAGACTACCGGACTCTTAATTCCCAAACCATAAAGTACAGTTATCCCCTTCCTCTGGTCCCCTCAGCCCTGGAACAACTACGTGGTGCCTGTATCTTTACCAAATTAGATTTACGAAGTGCCTACAATCTAATTCGCATCCGTAAGGGCGACGAATGGAAGACTGCCTTCGTGACGCCCTCAGGGCACTATGAATATCGGGTTATGCCGTATGGACTGTCCAATGCTCCTTCAGTTTTCCAAGGTTATATGAACGAAATCCTCCGAGAATTTCTCCAGCAGTTCGTCATAGTGTATATCGATGATATCCTGATATACTCCAAGAACCTCACAGAACATCGACACCATGTGAAGCAGATCCTCCAGCGTCTTCGAGAGCAACACCTCTATCTAAAACTAGAGAAATGTGAGTTCCATACTTCTACAGTTCACTTCCTTGGATACATCATTGATCAAAGAGGCATCCAGATGGACCAGAGGAAGGTGGACACAATCCGAACCTGGTCACAACCAACCACCATCAAAGAACTCCAGAGATTCCTAGGATTCGCCAACTTCTACCGCAGGTTTATCCATAATTACAGTCTTCTCAGTTCCCCGCTCACTTCTCTCCTCAAATCCCGGCCCAAGTCTCTGTCCTGGAATCCAGAAGCCACCACCGCCTTCTCCACTCTCAAGGAAGCCTTCATTTCCGCTCCCATCCTAACCCATCCAGATCCAGAATTGCCGTTTACCGTGGAGGTAGATGCTTCTTCCACTGGGGTGGGAGCGGTACTTTCACAGCGACAGGGGAACCCACCTTTACTCCATCCATGTGCCTTCTACTCAAAAAAGCTGTCCCCGGCGGAGCAGAACTATGACATCGGCAACAGGGAGCTCCTCGCCATCAAGCTGGCATTAGAAGAGTGGAGACACTGGCTGGAGGGAGCTAAGCACAAGTTTGAGGTTATCACAGACCATCGAAATTTAGAATACCTCAGAGAAGCTCGTCGCCTCAATCCACGCCAAGCAAGATGGTCCCTCTTCTTCACGAGGTTCGACTTTATAGTTACTTACCGACCTGGATTTAAGAATTCCAAAGCTGATGCTCTTTCGCGTCTCCATCAACCTGATCCTGAACCTTCCAAACCTGAAACCATCCTCCCTCCAGCCATAATAGTCAGTCCTATCCTCTGGGCCTTAGACGAAGATATCCGACTCGCCACCCAAGCCGAACCTGCTCCGCCCGGAGGTCCAGAAGGGTGTATCTACGTCCCCACATCTTGTCGTCTAGCCCTTCTGGACTCAGCTCACACCTCTCCGGGCTCTGGACATCCAGGTAGCCAGCGAACCCTCTCGCTCCTTCGCCAGCGCTACTGGTGGCCGTCTATGGCCCAAGACATCTCCCAATATCTCAAGGGTTGCTCAGTCTGTGCCATCGCCAACACTCCCCGTCGACTACCCGCAGGCAAACTGGTTCCATTACCTATCCCTCGTCGTCCGTGGTCCCATCTGGGAATTGACTTCATGACTGACCTTCCACCCTCAGAGTTCTATACTTGCATCTTCGTCATAATCGACAGATTCTCCAAAGCCTGCAAGTTGATTCCTCTCCGAGGGTTACCCACCGCCTTCGAAGCAGCTGAAGCCCTCTTTCAGAATGTGTTCCGTCATTTCGGTCTTCCTGAGGATATAGTATCCGATCGAGGTCCTCAATTCATCTCTCGAGTCTGGAAAGCCTTCTTCAAGCTCCTTGGAGTCTCCATCAGTTTATCCTCCGGCTATCATCCTCAAACTAACGGCCAGACTGAGCGTAAGATCCAAGAGATCGGGAGGTACTTGAGGTCATACTGCCACCAGAACCAGAACAGCTGGAGCCGGTTCCTTCCCTGGGCGGAATATGCCCAAAATTCACTCCGTCAATCAACCACAGGACTCACGTCATTCCAATGCATCCTAGGATACCAGCCTCCCCTGTTCCCTTGGTCTGGGGAACCGTCTGAGGTTCCAGCTGTTAATCACTGGTTCGAGCAGAGTGAGAGGGTGTGGGACTCAGCTCACGTCCATTTACAACAGGCAGTGCGAAGACATACCACCCAAGCCAACGCCAGAAGATCTGAGACACCCCGATTCCAACCAGGACAAAAGGTATGGCTGTCTACCAGAGATATCCGTCTTCGCCTGCCCTGTCGTAAGCTGAGTCCCCGCTACATAGGTCCATTTACAATCCAGAGGCAGCTCAACGATTTCACATACCGGCTCAATCTACCAGCACAGTACCGTATCTCTTCATCTTTTCACGTTTCATTGTTAAAACCCTATCTGAACCCTTGTCTCCTCCCCTTGCAGAACCTGATGTACCTCCTCCTCCAGAAGTCGCTACTGATGAGCTCATCTACAGAGTCCAAGCCATCATCAACTCCCGACGACGGGGCAATCGTCTGGAGTACCTAGTAGACTGGGAGGGGTATGGCCCAGAAGAGCGTTCATGGGTAGCTCGTGACGACATCCTTGACCCCTCCTTGCTAACCCAGTTTCACCAGGAACATCCCACTCGTCCTGCACCCAGAGGTCGTGGTCGTCCCCGTCGTCGTGGGTTCCGGTCTTCAGGAGCCGACCGTGGAGGAGGGGGTACTGTCACGGAGCCATCCACATCACTCCCGCCCACTTGTTACACCAGATCCCAATCACCTGAATTCTAATCACCGGCACCTGTACATCATGATTACTATCACTATTTCAGTCTCAGTCTCCTGCACCTCTGTGTCTGGTCTCGTCTTGCGAAGCTACAGACTCTACTCAACTGTTTCATCCTATCTGAAGATACTTACCTGTTGTCCTGTGTATTCCCGTGGCCATCGCCCAGAGTCTCCTGGTCTCCATCGTCCAGTGTCTCCCTAGTCCTCGTGTTCGACAGTACCCTGGTAAAAGACATTGAGTTTCTCATCAGTGAAGTGTTCTTCGTGTCAAGTTTATTCTCTTCGCACTCTAGTATTGCTCTGCACTGTTCACTCAGCATCTCGCTCTCTCTGCACATCAATAAACCTGAATATTACTTACATCTGCCTTATCTGTCTTTCTGTGAGTGTGACAGTGTTCATACGTAAATAACGTTTTTGTGCTGTCAATACGTAAGTGTTATACGTTTTAGTGCTGTAAATACATCAGTATTATATGTTTCTGTGTGTATAAAACATAAATAAATGTACGTATGGTTGAACTACACTTTTTTTCATGAGATCACGTTGACTAGTAATGTGGCCAATTATTTTAAAGTGAGAAACATGTTAACTCCTCACTAATTACTCAAGCGTTAACTTGTCATCACGCAGGAACTACTAGTGATTCACTAGTAGTATAATAGTGAAGTGTTTAAAAACTATAAGTTTTATTAAGTGTTTTTCACTTTAAAATAATGGGCCACATCACTAGTAGTTCTTGCGGGATGTTATGGTAACGCTTGAGTAATTAGTGAGGAGTTAGCATGTTTTACACTTTAAAATAATGGGCCACATCACTAGTAGTTCCTGCGGGATGACATGGTAATGCTTGAGTAATTAGTGAGGAGTTAGCATGTTTTTCACAAGTAATACAAGTTATTTAATTTTATATTTGACACATACTGTACAGGCATACATTTCTGTGAGGCACTAGTAAAATTCAAACAAACATTGTAATCTGGAAGATGTGGTTTTGCGATTATCGCAACATAAATGCAGGACATTTCTTCATTAAGGATGCAAATTGTTTTTGACAAGAGAACATCAGTGTTTATATCCTAATGAGAAGTCCTCCTCAGGCGGCTACTGTAACATAAAGGTAGGTCGTTGGAGTCTGAGACATATTGAACTGACACTCAAAAGAGCTCATAATAATGAACTAATCCAATCATGTCAGCATCACTTCCTAATTATTTAAAATTTTAAACAAATTATCATTATTAATATTATTCTATGTTTAAGTTTGAATTAAACAGAGAACACACGTCCATCCTTTGGTAAGAGTAGTAGTCACAATCTCAACCTGTAGCTAATGTATTTGGGGGAATATAATATTCATAAACTGGTTTCCACAAAGAACCCATTTGAGGCACAAGCTTCTGAAATGTTATGACCATGTTAAGAGCAAAAAAAAAACACAATTGTTCACTTTTTAGACATGTTACTTTTGTGATTAGTAATTAATTGGTTATTCTTTCTTAGTTCACAAGTAGTTCTCAATGAGGATATATTTCTTTAGTAATAATCAAATACCTACCAAGGAACTACCTTTGTACTAAATTAGATATTACTTACTGCTTAGTTAATATTGCTTCCATATTAGTTAATAGTATTAAGTTCGGTGTTAATGCAGTACTACCTATTACTTCCTGCATAGCTACTTGTTAACTACGGACCATTATTCTAAAGTGTTACCGATAAATTTGGAGGGTGTAATTGTTCTGCCTTTGAAAAACGATCATGACTATTTTCAACCAAGACGTAAAAGAGAGACTGTAAAAAACAAGAGTCTTCAGCAGTGGCCCATTTTACACCTTCATCCAGCGAACAAAAGCTGTTCGAACCATGACAAGAGCCTCTACAGCAATAAGCTTTGATGAAATATAGTTCAAGGAGAGATGCTGCATTTTCACTCACACCATGTCTTTGTCATTTATTAGTAATGGAACATAGGGAGCTTCATAAATAACCGAGCATTCTGTCCATTCTTCAGCACTGAAGGATTACGCTCACACTGAGTAATAAATGTTATTACCCAGGTGTATGCTACGATAGAGGTGTGCAGCGTGTGTGTGGAAGCCTGTACTTTCATGGTTTCTTGCTCCATGGTGAACCAGTGTTCCTTGAGCTGTGACGCCTTGAGCAAAAAGCAATCCTGCGTATTAAGACAAAGCCAAATAATACGCCTCCGGTAAATCTCTATCAGTAAGAAACAGGTGTTTGTAAATGAGAAAACTGTCAATCTACAGCATTAAACAGAGGCGATGCGGAGCAGTCAGCGGTCCTCTGAGACACCAGGAAAGAACAGCTAAACTCTGCACAGGCTTATTTCACCTGCTCTCTAGAGATCATTCTTAATGGAACAGTTCAGCCCAAAACAGACATTTTGCCTTTATTGTATTGTTCTAAAACTATTTTCCATTAAATATAGGACAGTTGATGGTGTCTTAGCTCCTGAAAATGGACCAAATCAAACAAAGAAAAAACACCATATTGCACAAATAAAATAAAATAATCTTTGAAGACTGCCATTTGATTCACTTATTTGTTTGCAATTAGAATAAAAAAAGTTTTTTTGGAGCATGATGCAAAAATATTCATCCAAATTTCTCCTTTTGTATACCACAAAAAACAAACAAAACAAAACAAAACCATGACAGCATACATGTTTGGAACAACTTGAGGGGTAAATAATGACTGAATTTATATTGATACATGAGCTTACCCTTTAATGTGACTCTTTAGTCAAACACATGCTGTTGTTTGATACAAAAAAGAAACACTGCGGTCTGCTCCTCTTTGGTTTAAAAATCAATATATTCATTAATCACCAAAACACACATTCACTTCACAAAAGCCCAGATAATCTATTCAGCAAAATCAAATACAGCAGTCACTGCCAATATCACAACTGCACACAGTCATCGCAGCCTTGCTCCTGCCGTCATCTGTGAAGCCAGCTTATTTATAGCCATATAACAATGTGCTATATGTGCAGTATGCAAATCGACTTGAAATAATTAAACTGTTTTAAGCACATGCAAATGACTGTATGTGTGGTGGGCTTCATTAGCGGAGGGGAGTGTGTAAGTAATGTGTCGAGCGGGAATAACTGCTGCCTGAGAGAGAACGAGGGAGAAATAAAGGGAGACGGGATGAGAGTGGGCATATGATACGCCTGAGAACAAAGACAGAGTTAAAAAGACATTACAGTATTCTGCCTCCTTCCCCCTTCAGATTGCCTGGCATTCATCTCTGCACTAATTCTCCTGACTAGTCTTGTCACAAACAACCAAGATAAATCCAGATCTGGAGCCACTGTAAAGCAATTATATAAGCTCCTCCAACAGCGAGACCCTTGATCGGAGCTCATTAAACACAGCGATACGCCACTGTCTGTGTGTGTGCAGTTCAGGCCACTGTCTAGTTAGAAAGACTTTTATAATTATGCCGACTGCTGCTATTTTCCCACTGGTGCCTGCACCATGAAGGTTATGGAAATTAACAACCTCACACACTGTCTGGCTAACAAGAACTGCACAGGAGGAGGAGGGCGAACTGATGGCTTTTTTTGATTGTTTCGACAAAATGCCAGGACTGATCTGGTTTGCCTCCCGATGTGAGAAAAGACACAAGAACATATTGAAAAACTTCAAAATGAATCAATGGGCCTGATTGTTTTACAGCCAGTCCATATAAAGCGGTTTTATAAATACACTTGATGGTGATTAGTCACTGTGGTCTCACTCTTATGTTAGTGTGTAACAACTGTAAACTCTATAATTGACCGTTCTATCTGCTATGCTAGTTTTATTTATCTCATATTACTCCACATGCTCTCTATCTCTCTAATAAAACCAAAATAAAACTGGCAAGTCAGCCTTTATTGCAAAATGAATCTTAAAACTGAACATCGTTATTCAGTACTTGTTGATACTTGCTTAGATTTGTGGTAATCATCTTATTAGATTCAACTTTATTGCCACAGTACATAGCCAATGATTACACAATCATCTAACCAGAAGTCCAAATAGCAATACACCAGTGTATACTGTGTGTGTATACTGTGTGTGTAAAAATATAATATAATTTATGTTACAGTGCATTTAAGTTGCAGATGGAATAACAGAACAGAACACATAGCAGAACAGTGTGAAATAACAGTTATCATGTACAACTGGAGGGTTTTGTTTGTTTATTTGTTTGTTTTTTACATATTGTTTTTGAGTTTTGATTTTCTCATCTTGAACCTGAATGTAAGACCTGACATAAAGAAGCTAATGGTAGCTATGGTTTGTTTCCCATCATTTGTGGTCATGAGGTCATACAGTAAGTGAGTTTTCTGAATTAACCTGATTCTGGTTTAAGGTCAACAGCTAAATCATGTGCAGGACACAGGGAGACCACGTCATTTGTCAAACCAACCAGCAACTTCACTTCAACAAACAGAGCTTCAGTTGTGTATTGCTTGATAAACCAACCAAACCGTCACACGGTGACCAGAGGGTGTCTTACCTTCAGTTAAACCTGATTTCAAACATCTAAACTACATTTTCCAAAAGGAAATGAACATCCAGATTCCTCCAGAGTGTTCAGTGGGTTTTTAAAAGGAATATTCTCTCTCATCTGGATGTGATTGATGGTGATTGGAGAACAGACTCAAAGGAGATTCCTGTGCTATTCACTATGGGAGGAAAAGAGAAAAAGAGGCAGAGAATTTCTTAGAGCATGAATCTGCTGAAGCAAAGGATTTTAAAGAGAATATTTTGAAGGACGTTCTCACTGAATCACAACAAAACCAACAACTAAAGAAATCCATTTAGTGGGAGGTACACAATAGAAATAGACTGCATAAAATGCATCCATCTTCCTGTCTTTGAGAAGACCTGATATCCGGTGGATATATAGCTTTAGATTTTAGGTTATATTGATCATGTCAAAACAAATGGCTCGCCAGCCAAGAGGATTCCAAGAGCGAGGGAGGAAGAAAGAGGGAGGGAGGGAGGTAAATTGAATCCTAAATTGAGTGGAAAAAGGTTACTCTCAGGGTCAACATCAGCATTATTGAAAATGTCATCGATATGAGATGGACACGTTAGTTTCACTGACACAGAGCAAACTCATGGGCCATACATGGCCTTAAAGTCACATTTAATTGGAGAATTCCCAAAGTAAATAAAAAAGGTGACATTTTGCCTCCTGTCCGGGTCCAGAATGCTAAGCTGACTACTGGCCTGAAATGTCAAGATGGAATAATTTGAGCTGATATTCCTGTCCTATAGTTTCCCTTTGCCCTGAGAAAATCACAAAAGGTCAAGCTTTCATTTGACAACCATTCACTCGAAGCAAAGGACTTACACAGTGATCACAGAGAAGCGTCTGCATGGTCAATGGCCTTCAGACTTGGACATTTACAGGGGAGTTTGTGAACAAACACAGGATCACATTCAGAGACCCCTCCATCGAGATGTGGAGCTATTAGACAGACACTGGTGAGGTTTTCTGCATTTTAATATCACTTTTCTGGCTCATCACTGGATTAAAAATGGAAACTAAACATGTTTTTTTTCCAAGATATCTGGACATCCCTCGCTTAATTACCGTTTAGAATGTTTAATAACATGTATTAATTGCAAGTAGTAAGCTAGTATTCATATCTGAACATTTCTGTGAGCCTTTCCCAGTTGGAGCATGAAAATTAAAGAATCATTTCAGTAAGGAGAAAACTGACACTACAGTAGAGGTATATATTCTGTGGGGTAGGGCATTTATTATAAAACAGTGAGAAATATCACCAGAAAAAATAATATTTCATTACCAATAAAATTTTTTAAAAAATCACCTGAATGCACATCATTAGAACGTCCAGTAGGAACATGCCAAGAGGATTTCAATGCATCTCAGTTAATTTAGAAAACTATAAAATGAAGCATGAAGCTGAAAGATTCTGATTCAGACTAATGGCTCGTTTACACCGAGCGGTAAAGTAAGGTACAGTACGGTACAGTACGATTCGGAATGGTAAACCCTGATCCGACTTGCGTTTCTACTGCCAACAGTGCCCTTACTGGATAGGCGTGGTGTAGCGATCAAAGTCATTCTCACGCGAAGAAGAAGAAAGTGACAGTAAACAACCATGCTGCAACAACAACAACATACAGCAGATCTTGTTCTTGCTTCTCAGCATGTTTGATTTTGGTACAATTCACAACTTCTGACTATCGAAATGGAAATAATTGCATACCGTACTGTACTGTACTGTACCGCTCGGTGGAAACGAGCCATAACTGACAGAGAAAATGTACCTTTCAAACTATAATAGCGAAGTGCTGTACAAAATCTCTCTGATTATTTGATTACTGTACATGAACCTGAATAAAACATGCAGCAGAATCTCAGTATCCTACATAAACAAGTAGCACTCAATAAACACTTTCTAAATGAGAGAGTCTGCTGGTCTTTTAGCTTTATTCTAATTAACCAACATGCTCGATTAACAAACACACCCTTAAACAGCCTTTGATCATTTAATGATTAGTTGCATTAGAGGTAATTAGCTGTAAGATTGTGTTCCTCAAGAAAATTCTTAGAGCCTTGAATGTAATTACTCGCTGGGACAGATGAGCCGTTCGCACTGGCAGGATGGACGCAGTGAGGTCATATAGAGTCTCTATAACTACCGTGCCGTTTGATTGAGTAATTGCATAGATGGAGTATTAAATCCACTATTCGAAGCTCTTGATTACGGAGTTGAGAAGACCTAATAGATGGTTTACGGTGAATGAGAGAGTCGATTAATGAGGTGAACGAGCTCTAAAACGAGCTAATTATGCCCTAATGATATCTTTAATGGGGGATTGAAACAATGACATCTACTCCAGAGATGCAGAATTTATCTGACTCTCATGTAATGTTCTCCTTCGCTCTGGAGTAAAGTTCATCAATAAGGAGGTGCTTTTCTCCAGGCCATAAATTAGATTTATAATATTGTCAGAATGTAATATCGAGTCAAGTCACCTTCAGTTATATAGCGCTTTTACAATACAGACTGTTTCAAAGCAGCTTTACAGTGATAATAGAAAATGTATGCAACAAAGATTGTTTTGGCTGTACAGAAGCTCTAGACGAAAGTTATTGTCTAGTAAGTTTTTTAATTGATTAATTTCAGTTGTAAAAATCATTAGTTATTAACTTAGGGGCTGTTTTACACTACACCATTTTCAACCGAAAACAGAACACTTTTAATGCATTCTGGCAAGTGCACATTTAGACGACAACAGTGTTTTGGTGGCCTAATAACACACTTTGACGTAGGTTTCAAAGTGCAAGATTTTGAAAATGGTTTTGAAAGCAATACCGTTATCATCTCTGTGTAAACCTCAAAAACGTGAATCTGTGAAAACGGATGGCATGCACATGCGTATTACGTGTTTAGTCTATAGGCATGCACATTTGAATGTGTACTGTACGTGCATGGGCGCGTAGTCTTTCTTTACAAAGTGACATTGCCAATTACTTTTCTGGCATGCAAAATACACAGTTTTTAGTCGTTTCCGCGGATGCTTGTGGATGGGAATCATTTTGATTACGTTTTCATTTGTACAGAGGAATAACGTTTGTTGTGAAAAAAAACAAGGGATGTATTCGCAAGGGATAGTCTCTTTGACATCTCTTTGGGATGCGTTGTGGTTGTGTCTAGGCACAGGTCATTCATCTGATCTCGATACGGCCCGGATCCGGCTGAGTACAGTAAACCTTCGGGTAAACAGAGACTAATATTAGCGTAGATGCCATTCTTATTATGATGTAACAAGTATATCAGGTGTTATGGGAAGTGTTCCGGGTTCCGGCTGACCTAATTTATCCAGGCTAATAATCATTTTACATGATTTGAATTATAGAAATTGATAATGTGCTATGTGTATGCCAGGTTAAAGAGATGTGTTTTTATTCTAGATTTAAACTGATAGAGTGCATCTGCTTCCCGAACAACGCTAGGAAGACTGTTCCTGAGTTTTGGTGCTAAATAGGAAAAGGATCTACCGCCAGCAGTCGATTTTGATATTCTAGGTATTATCAACTGGCCAGAATTTTGAGATCGCAATAGACGTAAAGGACTATAATGCGTTAAGAGCTCGCTCAAGTATTGGGGAGCTAAACCATTTAATGCTTTGTAAGTAAATAGCAAGATTTTATAATGTATAAAATGTTTAATAGGGAGGGAGCCAATGCAGTGTTGACAGAACCGGGCTAATATGGTCATACTTCCTGGTTCTGGTAAGAACTCTAGCTTCTGCGTTTTGGACCAGCTGTAGTTTGTTTATTATGCCTGCAGGGTAACCACCCATAATAGCATTACAATAATCTAGCCTTGAGGTCATGAACGCATGAACTAACTGTTCCGCATTTGTCATTGAAAGCATACAGTATGTCGTAATTTAGATATATTTTTAAGATGGAAGAATGTGGTTTTACAGATGCTAGAAACGTGGCTTTCACATGAAAAATTGGTATCAAAGAGCACACCCAGGTTCCTAACCAATGACGAAGACTTGAGAAAGCAGCCATCAATTGTTAGACAGTATTCTAGGTCAGTACGTGCAGATGTTTTTGGTCCAATCATTAGAAACTCTGTTTTTTCAAAATTAAGTAATAGGAAATTACTAGTCATCCAAATTTTTATATCAGCTATGCATTCCATTAATTTCTTGAATTGGCAAATTTTGTCAGGACGCGAAGAGATATAGAGCTGAGTATCATTGGCATAACAATGAAAACTAATCCCATGCTTCCTAATGATATCTCCCAAGGGTAGCATGTACAGAGTGAACAGCAACTGTCCTAGTACTGAGCCTTGTGGTACTTCATACGGAACTTGTGATCGATAAGACATCTCTTCATTTATTGCTACAAACTGATAACGGTCAAATTAGTATGATTTAAACCATTCAATGTGTTTGCTTCATATATTTATTAGTTCAAGTACAAAAGATTCAACTTCTCTTAGGCCCAGATTACACTTGGTATTAAGATGCATTTTGGTCGATCAGATTACAAGTGGATTACACATACAGGTGCAAATGGGGTCTAAAAAGTTTTGAGCTTGTCCACTTTTGACCACTTTCATGCCCTTTTTACACCTGGTATGAAGATGCGTTTTGGTCTATCGGATCACAAGTAGATGAGGGAGACACATTCCCGTTTACAATCTGTCTCTTTTGTCCACTTTCAAACATTTCTGTCCGGATTTCTTTGAGGGAAGGATCTATGGCAGGGGATATGTATGTTTTTTTTTTAGATCTAAATCTTTTACATTTTTTTAGATTTAAAATTTACGTATGAACACGCCCGGAGACGACGGAAAAACCTACGGAGAGCATCAGCTTTTGTTTCTGCTCTGATAGCCGCAAGACCCCTCTGAATGGTGTGAGTGCATGTTAGAAATCAGGAATGATATGTTTTTCAATTTCAAACCAAGCTTGGGTCTCCAGTCAACAAAACAAAACATCCAACACATTCAACCACATGAACCATCTACACTACAGGTCTTCACAGAGGACCCAGGACCCGACCCGGGACCCGTATGGTCAGGTCAGGTCCCAATCTATTACTTCGGGTCACGGGTCTGTTTAACATTGTGTGTAATACCCGAGTCGATCGGAGAACACCTGGCCGTGATCAGAGTCAGTCAGCGCTGTGTATGTGTTTTCTAACTTGCAACTTAACTAAAATTAGGATGACAAAAGTGTGAGCCAGGAAATAAGATGAAAAAAAACACGACCCCAGCCATCAGAACCAGAGTGGGCGGAGTTAATGCAAGCGCGCTGTGATCATGAGTTTTCCGGTTTCTATTGTGTGCAGCAGTAAATGCAAACAAACTTCAAATCTCAAAAACTCCTTGCAGCCTTGCACACTCAAATTTAAATAACATATTCCAAATCAGCATCAAAATCTGAGATGAACTGTCACTTTTTTAATGTTTTCTATGGTTCAAATTGCGTTAAAAAAGCTTATATTTAAGGTTGCTCCAGTCTCAAACGCACATACTTTCGTTCTCGCATTTTTATAATAATATTATGAATGAACCGTCTTGTTATATCAAAACATTTTGGTCAGACTCGGTTCAGAGAGCACAGAGATGATCGCAAATAAGTAATGCTAACGTCATTACCATGGCCCTGAATAAGCAATCGTTGTTTTAGTTCAAAAGGGTCAAAGTTATCTTATTATGTGAGTTAACTCGAGATACAAAAAAATCTGCAATCTGGTCAAATGCATTTTCGACTATCTCTGGAAGTGGACAAGCTCGAAATGTTTTAGACCCCGTTTACACCTTCATTTAGCATCGTCCACTTGTGACCCTATCGACCAAAGCACATCTTAATACCATGTGTAAACAGGGCTCCAGATGCAGTCGAAAATGTATTCGACCAGATTGCATTCATAGTGTAGACACTCAAAGTGTTAGAAGGCATTTGAACAGGCACAAAAGACTGCCTGCTCTCCGCCGACTGACCTAATGCATAAACATTATGGGAAGTGCGCTAGCCAGACAGGATTTAAACTTTGTGGCCTGTAGATCCAAGTTTGGTTTGAAGACAAAAAACGTATGCGTTCATATGTAAATTGTGTGACTTTATTTCATCCATTAGAAAGATCTGAAAAAGCAGATACATTTACTCTGCCCATAGACCCTCCCCTCGAAGAAATCAGGACAGAAGTAGTTAAAAGTGGACAAAAGAGATGGATTAAAACACCTGGGGCCTCATGTATCAATCTTGCGTACGCTCACGGTCGGATGTACTAACAGTGAAATTAACGTAAGAATGTGCGTTCCTCCACGCCAATTTCATGTCTGGCGTACGTACATTTCTCATAGTTTTTGTCCGTTGGCGACTCTTACAGGCAATGAAGTGAAGTGGCAAACATTACACTACGAATTGTTCTATCGCACCACCAGCTGTCAGATATTCCTTATAATTTGTAATTGATAAATTATTTGACATATTATTGTCACACGAGTCTTATTAAAATATTCTATTCATTATGCAATTAAGTAAGAACATATATAAAGCATGTGCAAATTGATACAACCCATCTAGCAATGGCAGCGTTGGCTTTATTAGAGGACATTTTCAATGGACGAATCCGGAGAGAACGAGTTTTTAGGGACCACAATGATTTTCTGGCGATGATGACTGGCTTATCAGCCGTTTCAGATTTCCAAGGGCTATACTCTTGGAGCTCTGCGCTGAGTTGGGTCCGAATTTGGAAAGAGAGACAGCGAGGAGCCACGCATTACCCGTTCCTTTACAGGTGCTTACTACACTTGGTTTCCTGGCAACTGGTTCTTTCCAAAGAGAACTGGCAGACCGCTCAGGAATAAGCCAGTCGTGTTTGAGCCGTGCAATGCCAGCTGTATGGGACGAGATCATCCGCTTGTCTACCAGGTATATAACGTTCCCATACGATGCAGGTGACCAGCCAAACATTAAAGTGCAATTTGCAGCGATAGCTGGTTTTCCTAATGAAATCGGAGCGATCGACTGCACACATATTGCTATAAAGGCGCCATCTGAAGAAGAATTTGCATATGTGAATCGGAAACATTTTCATTCAATAAATGTGCAGATTATATGTGATGCACAAATGCGCCTAACAAATATTGTGGCAAGGTGGCCTGGGGCAACCCATGATTCATATATCCTTACAAACAGCATGGTTGGGATGAGACTCCAAGCAGGCAGGGTGCGCGATGGGTGGCTACTTGGTAAGTTATGCATTTAAATGTATGGTTCTATCTAAAAGTTTAATTTTTGTGTGTGTAATTATTCAACTGCCCATCAGGAGACAGTGGTTATCCACTAAAGACGTGGCTGTTAACCCCCCTCACCAACCCACAAACTCACCGAGAGCGCAGATACAATGATGCCCATTCTCGCACTCGGTCAGTTGTGGAGCGGGCAATTGGGCAGCTGAAATGTCGGTGGCGCTGCCTTGACAGGACCGGGGGGATGTTGTTATACCGCCCTGACAAGGTGTGCCGCATTGTGCTGGCCTGTGGAGTGCTACACAATGTCGCGCACAGGCATGGCATACCCCTTGGTGAGGTGGGGGCACCGCCGGATGACCCTGACCCAGGACCAGTATATGTGCAGCACAATCAACAAGCCATTCAGGCCCGTCAACGTGTAATTGCGACAATATAAATGGTACTCAGACACAAAGTTAATTTTTTGACCAATTCCTTTAATGAATGGCTTAATTCTGTGAGTGCGTCAGTGATATTTTTCAGGTGACTGTTAATTTCCCCAATGGCCTTAACAATTTGCTGTTGTGACTCCAGAACAGCATGCGTCAAGACGCGGCCAGATGTACGGGCTTCAGCACTGGGGGGAGCATTAGAGACACCGGAGACGCTGGACTGAATGGGCTCTGGCTGCTCGGGTGGTGCGGACTCTGAGTGTGTGCCAGTGGACGTTCCTGCTGTTGTTCCTGCGGTTCCTAAGTCCAAATAAACACAGGCACATGTTAACAGTAATTTGAATCTGTTGCTTATTAATGGGTACACGCATTTGCAATAAAGCAGTGGATACGTAAAATCTCTGGTGTAATTTTTGCTACACTGCATGCATTTTAAAATTAAATGGTGGCCGGTAGGCTATATATACTTTGAATTAGTCACCTTGCTGGCAGTCCTGTAGTATATCCGAGTCTCCCACATCAACGGATACGATTCCAGAGATTAACGTGTCTCCTACAATAGAGGCAACTCTCTGATCAAAGGGTGTCAGTTCATCGGCCCCTGTACCACCGCCTGTTCTGCCCACACTTTGTCGGTGCGCAGCAGTTCTCCGCTTAACTTCCATCTTTATGTCAGACCATTTCTTCTTCAGTTCATTTACGGTGCGACTCTCAGATCCCACCGCGTTGACGGCATCAGACAAACTCTCCCACTCTTTTTTCTTTCTTTTGTTATTAATTCCAGAGGACAAAGTTCCAAATAACATATTTTTTCTTGTTTCTACCTCTGATAGTAGCACCTCTAATTCATTTTCAGTGAAATTTCGTTTCTTGCTTGCTTTAGCCATGTTCTTGCGGGTTTCTTTTGCAAAATTGGACTAATTACCATATTTAAATTAATTTAATTGAGGGAGGAGACTGGGTGGGGCGTTGTGCTCGTGCATGTGCGCTCAATTTTAAGTTAATTGGGATGTACAAAGAGAATATGCGTCGGATCCTTCGTACGCAGAGATTCATACATCTGTTTTTTTTTGTGCATACGCACATTTACAGCTTTGTCCGTACGCAATGTTTTAGTATGAATTCAACGCAAGTCTTTGTACATGAGGCCCCAGGTGTAAATGGATGTGTCTCCCTCGTCTACTTGTGATCCGATTGAACAATACCAATTGAACTTAATTCCAGGTGTCATAATCAATTAGTTTTGAACGTGATTTCCTGTGGTCGTATTGTATTTAATATGATATTGTACTGTACTCTATTGTACTGTGCTAATATTGTAGTGGTGGTCTTTAAAACAATCAAACAATGTTCTGGGGCCAAACAAACTTTCTTTCCAATTACCATATATTTTGCAGTACTGCAGAACTGCTTTAATGAGATATAGTGCTGAAGTGGGCCTTGATGACTAAACAGCGTTGTAAATGTGACTATTTAATTTGATCCAGACTGTTGTTAAAGTCTGCATGAAACAGAAGTTGTGATAGTCATTTCTTCCCTATTGTTACATATATCCGAGTGAAACGGCTTCTCAAACGAGAACAAAAATGTAGGGCAGGACTTGATTTTGTTCAATTGATTGGATGGTTGAATGTTTGTGGTTTGCTATTGGTCGATCTCAAGTGATTGACAGGTTGTCCTGCCTTGTGCCTGTAAACACGTCATCAGAGAAGAGAAGAGAAGAGAAGAGAAGAGAAGAGAAGAGAAGAGAAGAGAAGAGAAGAGAAGAGTTGCTACAAGAGGGAGTGGAAGTTATTTTGATTAAAGATTACAAGGCACATGAATTTAAAAAAATAATAATAATGATGATGTGCACTGATAAATCATTAATAATAAATACTGCTAAATTCCATAAAATAAGAATTGTCCATTTTGATGACAAATGACGGGGGTTTTTTTAGAGAAAATGTTACTCCTGCCTCAACATCCGAAAGGTGGCTTTCTATCCAAAGTGAACGCAAACTCAAGGAGAGAGCTACATGTGCTGCTTATGACAGTGGATTAAAGTTCAGAACAAGGCTTTCTTTGTTCCAAGGGCAGATGGTTGCATTGATGCCCTGCGGGCTGCTGACCTAAAACCCTAGAGCTTACCAACGCCTGGCCATGAAAACCACACGCTTCCTCAAAGTACTCAATCTGTGATTGCTGCCTCATTTATATCTGACACGACCCTGTTTGTACTCGCATTACATTTTAACTAACCCTCATACACAGTAGACTGGGTTCATGCTACTCGTTAACCAGTGACAGAAGATAGTGTAACGCACGCCTCAGGAAGAGTGTTTCAATCAAAACACCAGGTGCACAGCTCGATGACAGGCCTGGGTGTGTTTGTGTATGTGTGATTGTCTCTGTGTTGACATTCAGATCTGTATCAAGTGCATTTGGTGCTTCCAGGTAAAGTATACGCTTTCTGCCACACAGTAAACAGTAGTTATATCAGATATGATGAAGCCGTTGTATATAAAACAGAAGATTAATTTGCTGGTTAACTAACAGATCGATGGCCATCTGTCGTTGTGAGTGTTGTAGCTCATGAACAAGCGAATGGATCAGACGCAGACTGTCACACACAAATGGAATGAAGCCTCCATCGTAAGAGGCTTTGCCGTATAAATATTAGCATTATCAATTAGACACAGGTGCCTGTATTTACCACGTCCCTCATACAGTAGGATCACTATGGTAACAGGGTTTTCTTCAGTAAGTCAGTGAGTGTGTGTGCTTATGAGAAGCAGAGCAGAATTTGTGAAGAATTTGCAGAGGTGCTGCCTGGCCCAACACAGGACATTCAACCCTAGCCACATCACCGTCTGTCAGACATCTGATGTGAATGCCATTACACTTCTAAGTCATCATGAAATTGAAGTTGTGATAGTCTTTTCTTCCCTATTGTGACATATATCTGAGTGAAACAGCTTCTGGAACAAGAAGAAAATGTAGGTGGCAGTACTTTGTCTATGGGGAATTGATTGGATGGTTGTGGTTTGCTATTGGTCGATCTCATGTGAGCGACAGGTTCTCGCGCAAGAGGGAGGGGAAGCAATTTTGATTAAAGATTGTAAGGCACATGAATTAAAAAAATATATATGTAGATAACTAATTTATAATAAATACTGCAACATTCCATTAAAAAAAACAAGGATTGCCCATTTTGATTTCAGTTTTTATTGGACAGAAATTTGGATAAAATTAGGATTACCAATATGACAGGGTAAAGGTAAAGGTTTAGGAAATAATAAACTAAAGTCTGCCCACATGATGCCATCACACAGTGTGTTGGAGCTACACCAGGCTAATCACATACATTTGTATTAATTCTGTACAGAAGTTGGGGTTGTGCGGCACAACCACAATCCTTTACCATGGAATGAGTAACTGTAGCACATCATAAAGTTATTGCATCCAAAAGATTGTTTATACAGTGATGTGAATAAGTTAGGACACCCATGCTAAAGTTGCCTAAAAAGAGGAATAAAAAAATCATCTTTTGGAAATTGATCTTAATGCCTTAATTAGAAAGATGAGGAAAAATTCAACCTTTAAGGACAAGGGTTAGGGTTAGGGTTGGGTTAGGTAGAGATTGGCATGGTTTTATTTCAGTTAGGCTAATAGCTGGTTTAATTTGCATTGAGAGATGATCTTATGGAAAGTACCCCATGCCAATCTCTAGGTATGGTGAAGGGTGTGTGATGATGTGGGTCTATTTTAATTCCAAAGGCCAAGGGAACTTTATCAGGATGCATATTATCCTGGATCCATGAAATAACTGGCCTTTAAAAATAAAAATCTGCCTGACTCTATGGGAATTTAACATAGGGGTGTCCTGACTTATGCACCCTGTATTTTAAGGAAGAACATTTATTTATTTATGATACATTATTCATTCACAAAGAAAATTGGTGTCCTTAAAGGTTGGATTTTTCCTCATTTTTCTAATTAAGGCATTAAGATCAATTTCCAAAAGATGATTTTTTATTCCTCTTTTTAGGCAACTTTAGCATGGGTGTCCTAACTTATTCACATCACTGTATATTAAATAATGCAGTGTTGACTATTTTGGGATAATCCCGTAAAACAAATACACTAGCATTTAAAGTTTGGGCTAATATTTTTAATGTTACAATGTTCAAAAGTCTCTTATGTTCACCAACGCTGCATTTATTTGAACAAAAATATCGTAAACACAGCTATATTATGAAATACTATTAAAATGTAAATGTTTTCAATGTGATTATACTTTAAAATATGTTGTTTCTGTGATGGCATTTTCAGCATCATACTCCAGTCTTCAGTGTCACATAGTCTTTTATGGATCATTCTAATATGCTGATTTGCTGCTCAAGAAACATTTCTTATTATCAACAATGTTGAAAAAAGTTGTGCTGCATCATATTTTTGTGGAAATTGTGATGCAGTTTATTTTTCAGGATTCTTTGATGAATATAAAGTTCAAAAGAACAACATATGTTTAAAATAGAAATAATTTGTACTATACAAGATTTTACTGCAACGTTTTATCAGTTTAAACTCTGCTGAATAACTATATCATTTTTTTATCTTATTGAGCCCAAACTTTTGAACAGTGTACTTAGTGTATTTTTAAAATGAAAGTTGCTTCATCTCATTTTATTAGTAATTTTTATTTGAGACATGATGGACACAAAGCAAATTACCAGTTTATTCATAACAACGGAATGAATCAGTGTTTCACATTATGATACACATGAGTTCAGAATGAAAGACTAAAAACAGTCAAACTAATATTACAAAAAAACATGAATATAACTAATATTACAAAACCTGGTCACTCTTTATATTAGGTGTCATTAACTAATATGTACTTACAACCAAAAAATATGTACAGTGTAGCCTACTTATTGTGTTCTTATTGTTTTGTAAAACAGTTTTGTTGTTATTGAGGTGGGGTACGGATAAGGTTACAGTAGGGACAGGTTTGGTGGTATGGGTATGGTTTAAAGGGATAGTTCACCCAAAAATGTAAATTCTGTCAGTATTTACTCACCCTCATGTTGTTCAACCCCGTAAGACCTTCGTTCATCTTCGGAACACCAATTAAGATATTTTAGATTAAATCTGAGAGCTGGATCACTCCTCCATAGGCTTCTAAGGGATTGAAACTTGCCAGCCCCGAAAAGACATCGTTAGAATAGTCCAAGTGACTACAGTGGCTCAATCTTAAGTTTATCAAACGACGGGAATACTTGTTGTGCGCAAAAAAAACTAAAATAACGACTTTATTTCAACTATTAATTTCCTTCTCCGTGGGCCTCGAGTCAGTTCACTAGTGTAATAGCGTAAGCTTCAGTGTTGTACGTCACACGCATCACACACATGACCAGCGTCGGCCAATAGTGAGCTTGTGACATAGAAGAAGCCTATGGAGGAGTGTTCCAGCTCTCAGATTTAATCAAAAATATCTTAATTTGTGTTCCATAGATGAACAAAGGTCTTACGGGGTTGGAACAACATGAGGGTGAGTAATTACTGACAGAATTTTCATTTTTGGGTGAACTAACCCTTTAAGGGTGGGTTAAAAGGTCAGAGATGGTCAACAGTGTAATTATAGATGTATTTACAGAAATTAATTACAGCTGTAATTACATGCAGGTATTTTTTAAAATATAAGTACAATGTAAAAACATGCATGTACACAATAAGTTTACTGTATCAAATTATTAATTTAAATGTTAGTACATTGTAGTTAAAGGATTAGTTCACCTCAAAATGAAAATTTCCTAATAATTTACTCACCCCAATGCCATCCAAGATATCCATGTCTTTCTTTACTCAGTGGAAGTTTATTTGAACTATCCTCCTTCGCACGGTCGCTTTGTAAACAGTAGGGCGATACTCCGTACATGCAAAAACATGTATTGATGGTGTGCTAAGCTAACATGCTACATAGCCCTCAGATGCACCTGACACCTAGCTGTTATTTTTATGAAAAAATTTTAATAGGAATGCTTAATGAAATGTTTCTTTTTTCAAGAAGGACATTTGATACAGTTTCAATTGTGAAGTGAGAACTTTGAAAAAATAAATTAGGGATTGAGACTGAATGGTGCTCGTTTGCACCACAAAACAATAGAGACAATAGACTGAATGGATCCTTAGAAGATGACAATAAACATCAGTTTGCATTTTAGAATCTAATCAAAATAAAATCATATTACATGATTTTAAAAAACATTTAATTAAATTCAGACTTTTAGACTTATCATCTTCAGATTTTAAATGCAGTATAACATGATCAGATATGTGGCTTTAGCAGCAGTGTATTTCTAGATTAATACGATGCCTACTTCAATATTTTTATGAAGATATTTCATACAAATACATTTCTAAAAACTTTACAAAAATTTGAAGCTATTTATAACTTTTTTTTTTCATTATGACAATAATTCTAAATTTACAATAAACTGCCAACTGTCAGCTTTCAAATGAGACCATACTTGTGCTTTTAGTGCAAAGGGTTCATGAACTGTATCTATTTTAGTTAGGGTATGCCATTTCTGGGGATTTTTCAAAAGTGGGGTTGCAGCCTAACAGGTATGAAGTGGGACCCAAAACCCTATCTTCTGACTGGATGAGACACACTTGAAGTTTTGCAAAATATTTGATAGAAACACACCTGTGCACATTAGTTACATTTTACATTAATGAACAAGGTAAAACTGCGTTCTGTGTCAGTTTTACTGAAGGAGGTTCAGTAAAATCCAGCATACTTATGAACTACACTGAGGGTTAATTATCATAGGACAAGGCACATTTCACTAAGTGAGAAGATCGAAAGGGCATTGTTTTTGTGTCATATCCAATTAGATTTATAATTAGCTATCAACGATTGCATGCTGTGTGGGTGGCATTGTAGTTTGCTGTGAAAGAAATAGATTGCAAATAGACTGGTGAACTCTAGAAGTGCTCTAAAAATGTCAATCTCAACACAATCGACATAAAAGCAGAATCATCCCTGTGGCCTTTAATGAGCAAGGCTCTTGAGATCCCATTGGCGGTCACGACCGGCACCGGGACACATATCCTGTCCCACAAGGCATGTTCAAAAAACAGTGAGACATTAAATCAATACGTCAAATTCTAATTGAACCTGCCAATCATATCAGTAACATGGGAGCAAAGTTCACAGTGACAGACCGATCAGTCAATATGAAATATCAGAGTCCCAGTGAACCTGGCTGTCGACATCCAGAGAGAAGTGGGCCGTACGCACAATAGAGAACACGTGCTTGATCTCTGAGTAGGCAGAGGCAGGGGAGACGTCTTCAGAAGCAGGTGTCAGCATGTAGAGTGGGTATGTCTGCCATATAGTTCAGAGAGTCTGTCTGTTTGGTTCAGTGGGCAGCCATACCAGTGCCACTCATTACAGGCTCCATATGATCTCAGACAAGATCATGTCCTGGGGAAGCTTACACTGACAGATAAAAAAAACACAAAAGAAAGATGCATATTTACAGCTCTGATTGACAGGACACCTGTTCTTTCATGTCAATGAAAGAAGAATCAAGAAAAATGTTCTTCAGTAGTGTATGTGATGGACATCAGACTCCATTCTGAACTAAAGAAACTGTCCCATCCAGCCAGAGATCAATTAAAGCATGCTTCTCAAAGCATAAATCTCACTGGAAAGCCAAAACAACACAGATACAATCCACTTCATGCACAAAAATTAAGCATTCAGGAATTCTCTTTGGACAGTTTCATCCTGGATGCTCAGCGTAGATCAGAAACTTTTTGCACTAGTGCCTCCATGTTCAATACAGGAAGACTTCAAAATGTATATCCTTTGCCATCTCAAAGGCTAAGCTTCTTAGATGCTTAGGGTACAACGGGGCTAAAGGCACAACTTAAGAAAAATTTGCTTTTCACTTCTCCCATTGTGTATGATTGCAGAAACAGTTTATATGTTTTTATTGAACATTGATGGAGCAACAGCTTTTGTGTGAAAATAAATCATAAAAGTTTGTTTTGTTTAACAATCTTATAAATGTATGAGTGGCAAAGTGGGCCTTTTACCTCACACAAAGGGTAAAAGGCTCACCAGCATTTGGCAAAAGGCACTTTTTTTAATTTAAAAACAGTTATTCATACAAATACTTTAGGTAAAGTATATGTTTTGAATAATGTCTAAGTTAATACTTGTTCAAAACAGTCACTTTAGGAAAGTTTATACTATTTTCTGTTTATTTTGATAAATTGATTCATTTTTGTTCAATAATTATACTGTCATTAAAATGTTTATTTTTTAAAAAATACACAAAATTATTTAAAAGCGTAAATATTCTGAAAGCATTGAATGAGATCCCATGATCATTTAATATAACAGTAGTAACAATAAATATGATATTTTGTTGTATGATATGATTAATATCACATTTTTAAATATGATGGTTTCATTTTAAATATGGTGATTGTCTCTAAGGTGGAAACCCAACTCATGGGCGGATCTACAGGGGGGCAAGCCCCCCCCACTCTAGAGCCTTGCCCCTCCAGCTGCCCCCCTAACTTTGATGATCCAAAAACTGTACTTGTAAAAACAACCCGCCACTATGTCCACAAGCTTCTCAAAACAGTGAACTAAACAATACATTTACCAAAAGTGATTTTTAATTTTAAATGTATTATTATCCTTAAGTGGACCATCGAAATAAAGTGTAACCCAAATAAATGATGTTCTTTTGATCTTTCTATTCATCACAGAATCCTGAAAAATATTAATCACGGTTTCCACAAAAACATTAAGTAGCACAACAATTTTCAACATTGATACTAATAAGAAATGTTTCTTTAGCACCAAAGCAGCATATTAGAATGATTTCTGAAGGATCATGTGAAACTGAAGAATGGTGTAGTTTTAATATACAGTATATTATTTTAATTTGCAATAATACTTCACAATATGAATATATTTGTGGCGAGGGACGGCCGAGTGACGTGAGAGAACGGCGCGAGGCCGCTGGTGCGATTGCTAATGAGCAACACCTGTGAAGCACACCGGTCTCGCATCTATCACAGAGGAGCGGAAGCATTAAGGGGGAGCGACGACGTTGATGATCGAGAGAGGAACAGGCCTGTATTTTAGTTGTGTTTTGTTTTTGTATTTGTATTTTATTTTAGCCAGCAGGGGCTGCTGGCAGTTATGTTTATTTTCGGTAGCCAGCAGTCGTCCGCGAGGGGCTGCTGGCGGTATTTTGGTTTGTTTGTTTTATTTTAAATAAAGTATGTTTAATTGTTCGCCGGTTCCCGCCTCCTTCTTCCCTGAACATTGCTACACTGGTGCCGAAACCCGGGAAGAGGGAGGAACACGCTGTCAGAGAGTCCTCGCCGCTGTGGGGAATCTGCGGTGCCATCGAGCATGGTGCGCGAGTCGCCGCCGCTCGCCGTGGGCCAGAGCCTGCTGCCATCTGCCAGAAGGGGAGGAGCAGGGAGCGGGGGACTTGCGGCCATGGACGCTCGAGGTGATGCGCTGGAGTGAGATGCCGGTTGGACTGTCGAGCTCGCTGCCGGCCGCCTGGGTATTGGAGGGGCGGCTGCCGTCCGGGAGGGAGAGGAGGAGTCGCCGCCGCTCGCCGTGGGCCGGAGCCTGCTGCTGTCCACCAGTGAAGGGGAGGAGCAGGGAGCGGGGGACTCCTGCCGTCTGCCCAAGGCACCCGAGGAGCCGTCGCCGTCCACCGGACGGCGGAGGAGCGTCGAGCCATCCACCGAGGGCCATCCAGCGTCACCGCCAGGCACCGCGGAGGAGATCGCCCAGCTGGTGGGGGACCAGATGGCAGCGCGTTGTGGGAACCGGACCAAGTTTTTTTTTTTTTTTTTTTTCACTCTCCCCTCTCTCGATCTGTCGCTCCTCATGCTTCCGTCTCCGTTTCCCTCGGCTTGGCGGTCCATACCCCCCAGGGATCGCCGCCGCCGGGGGGGGGGAGAAGGCACAGGCTCGTGGGTACCCCCCGGCCTGTGAGGGGCGATGGGGGTATGTGGCGAGGGACGGCCGAAGGACGTGAGAGAACGGCTCGAGGCCAGTGGTGCGATTGCTAATGAGCACACCGGTCTCGCATCTCTCACGGAGGAGCGGAAGCATAAAGGGGGAGCGACGACGTTGATGATCGAGAGAGGAACAGGCCTGTATTTTAGTTGTGTTTTTGTATTTGTATTTTATTTTAGCCAGCAGTCGTCCGCGAGGATATGCTGGCAGTTATGTTTATTTTCAGTAGCCAGCAGTCGTCCGCGAGGGGCTGCTGGCGGTATTTTGGTTTGTTTGTTTTATTTTAAATAAAGTATGTTTAATTGTTCACCGGTTCCCGCCTCCTCCTTCCCTGAACATTGCTACAATATTTAATGTATTTTGATCAAATAAATGCAGCCTTGGTGAGTATTTAAAAAAATGTATCTTACCTGACACAGCTACTTAAGTGTTCTGTTTACAAATTTGAAGACGGCTTGTGACCAAGGCCTATGACTACTAGATACGTTCTGCCACAAGAACTAGGTGCAACTGAATTAAGTACTAAGTTAGACTAAGTTAGTTACTAAGCTCTTAGTGTGAACTTTACAAATAGCTAGTGCAACTCTAACCATGAACCAGCTAATCAAGGTCTACAGGATTACTAGAAATTTCCAAACAGGTGTGCTGGAGATGGTATGGCAGATGACCGTCTGAGAAATCTTGATCTTCTCAGTATTGAGAAACAGCGCGCAAAAGCACTAGATTTAGATACGTTTGTGAAACATTTTGCTGCAAAGCACAACAACCGTCGCCTAAAAAAGATGGGTGATCATGGGTCAGTTGTGGACTGTAATTATACGTTTTTAATTATAATAAGAACTTGAGTATTGTCCGCTGTTTTATACTTGTAGTCTACTGCATCTTGGACACAATTATTGTACTTTTTTTATATTTTTATTTTGCTTTTTATACTTTTACTTTTTAAAAGATGCACAGTTTTGTTTTGTTTGAACACTGCACTGGGCTTATTCCTGTTGTGAATTAAAAACCTTTGTAGTGTGTAAGGGCATGATTTAACAATAACTACTGTAGTTTAAAAGTGTTTTTGTGTTTGTTTTGTTAAAGCAATTCACATATAGGGATTCCCATGTACCGTCTACCCCTGCACCCTGCCAACACCTCTTGCCACTACCTCCTGCCACCCTGCCAAGACCTCCTGCCACCCTGCCAAGACCCCCCCCCCCCCCCCCCATGTAAAATTTTCTAGATCCGCCACTGACCCAACTTAATATATGATATTTACTATCTGAATCTAACATGTCATGTTAACAAATGGAAAAGTCAGCCAGCTATTTATTATCATGTTAATTATTGTATCTTTATCCTCAACAGCAGGGGCGCCTTTTACCCTAAATACCATACTTTTACATATTCTTCCATTATTGAAAAACTGTTGCTTTAATTACCTTGAACAAAACTGAAATCGACCTTTGTTTCAAAATATATACAATAATTTTAGCCATTCTCATGTTGCTCTAGAACATTTAAAAAACATCAAATATTAGATCAAATTAGTAGAGAATCAAATTAGTAAAGAATCCAATTAGCGCTGCGGTCCACGATCGCTTCAAGTATCAGCTAAATTTCTACGTGCATCTTGAAAAGCTGAAAATAAAATCAAAGTTGCCTTTTACCCCGGTGTGCCTTTAGCCCTGTTGAACCCCTATGTATCAAATTGTTATGAGCTCTGTGGCAAGACAGAAGCTTTATGAGACATGGAAACTAGAGTTTACTGAATTGTATTCTACTTTCATTCCACAAAACAACACAGTGATTCAAACTTATGGTTTTACTAGTGAGTGAAACTGAAAACTTCTTCCTACATTTTCCTAAACTAGCTTGTGTGACAGCAAAGACTCTAAACAGCAGTTGAAATGCCATTATACTGCAGTCTTTACTCTCTGGGGCTGTAATTGCTAGCGCTCAGAGCCCAACACTAGTGCAATATGAAGAAATAGAGTGTGGTAGAGTTACAACTTCAACAACAAAACAGAGTTCCAAACGCCCACATATCATCAATTACGTCAACATGTTCCTTGCCATGCAGAGAAATAGTCTTTTTTTACTAAAACACAAAAATAATCTATGGCATTCTCAAGCTACGTGTTTAGTTCAGCAGCTTCAGAGGAGAAAGTGACCAAACAAACAAGTGTTTGGACGTAACTGCTGTTAATTTGTCCAATCATGACATGCTGGTCCATTTAATATATGTTATTGTGCTGACATTTCTCTTTTGCCCTCTGCCATAAATGTATGTGTTAGGATAGAGGTGCTCACAGTTCTCTTCCTCCTCTCCATTAATTAACATTATTTACTGACCCTGGCCTTTGAGGGGGCTCCGGAGAGATGGCAGGAGAAATTTAAAAGTGTCGATAAGGCAGTCAGCGCTTGAAAAGGGGAGTGTTAACGTGGTAATGTGACAGCCGAACAAGTCTGGAGAATGTCAGAGGCAAAAAGGTATTACCATCTGCTCTGACAGTTCACAAAAGCCATTAGCCCATCTAAAACTGACAGCTCCCGATCTTGTTACTGGGAGCTGATGCAATGCGAATGCAACACCGTCTTTCGCTCATTCCCTCCCACACTCTCTGTCTCTGATCCTTCTCATTGTGCCTGATATGTGGCTAATCAGCAACAGGTGACCACAGAGGGACAGTACGGACCCCTGCTGCTTCACTGCTCTACTGAGGAGCACTTTTTTTAATCAAAGAGCCCCTTGCAACCGTCTGCCACCAGCATTCTCTGGCCCCGAGAAAATGATTTCAGGGCCTCTTGTCCTGAGTCTTGATTACATCCATCACATAAAAGGCCTCCGTACAGTGAGAGGTGAAGAGCACACACAGCATATAAAATTAATGCACAGCAGAGACAACGTTATCTCACGACCAATTAGTACGGATTCGTACAAGTGAGTAAAAGGTGGCTAATTCGTACGACCTCACTCACCTTTTGATTTGTCTAAACCCCAGTGATGGGTAGGTTTAGGGGCGGGGTCAGGGGTTCGTATAAATTCATATGAATTGGGCAACTCAAATATGTACGAATTGCCGTGAGATCGGGTTGGCAGCGAACAGATTAAGAGCTTCGGCTGAGATGGATGTTTATCATTCATGTCAACACACGTCTGGAGAAAAACACTGGAAGTATGGAGAGGTTTGGACCAGTGTGAAGCTGAAGTAAAGGTACTGTTCCTTCAGACTTAAAGGGTTAGTTCACCCAAAAATGAAAATTATATCATTAATGACTCACCCTCATGTTATCCCAAGCCCGTAAGACCTCCGTTAATCTTCGGAACACAGTTTAAGATATTTTAGATTTAGTCCGAGAGCTTTCTGTCCCTTCATTGAAAATGTATGTACGGTATACTGTCCTTGTCCAGAAAGGAAATAAAGACATCATCAAAGTAGTCCATGTGACATCCGTGGGTTAGTTAGAATGTTTTGAAGCATCGAAAATACATTTTGGTCCAAAAATAACAAAAACTACGACTTTATTCAGCATTGTATTGTCTTCCGGTTCTGTTGTCAATCTGCTTTAGTGACGCTGCTGACGTAAGACGCTGCTGACGTGTATCTGGTGCGCCCGTGTATTCGGATTCAAATAAATATGGCTGGGCAAAAAAATGCAAGTCTTCCTCTGTGTCGAAATCCTTAGACATGTTTGCGAAGATTGTTTTGTTTCCAGCGTGCGTCTCCCTCAGACTGTAAACGAAGCTCGGGCGCACCAGATACACGTCAGCAGCGTCTTACGTCAGCAGCGTCACTGAACGCGGATCCACAACAGAACCGGAAGACAATACAATGCTGAATAAAGTCGTAGTTTTTGTTATTTTTGGACCAAAATGTATTTTCGATGCTTCAAAACATTCTAACTAACCCACTGATGTCACATGGACTACTTTGATGATGTTTTTATTTCCTTTCTGGACAAGGACAGTATACCGTACATACATTTTCAATGGAGAGACAGAAAGCTCTCGGACTAAATCTAAAATATCTTAAACTGTGTTCCGAAGATGAACGGAGGTCTTACGGGCTTGGAACAACATGAGGGTGAGTCATTAATGGCATAATTTTCATTTTTGGGTGAACTAACCCTTTAATAGCACGCTCATTAACAGTGCGAGAGACCCCAAAATATAGTACAAATGTACTACAGGTTAGAAGACTCAAAAACAACAGCACACTTCTGCTCTTTCAGTTGTTCTTTGTCGAATTGTTTAGCCACTATGGACCTTAGTCAGAATAGACCACATATTTTATCTGATGTGAAATGAAACGAGGCTGTGATGGATAGTGTAGCGTCTGGACCAATCACACACACACAAATTATTCATTATATTTAATGAATAGTCCTGCAAACTCACTCTCACAACAAAGGTCTATTTTTCCCCCGAAACTAATATCACAATGAAGCTAACACCACTGGCAGAACTCAGTGTCCTGTTACACTGATAAGACTGTCAGTGTGCATAGGGCTGTGACTAACTGAATTCTTACTGAGAAGGAGAAATAAACCCTGTTAATCCTATACATTCTACAGTATATATATAACCACTTGAGAAATGTATAAACATGTATCTAATTTTCTCATCTCATGATTTTCCTTTTATGTTGTGTGCCTATGTTTTCTTGTAAACTCTTGCTATGGTTAAGCAAAATCATATGTGTGGCATGTTTGGACTCTATAAACTCCAATCTTCGTTCCCCATTTGTTAATTTGCATTACATTTTGCGAACTGTGTGACGCATGGGTATTATAAGAATCTTGAAGTTTCTTTTTCTTAAACACACAATGACATTACAGATTCAAACGCCTTGCTCGAACACAAAGGGTCATAAAATCTCCCTCCAAAGGGACAACTTCTTATTGGCTCACACACAGGGTGTGACATCTTCACGCTTTAAAAATCACTGATCAAGATCAGCCGCGCTCTTAGCTTCTCTTAGCTCTCTTAGCTCTTTCTCTTGGTCCTTCCTGAGAAGTCCTGATGTGAAGATGATGCTAAACTAGAAGTTTTCTAAGGACCCCCATAGGGTTGGGTATCGAGAACCGGTTCCATTTTAGAACCGGTTCCAAAATGCCAAAAACCGGGGATTTGATAAGACACGCACATTTCGATTCCGCTTATCGATTCCTTACTTTGGTCATGCTCGCTCGCTCGCTCGCGCGCACGCGCGCGCGGTGAATGGCAGTGAGCATTTGTTTACTGTTGTATTGATCTGCCAGGACCTGCCTGCCGCACATGCGCTGTACGTTATATTTACGATGGCAGAGCGCGGCAAACGTTAAAAAGTTTGGTTAAGCTTTTCAAAAAAAGATGAAAATACAGCGAATTGTATGACATGCAAGAAAGACATTTCATGCAAGGGAGGAAGCACCTCCAATATGATGAAACATTTGCTTCAGCACAGGGTCAATTTGAAGGAATGCACCGCATTTGATTCGGTGTGATCTCTCAGCAGCAGTACCACAGGTTTCCACACACCAGATAAAGCTACTAGCAGCAGCAATTAGCAGTCTCTCACACTCAGGTACAAAACACAGATGAGCAGACATTCGTCTTCGAACTAGAGCCGCATAATTCTGGATAAAATGAGAACCAGTTTTGTTTAAAATTGTTCTTGTTGTGTTGTTTTGTTTAAAATGGAGATCATGAATAAATACATCAGACAATTAATGAGTTGAGTCTATTAAATGTATTTTTTTTTAATGAATACTTGTTTGATACTCCATAAATACTTTTTAGTTAATGGATGATTCACCATTTCTGAACGAATCTTTTGAATGAACAATTCAATGAAAAAAATACATTTAACACTCACTTGCTGCCACCTATTGGTCTAATAATGTAATCAACACAATCTTGAAGAGACTCCATTCACTTTAGCCATGAAGGGGAAGATGAGCAAGGAGAGAGTGGATGACTACAGTTAAGTCACCTTCATTTAGGTATGCAAAAAGTTTTCACAGCAATATCAATGGATTTGATCCTTCTTTTTTCGTAATAGCCTAAATGTGACAAGAATAAAAGGTCGAATTTTTACAAGTATTTGCTCTCCTTTTTCTCTCCAATAAATATTGGAATCGAAACCAAGAATCGTTAAGAACCGGATTCGATAAGCAGAATCGGAATCGGAATCGTTAAAATTGAAACGAAACCCAACCCTAGACCCCCAAGCTTGTGCCAGGCTGCAGCCTTGTCTTTCCATTCACCAAAGATCCTCTGACTTCAACTGGTTCTCTCTCATCAAGACCATGTCAGCAAAGATCAACAGGAACCTCAACAAATTGCATCAGGACAGTTTAATTCAAATGGGCGAGACATGCAAGTATCAATCTTAGTCTCATTATCAGATACATTAAGTATCCTTACCCCTTTTAAAGAAGGGCGTGTTAGAACTAAACTGATGGTTTGCTCAAGGCTGTTGATCTGCTGAATTTCAAACAATGCTATAACTTCTTGCTTTCCTGTATTCTGCTTCAGCTCTCTTTCCCTTGGTAAACTGTATGCATGCATGTATGTATGTGTATGTTAGAGTAGTTTAAGTGTTTAGTCTAGTTAATAAAATCTTGTTCATGTCACACGTAAAGTTGTCCGTGTCTCAAGCTCATATCTGGAGTCACTAATCATATTGATCTTGACTACTTGCTCTAAGTAGTACTGTAAAGTAAGAAAGACATTTCCCATGCCCTGGAAATGTACATTTCTATTAATTAATTAATAACCAATATTGAGGGTTTCAAAAGATGAACTGAGTTATTGGTTGTAATGTTAATGTAGCTACATCAAGTTAATCCAATTAACTGACCCAAATATTCATAATCAATTATAACAAGTTATGATTGGTTATTAATATTTCATAGAGCTAATTTGCTACAATAGATATACAGCCCTCCGAAACAAAACATTCTGGAAAACATGAGTTGTAAAATAAATGCTCAGTACTTTCACGTCCAATAATTTTTTTTTTTTTTTTTTTTTTTTTTACTGAACAGCTGCTGCTGGTGTCTGGTTTAGGTTTAACAAGCTATCTTTGTGGTTATATGTACATGACTAATATGCTGGTCTGCTAGTCAAATGCTTTTGTTGAATTTGGTCAGTTGTTGACCAGAACATCACTGCTCTATTTAACATACTGCTCATGAAAATTTAACGCTACCCTAAAACTATACCCTGTTAATAGTCCATGAAATTAGGCAATTCGAGGAGATCTCTCACTTTTCAACAGTTACTGATCAGTTACTTAGGATCAGATCTGTTAGATCTACCATTCTGCTCACTTTGAATCAGACACAGAGATAAAGTAGTGCGTAAGATTACATTTATTTGAATGAATGAATTATAGCATTTATTTGAATTAATTATCGAGAGAGAGAGAGAGAGAGAGAGAGAGAGAGATAAGAGATGCGTACCTGCGTCTGTTTCGAGTCTGTCTCCATTAGCAATGAAGCTGCATGAGTTTAATTACTTTAAAATAGCGATGTAACCCCCTTGTTTCTGAGTAATATAATGTAGCGATTTAGTAGCAAATCTATTTTAATACTAAAAATTACTAAAAGTTGCTTTTTTATTACTAAAAGTTTCTGTGCTCCTGAATGTTTCTCTGTGAGCGAATCTTCAGTGAAAACAGTGCATTAATATAGACCAGTGATTCAACTGACTTGAAACTACCTGTGCATTAAACAGTTTTATTGCACACCTTATTGCAAACAATAAATAAGTGTATTTCTTATGACAATAGTTAGCATAAGTAGCCTTTCACATCGCATAGAATTATATTTGTGCCTCAAACGGTGATCAGAATACCAATGGGATCGCAATCGGAAGTTATTTCGGACATTCCCTTGTGTCTGAAAGTAAGTTTTGAGCTGAAACGTGTTTTGTTTTATGTCTTAAATGTTTGTGTTAGCTGGTAGCCTGATATGACGACGTGGAGTGTGAGCAGTGGTGTCGACCCTCTGCTAACTTAGATAATAATACCCTTTTTCATTACCACTCCTCAAGCCCCAGTTGGCCCGCTTTGGACCATATGCGGTGGGCCAAAAACCCCCGGGCGTTGGCCCAGATGAGGCCCAATCAAGCACTGGAAGTGACAGTGGAAGCGTGATTGGCTCTGGCATTGTTAGCATGTCTGACATTGGAAACGTTGCTATTGTGGATAAACTATTTCTCTATCAATGCACTAAAACACAGACCATGAATAGCACAAAGACCACAATAACAACTTTCACATTGTTTTGACACGTTTAAATGAACACATGAAATGCTTGAGTCTTTGGGTTCATTTTGCTCATTTCCATTGACTAAAGAATTATTTTCATCAACTTAAATTAGATCGCATTTCAGTCAGAGTATGACTAAAATTAATGAATATGACATGATGAAAAATTGACAAAATTCAAAGGATATTTTCAACAAAAGCATACGACTACTAAATGACTAAAACTGCCAATAAACTCTGCTCGAGGTACTGGTTGCTGTACTATGTGTGAGATGAGAATTGCTGGAGCAGGTCAAACTTGAACCCTGCAGCTGATGATAAGTGAACTCCAACTCATATTCTTCTCATTTTCATTGGAGTCCAACTTCTGCAGCCAAGACAGTGGCTCAGGAATCAATTAACAAAACCAACAGTTATTTGAGACCCAAGACGCTGACCCTACTGAGCAATAGAGTCTCTTCTCCTGCCTGCAGAAACTCACTTTCAGCATCTTAAACCACAAACTCCTGCCTCAGAAAGCCCTCAAGCCTGCATGTAGCAGCTAACAGCATAAGCAGCTGTGGCCCATATCGACTGCCTCCAACAGATTCGAGCAGGGAGTCATTTCTTTGTTTTCAGGTCAAGTTCACATAGAAAACAGGAGGGAACTGCAGCATTTCTGATATTAAGGAGGGCATGCAAAACTTAACGCCGGCTTGTATTCTAGTGAGACTATGCAAATATTACTAAATCCACCCAAAATGACTTCAGCAGAACCAAACTCATGAAAGCTGAACTAATTTAGCAGGAAAGAAACTACGATAAAGAAAGAGCACACAGTAATCACCGTCTCCAGAGGCTTGAAGCAGTTTAGCACGGATGCACGGACGATTCTCCAAGGCACGTACTGACCTATAAACTCCCTGCTGGGCAGAATATTCAGCACCTGTAAAATCAATATCTCTCTCCCACTAGATGGAAGCCATTGCTGATAATAGTTTCTGCTTCCAGTGTTTTCTTACGCTGTGGCTGCGGTGGACCTGGACAGCAGAGATACTGTATTCAGCCTGGATCCCTAGGCTTCTCTCACATGGGCAATTGGAGTGCTCTCTTATCAGGTGCACTGAAGCGAGGAAGGATTTGAAGTCGAACTGGCACACAGTGCTCCAGGTCTCCTGGTTTGCTCTGGAGAATGTCCTGGCATCGAATCAAACGTTGAGTCCATGGCCAACCTGATTTGACTATAGAGGGACTCAGGCTAGATCAAGAGAGCGGCGAAAGGCTGAGAGAGATTATCCTCAACAGGAGAGAAAGAAGCAATGGGGTGAGATGTGAAGGAACGCTGCTCTTGGTTAACACTTTAATTTAAGGTGACGTAGTTACACATTACTATATGTACTTACTATAGAAATAACAGTAAATTATGCTCAATTTCAAGTAACTAACCCTAAACCAAACCCTAACAGTAACTCTATAGTAAGTACATGTAGTTAATTAATATTACTCAATACTTATCTAAGCAAGTACAATGTAACTATGTCACCTTAAAATAAAGTGTAACCTGCTCGTTTCGTATAGTATTCACTTTCTTCAAGCACAGGAAGCAGAGGGGAGAGAGAGCAGGGGCTGATGGGAAAGGAGTGTCTCAAATGGCCCATTCCTCCATTGATCAAATTGCCACTGAGATGTCCCTGAACAACAGACATAAATGCCACAACGCGCGTTAATATTGGAGATATGCAAGAATAATAGCACGCATGGGTCAGCAGATCCCAATGAAGGAGCAGAGGCCAGACAACCCGATCTTACGGCAATTCATAAGAATTTTACGAGGTGGCTAATTCGTACGAATTTGTATGATTTTTGCTAAATCGTACATATTTTACGAGTTGCCCAATTCGTATGAATGACCTACCCCTGACCCTGCCCCTAAACCTAACCATCACGTGGGTTTAGACAAATCGTACGAATTGGTACGAGTAGGTCGTACGAATTAGCCACCCTTTAATTATTCGTACGAATTTGTACGAATTGGTCGTGAGATAGCATTGGGCCAGACAACGCTGCTGCATGCATTTTTCATACTTGTGTGTTTGCTAGGCAAAATGCACACTAGATTATTACAGAGATATCAGAAGAATAAGAATGTCAAAGCAGAATGAGCAAATATAAACACTTCACATATTTTATTTAAAGGCATAAACATTTGTTCAGTTAAGCCTGGTTCACACGGGACGATTTTAAAATTGTCGGCCGATTTTCCAAACCTGAGAGACCCCACATAAAGATAAAAAATCACGGGTCTAACAGTTTTGGTCGTACAGTGTGTGGTGCGCAGCCACACGGCAAAATCAACACATCACACACAAACCAATTTGACTCCCGAGCATTCCCAGGTCAGACGGAAAATCTCGCAAAATCCCTCGAGATCCAACGTGACTTCAGAGTAAACAATCATGGCGGACAAAGAGGATGCAGTGGCGATAGTTTGTAGTTTGTTTTTAACCGAATCCATCTCCGACGTCCACCGGACTTTCTGGTGCGCCATGCCGCCAGCTGTTTTGATTTTGTTTCCCGGTGCTTCCTCTGCACCTCGTCACCTCACTTTCTGATTGGCTACACGCCACAGTCCACAGGCTGCGTGCTCGTTTGGCCAAAAAAATCCAACATGTTGGATATCCCCGATTTGAGATCGGAGCGGTCCCGATGTCCTTCCGAGCACACGGCAGGAATATCTGATCAGATTATTTTACGATAATCGGAGCATCCTTAAGATTGTCGGAAGGGGTAAATCAGGGCTAAAATCGGCCTAATTATCCTGCCGTGTGAACCAGGCTTTAGTTTTTAAAGCAGTATGAGGCCAATCAGTAGATAATTTAGAGAAGGTCAGAAAGGGATCTGTAACAGTATAGCCAGTAATTCTTCATTTGGTGTGATGATTTCAGTTCTTGGGCAGACCTCTGTAAAGGAGCATGAAGCCATTTCACAGGACCAGGTGCACTGAATGAAACCCCTATCCCTCATGACGGCCCCAGATGCAGTGCTAAACAAACTCCAATATCAGTAAAAAGAGATGTCGTCCATTGCTTTTCCAAAAACCCTACCCTAAACCCCTTAAAGACTGGGCCTGAGAACCCTTTGTACAAACGCTGTATGATATTGTTTTGTTGTTAATTATTTGGCCCACAAATTTCAACCGCAGCTTATACAACATGGACAGGACTTTGTCAAACTAGAAAAGCTTCAAAGCGCCAAAATGGGAAGAAAGACTAACTCTCCAATGAGAAACTCTTCCCTCTGGAGATGTGTAATCCTGCTATACGTCTCTTTGTAGATACTATGTGACCTAGAAACGTTTGTATCAACTGATAAAAAAAAAAGGATTGTTGCTGCATAGCTTCTGCCACATCATCACAATATGTGCCACTTTTACCTTCCTGGTAATTATAATTCAAACTCCTCTTTTCAAAGACTGAGTGGGTGAAAAAAAAAAAAGACATTCGCTCTAAGAATCAGTTTTTGGTCTTATAACAGTGGGAGATAAACAGCTTGAAATCACTTTGACAGCCTGTGTTACTCTCATCACATACCACAGGGGATTTTAATTCCAACCTGTGAAATTGTAATTGCTTCTCTAGCCAGCACTAGAGGATTGTGGGTAACAGACATTTTCAAATTCTGTCAGCATTGCCCTATATGAATTCTCAATCTCTCTCTCAAAGCCCTCTGTGTCTGCCTGTTTGCTTGAACAGTTTGTGTTTTCCTTCCCAGGTTCCCCTCATTCTCTGTGTTTGGAGCCGCTATAGTTGACACTGAATTAACTAAAGCTGTCAGGGGACTGTTTCAGAGCAGCAGCGCAACACAAAATAAGATGAATATCTCTTCAGGGTGTGTGTCAACTTCCTCTTCTCCTCATTTCTATATGTTGTGTGGTACTTTGTGTCTTCCTCTCCTCCTCTTGCAGTGAGGCAGCTTCATAAATTAATTTAATTGTTTCTCATTTGTATGACCCCCGGATTAAAGACCTGTCAACAGACGTCCCATCACACCGCAACCAGAAAAAAGCACAGATAAAAATAAAAGACTCTTCTAAACGGAAACTACTTAACAATGATCAAAACGACGCAGCTCAAAAATGCAGCGTTTGTCGTCAAGGAGTCCCAGAGAGACCTGCTGAAGATAAAAATAATGTCAGCATATATCGTCCTCTGATGTTCAGAAGATGGCATCAAGATTTTGAGGTAGGAAATGGGAGAAAATTCCTAGTTAATTATTTCATGTCTCAAAATGTGTATTTCGTATTTGTAATTTGAAACATTGTACATTGTAAACATTGTAACTAAAAAAAAAATGACTGAAGTAGAAAGAAACACTCTCTTTCCGCGAATGTGTCGAATCTGCCCATATAATTACAACTTCTCTGAAAACTGTGCAAAGGTGAGTCTGAGAGGATGGAGAAGGGGAGATATAAAATCCATAGCCAGAGATGTTTCCTCTGTTCGTTAAAAAAAGACAATAACCCTTAAGTATTTCACTTTCAGCAGTTAAGTGTGTTGAGAAAAAAAATACACTGCCAAGGAGACTCGTCTCCCTTGGTACTGTATATCAACCAGTCATTGTAGAGATGTAATTTACATGATAATAATTTGAACTTCTCCCATTGATAATCTTGCAACTACCTTAATTATGGAGAGTAGATATATTGAATATTTGATCACCATTTAATTTCCAAACTAAAATTCGAGCAGTAGCTACAAAATGAAAATAAAGGCTTGAGTTGGACATATAGGCTACATCTATCATCTTCACTAAACAGCCCAACATGCTCTTTTAATGTAGATGTTTAAATAGACAGCAGGGTGGATTTTTTTCAACTTCAAGTGGTAGCTGAGTGAAATTATATTTATATTGTCTTACTGTATATGTGTAATTTCATTTTCCATTTTTTTTCTTTCTCTTTTTTGTAAAAGTGTCAAATAAGTGCCTCCTCTATTTTAAAATCCACCAACTGGGACTGGAAGGAACCTTCGTCCAATAATCTACAAACTGCCTTAGGAAGCAGAGGGTGCGACACTACAGGGCCACGGATGTGCAGACCTGGGAGGAAAAAATCAATGCTGCGAATACACAGCTAAAACATACTGATCATAAACGTTGGAACATTTTCAGCCACTGGATAGGATAGTTTCTGGTTTACATCTTAAAGCTGAATTGCTCATTCATCTCTTAATTAGTTAGCAAAACAGTTTGGTAAATTAAACTCAAGCTGAGCAGTAGAGGACAAAGGTAATTAGCTGCACTCAGCTGGTTGAAGAGCAGAATAACCATCACTCACTATCCACATTCATTTAATTTTGTGCCCCATTATGGCTCAGTAACATCATTACATCACTCCAAATAGTGTAACTTATCTTCACTTAGTGGAAGTTGTCGGTCATTAGGGCAGATGTGGAAGTAGGGCTCTCGCTGTGGGGCCGTACGTCAGCTGTAATTAGATGACTCACTTTCACAGTTGATAAACACAACTTCGTTCTTGGGCTGCATTCGTCTATTGTTGGTCGTCTCTCCGATCACCTCTAGCGAAACGGACAATCTACCAGCTCACCTGTGTTTAAGCGTGGTGAAGCTAATAGCTTGTGAATTATCTGTGGAACAGTAAGAGGATTTATGGATAAGTGGAATAAGGGCAAAACTGTGTCTTTATGGCTGTGTGTAAATCCTGTTTTCCTGTCAGCTCTTCATTCGCACCCTTCTAAGAAAAATAAGTGTGATCGTTTGACTTTCTGAAAAAAAAAAGATATTCAGTATTTATTCTTCTTCAATCTAAAGTGTTGAACTAAAATTAATACCTAGTTTACCTCTAGGTTGTTCATTAAAAGTCAACATGTGAACGCTGGTAAATATTCAACGCTATCTCACGATCAATTCGTAGAAATTCGTACGAGTGAGTAAAAGGAGGCTAATTCGTAAGATTTGTCTAAACCCCAGTGATGGTTAGGTTTAGGGGCGGGGTCAGGGGTAGGTTATACATATGAATTCACACGAATTGGACAACTCGTAAAATATGTACGATTTAGCAAAAAACTTACAAATTCATACGAGTGAGGTCGTATGAATTCGTATTAATTAGCCACCTCGTAAAATTATTACAAATTGCCGTGAGATTGTGTTGAGATATCTAATCATGCCTGTGAGCTCCTGAAAGAGGAGGCAAAATCCATAGCCAGAGACTTTTTACCAACTTCCATTGGTTAAAAAAGGAAGAAAAAAGGCCAATCTCCATTGAGTATTTAATTTTTAGCAGTTAGAATGTTGAGAAATAAATACATCACAGATGAGGATAGCCTTCCTTGGTATATCAGCCAATCATCATAGAGACGTACATTACGTGGTATTAGTTTAAACGGCTGGTGCTGATAATTTACCAACTACCTTAAGTAGAGTAGAGGTATTGAATATTTGATCGCCAACAAATTTACCAAGCTACCATTCGAACAGCAGCCAGACGTACGATAATTATAGTATTTGTACGATAATTTTGACCTCAGTACGATGTACAATCAACAATGAAAAAAATCCCATAATGTACGATCATTTCAGAATTTTGTGACACTTCAAATGATGGTCGTTGTAATCATAGGGCTTCAATACTCATTGATCTAGCTGTGGGTTCTACGTCTACCGTCATGATTGAGGAGAATGTGAATGTGGTATTACACGTCTTCCATCTCATCTAGCGTTATGTCTTCTCGCCCAATCATTGTGGAGAATGGCTCTCACAAACAATAAACAGTTCTTTTGTATATTCTGTACAAACTTGTATATCATAAACATGTCATCTCTGTATGTTTTGCAAGAAAAACAAAGTAAAAAAAAAAAACAAAGTTAACATTAGCCGAGATGCTTAGGTCAGTTGTTTGCAAGCTGAGGTCGATAGTTCAGCAATAAAGTCATTTTCAGGTTGTGTCAAAAAGTTGTTGATCTAGATAAATAGCTGTTTTCTGTATGTTTGACTCGTGCACAATCATTTTCTTCCAAATACGATTCTGGTACGATACTTGGACATTTCCAATCTGGCAACACTGCAGCAGATACAAATTAAAAAGGAAGGAAGACCCCATGCCTAAACTGGATATAGGCTACAGCAATCAGCTTCACTAAATGGCCGAACCTTCTCTTTAAACATGGACATTTAAAAGGACAGAAGGATGGATTTTAGTTTCAAGTGATAGGCTAGGTGAGTGAAATTATATTTAAATCGTCTGGCTGTATGTGTCATATTATTTACATTTCCTGTCTAAAAGTGACCAAAAAAGCAATTTTAAAACGGTTAAGGAAAAAAAAAAATCCTCAAGGGATCCCCCGACCTCTACAATTTAGTGTGCCATTTAGTGTGCCTCTATTTTAAAACCCACCAGCCGCCAATGGTAAAAATGTAAAAGTAAGAAAGGTTTAACCCATTTCAAGTAATTATAATGTAGGTCTCACTTAGACATTTGCTTAAAGGACTAGTTCGGTATTTTACACTTAAAGCCCTGTTTTAAGGTCGTTTCTGATGAAATAGAAAGGTTAAGATTGAAATTTGGGCAAATGCTGCTGTCCCGAGAATTTCCGTTTTCTGTGTTAGCACCCCCAAGTTGTCAACCTTTATGACTACAAGGCCCCCCTTTGTCCACAACAATATTCAAAGACCCCATGAGTTTTGCATTCAGTCCTGATTTACTGGATATATATATATATATATATATATATGGCCCTATTTTAACGATCTAAGCACATGGTCTGACGCAAATGCACTTAAGGGCGTGTCCGAATCCACTTTTTACATTCCACCCAGTCTAGGATAGGGGAAGCAACATTAAAGCTAATATAACTATGATAACTAAAGTATTAACATAAAACAAACGTTTGGCTCCAAAAGTTACATACCAGAAACAAAAGAAATGTGGTACAACAAGGTTTATTGGTATGGGAAGTGTAAAATAACTTAAAGAGTGGGAAAAGCAAAAAAAAAAAAAAAAAAAAAAAAAAAAAACCTTTAACTATAGGGACCCAATCTACACTTACCTTAAGGAAATAAAAGGAAATAAACAACAAAATAGTTCCCTGACTCCCTCTTTAAACAGGAGAAAAGCATACTATTACAAAAACAAAAATGGCACCCACTCCCTAGAACTTACAAGTTTAATCTATATACAATATTTACAAGAGAAACATAAAATCTACAGTTTAACAATTCTACATCAACGTAACACTTTTTATACAAGCTTTTAACAACAAAAATAAATAAAATGGGTAAGTTTTGTAATAAATCACAACAGGTTAGCAACTGACAGGATAAGTAAAATAAGCTCTGTAATGATTCACAACAGAGCAGCAGCAATGTACATCAACAACAAACAAGGCAAGGTTTGCTTTTCCTTGAAGACCAATCCCAACCAAGCAGTCATCAGCAGAGGTAAGCACCCTCATCTGGCTTTACCTGCACAGAGGAAAAGGGGAGAAAAACGACGACTACTGCCACCTAGTGGCCTGACACACATGACGTTCAAAATGATAAAATAAAATAAATTACACAGTAGGGCGTAACAGTTTAACGATGGGAAAAAATGGCTGCATGGTCTAACTCGCAGTCTATTTCAATTGCCTCAAAATAGCAACGTGCCTGAACACCTCGTTTTCAGACTAGCACGCCCATGGGTGAACAGATGGGCGTGAATGCATTTGCTATTTGAACAACATGGCGCAGGACGTGAAAATGATATCTGCGTCGGGCTGAAAGTAGCAAAAAACACTTTTACTTTTTTATTACACCGCGTGTTTGATAGGGCACATAGTACCATTGTTCAGCTGAAAGTCAGTGGGGTGTTGATTAATTTCCGTCAGATCATCAATTAATAAATTAATTAATTTAATCTATAAAGAAGTTCTGCAGAAAACAGCGATGTTATCGTCCAGCTCAGTTCAGTTATCATCCAATAGTGTCAGTGCGGTCAAATCAATAATATTTGAATTTTAAGTGTCCCCAACTAAGTAAGCCAGAGGCGACTGTGGCAAGGAACCCAAACTCCATCAGGTGACAGAATGGAAAAAAAAAACACCTTGGGAGAAACCAGGCTCAGTCGGGGGGCCAGTTCTCCTCTGGCCAAAGAATGAACACGGTGTGATTATGATTCCGGCTGCATCACAAGTCAGAATTCAGATTGTGGATTGGTAGCATTCAAATATTTAGTCCAGTTCCTTTTGCTTGAAGATCAAACCAAGTTTTCCAAGACTGTGGGAATCCTAAAAATAATAGAGTTGTAGATGAGGTGAATTAAAATAAGAAATAGCATGATTTTTTGTTGTTTTAGCTTGTTCTATTTAATTTTAAAAATGTTTAAATCATCATCAGGCACCCTTGGAAGTCTGCCTAGAGGGCCCTGGACTCCCATGTTGAGAACCACTGATCTAGACATTTAATTATTTTAATTTAATCCCTTTCTATTAATGCCACCAATATTTTTGTCACATACATGGTTTCTTCTACCAAAAGAAAGCAAATGTGGTAAATGTTAGGACTGTCCCGGTCTCCCCTACACTACACTCATGTACGCATGTGTGATTATTTCCTTCAATCCATCTCTCATGTAGTGATGAGAATCTCTGATAAGACTGGCAAGTGCTCATGTCAAAGGTCCTGGTGCTCAGAGGAAGTCCAAGTGATGGGGACAATTTCCACTGTCATCATTCATTGTGCAAACAGGGATGGAGAGACGCTGCTTCATATTGAACGCTGGAGACACTGCAGGTGAACAGCTTGATTAAACGACATCACCACGACATCCATTCACAGTTCAGTGCACACAAAATGACGAGAGACCAAACAAATTAGCCAAGCTTGAGCAAGGTTTCTGTGGCAAATGGCCTGGATGATTGTGTAAAGGGATTCACTGCTATTGACAGGTGCCACTTAACGGCAGAATGTGCCTCCATTCAGATTAAAGGTTTTCTGACAGGCCACATCAAAACATCATTGACAATATAATTGACAATTATCCCTCAAGTCATTGGAGGTCACAAGTATATGGCCTGGAAGCAGATGTCAATGTGTTGCAATTGGCTAGAAAGCTTTTGTGCCTGATTGGCTTCTGAAGATAGTTTTACATATATTCTTTTTTAGTTCTGCACAGTAAGGCCTCTTTCAAAACAAAATATTTAGCAATGAGATTAACATGAAAATATGCTTAAAGTAGCTTTAAGTGATGAAAAAAGCTGTTGTTTCTCTGATGTTTGGATGTTCAGGTGTGCGTCACTTAGAGCGGTTATGAACATCCATGTTGACAGACTAAATATTTATTTAGGTCTCACCCCAACGTATTCAAATAACCTCAATCGCTCAAAGTCAAAGGCATACGCCTCAACACAAGCAATGCTGGCAAGGGACCAAGCAACTAAACAGAAGCGCTTGCTGTCACAATGGCTCCTGAACTCCCAGCATGCATTGCAACAGTAGAAGTGTGTGTGTGTGGATTAGATAAAGCAGCGAGAGACTCCAATCCAAGACACAAGGGCCACCCAGCTAAGAGAGCGGATGAAAAAGCACTGCATACAGTCCACAGGTTCTTGAAAACCCCTGCCAACTCATACGGGTTTGACTAAAAAAAACAATGTGACAGAAGCAGTCTGGTCAAGACTCTTAACGGGATTTAACATGAAACATATGAAACATGCCATTTGCACTGTGGCTTTCAAACAGACCTTGTTGTTTTGGTGTCTGATGAAAATGGTTCCCTTCATTCTGACAATAGAGTATCTGTCTCACAGAGGTTCATTTGGGGTTATTGACACTGACAAATGGCATTATGCAGACAGCAGAGACATGATTGAGGGTAGAAACGAAGCATTCAGACTCTATTTACATGAAAGTCAAGAGTGCACTAAACCCACAAGATTCTCACTTTACCATTACAGCAGTAAAAGAATAATGTCTCATCAGCAAAGGATTTGAGCCATATTGACTCAAAATATATTTTCATTCGAGTTTGTCATGAACTGTGTTAAAATACTGATTAATGTAAAATTAATTTTATTTCCACTTTGTTCCTTAAACCGTTGTTTGTCTGTATTTAACATCTCTGATGACTAAATATCTTGTGTGTTAAAATACTCAATTAAACATTGTGACTCAATGCCCCATCAACAACCTCAAGCAAACAATCATGAAATAGAAAGTGAACACCGTTTCTCTATAGTATTCAATAACAGGCTTACAAGGGAGTGGTCTCACTGCTAGCAGCTGATGAGTGATTCAATATAATACTTTAATAAGCACAAACGAAAAAAAAATCATACATAAAACTGCAGACCCGAGTGTTTATGAGCAGAATATCCCTCAGGCTGAACTGACAGCAGCTCTCCTCACAAAGCTATTTGAGGGACTGAACTTTCAACACTTTCAATAAACAGTGAGCTGGCAGCACTCATGCACGGAATTATGGGTCATACCGAGAGCAGGGCCTCTATTTGACAGCTCCATACTAATTTATATACTAGTTTATGCATATGCATGTGCGTCTTCATTGGAGCGGTACAGCTCGAGTCGTCCTCTCTGTCCTGTCTGAGCTGAACAATTCCCCTTTGGCTGTGTTTACCGTGGACAAATGCTGTTTTGATATTCACACACACGCAGACATCGACCTGCCAATCAGAGCCCTCATGCCCTCTAGTCTTTTCAGAAACTAGTTCATCTGTGAGGCTGCCAATTAAACAGCACAATGAAAGACTGGAGACCCCCCCAGAAGCCCAAGCGGATGCAGAAGTCCCCACATACAGAGCCAGCAAAACCACTTAGAATTAAATGACACTGTGCTTGAAGGTCTCAGATGCAATGTGCTGCCATTCGGATAAACCCACAAAGTTGTACAGGTAAGTGAAAACTGCTGTGTGAAAGATCAAAAATAGGAAAGCTTCTGTCAACAATGTTGTTTAACTGTTGAACGTTTCTTGACAATCTGTTTAATGTCAATGGGAAATGGCTTTAACAACCAATTTCAAAAAATTGCGTATTCCTTGAACTCACCTTGAAAATACTTTATCCACAGGCAATTGGTGTGAAGTGCCCATTTGACAAGATTTTCGAGATGCTGCATCACCTATAAGAGCAGCTTAAAACAAGGGGTAAATAGAGTACATCATGTTGGTGTATTTTTTTAGGCCATCCTGTAAGTTTGCATCAACCTGGTTTCCTCAACAAAAAACCCAATTCAATTTCTTTCATTGGCTTGGATTATTGCATAAAATAAGCTGACCTACAAAACTTTATGATTCTTACACGTTCATCATGATAAATCTTAACAAAACACAACTTTCACAAATTTTCAAACCTAAATACATTCACCAGCAGTAAAAAGCTAAACGTAGGCTATAAATCAGTCCCTCCAGAAAAACGCGATTATGCGATCGCATAATTCAATGCATAATCAGCTAAAGTCCGCATATTTATGCGGGGACCGCATTTGTTCAAATACGTGAACATCATCGAAAAGCTGTAAAACAGGAAGCACACATTTTATTTTTTTATATTTTTATAAATTTTTACAGAAGTTGTAGCATATTCCTTTTGTAAAGCTACAGAACTTGTTTGACTCATCAATGTTTTGTAAGTTTGAGCCAGTGGCGTGCACAGGGGGGGGGGGGGGCTCACGCCACTGCCCCTTTTGTCTCAAAATGTATTGTGCCCTTTTCTTATAATTGTAAATAATAATAATTATTATTATAAATATTATAATAAATGAAACACACACACACACCCTTGCCACTAACAATAATAATACAAACAAATATTATATAAAAAAAAAATTTGCCGGAGAAGTGGTAGGCGGAGTTTCCTTTGCAGCGCCTCATACGCATTTAGCGGTTCTGGTACGCACTACGCAGCAGTTCGCGCGAGTCTCTTCAAACGAGCAGCAGGTAACGTTTAAGCTAATACGGAAAATTACATTTATCCTACCATCACCATGCTACTCTAAAAGTTGCTGCAGGATGCGAGTTATTCTTAACTACAATAAAAGTAGCCTATAACTCGATTTCAGACGCATTCTGAGTGACAATGTCATTCGTTTTTATCCAAGGAATAAAAGTGCAAGGGGAAATACATCTAACAGTTAGTTTCAATGAAATCGTAAGTCCATGTCCAACTCTAAATTGTGAGGAATTTATATCTTTGATTTCATAGTAACGCTTTACAATAAGGTTCATTTGTTCATTACTCATGTATGAACTAACATGAACTAACCATGAGCAACACATTTGTATAGGCTATATCTTAGTTAATACTACAACAACTGTTAATTGTTTATTCATGTTATGTCACAGTCAGTGCATTAACTAATGATAACAAATACAACTTTTGATTTTAATGTTTTAGTAAATCCTGAAATTAATATTAACTAAGATGAATAAATGCTGTAGAAGTGCAGTTCATTAGCTAATGTTAACTAATGAAACCTTATTGTAAAGTGTTACTGATTCATGATAGCTAACACTGTGTTTCATACATATAATACATACATTAAATTTACAACATCAACAAAACTAAAAATTAATTTTCCATAATTACCTTCTTGATTCTCACTGTTTTGTTTGGTGAAGTAAATAATATTTAGTAATATTATCATAATTTCCCTATTTTCATTTGATGTATGTATTCTAATAATTGTATCAACATATTTTCTTAGAATGCCAAGGAAAGAAAGAACAAAAACAAAAAAAATCAAGAAGTAATCATTTTTTTTATTTAGTGCCCTTTTTGGTCCCTCCGCCCCTGCCCCTGAGGAGGTCTGTGCACGCCACTGGTTTGAGCCATGTGTTTATTAAGGTCTGAAATAAAACATAGGAAGTAATAAGAAATGACTCTTTACACTAAGGTGTAAATAGCCTAGTGAGAACAGGGTGTTGGGGGAACCACTTTTTTTTCCTCTTTTTCATTAAACCGCAATTTTTGCAAGTTCCCGCAATTTCATCGCATAAAATTGCATAAATATCCCGCACATTCCATCGGATTTTTTAAGAAAACGTGCCGCATAATCAAGGATTTTTGCCCGTAACAATCATAAAAAAACTCAGCGTTCCCTTTCGAGAGGTCTCTCCTATTGCGTAAGTAGCTTACGCTATGGGAAAACTCCTTTTCTCGAGAATATTGAAGTCTTTATGTAAAACGCATTGCAGCTGCACAGCTGACAGCAATGAACGAAGGAACTCGGTCATTGGCTGTGCTGCGGCAACTTGCTTGAACCAATGACGGGGCGACTCTGAATGCGCGACCAATGAGCGCGCTTCGCGCCTGCGCGCGTCAGAGCCCGCCAAGATGGGCGTGGCCAAGCTATATATTGGGCGCCCCGTCATGAGAGTTCTTTAGATTTAATCTCCTTCAGCGAACACCTTCTTCGCTGGATCCTCCGGATTATTGGAAGCCTTCGCCGCCGTGGAAAAGCATACCAGCGGGATTGCTACGAGGACGTCGGCACCTTCAGCCGCCTTCAAGCACCTCCTACTGAGCCATCCGGCGCGCCATATACGCAAGTATTTTACATCTGTCCGCCCCGCGACATTTGTGAAAGAGCAAATTTCCATTAAGGCGTTGTTTCAAATGCCTTCCTGCGCGTCGTGCAGAGACCTTCTCCCGGACGGGGATCGTCACATCATCTGCGCTCGCTGCCTGGGCCGTGACCACGCAGAAGCTGCATTGACCAAGGGCGGATGCCCGGAATGTGATGACCTGGGTCTCTCCGCACTACGGGCTCGCCTCGCCGCTTTCGCCGTGAGCGAGCCCATCGCCACCCCTCTGTTTGAGCCGCGCACTAAGAAAAAGCGCCGCTCACAGAGGCTTCCTGAACCTGAGCTCAGTGACGTCACGCCGAGCCAGTCTCCGCGTGCTTCACCGCCGCTCTTGCCTTCCCCACCGCCGGTTCAGTTCACCCAGCCGGACCCACACCCCTCTGGCAGAGCGGTGGGCCTTGTGACTTTCGGCGTGTCCGAGGACGACGGGGGAATGGACGACAGCTTGTCCATCGACGCTGCATCGGACGACTGGCCGGGCTCCACTCTCGACCCCGCCCCGTCGACGCTAGCTAGCACGAGCGGGGGCTCCACTATGGATACTGAGATTATCCGTGTCCTCTCTAAGGCCGTGGAAGACCTCGGGCTCGATTGGTCTTCTCCCGAAGAGCCAACCCGGAGCCGACTGGATGAGTGGTTTCTGCAGGGGCGCCAGCAGGCCCCTCGGCAAAGGCCTTCTCCCTTCTTCCCGGAAGTTCACGACGAACTCACCAAGTCGTGGAAAGCCCCCCACTCTGCGCGCCTAAAGCCTTCTTTTTCTTCTTCGCTCTCCTCAGTGGACGGCGCGAAGGAAAGAGGCTACGAGGGAACGCCGCCCCTCGAGGAGGCCGTGGCCAATCATCTCTGCCCGCCCTCCACCTCCGGATGGAAAGCCAAAGCTTCCCACCCCTCGAAACCCTGCCGCACTACCTCTGCTCTCGCCGGTCGCGCCTACGCCGCCGCCGGCCAAGCTGCATCAGCGCTTCACTCAATGGCGGTACTTCAAGTGTTCCAAGCCAAGCTTCTCCGCTCTATGGACGAGTCTGGCCCCGAACCCGAAGCCTTCAGGGACTTACGCAGCGCGACTGATATAGCTCTGCGAGCCACGAAGGCCACCGCCCAGTCCATCGGCCGTGCTATGGCTAATTTGACTGTTCTCGAGCGCCATCTGTGGCTGACTCTGACTGAAATGAAGGACGCGGATAAGGCGCCATTTCTCGATGCGCCTATCTCCACCAGCGGGCTGTTTGGACCGGCGGTTAAAGGTTTCGCCGAACGCTTCACTGAGGCCCAGAACGCTTCACAAGCTATGCGTCATTTCCTGCCAAAGCGCTCCAGCTCATCGCAGAGCAGACAGAGACCGCCGCAGCCGCAGCGGGCTAGAACAGCCCCCACCGCCTCTCAGCCCGCGCCTCAGGCTGACGCTCGACGCCGCTCGCGCTCTCACAACCGCAAGCCGCCTCCTGAGCGACGGGGTCCTCGGCCCAAGATTGTGCTGAACCCTGAGCCTCGAAAGCCGTCCTAGCCACAGAAATGAGAAGAGAGAGTACGTGTCTCGCAAAAGCCGGACCACTCTCTCCGCAAAAGCTCAAACATTACCCAGTCCCCTTACAGGCGGTTGGATATGTCCATACAGCAGTCAATGGGCCAGTCACAGAGCTCGCTCACCTGCAAACAAACGCCGTTTTTACGGCGACGCACAGAAAACACAAAAAGAGTCTTTTTCTGCCTGCATCACTAAGGGTTCACATGTCCACAAAGTGTGCATTCCCAGATACTGTCAAAACAGTGCCAAATTCATTCCCAGCTCAGGCTGCGCTTCCCATGAATGTAGATCACGTGCCTACGGTCATGTACGCACCACTACACACAAGCACTGTTCACACAGTTATAAATTCATCCCCAGTAAAAGCGGGAAACATTATAAAAGTGACGCGTGTGCCTACCACTGTTTATGCACCCCCACTTATAAACACTGCCCTTACAGTGTCAAACAAAACCTCAGCTCAGGCTGCGAGTTTTACAAACACAGCGCGCACTGTTGTAATCACACACGCGCCCGTTCACTCAGCTGCTCAGCGCGCGCCCGCGCCCCTGAGAGCTATGAGCTCAGGCGATTCGCTAGCCGGGTCCCTACGTCACAGCGGCCCGCCCCTAGCCTGTATTCAGCCCATATCTGTACACGCAGCGGCATGGGAAAACATTCCAGATATGCCGAAATGGGTATTAAATATAGTAAAGCACGGATACTCGCTCCAGTTCGCTCGCAGGCCACCACGTTTTACGACTGTGGTCGAGACGAAAGTGAGAAAAGAGTGTTCACATGTTCTACGCACCGAGGTGCGCAAACTAATAGAAAAGGGCGCTGTGGAAACTGTTTCCCCCTCTCTGAGCGGGACAGGTTTTTACAGCCGCTATTTTCTCGTCCCGAAAAAGGATGGCGGTCTCCGCCCCATCCTAGATCTCAGACACCTGAACAAAGCACTAATGATTCGCTCGTTCAGAATGTTAACAACCAAGCATATCCTCGCGCAAGTGCGCCCAGGAGATTGGTTTCTCTCAGTGGATCTGAAAGATGCTTACTTTCACATTCCAATAGCGCCTCATCACAGGCCGTTTCTGAGATTCGCTTTCGAGGGACAGTCATACCAGTACACAGTACTCCCGTTCGGCCTGTCCCTGGCTCCCCGTACATTCACGAAATGTATGGATGCAGCACTTTCCCCCCTAAGACAAAGGGGAGTGCGAATACTGAATTATCTCGACGATTGGCTGGTTCTAGCACAATCAGAGAGTCAGCTAATAACACACAGATCTTGGATTATCAGCCATTTAGAATGCCTGGGTCTAAGAATCAATTTTGCAAAAAGCATACTATCTCCCAGCCAGAGAATTTCTTTCCTGGGAATAGTTCTAGACTCGATGCAAATGACAGCGCGTCTCTCATCGGAGCGCGCGCTCACCATCCGGCGCCTTGCAACATCATTCAGAGCGGGCGCGCGCGCCCCGTCAAACGGTTTCAGAGGATGCTCGGTCTCATGGCCTCAGCATTGGCCGTACTCCAGCTAGGATTGTTGCATATGCGCCCTCTCCAACGCTGGCTCAAGAGCCGCGTCCCTACTCACGCGTGGCGTTCGGGCCACTTTTTAATCAGAGCGAACCACGGCTGTATAAAAGCCCTGACGCACTGGAAAGCCGCCGACTGGTACCAGTCAGGCGTGAGTCTGGGTGTGAACACAAGGAGAAAGATGATAACGACAGATGCCTCCAAAATAGGTTGGGGGGCCCTTTACGAGGGCAGGCCTGTCTCCGGCTTTTGGTCAAACCCGGAGAAGCGCCTACACATAAACTGTCTGGAAATGAAAGCGGTCGCTTTGGCTCTCAGAGCCCTGCTCCCACATCTAAAAAACGAACACGTCCTGGTCCGAACGGACAACATGACGGTAGTGTCGTACATAAATCGCCAGGGTGGACTCAGGTCGAGCTCCATGCATTCAATGGCCAGGAGACTCATTTTATGGTCCCAGCACAACTTGCGCTCGCTGAGAGCAGCGCATGTGCCAGGCGCCCTGAACCAGGGGGCAGACATGTTATCCAGAGACAAGATTCTCCCAGGAGAATGGGCTCTCAACCCTCTGACGATTCAGTGGTTATGGAAAACCTTTGGCAAAGCGGAGATCGACCTCTTCGCCTCCAAGGAGAACGCGCACTGCTCTCTTTTCTTCACGAAAAGCACGGACGCGCTCGCCCAGAGCTGGCCGAGCCGCCCCTTATATGCCTTTCCCCCGATCGCGATGCTGCCACAGGTCATCAGTCGGGTCAGAGAGGAGGGAAACGCAGTGCTGCTGATAGCCCCACTCTGGAAGAACCAAACATGGTTTCCAGATCTGATGCAAATGCAATCTGCACCACGGCCGATTCCACTGAGGCCAGACCTCCTCAGTCAGGCCAGCGGGATGATATTTCATCCCCGCCCCGATCTGTGGGCCCTTCATGCATGGCCCCTCAACGGGTTCCCAGGAACCTCGCGAGCGGAGCACTAAAAACCATCGCTGAGGCGCGGGCGCCCTCCACGAGACGCTTATATGCCCAGAAATGGAAAGTGTTCGGTGACTGGTGTAATACCAAGGGCCTGAACCCTGTAACATGCGAGATTATGAGTGTACTCGTTTTCCTACAAGGGCTTCTGGAGGCGGGCCGCACCCCCTCCACGCTCAAAGTATATGTGGCTGCCATCACAGCGTCACACGACCTTGTAATGGAACGTCCATTGGGAAGAAACGACCTAATTATTCGTTTCCTAAGGGGCGCCAGGAGGATGAACCCTTCACGCCCCCCCTCAGTGCCGATCTGGGACCTAGCTACGGTCCTAGACGCTCTTAAAGGGCCCCCGTTCGAACCACTCCGAACCGTGCACCTTAAACAGCTCTCGCTCAAGACGGCGCTCTTGCTGGCACTCGCCTCGGTCAAGAGAGTGGGCGACCTGCACGCGCTTTCAACAAGCGCTGCCTGCCTAGAATTCGGACCTAACGACTGCAGGGTCGTCCTTAGACCGAAACATGGGTATATTCCTAAAGTGCTCACCACTCCCTTCAGAGCACAGGTTATCTCCCTAACTGCGCTTTCGTCTTCAGCAGACGAACACGACGCTAATCTACTCTGCCCCGTTAGGGCTCTCAGAGTGTATTTGGAGCGTTCTGCCCTATTCAGACAGACAGAACAACTGTTTGTATGCTTTGGCGGCCGTACGAAAGGTTCCGCCGTTTCAAAGCAGAGAATCTCTCACTGGATAGTCGAAGCTATAGCTCTGGCTTATGAAGCTAAGGGACTTCAATGCCCCTGGGGAGTCAAAGCACACTCCACCAGGAGTGTGGCTTCTTCCTGGGCATGGTCGAGCGGGATACCGATCGAGGATATTTGTGCGGCGGCAGGCTGGGCCTCACCGTCCACATTTATCAGATTCTACAACCTACAGGTCCCGACATTGCATTCCAATGTGCTATCAGCATAATGCTAGTTGAACTGCGAGTTCGTATCTAGATTATGTATGTGCTTGTGTCACACTGAGCGCCTTCTAGCCGCTCTGTATTTTTTCCCACATATAAAGCTCGCCTCTGCCGGCTAGTTGGATGATAACTTTGCTTTTTAGCTCAGGCACCTGCCTCTGGCTATCATAAGGCGAAGTTCAGCACGCACGGCGTTTTGCATGGTGTTCCCATAGCGTAAGCTACTTACGCAATAGGAGAGACCTCTCGAAAGGGAACGACTCGGTTACTAACGTAACCTCGGTTCCCTGAGAGGAGGGAACGAGTATTGCGTAAGCTGCCGTGCTTGTGCTTGGTTAGTTCGCTTCAGTCGTTTTAACCTAAAGAACTCTCATGACGGGGCGCCCAATATATAGCTTGGCCACGCCCATCTTGGCGGGCTCTGACGCGCGCAGGCGCGAAGCGCGCTCATTGGTCGCGCATTCAGAGTCGCCCCGTCATTGGTTCAAGCAAGTTGCCGCAGCACAGCCAATGACCGAGTTCCTTCGTTCATTGCTGTCAGCTGTGCAGCTGCAATGCGTTTTACATAAAGACTTCAATATTCTCGAGAAAAGGAGTTTTCCCATAGCGTAAGCTACTTACGCAATACTCGTTCCCTCCTCTCAGGGAACCGAGGTTACGTTAGTAACCGAGTCGTTTTTCTGGAAGGACCAATAAATGAACTACACCAGTCACATGACTTCAATGTCACCAACATTCGACAACTGTGTCTTAATTTAAGGATAGTTTTCCTTAAAAGTATTAGTTAGAATAGTTCGCAAGAGTGATATTATCAATGCAACGAGGCTGTGAAAGCAGACTAGCAGTAGATGAGTTTACCTGTATGGTGTGAAGAAGTTTAATGTGCCTGACTGCCTCTGTAGCCCAATGTAGACACTTGTTAGCAAAGGTTGTAAGAAAGACAAGTAAAAACTTAAAAAAAAAATCAAAAGGGTATTACTTACATATTTCATGCTGTAGAATAAAACATTTACATATTTTGAGCTTGTTAACCACAGATCTTTAACCAAAACAAAACATTGACTTCAGGACGATGAAACCAAAATGACTCAATGCTTACTCACTTCTGGGTTTAGGCCGACACAAGTAAGTCATCCCTGCAGCACTCTATAGATATTTTACTATTATATTGACCCACGTTCCCTGAAATCAAAAAGCCATTTGAGTTGTTTTGGAGTAAAGGCCCTGATATACTTCGAAGAACTGAAGTGATTTCATTTCGAACAAAATCAGGCCAAAACGATCTTCTTTTGGAGTTCGTTTTGGGAGTTCGAAACAGCGTGCCAAAGCAAACGTTCCGGAAAAGTTCGCTTCGGCTGGTAAACACCTTTGTGCTATCAGTGGTCCATGGCGGTTACATAATACTGTAGGTAGATGCTCAAATCTTTTTCCAGTTCATTTCTTTAGTTTAGTCCGTCGAGGTCACACGTCCGTGAGTAAAAGCATGAACACTGGAGAGCTAGAAAACAAAGTCGTACTTCTGATGTTTTTCATGTTTATTTCGGTAAAGCTACTTGATTTTAAGCAATCTAAGTGCTATATAAATAAACGTGACCTGACTTTACTAGAGTGCCGAATTCAAGAGCTTGTGCAAACATATCCACGTTGCTATGATCAGATACTTTTTCTTATGCCTTGTTTAATTTTTTTTTGCGGTTTTCTCAAATTTGTTGTTTATTTTGTTATTGAGAGAAAAGCACACAGCATATATTTACATATTAATACATTTTTTTTTTGTGCTGTTTTCTCAAATTTGTTGTGTGTTTATTTTGTAATTGTGAGGAAAGCGCACAGCACATGTTTACATATTAATCTAACTGTCGCTCTCAGCAGTGTAGGCGGCGTTGGATGTTCACTAACAGTATATTGCTGGTCACGTATTTCGAACTTCATTTTATCCCTAGGCAAAGAATGAAAAAGAACTTTGCCGTGAATATATCGGGGCATTAAGTTGTGACACTGTAAGAAAAGTTAGTGAATAAAAAAAACAGAATATGCATTGACAAATACAGTAATGGAGAGAATTTTGATTTCGGTAACACTTTACGGTAAGGGTACATGAATTATCATTAATTCAGGTATAAATTCATGAATGAATTAGGCATTAATTAATATCTCATGAATCATCAGGAACTAACACGAGTTCAACGTTTTTCATTCATGACTTCATGGATGAACAACACCTTAATTAAAACATTAACTAAGATGAGTACATCATCATGAATTATGATTTATTACGCATGATCATGATGTTTTCTTTGTTCACAAAAAAATGTCTTTACTATCCATTGTGGATAAAGCTACATATGGTACATGAATCATCAATGAATTCATGATTCATGAACTCAAGCATGACAAAAGCATTAATTCATGCATGCAAGACTACTCTTCGAATTATTAATACAAAAATCCACATTACCTCATGCATGCATACAGGCTAGAACAGTAACGTTATATCAATTAATGTGAGAACTTTTTCTGAATTATAATCTGAGTTTCCAAGCATGTTCATGTCTATGTCTTCTTCATAGCCTGTAAACGGACAGACCCCAAAATTGGCCAATCACAGCAAATAGCACACGAATTCTGTTAACATTCAAATACATTCATCATTAACTAAGCATAATCTTTTAATGACTTCATCATGTGTGTGGCCCCTCAACTAAAGTGATGACTTGGTCTTTTGAAACACTGATGAACAATGTGTTTTCATTATGATTTGAGTTACCCAGCATGTTCATGTCTTCATAATAGCCTGCAGGTAAATGGACAGACCCCAAAATAGACCAATCCCAGCTCATAGGACATCAATTCTGTTGACATTCAAATACAGTAGTCATTATCAACTAAGCATTATCTTTTAATGACTTCATCATGTGTGTGGCCCCTCAACTAAAGTGATGACTTGGTCCTTTGAAACACTGATGAACAATGTGCTATTAATAGTGGCATAAACGTGAAATGACATGAATATGAACATGAACGTTCAAGCCTTTGCAAACAATGTACTGTGGACACAAATGGACTTTGATCTTAACTTTATTGCTTTATTCCAACGTGATCTCATGAGAATAGGTGTGTATTTTTACGTAAAGTGTAAGTTAGTTCTATCATACGTACATTTATTTACGTTTTATACACGCAGAAACGACTCTATTGCATTCAACTGTCTTATCAATTAAGTTAAGTTTTCAGTCGCATTTATTAATCTAATACTCATAAACATTAACATTTTGCCTGCATGGTGTTAAACAAGAATAGGCCTACACTTTAAAACCTTAAAAATACCTTATTTACTCGTTTAACCATTTTGCAATATAGTTTATTTACCGTGAGACACAAAAAGCGTTTTCTCCTATAAAACACAACATAAATTCACAAAAGACATCCATTTTATTAGTTTGATGTAATCCAAATCTTTAGAATCCATACGTTTGCAAGAAACAGATCCAAATTCAGTCCTTTATCCAGTGATCTTCATCTCCATTTCTCAGCAACGACCGTAAACGACAAATCCCGCGCTGGTGATGAATTCAAATTCAAAAATTGCGCCTTCAAGAAACGTTACGTCATGTTTTACGGCAGTGATATCAAACGCTCATTGGCTCTTCCCTGCCTCGTCACAGATTGCGACATGCCGTGTTTCAATCGGTGACGGTGTAGTACATTTGAAATGGAAAAGCCCGCGCGCCTTCACAGAGCGAACCCGAAGCCGGATTAACATGTTCATGGATTATTCATTTAAATAACTTAAATCTGCTCTGTACCTCATACAAAACTATTATAATACTGCCAGAGAGGACTGCGACTGCAACACATCATCATGTTAACGACTTTTGGTACCGGTTTTGACATTTTCGCAATAAATAAATTATTGTGATTATACTTGTCTGTCTGTTATGTTTTTCTTCATAATTGTAGTCTACGTAGTTTTAAGGAATGTTATGGGTAGGATTAGTGGCTCAAAATATATTTTAATGCTATATTGTTAATAAAACTGCCATTTCTCTACACATCTCTGTCCATTACGTTTTATCCTTTTTATATTCTGTATAAAATGGGTATGTTTAGGTTTGGGAATAGGGTAAAGGGATCTTACATTTATCTATAAAATGGTAAAAGGGAAATTATACAGATATCTTTATGATATGGAATATACGTAAATAACGTTTTGTAGCTGTAAAATCATAATAATGTTAACTTACGTTTAAATGTAGCAGATATGTCCATATTATACGTTTCAGCATCTATCCAAACGTACAAAAAAGTACGTTTTCTATCTTTGAAAATAACGTATTACCTACGTATTAACAATGAGACCTGTTTATTCTGAAACAGTACCAGTTAAATCAACAGCAATACTTGGGAAGAGACATGAACATGCTAGATAACTCGAATCATAATGAAAACACATTGTTCATCAGTGTTTCAAAATACCAAGTCATCACTTTAGTTGAGGGGCCACACACATGATGAAGTCATTAAAAGATTATGCTTAGTTAATGATGAATGTATTTGAATGTTAACAGAATTCGTGTGCTATTTGCTGTGATTGGCCAATTTTGGGGTCTGTCCGTTTACAGGCTATGAAGAAGACATGAACATGCTTGGAAACTCAGATCATAATTCAGAAAAAGTTCTCACATTAATTGATATAACGTTACTGTTCTAGCCTGTATGCATGCATGAGGTAATGTGGATTTTTGTATTAATAATTCGAAGAGTAGTCTTGCATGCATGAATTAATGCTTTTGTCATGCTTGAGTTCATGAATCATGAATTCATTGATGATTCATGTACCATATGTAGCTTTATCCACAATGGATAGTAAAGACATTTTTTGTGACCAAAGAAAACATCATGATCATGCGTAATAAATCATAATTCATGATGATGTGCTCATCTTAGTTAATGTTTTAATTAAGGTGTTGTTCATCCATGAAGTCATGAATGAAAAATGTTGAACTCGTGTTAGTTCCTGATGATTCATGAGATATTAATGCATGAATTAATGCCTAATTCATTCATGAATTTATACATGAATTCATGATAATTCATGTACCCTTACCGTAAAGTGTTACCTTGATGGCTAACTGAGTTTATTGCATTTTGAAATGAGAACAAACTGGAGAAGAGGTTTTGTGTGTGTGTTTTAAAACAATTCAGGGTCCCTGAGGAAAAAGCACTCTTCTTTTGATGACCATCCCCACGCTCAGAAAGACACACGCTGCTTCTTTCACAGGCATTTCCATGGTGTCGAGGTTACTGCAGTCTCTTCTCATCTGGCCGGTTAGCGTTCTCTAAGGAGGCAGAAGTTCCTCAAGGGAGTGTGAGCGCTGCTCCCCTCATGCCGAGCACACACAAGTAGTGTTGACTACATCCCAGTGGACTGGCGTCAGCTCCGCTAAAGCTTCGGTCTACACTGAAACGTGCCCAGGGATCCCTGCTTACTTAAGGTTTTGCATGTCCTGCCATTATGTACACTTCTGTAGACAGAGCTGGCTCCAAAATGCCTGCACGGATCACACAGCTGTCTCAGCGAGGCTTCTCAAAAGAGACAGCCCATAATAAGACTGCAGAGTGGGAGATTTTAGCAGGAACACTAGGCTGGGAATCTGTGTGGTGCCGATGGGGTTTAATGCTACAGCACAGACTCGACCTACAAGCTCATTTGAGATGTTTTGACAAAGCCTCTGTTGCAGAAATGTTTGAAGAATGCACAAACAACATAAAACAAAACTATTCCTGTGGTGAGGAACTGTCAACATCATGCATCATTCTGTATATTGTACTCTCGATTATAAAGACATGCAGGCATTGGTGCAGTTTGAGGGCATTTTTAAGTTAACAAGAAAAGTGAATGAATTTGTAGGATTGCTTATGAGGGTTTGGCATGATGTTTACAGTCACTGTACTTTATTCCCGTAATATTTGAGCACAAAGTACATGTGGTTTCTTTAATATAAACAGCCCTTTAGCACTTCATTATGTCAACAAGAATATTACATTTTCAATTAATCTGACATTCAAGAACACGGATGATAACACACACCATGCCAGGCCATAAACACACTGTAGCTTTACAAGCACACAAAAAAGTGACTGACCTCGTCATGCCAGAATCCCTGAGAAAACATTCCAGAAATACAACCAAGGAGACAGAGGAGAGTGTGTGGAGTCTCATTTATTAGACATGCTTTTTGCTGGGAACAAAGATGGGAAGAGTCTGTTGCTCTTAGCTCAAAGCCAACAGTGAAAACATCTGACCCGAAAATTAATGACTGAAACAGAAAGCCAAAGATGCTTTTAAGCTGTCCTTAAAGGCAAAGGGGCTTCAATTTCTATAAAAAAAAAATAAAGAAAGCTATTCTAAAACATCACAACACTTGCTGTCATTTGAAAGCAAAAAAGGTTTCAGTCTTTAAAACCTTCAAACTTTAAAATTGGAGTCTTTAATCTGCAATAAAAAAAGAAGAAAAAAAAGAAAAAAGAAATATTACTAACCATCCAACATAAATTAACTTTACTTGACCTTAAAACACAAGACATTAGTATTCGACCATCGGTTTGAGTCCTTGGGTCACTCCACACTCTTATAAGGCCTTGTCCGACACATCGAGATGAATTTACAGTGTCAGTGAAGCTCAATCACAAAAATCATGATTATGGCAGCCAAAGCAAGTCCAAAAGAGAGCAGTTTGAGTCCATCACCATCAAATCTCCATGACCATCCCACTAGCGCAGAGGATGCAACAGAGGCGCGGACCGTCTTCAGCTCCTGTGAAATGAAAGAGAATTGAAGATAAATACCAGACAGAGATAAGACAGCGATAAGAGTGATCTCAGTCTTATGCGTCATTCATATCTGTTACTGTACAAGCCATGCGACTCCTGCTGCCTTTTGCATGGGGACCTTCCAAAAGCATGTTAAAGCTCATCTCTGGGTCTGTGCTCACGCAAACAAGAATTCAATAGCTTTATTCTCAACTTTCATGTCTTCATTCCACTACTGAAAGCCACTGCGCTCAGTGGCAATCATGGGTGGCTCAACAGAAATAAAGACCCATTAAATACTGAAATCATATTCAACATCATCACCTGTCCTGCACTAATCGCAACTCAAAAGAAAAAGATTATTACTGTGACAACAGAGTTTATGGTTTTATGCATCGATGGTGTTAAATCATCGAGTGAATTTGTGCGGTCCAGATGTCATCCATCTACATCACTCTGACAGGATGGTGATAGAGGGCAGTTGTGCTCGAAAATGGAAAGAGAATTAAGCACAACTTCACATCAGAGGACACATCAGAGACTCAAAGGGTAAAATGGTTGTAAGTGGAAGTCGTGTCCTCTCTAATGTGTTGGCACATTAAAGGATCATCTATAATGGACACAGTAATGGGTTGATGTCTCACATCAGGACAGGCCTGACAGCTCACCCAATAATGTGTGTTTATTTCTGTACCCCTGATCCTCAATCTGAACGGCTATTTTGTGATTTTAATATTTTAGGCTGTCATGGTGTTAATAGCCATGCAGATTATAATTTGAGCCCACTGCCCATTGCATTTCTGTGTTTTTAGGAAAGTGTAGGTGGTGATCTTTTGGGCAGTCCGGACATTATGAAAAGTGATATTCCTGGACCGCCATCTTTAGCATTAACGACCATTACAGAGAGCGTATATTAGTTTTTACAGGTGTAAATGGCCTTCTCACATAACCTAGAGGAAGTATATCTGAGAGGCTCTTAAAAATAAAGGTTCCGTATGGGGTTTTCCAGTGATGCCATAAAAGAACAATTTTTGGTTGGAGTTTGTGATTTATTTCCTCCTCATCTACAGTGAAACAAACGCTCGCTCTGTCTGGATGAGCTTAAATCCACAGTAAGGGCTTCACATATCACACATGCACACTTCAATAAGCGTTCAAAAAGATTAATTTGTTTAAATGCCGGGAGAAATTGGGGTAAGGGGCAAAAATCATTAAAGTGCTTGCTTTAATGTTAAGTAACATTAATGTATGTTACTTAATGTTAATGTAAGTTTGAATATCATTTATAGCCATACTGAAAAGCAAAAATGGATAATTCACCACAGATCTTCAAAATAAAATAAAGGAAACAAGAACGTTCAAACTGTGAACTCAATGTAAACAAACAAGTGTATTCTATGACAAAGATTGTTTCAGTCACCCAATATTTATTTTTAACAATGTTAAAGAGGTTATATTTATGTTTTTGATTATTTGCTAATCCATTTCTTTGCGAGTGCCCATTCCCTCTTATGATTTTTGATTGATTTTGCCATATTTTAGTTGTGTCACATCTGATGTGGACAGACAAATTGCTTGTTGCTGGAATCGTATTGCATCACATCTGGTTAGGGCACGGTGTAAGTGGGTAACATTACAATAGGCTTCCATTTGTTAACTACATTATTTAAAATAATCTAACAATGAAAAAGACTTGGCCTTTTCTGGACAAACAGGAAATCATGGAAAATGGAGAGAGGGAAATTTGACCGGGAAAAGATCTTGAGCCGGGACTCGATCTCGGGTCACCCGAAGTGCAACTGCATTTGTTGGAGGACTTACACATGGCTATGGCTCCGACAATCTTAGTTAATGTTAATTTCAACATTTACTGATACATTATTATAACCAAAAGTTGTATCTGTTAATATAATTGAATGGATCTTAGTAAACATGAACAATTGTATTTTAATTAAGTAATGTTAACAAAAATTAATAAATACGGTAACAAATATATTGCTCATTGTTAGTTCAAGCATTAACTTATGTTAACCTAATGTTATGCTAACGGGACCTTATTATAAAAGGTTATTTGTAAGTGCTTGAATTACTTCAGGAGGCATTTAAGGTGTCACTTTTCTTCTGAAAATCGACTTACACCAAAAGAGTAACATCTGACACCTGAAACCTTTTTGCACAAGTTGACTTACATAGGCCGTCTGCCGGAAGCTAGTTATTTTAGTTTATAAAGTTTTAAATATGGATATTGTTCTTACAAAAATACATCACTTTGCTTCAGAAGGCTTTTATTAACCCCCTGGAGTCGTATGGATTACTTTTATGATGCACTTTTTTGGACTTCAAAATCAGGAGTGCCATTCACTACCATTATAAATCTTGGAAGAGCCAGGATATTTTTTTTATATAATTTCGATTGTGTTTGGCTTAAAGAAGAGAGTCATATACACCTAGGGCGCTTGAGGGTGAGTAAATCACGGGATACTTTTCTATCTATAAATAACTATCTCTTTTAGGCATGACTGAAGATATCATAGACAAGGGGGCATTTGAACACTAACCATGAGCATGGTTGGTTAGTTAGTGACAGTCCTTATTGAGAAGTGGCACTGGCAGGTATGGTCATGGTAAATGCAGGATTTTTTAAATCAAACTTAAGGCTTTTAAAGACTTTTTTTAAGACCTGTACAAATTAAATGAATACCATATAGAGCAAGATGGTAACATACTAAACCATAACAAAAAAAAACCTATAAAAATGACAATTCAAAACAACATTTTATAAAATTATAAACTTTATTTCATCCTTTAATCCATTTTTTTAAAGAAAAGGGATGGGTCAGAATTACAAATTATTATATTTATATTAATTAAAAAAAAATTACATATATTAATTTAAAATGACTTCATATCTATATTTCATCCTAATTGTTTGGATTATTCAAAAGCACATTAGCGCCTTTTCAATACACTGGCTGAATGGAAATGCAATTTTACTCTCTGACAGTATATGCCGCTTATGGATGGTAGAAATATGGCATTTGCAGGTATGATATAAACACCATAAAGTAAACATTTACATAATAAGCAATCTTTTGGCATAAATGTGCAACATTCATTGATTGTGAACTTCTCTGAAACCACAAGCCTGTAGAATGTTTAACAGCGCCGAGTTTTTACTTTGAAGCATGCAGCGTTCACATTAATTAAATCCACTGCTTTAGAAGTTTCATAATCACATGAAGCCATATAACGATTCTGTTTTTTCTTTCCCAAAATTTGAGACCTCTTGAAATAATTAAGACGTTTCTAATAGCATTTCATTTAAGTATTTAATAGAATTTAAGACTTACAGTAAGAAACCGCGGGGACCCTGTATGGTGGGGCTTTTAGTGGCATCTGTGCATCTCAATGTGTATCAGGTTCCAGATGGTGCCTTCCTCTGCCGAGTGTGACTGTGTGTGAGTTTCTGAATGGAAACGTCATCATTGTGTTTTACCAGAGTGGGATCATGTAGCAGACCCTCCACCCTCAGATGCCCTACATTACTCATTGTGCCTTATTCAAGCACCACCTCACCTCTGCGATTGTATCCCACAATTTGAGGCATTCAGTGCATTCACTTCTGACTCCCACATGACCGTAACATGTTTAGAACTTTTTTTGTGATTACAGTAGAAGAGATAATCTGCTCTATTAACACGATACAGTGGCTGAAAGTTCTTTAAAAGCACACAATCCACGGCCTCAGATTCTGAAAGCAGCCTGTCTACAAAACCAGAATTGCTATTCAATTTCCTATTGTGCTGGACATATCCTATTCAAGGATGAATATAAACAAGTAAACAGTTCTGCTATGATTCTTATCAGAAGAAAAGCAAAGGAAAAGCAAACTCATTGTGAAATGTTTCCCTTGGGTGTGTGTATTGAGTCTGCGTTCCCACTTCACCGGGCCTAGAACAGAACCCTGGGGATCTCCAGTGATGAATAATATAATCCAAGAGATGTTCTGCTCTAAGGAATGTCTGAAGTCGACATGAGGTTAGACTTGAGTAATGTAAAGCACCTCTAAGTCTCTGACTGCACTACAGGAGAGCGCAGAGGAACTGGTTGGAGTGTATTAAAACTTTCAGCTGTGCGGGGAATGCCTTTGTACTGAGCGGATATTCAATGCAATTACTTGCCACCCATCTCATCCCAGGCAGGATGCCTGTGATGAATGCGGGTGCAGTAATACTGGATATCTCCTTAGCAATGGAGATGTGAGCTCCAGTTATCTGCTGATGCTGCACTACATATATTATAGGCCATGCACAGAAAACCTTACTCAAATCCTCTGCCTCTTCCTCTTTCATCAAATAATCTGCTCATAGCTAAGAGGGAGGTTCATATGGAGAGTGTATTTCAGAATCCTATTCCCTTGTCAAATTGGAGCAGGGGCTGATGTCCCATCAGCTTGTTTGAAAACTTAAAATAAAAACTGGATGGATCAAACCATTAGGAGGATAATGGCTTTGGATTAAGAACAGCAGTCTGTAGAGGACTAAATCATTCCTGTCATCATGTTTCTATTTTTGTCTAGCACCTCGTGCTGGATCGATTTCTACATTTATTTTCACTTGAAAATTAAACAAAAGTAGTTGTATATTTAGATTTCTTTGAAAAAACAAGTTAAAAAATACTAACTAAAAACTGAATTGAATTGAAATGAACTTGATGTTTTCTTGTGCGAAATTCTAAGTAAAATTAAGTAAAAACAGTTGAGAAGCAGCAGAATAAAAGATAAAAACATTACCAGACTGTCACGGTTATGTTAGTTTGGACATTTTATGTTTCTCCACTTTCTGTCTTAAATAGTAATTTGTTGTTATGGACACTGATTATGTTCAGCTGTGCACTAATTAATTATGTCATTATTGTGTTTAAATGTTCAGTTCCGTTTGTCTGGTGTCGTCAGTTCCAGTATGCTACTCTGTTCTTGTGGATTATCATGTGGACCTATACACAGGTTTCTTGTATACAAACAATACCGGATGTGCGCGCATCCAATAGATAAGACCGCTATATGTTAGGCCGAGTTCTGTAAAAGAACATTGCAATTAACGTAGATTTTGCATTGTTTGTAAATTCTTGTTGACTCAATAATAAACTGCAATTTCAGAGTTGGATCTGTTTGTTTGTGTTTCATTTGCATATTAATATAACATTATGTAAAATGTTAGTTAGTTGACTAGTAATCTAAGTTATAATGTTAGTCATCAGGTCTCTGAATGAAATTGTCCAACTAAGTTTGCGAATCATAAAAACCTGACATACCCTATGCATTTAGGTTAGTTTACAGCACAACAGTTCCGTGTCATCTCTGCTTCTGCTAGAATAGACGTAAAGAGTGTTGTTTTCTGCCTCTTAGATGCGCGCGCATCTACGTGATGACGTTGCACAGAAACCCGTGTATTAAATATTGCCTGTTTACATTGATCTTCATCTTCGTGTGTTTTTACAACCACCTGCATGACACAGTCTAGTTTGGAGGGAGCCAGTGAGTTTTATTTCTCTCGCATTACTCTCTCCGTCTGCCAATATCTTTTCCTTTTTTTCTCCTGTTCTTTCTCCTCTTTTGATGAATGTCAGTTAGAGTGACCTCTAGTGCATGCTGCATCCAGACACCACATTGATTCATGTCTGCTTCATACACACACACACACACACACACACACACACACACACACACACACACACACACACACACACACACACACACACAAATCTAATGAGTGTCCATCGATACACTGTGGCGGCTCAGACTGAGGTGAGAGGCTCAAGGACAGGGACGCTGGGCCTCCAGACAACTGAACGATCTCCCGCCTGGCTGAGGTGATAATCCACACACACCAGCCTGTGATCCATCTATCTCAGACGCTTCACCATGGGGATTAGACACCGCCGAAACAAATAAACACTGACAACCTCCAAACACTTAATATGCAAGAATGGAAAAATCTTCTTGTTTTGATGTTTGTCTACACTGAACAAGAGCTGAAAATGAAGATGTCCGTTTTGACACCTGTCCCATTATATGAAACATTTTAGGAAATGATGTGAAATGGACTTGAACCTGTATTTCCCACATGAGCATCAATGTTTCAGCATCAGCATCAAAGCATCAATGTTTCAGAGCATGTACACTAACAGCTCAAACCCTTATAAAACAAACAAACAAAAACAAAAAAAAAAAAACATAAAAAAATCAAAACAAAGTACTTGACTAATCCAGAGTAGGGCTACCACTATATCAGATTTTAACTACACAATTATTGTGACCAAACAAATTCACTAAAATTATGTTTATTTATAGTTATTTATTGAAATTTGGAAATAAAGAAAATAATGCTATCAATCAAATTTATCTTCAACTTTATTTATTTAACGTTTCTCAGTTCTGGCCAATGAATCACACTGGAAATACGATTGTATGGAGGCAGAAAAAGAGTTTTTTGATCAGCACTTCCTGCAGACTCCTATGTCTAACAACAGAATCCCCCCCAAAAAACTACCAGACTGGGTTGAGTCTCCTTAAATGTGATTTTGTGCAGCAGTAGTATCTACACACTCCGTTCTTCGTTCCTTCTTTGTTCTATTTTATAACAAGTGGGAACCAGCGTTATACCGTGTCCTAACCAGATGTGACGGAGTAAGATTCCAGCAAAATCAAATTTGTATGTCCACACCTGACACGACATGCCTACAAGACACAACAAAATCAGTAAAAAATCAGAAGAGCATGTGGGGAGTCTCTCTTCAAGTGCACTGCACTTACAACAAAATAGATAAGCAGAATCAAATTCATATTACGCCATTTTAACATGACCAAACATACACACCCAATGACTGAAACAATCTTTTTCATAGAATACACTTGTTTGTTCACAGTTTGAGCGTTCTTGTTTCCTTTTAATTTTTAAAAATTAAAAATTTATTTTCATGATCTGAGGTGAATTATCCATTGTCACTTTCAATATAGGGTAAGGTCATGTAAAAATGATATTCAAACTCTCAATACTTTCTTTAAACATTAAATAAAGCACATAATCAGTACCTGAGATTATCATTGTCATACTTTGTATGTTGCTGTTCCAGTCTTGACATCTCAGAAATAGAAACTGTTTCTAAAATACAATAATTTTTCGTTCAATGCGCATCACCGTCAAGGCTGATTAGTAAGTCAAAAGCTCTACTTAACATGTAAAAGATGCCTTTTATTGCATAGTGTCTGGTATGTGTGTTCTTCACTTAAAGGGGTCATGAACTGAGAAATCTAAATTTTCTTGAGCTTCTGACATATAAGAGGTCATCATACTATAAGAATATCTAAGTTTCAGAACTTCCTTGTTAGTCCAAAAACAAATTTTATTATATCCAAGCCTAGTGAATGACTCGTTGTGGAATGTTAGCTGTTCATTGTTAGTTCATGTTAGTTCACAGTGGATTAACTAATGTTAACAATATTTTAATAAAGTATTGGTAAATGTTAAAATTAACATTAACAAAGATTAATATTTGATGTAAATGTGCAGTTCATCATTTTTTCATGTTAACTAATGTAGTCAACTAATATTAACTAACGAACCTAATTGTAAAGTGTTACTGAACTAACATATAAAGGGAGACAGATCAGTACAATGTCTGCTTGATTACCAAGGAAGTCGAAGGAAACTAACATTGAAATAAAATGGCTAAATGTTTTAATGAACATTATTATGATTATTATTTAAAAAGTCAATGCCAGTTCGCAGTAGACGCCTCTCATAACTTCTGTAAATATTCCACTCTTAGACATGAAATGTAAAGAAAGCCACTGCAATTCATGCCAAATAACCAATTGACAAATGTCATTTATGAATGTATTTATAAATGTCAAACATAACATTACTGCAAAGGCTGAAAAACCAAAAAATTTAAGTCTAAAATATATTTAACTTTGTGTTGCTTCACAGCACTGACTGACTGGCCCACCACAGATATAAATACAGCTTGAATCGTTTGCACATGAACAAACAAGAAACATTTACAGAAATAAAGCAATATGTGCTCTGATAAGCAGACGTCTCTCTCTCATTGTCTCTCTCAATTGATCGGAGCAGTTTCAGTCATGGAGCGATGAACATGCACACTTGTGTTATAAGACTTAATTATCTCAAACTTCTTCACAAACACACATACACTCTCTGGGGAATCTACAGTAAGTTCCAATTAGTCCTTCCTGACCTATCAATTAACATCAGTTAACACTACCAAATCTAATTAGCCCCTAATAAACACAAACAAACAAAGGCTTTATCATGGGAGAACACAGAAACATCTAAGATCAAAATCAGAGGAAAATCCCAGAACTGCAGCATTCTACATCATGACCTTATGTAGTGATGCACAAGCCATTTCCCAAACACACAGCTCTTACTTTGGCCTCACAAGGGCACTACAAATGTTGAGCTTTAGTCACATCACTTAAGGCACAGGTGTCAAACTCAGTTCCTGGAGGGCCAGAGCCCTACACAGTTTTGTTCCAACCCTGCTTCAACACACACACACCTGCCGTTTTCAAATAAGCCTGAAGGACTTGATTAACTGATCAGGTGTGTTTAATTAGGGTTGAAGCTAAACTCTGAAGGGCTGTGGCCCTCCAGGAACTGAGTTTGACACCCCTGACTTAAGGCAAGTGAGAGTGTCAGATGATTCCTTCCCAAGTTACGGGGCACCATCACACCATTCAACACAGCATCTAGGTTCAGAATAATGTCTTTGTTCAACATTTCCTTGCTCATCAGAGATCTGAGATCAGCACTCCACAGTCTGGGATTATTGCTGGAGGTCAGCGAGTGCAGTGCCAGAAGACATCTCCACACCTGCAGTGGCACAGCACTGCTCCTCCTCCCCTCAGCTGCTTCCGCTTCACTGGAGTAACAGCTCCATAAATCAGCATTCAAAGCTGGATTCATCTCTCTGATGATGTATCTGTGTCATTCTGCTCTCTTTAAAGCAATATGAGCATTTGACAAGCAACTGAAAAAAAAAATGAAAAAAAAAATACATGGACCAAATTGGCCATGGGCACGGGAAATTTCAAGTCACAATGCATTTACACTGCAGAAACACGTGAGAAGCTCTGCTTTGGAGCCCAGCAGGTTTCCACAAGTTTCTGGCAGGTTTTTTGGTCTTTGTTAATGAACAACTATGAACAACTATTTGATGAATAGATCATTTATAGCTTCATTTCTGACATTAATGGCAGCAAATACCATTGGCTTTTACGTGTCTCATTACTGTTTGAATATACGTAAATATGAATAGATTTGAGAGCTTCCACAGACAGGAAAATTTTCAGTGAATACAGATTCTGAACAATATGACTAAAATAAATGTTGACAGAATTTGATATGGATTCACTACTGTTGAAGTATTCACTTAACAGTTAAAAGTTTTTTTCAATGAAAGAAATCTCTTATGCACAGCAAGACTGCATTCATTAGATCAATACAGTGAAAACAGAAAAATAACTTTTCTATGTGAATATACTGCATGTTAAAATTACTCCAGTCTTCAGTGTCACATGATCATTCAGAAATAATTCTAATATACTGATTTGCAGCTCAAGAAACATTTCTTATTATTATCAATGTTGAAAACAGTTGCTACGTCATTTTTTGTGGAAAGATTGTTAGTTTTTTTTTAATAAAATGTTTTTTAGGATTCTTTGATAAATACAAAGTTCAAAACAACAGCATTTATTGGACGAGGAAATATTTTTTATCATAAATCCTAAACATGAAATAATCATTATTATAATAATTTATTATTATGAAAGGTGTGTGTGTGTGTGTGTGTGTGTGTGTGTCCTCCACAGGGCTCGCAAAATTTCTAATTAGCTGGTAGTCAAAATTTTGGTAGTCCTAAATGAATTGAACTAGCCCAAAATAAAATTAAAAACTTTTTTTTTTATGTAGAACAATTGGATAGGAGTCAAACTCACAAATATCAACAATGGTACATAAAATAATCAAATTACAATCATCAATTCAAATATGCATTTGGTTCTAACTGAACTGAAATTTCTATGAATTTCTATCTTCTTCATCTTGACCTGCCTTTTTTTGGATGAGTAGAACTGAACCGTAAATCTACGTGCCTCTTAACATTTTAACACACACAACCAAGTGTTAGCGACTTTCACAGTTTTGTCCACTACGCACCTGATCGTCACATTACAATTACAACTACACTGAAGTAGGCTGCTTTTAAATTAACATTCCCTTCGAAGGACAGACGGTAGAGTCCTTCAAGTGGGACTTTGGAGTAAGCATGGCACTAGTGTGCCATTTATGTAGCCGTTTGGAATGCACTTGATGAAGGGAGCAACGGAAGACGTAATTTTGTTTACGTAATTTACTCATTATTTTCACCTGGGATGTTCCCATGACAACGCAGCATGTTGTCCATCAGCTTAATAGCTGTTATGACGACAGATACATAATGCTGTTAATGAAAATTTAAACATAACATGAAACAATTTGTACAGTGTAACTGATGTATAGATTAATATCTTTCCTTCATGTTCTTCTTCTCTATCTTATTTATTTATTTATTTTAGTTTTCAGCTCATTGTTCTTTTCTCATTTGTATTCTGATGGCATTGAACATATTGTTAATACATTTTGTATATTGTATACAAGTTGTATGTCATAAAAATGTAATCTCTGTATGTTTTGCGAAAAAATAAAGTTAAAGCAGCACTAAGTAAGATTTTGTCTTAAAATAATGTTTCCAAAATCGTTTCAGTAGTTAATCAAGTCATGACATGGTGAAATGCACTTATGCCACAGCTTTGCGGTTCTTTATCTGATATATCCACGCTATGTAAGATTGACAGATTGGGTCGCCTTTCTGTAGTTCTAATGAGACATGAGAAAACTACTAATTTGACTTGCTTTACGGCAAGCCTTACAATTGCTACAATTGCTCGTTTGTGATGTCGCAATCAGTGTTGGGCAAGTTACTTTTAAAAAGTAATTAGTTACAGTTACTAGTTACTTCTTCCAAAAAGTAACTAAATTAGTAACTCAGTTACAAATTTTAAAAGTAACTAGTTACTTATGAAAGTAACTATTGCGTTACTTTCAAGTAAAATTTAATTTTAAATGCTCAAATGTGACCCCACCTCTACCCCTCTTTAACGGAACTTAAAATACATGTGCATGTTCAATTATTTATGATAAATTTGAATATTATAATGAAATGGACACTTAATACAATACATTATTAACAGAAACATGAAACATTGTACACGCATCTAAAAAAAAAATGTTGCTGTGGGACAAAGTGAGACTAGCCTCCAATCAAACGCCATGTATGTAGATATTATGTTTATATAGTGGATCAATGCAAATAACACAATAGATGTTTTGGAAATTTTGATATTTATTGCCCCTCAACAGGCCACAACTGGGCAAAATTAAATTAAGCTTGTTAAGCTCGTCGCCATACCTGTCTCTCGTTGACTGACTGGTTTGTGTTGTTCCTTGTGTGTCCTGTCCTGCCCGACTATGCGTTATGATGGGTCGTTCGCAATTCATGAACGTTAGCCGTTGGTGATGATGGGTCGTTCGCGAATGAGCGTTAGTGATGATGGATCGACTCGTTCGCGAATGAGCTTTTGATGGGTCGTTCGCGATTCGCGAATGAGCCGACTCTAAGAGCCGGCTCTTTTAGGTGAACGTTGGGAGCTGGCTCGCATATCTGAAGAGCCGACTCTATTTTTACAAATTTAGCCTATAGAAATTAAATAATTATGTAATAAAAATTGAAATATTATAGTCAAAGTCATTTAAAGAGCCGTTTGTGAGCCAAAAGAGCCGGCTCTTTTCAGTGAGCTGAGTCAAAAGAGCCGAATGCCCATCACTACTATGCGTGCTTTCGAACACCCGCCCAACTCTACCTCTGATTGGCTTACAATGACATTTTACTCTACCTTATAGCCAATCGTCAGCATTTTTGCGCTTGTCTCGTGCTCTGCCCACTAACCAAGGAAGAACAGTAAAAAAAGTATTTGCCTCTCGCTCAGAGATCTAGTTGGTCTGATGAAAAAAAAAACAGCTTCATCAGTTATAGTAACGCGCCGCATTTTTTGGCAGTAACGGTAACGGCGTTATTAAGATGAGAAGAGTAATCAATTAGATTACTCGTTACTGGAAAAAGTAATGCCGTTAGTAACGGCGTTATTTATAACGCCGTTATTCCCATCACTGGTCGCAATACATCATACTTTCATAAAATCATGCATCATACTCTACCTTGTCTGTAGCCATTGTTGATTCCAAAGCCGGTGCTGGATAAACAGAGCATGTGCGTGCGCGTGCGACAGTAGGCTGCGGTAGGCTAAATTATTTACGACAGCGGTAATGGACAATTCCGCTTCCAACCTGTAGGGCGACCGCAGAGGAAAAGTTACTTGGTGCTGCTTTAAAATAAATAAAGTAAAAAAAAGTAGAATTTTGAGCTGTAAGCACGTCCCAGCCGGGTTCGTCACTTATTTGGTTCCCCCGGAAACATTTCCGTTGTGTTATTTGCAGCGCGTTTCTGTATTTGGTGGTGTTGTGAACTTTTGCAGTGCGTTTCTGTATTTGGTTGTGTTGTGAGCTTTTGCAGCGCGTTTCTGTATTTGGTTGTGTTGTGAGTATTTGGAGCACACGTGTGTTGTGAAATTGATGAAGATGTTTTCTTAATTAGCGGGTGATTTTTTCTATTTGCATGCGTTTTCTTCAGTTGCAGTAGGCTGAGCTCTCTCGGCCACCGTAAAGCCTGGATATAGGCTTTATTAATATATATTGTCATGTACATAGAGCGCTTCACAGCTGTAACTCATCACATACCCAACACATGATTTGTCCTGTTAAACTACTTCTCCAACACTCCCACAAGGTACTTGACTTTCCTTCCTTTTGTTTAGTTTTTAATTTGGCAAATTTGGTAAATTAGTACCTGAAGGGGAAAAAAAGAAGCTTTAAACATTAATATTTACAATCATTATTTTGGAAAATTCTTATCAGAATAATTTTTGTTAAGCTTATGTATTTTTTTAGGTAAAACGTACTCGGTTACTAACGTAACCTCGGTTCTCTCTAGAGAGGGAACGAGTACTGCGTAATATCTTACGCTACGGGGAAAACCTCTTTTCCTCGAGATATTGAAGCCAAAAAATTATCCTTAATTTTGTATTAATGTAAAACGCTGTGCGGCAGCATGCAGACATAGGCAAGGCGGCTTGCGCGCCTATTGGCTGCCCTGCGGCAACAGCAGCAGCCTATCGAGAGGGGCTCTGCGTAACACCACATCCAATGGGGGCAATTCGCGCCCATTTCGTCACGTCCTGCCAGAAAGGGCATGGTCTCGCCCTATAAATATAGCTCGATTAGGCTGGTACAACTAGTTTTCATCGCCGAAGCGAACCAGAGCTGTGTATGCACGGCAAGATACGCAGTACTCGTTCCCTCTCTAGAGAGAACCGAGGTTACGTTAGTAACCGAGTACGTTCTCTTACGAGAGTATCTCTCGAACTGCGTAATATCTTACGCTATGGGGAACACTATGCAAAACGCCGTGCGTACTGGGATCTGACACCAAAGTCCCAAGGGCAGTAGCCCGGGGCTCATATAGTGCATAATCACCATGGACTCACAGAGAGTCGGAGAAGAGAGGCTGCAAGCATCATTCCCCATGAAATGGGATCCCACAGGAGCTAGTTATGTAACAGTGTTTCACGCAGACAGGGTGAACGTGTTCAGCCTGAACTGGGTAATAGAAAGGGTTATTCAACACCCATGGGGCTGTTCTATCGCTCAGTGAGCGATGCACAAGCAAAACTCAGCATCTGGGCCGGCACAGCGGGGCAGATAGCACTGAATTCTATACTGACAGAAGCTTGGCTTGTAAGGCGGGAACCTCTAGGTTATGAAACCTTATAAATGTAGATGGCGAGGCCCAGCCCACGGCCGTACAGATATCTTGCAAGGTAACCCCACTATACCACGCCCACGGTGAGGCCACGCCTCTCGTGGAGTGTGCTCTGACACCCAAAGGACACTGCAGGCCCTTAGAAGTGTAAGCCAGTGCTATGGTGTAGATTATCCATCTGGATAAGCTCTGTTTTGATGCGGCCAGTCCCTTGGAGCGTCCGCCAAACAAAACGAAGAGCTGCACGGTCTGTCTGAAGACAGACGAGCGGGACACATAAGCTCTCAGTGCCCTGACAGGGCAAAGGAGACTCGCATCCTCCTCCTCAGCATGAACCGGGAGGGCGCACAGGGAAATAACCTGGGCCCTGAACGGTGTGTTGAGGGATTTGGGCACGTACCCGTGCCTTGGTTTGAGTATGACCTCTGAGTCATTAGGCCCAAACTCCATACATGACGCGCTTACTGAAAACGCTTTTAAGTCCCCAATGCGCTTTACTGAAGCGAGAGCCAAAAGAAACACCGTTTTGAAAGACAGATGCTTCATGTCTGACAAATGGATTGGCTCGAACGGGGCACCTTTCATGGCTTCCAAAACCGTAGAAAGGTCCCACACCGGGACTGAAGGAGGTCTGGGAGGGTTCAGCCTCCGAGCTCCCTTGAGGAATCGCACGACCAGGTCGTTTTTCCCCAGTGACTGGCCAGACACAGGTTTTGTAAACGCTGCTATGGCCGCCACGTACACTTTGAGCGTGGATGGGGTCCTGCCCTTATCCAGCAGCTCTTGAAGGAAGGAGAGTACTTCCGTGACCCCGCAGTCTACGGGTGAAAAGCCCTGAGCTTGACACCAGGCAGAGAACACAGACCATTTCGAGGAATAGAGCCGTCTAGTAGACGGGGCCCTCGCCTGCGTGATCGTGTTTAACACTCCCTCCGGGAGGTTAGCGAGTACCCGTCGATGGCCCATGCATGTAGGGACTATAGTTGCGGGCGAGGATGCCAAATCGAGCCCTTGGCCTGAGAGAGGAGGTCTTTCCTCAACGATATTGGCCACGGGGCAGTGCTGGTCAGCCGCATCAGGACTGGGAACCAAGTCTGGTTCGGCCAGAGCGGAGCCACAAGCAGCACTGGGCATTCGTTTTCCCTGATTCGTTCCAGCACTTGAGGCAGCAGCGAGACGGGGGGAAAAGCATAGAGGGGACAGCGGGGCCAGACGTGGGCCAGCGCGTCCTCGCTCTTGGAGAAATATTTCGGACAGTGAGCGTTCTCGTGGGACGCGAACAGATCCACCTGCGCTTTGCCGAATGTCTCCCACAGCAGCTGGATCGTCTGTGGGTGCAGCGACCATTCCCCTGCTGGGACATTGTTTCTGGACAGTCTGTCTGGTCCCAGATTTAGGTGACCAGGCACATACGCCGCTCTCAGTGAAAGTAGATTGTGCTGAGCCCAGACCAGGAGGCGTTCCGTTAGCCTGTAAAGGTTTCGGGACTTGATGCCGCCCTGGCGATTTATGTATGCCACCACTGACATGTTGTCCGAACGGACCAAGACGTGGTGACTTTTTATCTGGGGACAGAAGCGCCGTAGCGCGTTGTGGACTGCCATCATTTCCAGACAGTTTATATGTAGGAGCTTTCCCCGTTTTGACCACTGGCCAAAGAACGGTCTGCCCTCGAGCAGCGCTCCCCATCCCGAGGTGGAGGCATCCGTAGACACCACCTTCACACTCGAGGGAGTCCCCAGACTCACACCTGACTGATACCAGTCGGTTACTTTCCAAGGTTTCAGAGCTGAAACGCATTCTAGATCAACCCGGAAGCGAAACCGGCCAGCGGTCCATGCCCGGGGCGGAACTCGTGCTTTCAGCCACAGCTGCAGTGGGCGCATGCGAAGCAGACCCAGCTGGAGCACTGAAGCTGCTGAGGCCATGATGCCCAGCACTTTCTGAAACCTTTTGAGCTGGACTATCGAGCCGCGGCAGAAGGATTCCACGGCGTGCTGAATGTCCAGCTCGCGCTCTGGCGACAGACGCGCTGTCATGAATAGCGAGCCCAGCACTGTTCTGTCTGGGAGACAGCAAACTTTTCGCCCAATTGACTGTGAGACCCAGATTCTCGAGATGCTCGAGTAATGTGGTCCTGTGTTCTATGAGCTCTGATTGTGATCGAGCTAGAATCAGCCAATCGTCCAAGTACTTCAAAATTCGCATGCCCTGGAGTCTCAGGGGTGCGAGAGCCACGTCCATGCACTTCGTAAATGTACGGGTGCCAGGGACAGGCTGAACGGCAGGACTTTGTATTGGTAAGCCTGGCCCTCGAAGGCGAATCTCAAGAATCGCCTGTGACGTGACGCTATTTGTATTTGAAAATAGGCGTCTTTCAGATCTATTGACATAACCCAGTCCTCCTGGCGAACTTGCGCGAGGATTTTCCTGGTTGAAATCATTCTGAACTGGCGCTTCGTGAGCGCTCTGTTCAGCTGTCGCAGATCTAGAATGGGTCCGAGACCCCCGTCTTTTTCCGGTACCAGAAAATACCTGCTGTAAAGACCCCCTTTGCTCTGAGCCTGAGATAAAGGTTCTATAGCCCCTTTGCTCAGTAGTTTCGCTATCTCGGCTCGAAGTAGATTAGATACTTTGTTTTTTACCGTCGTTTCGACTCGCGCCGCGCAACGGCGGGGGCGTCGAGCGAACTGCAGCGAATAGCCTCTTAGCCTCTTCAGCACCCATTCTGATACCCCGGGAAGCTTCGCCCACGCATCTGCGTGAATAGCTAGAGGTAGAATGAAATCTGGGCTCTGGCAGTGTGCGAGGCGGGGGGTGCGCTGAACACAGCGCGCTCAGCTTCTCTCTGACAGGTTGTGGAGAGAATGCGAGCGGGACGAGCCCCGTGGGGTTCGGCATGTCTGTGAGGGAATGTGGGCGCGGGATAGCGGGCACACTCACTGCACTGGGAACACTGTCGGCTCGCGCCGACTGAGAATGTGTTGGTTTCATTTTTTACAGAAACCGTGGGACATGCTTCGTGTAGTGTTTGTGGTCACTGTGTCGTGGGCACGTTCACTACATTTATTGCACAATCGACATGAGTCGATTTTATTTGTGCTAGCCCTGTATTGTGGCGGGCTGTGTCTGTGTGTGGGAATGGGCACTGAGACGTGGGCATTCTTACATTTACATTTATTCATTTAGCTGACGCTTTTATCCAAAGCGACTTACAATTGCTATATATGTCAGAGGTCGCACGCCTCTGGAGCAACTAGGGGTTAAGTGTCTTGCTCAGGGACACATTGGTGTCTCACAGTGGATTCGAACCCGGGTCTCTCACACCAAAGGCATGTGTCTTATCCACTGCGCCATCACCACCAATTCTTCTACACTTCTTACAACACTTATAACACCATCAGCCGTGGACGGAATTCCAGAAAATACACTCTTTTTGGGATTTATCTGGGTCGCCGTAAAACTGGCGTTTGTGTGCAGGCAAGCAGGCTGTGGTACCAGCTTGTTTACTGCAAAATACACTGGAACAGTCACATTGTTTGGAACTGAACGAGCGAGAAGTTTAGGTAGAGTCTGGCCGCTGCGAGACTTAAACACCGTGGGCCTTAGCTGACTGTATGTGTGTTGGTTTCTATTACAGAAAACGTGGGACATGCAGTGTGTAGTGTTTGTGGGCACTGGGTTGTGAGCACATTCACTATAATTAATGCACAATTGACATGAGTCGAACTCATTTGTGCGAGCCCTGCACTGTGGCGGGCTGTGTTTGTGTGTAGAAATGAACACTGGGCTGTGGCATTTTTAATACACTCAAAACACCATCGGCTGTGGCCGGAATACCAGAAAATACACTGCTTATATGATTTTTCTGGGTCGCCGTGGAAACGGCATTTGTGTGCAGGCAAGCGGGCCATAGTACCGGCTTGTTTACTGCAAAATACACTGGAACAGTTGCATTTTCTCGGAACTGAACGAGTGAAAAGTTTGGGTGTAAGTCTGGCTGCGGCGAGACTAAATTTTTATCTGCTGCGAGAGCTGGGATCGAACACAGGTCTCCCATGTGAAGGCCACTGAGGGTTTCGCCACTGAGCCACAACGACAAAAGAAACGACAAAAGCTTAAAATAGCCTGAGCGGATAAAGAGCGTCATCACAGTTTTGTGTGTGTCGGCGTTTGTTTGCAGGCGTGCGTGTTATACAACAGGCTCATTGCTGCAATATTGACATTTTCAGCCGCTCAAACTAAGAAGAGCTGAGAAATGTTTGAAAAATGGAGATTGGTCCGGCCTCGGCGGGACTAAAACACACTCTTTCCTCATTTCACGGTGACGCACGCCCACGGGGGGCGGGGCAGCTTTCTTATAACGTAAAGAAAGCTAGCCGCGGTTTTGATGCTGGCCCGTTTCCCTGACGACTCGCGGGCAGAAGGGGGGAGGTCCACAGAGCTCGCTCCATCCTCACTGTCCGACGCCAGGATAGAGCAGCTGGTCTTCTCTACAGATGCAGCTATCTCGTCGTCATAATGGCGGCGGCGCGCGGCGGCACGCGGCGGCCGTTGTCCGTCAGTGAGCGACTCGACTGAAGCTGGTGAAGCTGGCGGGCGAACCGGCGAGCTTTCACGGGCTGGAGAAGGCTGGGGGACCCGCTGAGTACGGCGCTTTACGGCGCGGCACTACAGCGGGCGGGAGTGCAGACTCGGAGAAAAAATGCCAGGCGAGTCCTCAGAGCCACCATGGCAATAGCTCGCTCAGCGAGCGCGAGAGCTGCATGATCCTTACCCAGACGGGAAACGCAGATGAAATGGCGGTCCCCGTCGCTGACTGCAGCTCGGCACGAGCCACAGGAACGAAGCATCTTTAAAAAGACGCTGCTCTTTTAGATAAAGAGAGAGAGAGTGTGAGTCGCGACGGCGAACACACACTCTCAGCAGAGTAAAAGGATATTGACGCCGGAAAGAGTAGCAGGTACGGCGACTGAAGGCGGCGAGGTGAAGGCCAGCGGCTTCAGGTTCAAGGGCTCGTCCCGCAGAAGGCTTATGTCGACGGCGCGGCTTCTCACTCTGGATCCAGCGATGCGTGCGCTTCGCTGAAGAGATGAAAATCAGTTGTACCAGCCTAATCGAGCTATATTTATAGGGCGAGACCACGCCCTTTGTGGCGGGACCTGACGAAATGGGCGCGTATTGCCCCCATTGGATGTAGTGTCACGCAGCGCCTCTCTCGATAGGCTGCTGCTGTTGCCGCAGGGCAGCCAGTAGGCGCGCAAGCCGCCTTGCCTATGTCTGCATGCTGCCGCATAGCGTTTTACATTAATACAAAATTAAGGATAATTTTTTGGCTTCAATATCTCGAGGAAAAGAGGTTTTCCCCGTAGCGTAAGATATTACGCAGTACGAAAGATACTCTCGTAAGAGAACTTAACTTATTATATGTTTTATATACTGTCTAGGCATATGTTATCCTTGATTTGTTTTCCCCGAAGAGATATATGCTATTTTTGAAAGTAAAAGAATGATGCACGTTTGTTGCGTTTTACCATGAAATGAGAGGTCCATGTCTTTAATTAAATCAACAGCACACATTAATGATTTATCTCTCATCGACCCGCAATTAATTAGATAAGTCAAGAGAGTGAAAAACGCAAATCAAGGAAGGAATTTGATTTAACTGTATTTAAAATAGCCCGTCGGGCAAGGCGGTGATACATTTTGGTAGCCCGACTGGAAGATACAATAGCCCTGGGACGTCAGGCTAGGGATTTTGAAAGCCCTCTATGAGTGATCTAGGAATGACCCGACTGGCTGTCTCTATTTGTCATTCTGTGCTAATTTGTGTCTGCTGTGTTATTTTTCTAGAGAGAAGAGAACACGTCCACACAGAGGACATCAAATGATCCTTCAAAATGTGATACACATTTTAATTTCACACCCCATCAGATTTTACTGCTGCCCTGGCAGACCATTAAACGCAAGAGAGAGAGAGAGGAGGAAAAGAGAAATAAAGAGAGATTAAAAATACGCTGATAAGTGGTCATGGTCATCTAACAGAGGTAGTTCTGAAAGAAAAAAAAAAACAGGAGGAAAAAGCATAAAGATATTTTTTCTGACAAGCTACAACAATCAACTCTTTCTTAATGCCAGATGTCTTTGGATGGGAAGCACAAGGATTCCTCCTCTCTTCAGGATTGTTGGAGAAGATATGCATGCAGCCAGAGGCGGTGATAAAGCAGCAGGACCGTAGTTTAATGGAAGGAGGTCTAATGGTGCAGAATGAACTCTGTAAGTAGTGGCGATCTGCTGTCTTCATATTGGACCGATTTCACTAGTTAAGCACTCGGAAGCTCCAGGCAATGACAGAGAAACGTGTGTGGAGAGATAATTAGAGCAGCAGAATATCTTGCTTGCACAATTCCTCTCTCAGACACACTTCATTTTAAAGTCACTGTTCTATATGAAAGACATGACCACTAGACTTCATTATAGAGTTTATAAGTTTCTTCTAGCTCCTTCATTTGACATGAGTTGGCCAAAGAGTTACTAAGAACTGGATCATCACCGTACAATACACAAGTTTTCACCCTTCAAGTCATAAACTTGCAAGACTAAACCCTTTGATATCAACATCCAGACAAGTCAGTCAGTCCAATAATCAGGCTGACCATTTCAGTAAAGTGAATTAGAAAAACAGCTTTCATGTAAGACACTGAAGGGTGAATGGCTGTGGCAACCTGTGCTTGAGGTAGATCTGGTTACCTTTAGTTGGTAAACAAACCAGCTTGGTCATACCTGCTTAAAGGAATAGTTTACACACACACACACACACACACACACACACACACACACACACACACACACACACACACACACACACACACACACACACACACACACACACACATCGCTTTGAGTAAAACAGTCTATTAATATTAGATTCGGTTTGCTCAAACTAGTGTTAATTTCGTCAGACGAGACGAGATTAAATATGTTCGTCAACGACCTTTTTTTCCATGACTAAGACGAGACGATGACGAGACTGCACCAATGTCCAAAAACGCTGACTAAGACTAAATTAACATGCATTATTGTTGACGAAAAAAGACGAGACTAAAATGTTTTGCATAAAATAAAAACTAAGATAAAATGTCTCTTCATTTTCGTCTACGATCGTCTCTTATTCATCATGAGATAGAATATTCAGCGGTCACGTTTTTCGAATATTCCAGTAGTTGATTTTATTATAGTATATCGAATAGGTTGTGCAATTGTTGTCTATAAAAAATCCCCATGTTTTCCGTTCTGATGCGGTGACACGTTCATGTAACCAGAGGGTGGCGATGCCAATAATGCATCTAAAAGCTGTCAATCAACTCTCAGACAACAGAAGAAGATACACATTGTCTCACACCAGAGCATGTGAGCGGAGTGGTAATATTTATAGAGCGGAGAGCGTATTTCTGAAGATTACGCGCCGCTCGCTCAGAACGCCCGCAGTGACGTGCTGGTTAGAACATGTGAAATAAGTAGGGCTGCCCGTGCACGACTAAAGGTTTTTTTTTCTAGTCAACTAGTAGTAGTTAATTTAAGCCATTAGTCTAATCATATATTTATATTGATTTAATTACTTAAATATATATATGGGAGAGAATGATAAACCATAATGAGCGTTTTCGTTAGGCTATATTGCCTATTCCGCATCTCAACGCACGCATAAAGTTTGCCACAAAAAAACAGCAAAAGTAATGATTATGCATTAAACATTTGATTTGTTTATTAATAAACTAGTGTTTTATGTTGGCTGCAAAGATAAAGTTGACGATGCTGACTCGCCATCTTCGCAGTAGCTAGTGAACGCGCCTAGAGAGAAATGCACACTTCATACGAATTAGCCTACATAAGCAGAGCAGCCCATTTCATTTCGTTTTGAATTGTTTTGTTTAAAAGTAGACATTTCTGGCTTCAGAATATCATTTTTCTATAGATATTCTTCTCAGGTCTGTGAGGCACGCTCACGAATACGCTGAGTTTCGGTTCATTTATGAGACGCGCTCCAGTTCACGCGCCCGCGCCTTCCTGTCCGGATTATATTGTGTACTATATTTGCTTCTCGTTTATTAATCCAGGCAATTTGTTGATGAAACATTGATTAAAATGAAGATACAATTTATACAAAACGAAATTCACTTTAAAGAAAGGCTTTCTACAAAACAAAACTTAATAAGTGGTCAAACTCATGTGTCATTATAACTGACGGGAAGCACTGCGGACAAAAAATATCGGGGAAAAACATCTACGCTGTAAATCAACCAGTTACCTAGCAGAAATATTAATTGTTAAGCCTTGTAAAATCTAATTTTGTTTGTTATTTCTCAAGACCAACCTAGAATGTAATTGGTTGTATTTTAGGCCTACAGTAGGCTATAGGCCTATTCTTTTCAGTTTTTCTGGGTATATACTTATTTTATTTCTTATTTTATATGTTGCATTCAACAAAAATCATTCAACAAGTGTATTTTGTCAGGTAATTATGACATTTAACCAATATTTGAGAAGCGTGAAACACTATTTGACTGAAATGGTTATCAGAAATAATCTCAGAAATAATTTGTTATTTAAAAAAAAGACTAAAATGTTTTGACTAAAACTTGACTAAGATATATTGAGTTTTCTTTTGACTAAAACTAGACTAAAATGACGAGACTTTTAGTCGACTAAAACCTGACTAACAAAAAAAGATATGTGAATGACTAAATATAACTAAAACTAACAAGGACATTTGGCTCAAGACTAAGACTAAGACTAAATTAAAAATAGGTGACAAAATTAACACTAGCTCAAACTATAATATTTGATTCTTGTGTGTAGGTGGCTCAGAAATCCTGTGAACATGCTTTTTGAATTTCACACTCTCATCCTAATGTAAAACAGACTGCAAACAGAGTGTGAAGTCTGGACTCTCTGCCTCCAATCTGTCAAGTCCATCTCTGCAGACACAGACTGAAATAAGGTGCTGCTCACACCATTCTTCTTCAGACAGACTCTCTGGGCAGCTTTGCGATCAATTGGCCATCGCAGGCTCTAGGCACAACTGACTGTTCACTCATCCAGCTTCTGCTGGTCCCTGAAAGGACCCCATCATTACATCACATTCAAGCTATCAGACTGCAGCTGAAGCTGTTGTGCTTCTACACACCTCAAAAATACTCCACAAATGAAGCCACTATGAAGAGAGGGTAAACTTGGCTTTTCCACTGATTGCAAACCAAAACCAAAAGTCAAGTCACCTTTATTTCTATAGCGCTTTATCCAATACAGACTGATTCAAAGCAGCTTCACCGTAATAAACAGGATCAGAATGAATGATGCAAACTTCATCAAATATGAGAAATTACAATTCTAAAGCAGTTCTTAAAAGACAATAGTGTCATCATTCAGCTCAATGATGATTCAGTTCAGTTCGATAACTGTTTAAAGTTCATGAATAAGGAAATTAGTTCAATTCAGCAATAAGCAGCTCAACAAAAGATAATAGTAGCATTATTCACCTCAATTCAGTTAAAAGTTTTGTTCTCATCCAGCAGTGTCAGTGCAGTCAATCGATAATATTACTGAAAATGAATAGTCTTTTAAAACCCCACAGTCACAATTTGCCATCTTCAGAATAAAGACGTGTAGAACAAGCTAACCCGAAAGACATGGTCAAGTAGACTAACCTGAGGGAGCCCAGACACCTGGCCCTTCTGAAGAGGCTGAGCAATAGAGGGAGTGAAGACCTGTGCATCCTCCACTGGCCGTCCCTTCATGTAGTGCTTCCCAGCCTCGTATATATTCACTTCGATCATCTTCCCTTTGAACTCAGGCTTCTTTGGCACCAGCACCTGCAGATAGATGAAGGAGAACATTTTGCAAGGTCAGTCCCGACTCCCTTGAGGTTAAAAGCTGTAAATTTATTATAACAAAATATACAAAACAGCATCATGAACAAAACATAAAACAATAGGAAAGCAGGGGCGTCTACAGTGTTTAGAAACAAAAATAATCTACAGCTCACAAATGGATTCTCATTAATCTTTAGCTCTGAGATCCATGATCATATTGAACACTTTAATCTGACATTACACACCATTAAAGTGAATGTGTAATACTGGAGATCAATAGCATTTGAGACATCAAACAGTCGTGCCATTGTTCATTGCTTTCACAACATGCCTTCCACCGTATCCACTCCACACATAAACTTTAAACTGCTTGTTAAAGGTTCTCACACGCTCCTCAGGACCTGTTGTGCATTTCCATAAAAGAAGCTTGTTTTGAGGGTATAAGCACCACATTGACCATCTTGATCTGTTGTTATTGGTTTCCTCCAGTGGTAAAAAAAGAAAAGAAAGAAAGACAAACAAGCATCTTTTTTTCATGATCACATGTGCTGTTAGGTTCTTGATGCCGGGTCGCCATACACTCCTCTAATCCCAGAGCATCGGACACATTCCGCTGAGACCTTAGATCTGTACGAGGTCTGAGGGGAGATGAATCAGTCCAGGCATGAAGGCTGAATTGGATTAAAAAGCTGTGCAGTTGGATCTATAGGGGTTTACATTGAAATTGCCTTCATTACGCTGAGCGGCAGATAAGTTTGGAGCATAAAAACCAGCTTCCCCAGACATGAAAGGCTCGGCAGAAGCTTAACGCGCATTGTGATTCATCAAAACACCGCCTTATCAGAGGATCTGTCGAATACGTTTTCAATTAGGCTGGGGAAATAAATGTGTTTTCCTTTTCCTCCATCTCTGCCCTGGCCAACGTGTGCCATGAATTTTAATACTTTAATATGAGAAGAGTTTCCCCCCCCCCCCATTTACTTTTTCATTCAATTACACAAACCCTGAAGGTCAAACACTAACGTTTTAAGGTGGCAGATAAAATACCTGTGCGTCTTTGTCTCGTCTCTATTGAGATGAGTCCTTGCACACTTGAAACCGATTAAGAGTGGTCCACATTGTGCTGGAAATTGCTAATCATGTCAACATCCCGTTTCACATTCTTAAAAAGAAGGGCATTTCAGAGCCTGTGGCAGAGGACAAGGCAGCGTTTCTTTGAAGTCTTCTTAAGTCTTCTCTTGAGTCTTTTTGAAAGCACACATCTGTGGCGGCGCTGAAGACCGTGAGCGTGTGCTTGAAGAACACATGAGCAGGATGGTGGAGGACCAGGACGTCATGCTGAGGTGAGGAGTGTGGCTGGTTACTGTTTGGTTGGCTGTGATTTAACCAGAAGAACTGCTGGTTTATGCACATGGTGGAGAGCACACACAATACCTAGTGGAGCAGAGATGACAGCGTGTAGAGTAACAGACAATATAGTGGTTTAAGATATGAGCCAGTCATTGAAAGGCTGTTGGTTTAAATCCCATATGGAAAACCCATGATAAGAGTGAACCAATGAGGTCTAGAATACCTTTGCTGTTATAAGGCATCTCTAGTTGAGTGCAAACATGTGAACAATAGTAAACAATAGTAGTAGCTCATCTGTCTGCACCTACAACCCACTGCTTACTTGCAAAAGATCTGATGAACTTTTGATTGTTGATGTCAATGTGTAGGTCTTGTAAGTAAACTGTAAGTGACTAGATAGAAAATAACATTCTTAATTCTCAAAATTTCACCCAACGAGATATTAAGGCCTGTTTTCAAACATCTCATGGTGCTGGCAGATGTTTTCACTCATTTATGCTTAAACCTGCTCGCTGCTGACCTTGACGAGTCTGAGCAAGGCGCTGGCAGCTCAAAGACAGAATAGGCTTTAGCCCCAAACAACCTGAGCTCTTAATCGGCACCATGTTCATGGTGATCCGTTGAGTAAAGCTGGGCTCTCTCTGATGGATGGTCAGTCACGTCTCAAACGCTCTGGAGAGCGTTCCTGCTTAGAGACTGCAGATCAAGGAGGAAAAGGAGAACAAAAGGAGGAAAAGAAAACAGAGTGCTTGCACCCCAGATTAGACCTCCCATCCTTTAATGTGCAGCCCCATCCTCAATCAATGGCACTGGAGATGGCTTTCTGCTGGCCATTATAATGGAAAGATCAATGGCAGCTGGCAGGATGGGTGACCTCCATGACCTACAATGAGCTGAGAGCTGCAGCACTGCGCTTGTCTGTGCTCACGACTGAGCTCTCCCTCAATCGGAAACAACTTTTTTATAACATCTGTCTCACTTAAGACCATTAACTAGTTAGAAAGGAAACCAATGGCTTATAACAATGCAGAAGACATGTGCATTAAAAAGTAGAGGAAATAAAACATTGGAGCCGAAACATTGCCAAACACATCAGGCACCATGTGTCTTCCTATGGGCAATTCTACAATCGTTTCTCTTGTTGCGTTCCATGGAAAAAAGAAAGTCATGACATGAGGGTAAATGACTACATTCTTTTCATTGCTATTTCTTTAACTCTGAGGTGATTCTGTGATTGTTTGGAGACAAACGTCTCTGAAAGGGATTTTCAAATGAGAAGCTGGTGGAACAGAAAACGTTAGTAAGAACACTCTGTCTGAGCAGTGGGAAAAGCCATCTCTGAAAGTAAATGGACCGTCAATCATCAAGTCAGCCTGAAAATGCAGTGAGAGCACCGGGTCATGATGGGAAATGCTGGAATAGAGCTGCTGCTTGTATTTCTGCTGTGCATATGAGGTGAGGGCTAGATTGAATTAAAGAAAACACAATCTTGTTCGGTTCACATTCATATTTGTAGACCTTATGGATCTACAAGTTAAAAGGACACATTTTTTTCCCCACAACATTGCTCTGTTCACAATCAGTGATGGATGTTCTGGTTAAAAACTAACATTTTCTTCGGTTTACAAATCACTTAAATAGTACCTTGTAAAATCTTTCACATGGGGAAATATGATCAAACCACTAAATTCTCCAGAAAAAAGTGACACTTATAGAGAAGCTTTTTGCCTGAAGACAATCCTGCAAATATCTAGTGCAAACTTCAAACACTTGGAACACAGGTGTTCATGATATATTTGAAGATGTCTTAAAAGTATATTTTTTTACTTGGACACTCAAACTCATTGCAGCTGAACATTTTTCCCATTTTATATTGAAGTGAAGTGTATTAAGCGCATTTACAAAATGACTGTTTGCAGTCGGATTTCATAGAATAACTATTATTTGTATTATTATATAAATATACCGATTTAAACAATAAAAACTCAAGCTGACATGAACTTATTAATCTTTCAAAAAAATCTTACGATTCATGAGTATATTTGTCTAGATATGCCTCATGCTTGTAGTTTTGACCGGTTGAGTGTCTCTAATATTTTCTCTGGCTCTTAGTTCATTAGAATTAGTTTTTCCATCTTAATGTTTCTGTACATCTCAAATGGGAAGACATGCCCACTGGCGTTGAGCACTGACATTGAGCACACCTGTGCGGTGCAATCACTGAGGCATGTTAGGATCTAGTGGCTTTATAAAAGCATGTCTTGTGGCGCTTTTCCATTACCAGTACCAGCTCAACTCGAGTCGACTCGCCTCGGCTCGGCTCGCTTTTCGCTCCGTTTTCCATTGCAGATAGTACCTCCCCAATAGTACCTGGTCGTCATAGCGACGCCACAGGAAACTGCTGTGACGTAATCTTCAACGCGACACACACACAGGACAATGGAGGAAATCGAGTGTCTGTTTTTGATCCTCGGGATGTGGCTGTTTCTCACACGGCGTATTCTTCCGAGTTGTCATGGGTAAAGTTATATCTATTTAAAAATCACGCAATCTCTGGCCAAACTATTTAAAAATGGCGGGGTTATTCAGGATACTCCGTCTGGCGCGTGCAATGATGACGCAGTGAATAGTGACGATTCTCTCTGACCAATCAGCAGTCTGCCGTGTTTACACGTCACATTTTAGTATCGCCTCAGCTCGCACAGAACCTCGCCGGAGGTGATACGAAAAAAAGTACCCGAAAGCAGGCACAGGTACAACTTTTACGCAGTGGAAAACCAAACAAAGGCGAGTCGAGTCGAGTCGAGCTGGTACTGTGTAGTGGAAAAGCGCCATAAGTGTGGTGGTGTCGTTCTCCTATGTGTGTTCATGTTCTGTGGGCAGAAAAGGTCTCTGTCGGCTTATTTCCTGTCTCTTTTCCCTGGTGAGTTGCCTGATTTATTGCTCTTTCTCACAATCGCTATTGACAGTCTAAATATGTCATTGTCATTAGGGACGCGTGGGGAGAACAGTTAGCATAAAGCCCACTATAGAGTAAGAATTTCATCTGGGAGGTAAGAAATGTATATTCGTGAAAAAAAGTTTATTCGTGCTCTTACCACATTTGTATTTCAGATGCGGCCTGAGAACGCTAGCTGCTGTTTCCTATGCATGTTTCATACAGAACTTTCACAGTCCAGTCCATATGGCTGACTGTTTCAGACGGATGTGGGCACCGCTGTCTTTTACCGCTAATCTACTGCCCTGTTGATTTGTATGGTATATCGGTGATGAAAAGTGTTTGACATCTTCATCTTTTGAGTTTTTACTTTATTTTCCTTGGTAGTGAAATAACCTAGATGGCATAGTCGGGCTTTCTTAATACTTTAAGCCAAAGGTTACATAGGCAATGCTCAGTTTTAAATTGAAACGTCAAATTTTATTAAGTGATGTTTAAAACCTTGGCTTTTGACGTGGAAACGTTTGAAATAAAATCAATTCTTCACTTTCCCTCATCTGCTTTCATCAAAACTGAATGAACAATCATCAGACAACAAAAAAATATGAACCACAAAGTAGTTCAGACATCATCACTGTTGTAGTTCAGCAGAATATAACTACTAAGTCAAAGACAGATTTGATTACAAAGACACAATTCCATTATTTGGAATAAAATAAAAGTTTAATTTAAACTAATTTTATTTCATCTAGATAAAAGAGCAACATTTCCAATTTTCATTTAGTTTAAGTTGATGTACTAAAATAACTAGAACTGAAATAAACAATACAAATCGATATGGGCATATTAAAAAAAAAAAAAAAAAAAAAAAAGATTACTAAAACTAACTGAACTTAAAATGAAACCGGAAAATATAAAAATTAAATCTATTTCAAAATATTCAATTTCTATTTCAAAATCTATAACAAAAAATATAGTATCTCAATGACACTAAATTAATACTAGTCAAAGGTCAACTTGTACCTGCTCATAGAACTTGTTGTGGGCGACGTAGTACTGGGAGTCAAAGGACTCTTCAGTGACCAGGACATGCTGCCTCTCCCCAATCTGTGGGACAATACAGAGAAACACACATGAACAGGTTAAAGTACATCTGAAAGACACAAACAGACTAGCATGCGGCGCCTTAAAGACGTCTGTGTGTTTGTAATGGTGATGAAGAGCTGTCAAAAACAAGCATTTAAAATTCCCTTGCAGACCTGTCAGCAAGCACAAGTGTTTATTAGCTTTTAAAAGATGACATTCGTACAATGTACATATGAATTTAACCCGATGCATGAGACAAACAAGACTATCATTCATTCACATCATTATTATGTGCTAATTGGAGGAAATAAAAGGGGCTGCAGCGCATAAGAGATGGATGTGTCTGGTCTGTGACTATTGTAAGCTGTACGCTGATATTATCTTATGATGGAAAATATCTCCTTCCATTCACACTGTCACAAAGCAACTGCACATGTATTTAATGGTTTTCAAGAAGCCTTTGTGTGCAACCTACTAATCACAGTAGTTAATTTAATCCACAGATAGACATTTGGGAAAATAACACAAATCCAAACACACGCAGACACTTTTAGAGGAAGCACAAACGTGTGTGAATTATGTGCGAGGCCTGCTATGCCTTCAGAAAAAAACAGATGGGAAGGTTGCTCTCGAATGATGGGCAGAGAGACGCTTTATGAAATCCAGATTGCCCTCTTTCTATTTAGATGTAGCATCTGGCCTTTTGAAATCACAACTAACTTAATGTGCTTTGCGGAGCCTATTGGCCTGTGAAAGGGGCCCTCTTTGTTCGGGACCCCTCGGACAACTGCAGCAACAAGAGACGCAGAGCTGCTTATGTCTAAACCGCTTGGTTGAACCCTTGTGCTCATGAATATTTTCTGCTTATCCAGTTGGTAAATCAACACACACACACACACACACACACACACACACACACACACACACACACACACACACGTGAGCTGTACGCTTCCATAGCTACTGGAAACCCTGCAGATGAACTTCATTTTGGTTCTGTCACAATACCTAGAGCATTTCTGCTTGATAAAATGAGGAAACACATAAATGCAACCAATTAATCTTTCTGTCATGCAGCGGCATTCAAATACTTTTAAAAACATTTCTATACAATGAATCACAAGGGCTGTGCCTGAAAGCTTAAGGCAGTTGCCTTGATGCCCAATCAGGCAATGACTTTGCAGGCAGTGTTTGCGCACAATTCAAAGGTTCCTCACAATTTTGGAAAGACAGCATGCAACCCTTCTGAGGCAGCATAACAGTCTAGTATCTACAACAAAAGAGAGAGCTTCGGTCAAAACTAAGTGAATATTTAATTACTAAGTGTAATTTTATAAAAATGACATTAACATTGGTAAAAGTTAGTTAAAAACATACATTTGCACAAAAACTTTCAGATGCCATCTTTATTTTTTAGGATAAATGTCACAAAATCAAACGCATGGGATTGTGGGATATCATAGCTAATGATAGAAACATCTATGCTGCCTTCAAAAATCAATCAGATGAAAGTATCTCAGTTGACAGGATGTGGCCCGATCATTGGATTCAGATGTGCCTTGTCTCATTTTTAAGCTTCCGGACGCATCAGAGATGCACTTCTGCATACTTCGGTTGTAACAAGTGGATGTTTGAGTTACTGTTGCCTTTCACAGCAATGCTGTTCACTGTATATTTTCTCTTTTTCTAACCATTTTCTGTAAACCCTAGAGATGGGGTTCTCTAGGGTCTACAGAGGGTTTCTGAAATATTCAGACCAGCCTGTCAAGCACCAACAACCATGCCACGCTCAAAGTCACTTAAATCACCTTTTTTCCCCATTCTGATGGTCAGTTTAAACTTCAGCAGATTGTCTTGACCATAGGTGTGTCTCAATCAGCTCCCAAGCTAGTTGTTAATCAGTATACCATGTTCACTAATTTGGGCAATGGCAAGGGCCCTGGCTCACTACACATTGGGACACTGATGACTATTTCCTGCGACATGACAATGTCTTCATTGTACAACATCACTACTGGTATTTATGAATAGCAGCAGAACTGATATCTTTCTGACGTTATTTTTTAAAGTTATTTAAAGTACATTATGATAAATACTTTGCTTGTTACAGGCTGCAACGTTTCAGCTGTAGATAAATTATAAATGTTAGCTAAATTATGCTCATTACCTGTTTAACGATGTATGTTTATGCTTATTGATAAGGCTGTCAACATGGGGCATCCAGTGCATCAGGTGTCAAGTTCTCCCGGGCTGGTTGAGGACCGAGCGGCAACGCGTTTTGGTAACCGGACCAATAGTTTATTTTTTCCTCTCTTCCCACTCTCATCTCTGTCTCATCCTTCCGTCTCCTTTTCTATTGCCTCATCTGTCCTTACCTCCGTTATGAACGAACTTCATAACAGTGTTATATTAGCTCGGCAGTAAATTACAAAAAAATGAATTAACACTGCTGCGTGAGTGTTTCTAATACTTCAGATGAGGGAGTGATGCAAATTTCACATCATTCTCTCTTCTGACTGCTGTAATATATATATATTTTTTTACCTCTTTTGTAAAGTTGTGGAAATGCTATCATGGATTTTTTTCTATTAAAGCAAATGGGAATACAAAAATGCTATTTGCTGTCACCACTAAGTTTACCCAGCTATGACGACTTCCGCTTCTGAGAACCCCAGGATTGTGAAAAGGGTCCATTGACTCCAAATGGCCAACACAAGCTTCAGAGATGCATGAAGTGAATAGGATTATCAAAGTTCCCTCAAAGAGCGGGAGTTTCTCTTACAGCCTGAGGTGATGAGGAACACATCTTGTTAATGTTCAAAATGGCCCGACAGGCAGAGCGATCACAGACAAGCTGTACGAGTTCCACACATCAATGCGAAGCACTAAAAAAGAAACACAAGCCACATCCTCGCAGTAAAAGCTGCATACCATCATGTTCTACTGTGGGCAAATTAGCCAGACGAGAACCTGCTTCCTTAGCAACAAGCTGTGATTTATGCACGCACGTTTAAAGCGGTCAGCACACTGCACAGGTGCATTTCACCTAAAATTAACATTCTATCATTATTTACTCACATGCTGATATTTTCTTCTTGGAACACAAAAGGAGGAATTATCTTCATGCAGCTTTTTTCTATTTAATCACAATCCAATTCATAGTGGCCAGAGTCTGTCGAGCTCCAAAAAGGTATACCATAACAGTATCCATTTAATATGTTGGTTACACTTTATTTGTTGCAGTGTAATTATAAATGTAAGTACTGAGTAATATTAATTAACAACATGTACTTATTCTAGGGTTAGGGTTAAGATTAGGATTTAGTTAAGGGTTAGTTGCATGTAATTATGCATAATTTACTGTTATTACTATGGTAAGTACATGTAACATATGTAACAAGGACACTGTAAAATAAAGTGTTAACAATATTTTTATATGATGGACAGACTGATATGATAAGACCAGCTTTAAGCATTCTTCTCAGCTAGAGCGGGAAGGATAGACTATGATTTCAGTCTTTATGAAGTTTTTAACAGCAAGGTCGGACCAAAGCCCTAAAGCATATGTCTAATGATGAATTCGGTGAGGGGTGAGAGCACATCACCGTACTGAAACATACATCAGAGGAGAACAGAGACCAGCAGTGCTGCCACGCATCCTACCGATGATAAAGTGCGTGTAGCATCAAGTTTGTTCTGGAAACACTAGCCCCCTGCCTCTGCCATTTGATCACAGATATAATATTCCCTCTTAATAGAGCATAATCTAGGTCGTGGGATGACATCATCAAGAAATCAAACAACGAAGTAAGAGCGAGGGATTACGATCCTGCAGGATCCCGTTCCTGATGACGGCTGAATGTTTTATGAAAGCACAGGATGAGAAGGAGAGAATATTTGTTGTGGAATCTCTTCTTCAGTGCTGTCGTGAACGAAAACAAATAGAGCTCAGCTGGATTTGAATCAAAAGAGAATAATAATTACACAGGTACGCCTGCTTATCTGCAGGGCTTTACAGGCGACGTGAGAGGATTCACATCAGATGCAGACGAGCCTTTCAGGAGATAAAGACTAGCTGACTCTCTGGTGAGCTTCACGTCTTCAAACGCTCCAATATTCCATAGGTTAAGCTCAAAGATTTCTTCAGGGAATATGAATCTCTTTAGTTTGTCAGGAATCACACACACTGTTAGACAACAGATGATGCCGTGTTTCAGGATTAAGATGATGATCATGTTTTAATTGATAATTAATCAATCCAAACAACAATCGGAATGAATTAAACTCAAGCGTTTAGGATGCGAGACTAGTTATTTCAGTAGAATGAAAAGCTTTGTCTGTTTCCTTACTGCATAAATGTTCCTCATAGTTTGGGTGAAATTAACTTTCACTGAACGTCATTATTGTCTGTCTGTATGTTCAGACACAGTGAGGGACAGTGCTATCAGAATTTTTTTTTTCATTCCACAGCACTGCTTTTACATAGTTTTTCTATAACGTGATAGTTTGCTTCACACATCAAATGTCACTTAAACTCAGCAAAAGCTGATAATTGTTTCAGGCAAACCGCCCCCACACCAAATCAACTGAAATTTCCATGCGTGCAGAATAACATCCAGCAGAACGAACACATTCAGAACACAGATGGCATTCAACGAACCACAGCAACACTTAAAGACACATGAAACTCACACTGCACTCCAAAATCTAATTGCGGCCCTGAAACTTTGTGTCTGCTGTTACCGTGACGACCCACCGGGACTTAATGAAGACCATCACGTTGGATTATATAGTGTTGAAAAGAAACAAGGACAAAAGTAATTAAAAAAGAGAAACTCATGTTGAACATCACAAATGAGAGGAAAACATCACTGGTCTATGTGCTATTTTTACATTTAATTTAAATGAGGGTGTGCAGGAGAAAACACCACTGACACACAAACACACACACACACACACACACACACACACCAGTGAGAGCGAGGTGATCTGCAGCAGAGCTCTACAGGCGTACGATGATCATGAGCAGCTTGTCTCATTAACAATCATTAATCACACAAACACTGGAACTTTACATATTCATTATTGTTTTACTTTATCCTTAATTATTTAATTAATATTGTAATTTATTTATTTTTCTTAAGTTTTGATAATTACTTTCTTGGGTATTTGCACTTTGACATTTTTATATTCTGTATTGTTTTTCAATAAAATGAACTAATAATATTCTAATTGTTAGTATAACATGTCTACTCCATTTGCACTATTATTTCAATCGATTCACATTTGCCTCATTGACTGCAAGCGCTGTGTTTATGACTGCATGTGTCGCAATGCAACTACAATCAAAACAGTGCATCCTTTCTTACACTTTTGCTAATGTACAAAAACTGGAATTTACTGATCACTGAAACAAATTACATTTATTCATTTTGCGGATGCTTTTATCCAAAGCGACTTACAAATGAGGAATAGATTTTAAGAAGGCAATAACACGAGAAGTGCTTAAAATTAAGTTTTTTTTTTTTAATTGCCTTGTCTAGTGCAAGCTACAAAATACATATGAGAAATAGTTAAAGCATAGAAGACGACTGCAGTTAAATACTAGCGGAAAAGATGAAGTTTCCTGAATATTGTCATGGATTCTGCTGTCCAGATAGCAATAGGAAGATCATTCCACAAATACTTTCTCAGTCTAGAATGGACATAGCAATATAAAACATTAACACAGAACACGTGTCACAGGCAATCATCTGCATTATACAGCTTCAAACACACCTTGTCCAAACAGAATTCAGAGTCTGAAATATCAGCTTTAAACTCAATCTTTACTAATATCAGGCTAATGCTACACCACACACACCATTTGTCAAAATTTAGCAATAAATAATTTCATTACTTGCTCAGAATCACAGTTGCTCTGTAATGAAGCCACACAAATTATGTGATGGTTAAAAATGTCTTTAATCACTGATGTTTCTCATATTATTCTGACTAATACATCTGCACAAACCTGCACTAGCTCCAAGTGATTTATGGTTCAAATCAGCATCAGCCCGTCAGATTACAGCCACGTGGGGAAGTGAATAAAGCTTCATTAGTGTTCTTGAGTGAGTCATGCACCACGTTCAGCCGAGAGACACAATGAAGTCTAAATGAGAAGGACTCATGGTTTCAAGTGGTTTTGGTTCTTGGTTTCAAGTGTTTCAGTGATTTCAGCAGGACACATAAAGAGGCATGTGTGTTCTGGTGGCACAGACGATACAGACCACCAGACAGACTAAACGTTCATTCTGAAGAGCTCCTGTGCGTTTCACAACATGAATCAGTGCATGTGTGTATTATGTTCTGCTCCGTCTGATCAGTGTTGAGTGCTGATGGTGTGTTTTGTCGCACTGGACTCCCTTTGCCAGACCACATGTGACCAGCTGGTTTCTTTTACATTACACATAAAACACGGCAGCACCGACAGCCCACAGTAAGCTCATAGCCAAATATTTCACAAAGCACATGCACAGGAAGCCATAAAGTTAAACCTGTCTAATCACATCTGTCTGTCTGGTTTACACTGAGAATCTGGCTGCTCACAGATGAAGTGATTTGTGCATGTACACTAAAACAGAGATGTATTCAGTGTGTGTATATATGATCTGTGCTAAGATTAGAGTTACACTCCAAAAAATTAATGCTTCAGATGGAAACAGGTTTTCACAGCCTGATGCCACAGGAGGATCCACAAAGAACTTCAGAAAACCATCTGTAAACTGTCACTTTAAAGAAAGAAAGAAAGAAAAAGAAAAAACACAAAGGAGAAAGGGACTGCTAAGGAAGGACAAGAAAAATAAAGGATGAAAACATGGACAAGAAGCTGCGAGCCACTGTGAGGGTTTGTGTTGCTCCAGCTCTTCAACCTCCAGTTACTGTCCACAGCACAAAAATTACTCCAGACAACACGATTCATACAGCTCCAGTGTGTCAATCAGAGGAGCTCCACGACTCATACAGCTCATCTCAATCTGAGGAGCTCCACGACTCAATACAGCTCATCTCAATCTGAGGAGCTCCACACCTCATACAGCTCATCTCATTCAGAGGAGCTCCACGACTCATACAGCTCATCTCATTCAGAGGAGCTCCACGACTCATACAGCTCATCTCATTCAGAGGAGCTCCACGACTCATACAGCTCATCTCAATCTGAGGAGCTCCACGACTCAATACAGCTCATCTCAATCTGAGGAGCTCCACGACTCAATACAGCTCATCTCAATCTGAGGAGCTCCACGACTCATACAGCTCATCTCAATCTGAGGAGCTCCACGACTCAATACAGCTCATCTCAATCTGAGGAGCTCCACGACTCAATACAGCTCATCTCATTCAGAGGAGCTCCACGACTCATACAGCTCATCTCAATCAGAGGAGCTCCACGACTCAATACAGCTCATCTCAATCTGAGGAGCTCCACGACTCAATACAGCTCATCTCATTCAGAGGAGCTCCACGACTCATACAGCTCATCTCAATCAGAGGAGCTCCACGACTCATACAGCTCATCTCATTCAGAGGAGCTCCACGACTCATACAGCTCATCTCAATCAGAGGAGCTCCACGACTCATACAGCTCATCTCATTCAGAGGAGCTCCACGACTCATACAGCTCATCTCATTCAGAGGAGCTCCACGACTCATACAGCTCATCTCAATCAGAGGAGCTCCACGACTCATACAGCTCATCTCATTCAGAGGAGCTCCACGACTCATACAGCTCATCTCAATCAGAGGAGCTCCACGACTCATACAGCTCATCTCAATCAGAGGAGCTCCACGACTCATACAGCTCATCTCAATCAGAGGAGCTCCACGACTCATACAGCTCATCTCAATCAGAGGAGCTCCACGACTCATACAGCTCATCTCAATCAGAGGAGCTCCACGACTCATACAGCTCATCTCATTCAGAGGAGCTCCACGACTCATACAGCTCATCTCAATCAGAGGAGCTCCACGACTCATACAGCTCATCTCAATCAGAGGAGCTCTACGACTCATACAGCTCATCTCAATCAGAGGAGCTCCACGACTCATACAGCTCATCTCAATCAGAGGAGCTCCACGACTCATACAGCTCATCTCAATCAGAGGAGCTCCACGACTCATACAGCTCATCTCAATCAGAGGAGCTCCACGACTCATACAGCTCATCTCAATCAGAGGAGCTCCACGACTCATACAGCTCATCTCATTCAGAGGAGCTCCACGACTCATACAGCTCATCTCAATCAGAGGAGCTCCACGACTCATACAGCTCATCTCAATCAGAGGAGCTCTACGACTCATACAGCTCATCTCAATCAGAGGAGCTCCACGACTCATACAGCTCATCTCAATCAGAGGAGCTCCACGACTCATACAGCTCATCTCAATCAGAGGAGCTCCACGACTCATACAGCTCATCTCAATCAGAGGAGCTCCACGACTCATACAGCTCATCTCAATCAGAGGAGCTCCACGACTCATACAGCTCATCTCAATCAGAGGAGCTCCACGACTCATACAGCTCATCTCAATCAGAGGAGCTCTACGACTCATACAGCTCATCTCAATCAGAGGAGCTCCATGACTCATACAGCTCATCTCAATCAGAGGAGCTCCACGACTCATACAGCTCATCTCAATCAGAGGAGCTCCACGACTCATACAGCTCATCTCAATCTGAGGAGCTCCACGACTCATACAGCTCATCTCAATCTGAGGAGCTCCACGACTCATACAGCTCATCTCAATCAGAGGAGCTCCACGACTCATACAGCTCATCTCATTCTGAGGAGCTCCACGACTCATCTCAATCAGAGGAGCTCCACGACTCATACAGCTCATCTCAATCAGAGGAGCTCCACGACTCATACAGCTCATCTCAATCAGAGGAGCTCTACGACTCATACAGCTCATCTCAATCAGAGGAGCTCCACGACTCATACAGCTCATCTCAATCAGAGGAGCTCCACGACTCATACAGCTCATCTCAATCAGAGGAGCTCCACGACTCATACAGCTCATCTCAATCAGAGGAGCTCCACGACTCATACAGCTCATCTCATTCAGAGGAGCTCCACGACTCATACAGCTCATCTCAATCAGAGGAGCTCCACGACTCATACAGCTCATCTCAATCAGAGGAGCTCCACGACTCATACAGCTCATCTCAATCAGAGGAGCTCTACGACTCATACAGCTCATCTCAATCAGAGGAGCTCCACGACTCATACAGCTCATCTCAATCAGAGGAGCTCCACGACTCATACAGCTCATCTCAATCAGAGGAGCTCCACGACTCATACAGCTCATCTCAATCAGAGGAGCTCCACGACTCATACAGCTCATCTCAATCAGAGGAGCTCCACGACTCATACAGCTCATCTCAATCAGAGGAGCTCTACGACTCATACAGCTCATCTCAATCAGAGGAGCTCCATGACTCATACAGCTCATCTCAATCAGAGGAGCTCCACGACTCATACAGCTCATCTCAATCAGAGGAGCTCCACGACTCATACAGCTCATCTCAATCTGAGGAGCTCCACGACTCACACAGCTCATCTCAATCTGAGGAGCTCCACGACTCATACAGCTCATCTCAATCAGAGGAGCTCCACGACTCATACAGCTCATCTCATTCTGAGGAGCTCCACGACTCATACAGCTCATCTCATTCAGAGGAGCGCCACGACTCATACAGCTCATCTCAATCTGAGGAGCTCCACGACTCATACAGCTCATCTCATTCAGAGGAGCTCCACGACTCATCTCAATCAGAGGAGCTCCACGACTCATACAGCTCATCTCAATCTGAGGAGCTCCACGACTCATACAGCTCATCTCAATCTGAGGAGCTCCACGACTCATACAGCTCATCTCAATCTGAGGAGCTCCATCATCTAAACCAGGGGTTTTCAAACTGTGGGTCGAGCCCCATTTGTGGGTCGCAGATTGGGAAGAGGTGGGTCGCGCAGTCATTATTGGCTGCAGCAAAATTTACGTTTCATGAATGACACACACACACACACATCGTTTACTCCAATCACTCCTCTGCATTCTGCATGAGATCGCATTGCACCGGAGAATTCAAATGTCATGAAAGGCTAATTCGGGTCTGGGCTACGTTTCCCAAAATCATCGTGAGCTAAGTTTATTGTAGAGACCATTGGTGGCAATGTCTTTACGATCTACTTAGGCATACGATGCTTTTGGAAAACGCATTAGGGCCTGTTCACATGTAGCGCCTAAAAACGCGTAGAAAACGCTAGGCGCGCCGCGTTCTCCTTTTTCCAAAGCGCTAGGGTGGTTGCGCTCCGGAGGGGTCTGTCGTTGCTAAGCACAACCATCAGCCGCGCTCTCTGTTACAGCAAGGAAAATGCTTGCGGCATTCTGAAAATTTGAGATGTTTTTATCTCGATGAGGCGCGGACGCACTTGGAAAAAAAGAGCGCGTCGCTTCCATTATGAGTACGCATACCGCGCACCTACATTTGAAATAACGAACTTGAGCGCGCAAAAGACGCGATATGTGAACAGGCCCTTAATCTGTCGTCTGTTCAACACAGCGCTGTTGTCTTTCAGAGATATGGTCTTCGTAAGAGTGCGTTGTTTGCATTCCCTCGTATGCATTTTGCTACCTACCATCAACATAAGGAAAATATTTATGTAAAACGTATTTCACATGTACACACACGAGGACGAAAGTGTTTTCTGCGCTGAACAACGTGATGAGTTTAACAACACTTGTAGCATAAATATTAGTATTGAAATTCTAGGTCATGGGCCTACTGTCAAATAAAATAATTTAGAACATTTAAATTATTTCTTGTTATATCAAACCTTTGGTTAAGATTAAGGTTACTTAATTTTTAATTTCTTTAAATTTGTTCTGCCGTGTCTGGGTAAATTAGTTGAGGCAGCAGACAAGAACTACTCAGTATTCACTTTATTTCAACAGCCATTAGGCTGCTATTTTAATTCTACATTTTTTTGATAATGTACCATAAGTTTGTATTGCAATTAAACTTATATGTCTTTCATACTATGACAAGGAAAAAACTAAAGAGATCTAACGCCTCCCACCCCACATTCATGCTTTAAAATTATTTTGGTGGGTCTTGAGATAGATTATGCTTGTCTAGGTGGATCCTGGAATGGAAAAGTTTGGGAACCCCTGATCTAAACCATCACATCTAACACATCATGGAAAGAGTAATTCATGAATGAGTAAAGAACACCTACAGTATCGGACCTTTCAAATACATGATCATTGTAGTTTCCCATCATCAGATGAGGTGATGCTGTGTCTGACGTGACAGCGACATGCACAATGTATACACAAACATACTGTACTTAATACTAAAAGGAATAGTCAGGTTAAACATCTCCTTTTGTGTTCTGGACTATTCCTTTAAGGAGAAACCAAGGTTGATTTCTGCTGTAAGGCAGTACTAATCTTTACCTGTCTGTCTGTCAGTGTGTTTGTGATGCCTGATTGTGTTAGTAAATGAGTGTCAGAGGGAGGTGATGCCTGATTGCTTCATCAGCCATGTCTGTGTGCTGATTGCGTCCAGCAGTTATATATAAGAATATATATATAACAGATTTCATAATGATGCAGAAGAGATGGAAATTATATCTCTAGAATATAATTACACAAAATGCTCCCTGTATCGCTTTTCATCACAAAACACGTACAATCAGCATTCACCTTGAGCTAATGATATTCCCGTCAGCTTCTTGCTAGAAAAACCAAGTCGTAATTTCAGACCTGATTGTCTGACTGAACCTATCAAAGTCTTACAGCCATTCACACACACACTGTAAATGTCAATCTCATAATCACTTCATAATCACTCATAATAAGTTTTTGCCTTTTATTTTGGCCTGCTATTACAGTCTCCAATAAGTACTTGTGATCGCTGATGATTCAGGAACTGCATGTATCACTGACTATGTTACATGTCGATAAAGCATGTAAAATGCTGCTCACAGACACTCACTGTCACTGAGCTTGAGCGTCTGTGAACTGAACTTCACATGTGCATCATGTAATCTGTCTCAATGCATCAGTCATTCATTTGTGTATGCAAATCGTTGATGCTTATTTTGAGCTTTTCAATCAAACAGCTGCTTTCTTTATATGTGAAAACAGTGTAAAAGTCTAGTTTTGGCTCCATTTACAAATGCAATGTGTTCACATGTGTTTCTGTGGTTTGAGTGATCAGATCTCCAGATGATTCAGACACATGTATGCTCCTGTCCAGCATAGTCTGATGTTATGCTCATGTCCTGTCTGTTTCATGAGTCACCTTATTTCTATAATGCTTTATACAATCCAGATTGTTTCAAAGCTACTTCATAGTAATAAACAGGAAAATAATAATCAATAACTATGTTTACATGTGCACTAATAATGCGATTATTTCTAATAATGCGATTATTTCTAATAATCAGAGTAAAGTCTTAATCACAGTCAGATGTTTACATGACACGAGCAGAACTCTTCACTCCAGTTTACATGCAAATTTCATTATTCTGATTATTTGCTAATAAGTATGGTTATACCACACTCAGATAGGCATGCAGTATGCATGTTACCAGCCATTGTTTTAATCTACTCAATCTACATTTTTATGGACGTACTAGATATTATTTGGCGCTGTGATGAACATTGCAATGCTGGGTTTGCCTTTCGTGTCGTGTGGATGAAGATACGGAGCAGAGACTGCGCAGCGAGTTGTGTTGACAGAGTTTAGTGATTTGAAGAAGAGAAAACTTCAGAATAATGCCACGGAGTTCATTAATGAACTTGTGTGAACAACACACGGCATCCGTGTAGAACCGAGCACATGCGCACTTTGGTCAGAGCGGTAATAATGAGATAAAGGTGTTTACATGCCAGTTTATTGCGATTAAAATCAGTGTACGCCACAGTTTAATGCGAATATGCTTACTGTGATTATGAGCTTAATCTCATGAGTTTGATCCAAGTATTGCGTTTACATGAGGTAAAGTTAAATCACAATATTGCCAAAATCCCATTATAGTCGTATTATGAGGGTGCATGTAAACGCACTCGATGCAAAATCCATCAATTAATGTAAGATAATAGTGTCATTACTCAACTCAGTATTGATTTAGTTCAGTTTAATAATGCTGTAAAGTTAATCAATTATGAAACAAGTTCAGCTATAAGCAGCTTTACAGTAGACAATATTGTCATTTTTCAGCTCAATTCAGTTCAAGTTTTGTTCTAATCCGATAGTGTCAGAACAGTCCATTCAATAATTTTACTGCATATTAAGTTTCTTTGTGTCAAGTGAGTCTGAATCCAAGTTAAATGCAAATACTGTAGACATCCTAGATCGATGTTTTGATCATTTGAATATTCATCAACTCTGTTCTGTCACGCTTCTTTTGGATTGGATCAACTCAGTGAAGTGGGCGGGGTCAGGGAGAGGGAGGGAGTGAGGCATTATCAGCAGCAGTGGGTCTGAGGAGGAGGAATATGTCTGACTAATGCCAGGTTCACTGGGACCAATCGCAAGGCTTCATTTTAAGATGATTAATGTCAGCGGGCCAGCGGTGAAGTGTTGCTTGTTTGCATGTGTGGTGAACACAACGTACGGCCAAAACCACAGGTCTGCTGACCTGTGCAATACTGCTCAATATAAAAAACAATTATTAATATCATACAGCTTGACTTACTACATGGTTTAAGTTTGTAAATATGCCTACAGCTCACAGACACATATGAAGGACATAAGCGATTCATTGAAATCTCGCTCTTAGTCTCTATCTATTTCTCACACACACATGCAGATGCAATGAGGCAACTGTAGGCCTGCCGACTGAGAGCTTCTTCAGAGAGCCTTCGTGGATCAGACGCTGGAGCACTCCAACACCATCTATACTGCATGATATATCTGCTTCTCTTATGCCAAGTGTGCTGAACTAAAGCACGCCTCTCAGAACTAGAACACTCGCCATGTTGGATTGTGACATGAGATCAGAAACGAGAAGCATTTGCTTTCTTGAGATCATAAGACGAGAGATTCCTTCACCATGACAAGAGGAGAAGAGAGGAATGATCTGTCTCCTCTCTGAAATCATCTCTCCATTCATCTCTTGCAAAATCAGAAACACTTCTGTGTATAAATAGGTCAAGAGAAGAACACTTCCTTGAAAAATACAAAACCATTCACAACTCATAACTCGACTCATAACGGGTATCACAGACACATTAACACCTGATTCATCAGCGTCATTCACTCGTTCCTCACTTACGGTCACAGTAGCTCTGGTTAAGCAGTCATGCGACCTAAAGCAAGATCGCCTGAAGCACAGATCTGAACGTGACTAGTTCCAGAAAAAGCTCCTGTAGGTGTAGTGTGTTTGTTCAGTGTCAGTCGTCGGGTCACATCTGAATATGCTGCTGCCTGGATGCACACACAGACTCCATGCAACAGATGCAAATGTGTGTGTGTGTGTGTCTTTAATGAGGCGTACCGTGGATGACCTGTGTGGGAAGACACGGATCAGACATGCACAATAATGGCACCTCGTCGCTGGTGTTTTCACTGAGATTGTGACACGTCTACTTATGTATAAGATGTTTTTACATGTGCAGCTAATCTAAAGCAGTGAAAGTGAAGCTCTCAAGAGGTCATAAAATCCTAAACTCATCAGGCCCAACATCCATCATGCTAGCAGTCCAGAACAATCAAATAAATAAATACAATTGTAAATAAATCAATTTGGTCTCAAACTAGGCCCTACTAAGTGTTAATTTAGTGCCAATTTAAGCTAGATTTGCAACCATGTTACAGGCATAACTGTCACTCAGTAATAGTTTTAAAAATAAATTAATACATAAAACATTTGCATACCAGGGCAGTAATCCAAGGAATCACACAAAACTGCGGTGCGGTGAGAGACACTGCCCTTTTCGGTTAGTTATTCGAAAAATTCAGTCTGAGGATGTGAGTTTTTAAAAGTAACAATTATCCATTATTAGGATTATAACAATTAGTTCAGATTCTTTTTAGTAACACTATTGACTTGATTCGTTTGTGACGTTCATGACATCCATTCAATGAAAGATATTGAGACTCGTCTTGTATGAGGTACATCTTTGCGTCTGTAAACATAAAAAGTTGTCACTTGTGGATGGATAAAAATGTAACTGAAGTTTAAACACATTTCACCAGTTTTTTTTTTTTTTTTTTGGTGTTGTGTTGACAATCCTCCTCTGAGACTGCTGTGACATTATTTAACAGAGCTGCGAGAAACTGCTGAATGCTTGCAATCTCGTTTAAGGTTTCTTCACTCCAATGCCAAGTTCACGCAACAAGACAGAAGCTCAAAGCCTTTTCACATATTAAATCTGTGATATATCTCTGATTAAAGCCCTGAAACAAACTAAATCCAACACTCATTTGCTGTATGAGAGAACATAATATCATAACAATAAATGCAGTTAATGAGCATATAAAGGTAATGGTGGTCAATCGCTGAAATGTACATGTCATGCTCATCCTCCTGTGTAGAATAAGAAAATGGATCAGACCCTGTGTTGAAGGAGTCAAATCGGCAAACATACACAATGTAAAACTGCAAACTAACAATAAACTAAAGCAACCGTTATGTAGAATCTCAGATGTCATATCACATCGTCACATTTATTTCTATAAACAGGAAAATAACTAAATGAATGATGCAAACTTTATCAAATATGAGACTAATTCAAATTCATCAATTATGAAACATGTTCAATTCAGCTATAAACCCCAAATGCGCAAGCCAAAGGCAAAAGTAGCAAGGGTTTTTTGCGAAAAAAAGGTTTAGCACATCAAAATGTTTACTGATATAGCTGATGGAAATGGCAATTATTGAAATTTTTTGGCAACTTAAGCGCATAAATTCTAGGCCCAAACTTCAAATGTCACGAAAACTAATTTGGAATCACTTTTTATCGATAAAAAGGGCTTTAACGCAAATAAATATTACCCTATACTACAATGTCCGTGTTCGTTCCGTTGCTCCAGTTAAAGCACCGTTTCTCTGTAGTTCAAAGGCACACAAATCTATTAGCTACATATATATAATTTTTTTTTTTTACAGTGAATAAATTCGGAATAGGCAGTTGTTGCACCCATTTTGAAAAATAATAAGCCTATTACCAAGCATTCTTTTCAGTCTGCAATCTAATAAAAAGTTAATCCGAAAAATAATACAACTGCACCCGTTTCTGAATATTGCTTTCTGAATAATGATTAAGTCTAAATAGTCTTTATATAACAAAGTTAAAAAAACATGACATGTTAATACAATACATTTTAATACAAACAATTTTATAAATACAATTGATTAATATGTAATATAATTTTATCTCAAACTAATTAGGAAAATAAAGTGGGTTGAATCCAAAAAGCTCAAAACAAATTTTAGAATTAAGACCCCATCAATTTAACAATAGACCATTTAAAAAAGTTAAATATAGGCCTACACAAATAAAAGCGGCATCTGTCTCTGAAAAAAATCAGCAACAATATGATGTTTTTGATCGATTTGATGTTATTGAATAATTTGGTTTGAATGATCTGAATATGCACCATGTCAAACCGTGACTGGCTTGACTGCATGTTCAAGGCTTACATTAAAACACTTCACTGCCAACCCTTTTTATGGCCCCTAAAATTTAACATATAGGCTACAGGACAAATGCTGCCCTGTGTCCAAACCCATGGAGTTCGTTACATAAAGGCTGTTACAAGCAGTCCTGTCAGACCAATATTTCCTAATTTAGTAATAGGCTTATTATTTGTGAAATAGTAAGCAGTAAACTGGCAAATTCTAATTGTCTCATTACTCTCTGCATTTTACAAAAAAAATTAGAATGCAAAAGATACACTATAATTTGCGATATACTTGAAATTATGTACTATGTAGGTATGGAAACGACTCAAGGGCAGATTTTTTTTTTTGCGATACAACAAAACTTATGTGTGTTTTTTTTTAGGGATGGCGTCATAACACACACCGTTTTGTTTTGGTAAAAGGCCAATTGGATTTACAGAAGGCTATTGGCTATTAGAAGGCTGGAGACAGCAAATTTTGCAATCTTTTTTTAATGCATGTCACTTTGTCAATAACAAAAAGTGGGTGGAAACTTGGTTAGTGGAATATCTGTCAGAAACGTCCTTATAGTGCTTCTTCAGATGAACACTTGAATGAATTATGGCCGGTTACGTCCCTCTCACCTGTCTGTCCATTAATCTCACGCTCACACTCTTCCCTCCATCCTTTCTTCTCTTAGAGGCACACGCTGTTTGTTCTCTATGGTTTTATCCGCTCTCCTCTTCCCCAGCAGGATTAGAGGGGATGTGTCTTAAAAGAAACAAAGCGCTGTCTCTGGGCTTGTCATAATGCTCCATATTTCATGGCTGCTGAGGAAAAGCAGATGTTTTCATGCCGTCTTTGAAGGGCGATGCCACAGGAGATATCAGGAGTTACACCTTAACCAACAGAAATGGAGAGAATTCTGCCTCTCTTCTGGTCTTGTCAGAGCTGCTTTCTGTCTTGATGGAAAAACAGCATAAACACGATGAGGATGACATCGACATGATGCGGCCTTCAGCACTCTGACAGACATCATCATTGTCCTGGATGATGACATCACTGTTTTCTCCAGACCTGCTTTATAGATGAATTGAACTAATTTCATAATTGATGAACTTTGCACAGTTATTGAACTGAATCAACACTGAACTGACTGCAGCTGACCAGTGACACTATTGTCTTTTTAGAGCTGCTTTACAGCAGAATTGAATTCTGTTTGCATCACTGATCTTTACATTCCTGTTTATTACTGTAAAGCTGCTTTGAAACAATCTGTATTGTATAAAGGACTATATGAATAAAGGTGAATTGACTTGAAACTGCATGACAATGATAAACAGCCCTACTTCACTTTGCATTTGTATTACGTTTAACATCTCTTCACTATGGTAAAATCACTAACATAGGACTACTCATGATTTATTGTGAAAATCAAAACTAGTATGTTGTACAGACATATTCTGTCCTCAATTTAGTTCAATTCCTGTTTTAGGAAAACTTTCAAACTCAGAGACAACATACTCTGAAGTCTAAGATGTCTTACAGCAAATAAATGAGGTTAGATAGTGAAGACACCTCTGAGAAGATCTGTGATGGAAGACGAAGGAGAGTTGAAAGTAAAGCAGACGTGAAAGATTCTTCTGTCTAGACATCTTTTCATCCTGCCGTAGAGGATTTACCACTGCTGTAGGTGTGGAGTCATATTTGCTTGCAGAGATCTCTACAAACACTGTCTGAAGAGCCCAGGGTTTCGGAGGCCTGGGTTTCTCCCGGTGGGATCTGACTCCATGTCTCATGCCAGACCTTCTGTGGAGAGCAAACCACTTCAGCTCAGATGCCTCTGGCTGGACGGACAAACTCAATTCCCCACTTCTGAATATGTATGGCGGCTTCAGGCCTAAAGCGAGCACGTTTTAAGTGAGTGTCAACCACAAAATCATTCTGATGATCACAAAACATTTACATTTATTCATTTAGCTGACGCTTTTATCCAAAGCGACTTACAATTGCTATATTTCAGAGGTCGCACGCCTCTGGAGCAACTAGGGGTTAAGTGTCTTGCTCAGGGACACATTGGTGTCTTACAGTGGATTCGAACCCGGGTCTCTCACACCAAAGGCATGTGTCTTATCCACTGCGCCATCACCACCACATCATCACACCACATCACCAAAACATCATCCATGCTGTGCTGGAGACACATCAGCAGAAAGCAGCTGACAGCCGATGTTCATTAGCAGTCACTCATGTCATTAGACACACCTCAAAAACTGAACCGCACGAGGTCGTGAGCTCCGTCAGCAGAATAAAACCAGAGAAACAGGCACTGAAGCTGAACACAGTCTGAATCTGAGATCAAGAACAGTCAGTGTCCACTTTTATCCTTCATTTTAATGGAACAGTAGAAACATTTGGGGATTTAGTTTTTATTCAGTGAATGTCTAATGCGAAGTTGTCAAGTCCCAAAAATGACAATAAAAAAATCTTCACATAGAAATTCATCATAAAATCAACTGTGCATGTGCATATTAAAATGATGAGACACATATGTGTGTTATTTGGTGCCACTAATAAATAATTTAAAATTTGGCCTGAAAATAAAAGTAATATAGACTACTTTTATGCTACAATAGTGTTGCTCTCTTTTTTCCTTTTTTTCAACATTAACAAGTTTCATTTGTTAACATCAGTTAACTATGTTTGTTAAAGCATTTCTTAATCTCAGTTAATGTTCATTTCAAAATTTGATAATACATTATTAAATTCAAAAGTTATAACAAATGTATTGCTCATGCTAATTGCTTACCGCAAACTAATGAGATCTTATTGTAAAGTGTTACCATTAATTTAATATTGTTTAAATGTCTACAAAATAGAAGAAATTAGATCTTCCATGGTGATGATTTATGTGTCCACAATGTGAAAAGACAACTAATCACAACTGCAGATTTATGATCTGATGTTACACGTGGTACCACGTGTACTTTATGACCTGCACATCTGTGTGTGACTGATCATGCTGAATTAACAGATGGAAGCAGATGAATGAGATGGATGGATTTTATGAGGGGTCAGAAAAGGAGAAGAGCAGATTTCTGTCACCCTGTTAAACCTCTTGCCCTTTTACCGCATCATCGACTGCTGATGATATAATTCTATCTCTGAGACACATCAGGCTGTTCAGGGATGCAGTGAGATCAGCAAACGAAGACAAGCACAAACATGAACTGCTATTATAGCATGAAAAAGTCTGACCCGCTGCAGTCAGTGTGGGTTCACCCTCATCTGTCCTACATGAGGACATGAGAGCAAGTAAATAATCATGTTTGGGTAAATGATGCCTTTAAGTGTGTGAATGGCACCGGCACACTGGAGAGATGACAGTTCAGAAATCTCACCTGTTCATCTGAATCTTGTTTATACATCAGGACACGAAATAAAGAGAACTGAATTTGAACTACAGAAATTGCTGTGAGAAAGAGCAGTGATGCTCTTTATAATAGATCATCATCACAGCTGGACCTGAATCTGTCTTTACGATAAATGCTGTCAAAATAAATTGTTCTGATTGGAAATAAAGGTGGCAATGAACTGCTGCTGAATTATAGCAAATGAATCCACGTTTGCCAAAGTCTTATATGTGTATGGGCAAACAGACACATTAAACACACAGCATGGGGTGCTGAGATAAGGTACACTGCTGAGGCCTCTGGGAAATGCAACACTGCTGCTGCTACTTGTGATTCAGTGAGGTCAGAGGAGGATTTCGTCCTGTAGAACATTCTGGGACTGAAGTTATCACACACACACACACACACACACACACACACACACACACACACACACACACACACACACACAGCCCTTCTATAAAGCAGATGTATGTGTTTCTTTGCTTACATACTAAAGAACTGAGCTTGATTTAAAATGTTCACTGTCATGTTGAGTCCGACAGCAAGAATGAAGCCTGTATGATCACTTTGAGGTTATCGTGCAGATATGCAAATCATCATCTAACGGAGAGATGTCAATCATCTCTCTGCACATGCATGTATATGTATGCATGGATATTTACACTTTAAGACAGTGGAAATATTCCATTGATTTACAGCATTAAAGGAATGTTGTCCCAAACCTGTATGACTGTCTTATGTGGAACATAAAAAAGGACAGTTTGGAGAATCCATTGACTTTTGCTGTATGGACAAAACACAAAGACTAGGATATTCTTCAAAACATCTTTTATGTTCTACAAAAAGTCCTACAGGTTTGGAATGACATAAGGGCGAGTAAATGATGAAATTATGTTGTAGGCTGAAATAATGACATATGACATGTTCAAGGCTAACTAGAGTGAAGGACCTATCCATCCACAGGGCACAGAAAACTGCCTCCGTCTCAAGACAGAACAATGACAATCCGAGCTTCTCTGCGTGCTAAATGAAGAGCTGTGAAGGTTTGACCCTGAATGTGAGATTTGGCCTGAGTGCTGGCCGAGAGCTGAGCACACACATCAAAGACGTGTTCACTGTTGTCTCCAGGGCTCAACACACACTGAACATCATCAGGTGTCTGCCTGCAGCTCACACACTCACATATGAGGAGTGGATCGATGGAGAGACGCAACAATCCCCCTCCTTTCATGTGCTCAGAACTCGCTCTTAAAGGAAAAGACTCGCACAAACCCAGGCCTCACTTTCACTGGATACAAAACCTGGAATTCTCAACTTTATCAAGAAACATCTACAATAGCTACCTTTACATGCACCCAAATGATCTGCTACTGTAGCAATCGATCCGAAATTAAATTTCGATATGATACCTTGTGCACGTGTGCAGTGCCGTGACAAGTATTTATTAAAACCCTTTTATAATAAGATGTCTATTTACATCTATGAACGTGCATATGTTTATTTACGTCTTACAAACTGGTCATGGAAGAGGTTTGCCAAAATCTTATCTCTTAATTGTTAGCTTTCTTTAAAATTGTTTTAATTAAATAAAGTTTTTTTCCCCATTAAAGCAAAAATGACAATAATTAAATACTCAAGGTAGCTCAAATTACATTATTGCAGTGAACATGGCAACTGGCCACTGTGCATGTGTTGAAGTTTGTAATGTGCATGTAAAAAACGTACAAAAAATTTTGAAATATGTAGTGTTTATATGTAAATAGAGCTTCAAAATCTGAAATGGTATTGGATTCATTTGGATTGACAAAAAATACTGGAATTTTCAGGAATTTGCAGCTTTACTCGCAAACTTCATGTTCATCACTAAGGTGAGAACCAGACCTGTTATAAACTTAAATATACTCAAATTATTAATTGAAAAGTGTACTATCCAAGTAGTAAATAGAAGATGTTTGCTGTTGTAAGGATAACAGTAGCACACAGCTGTTCTGTTCTCCGGCGCGGTTAGTGATCCTACTACATGCGTACCGCACCTAACTCAAATCGAATTCTGCTCTGGCCGACCTCTTCCAAGTGGGCCAGGGATGGTTTAGTGAACCACGCCTGGGCAGGGTACGGAGCGATCACACTAGTCAAGCCAACCAGACTTTGGGGGTCAAACGTGCTCAGGCACAGTTCAGATCGCCTGCGAGTACACCCTCAGAGACAATATCTGACAGACTTTCAGGACAGTGAAGGACAGACGTGTGTGCTGAAATGAGCACCGCACAGAACACCTGCTGCCTGATATTTATGTAGAAATTATGTTTATGTTCAGACAAAAGCAGCCGCTGTGTCATGCGTTTCCTTAGATAGTGTCAATAGAAACTAATTTCAAATACAACTTGTACTAGCTTCTAGATAATACAATCTTACTCAACAGCATTTGCAAATCCGAACAATAGTCCATGATGAATGCTACTGTGCTGATGTCCTCGAGGACAGCCGTGGGACGAAAAACACAATGAAGTATTAAAATCATAGGCTGTTATTAAGTCATAGCTCAACAAAAGCCATAATCCAGCTCTGAAAGCGCCTGTGCTGTTCGAGCAGATGATTATGTCGTTGTAAGTGGACTAGTTTCAGGGGGCTTTAACATGAAAGGCTTGTTAAATGTGGCTCCAGATGTGTTTGTCCACCTAGAAACTCTACATGCAAAGCAGGACATAAAGCAGATGAGAATACTGAGGCATATGTGTCACATTAATACAACATAAGCAAAACTACACAAACCACACCAACAAATGCTCGCTGTGACTCGTCCACTGCGGCTACGGATACATCTGAATGCTTTATTCACTTAAAAAAAGACTGCATGCATGGTAATGGTTTTCATTAACCAGTTACTAAGAGATATCCTGTGCTGACATATGAAACTATAAGAAATACTTTAGAACACAATTAGTTAGAAACCCTTTCTACGTGTAAAACTATTTGACATCCTGTATGGGAACAGTAGCTCTGCTCCTAATCCTTGTGTTGTCTAACAACACAATTTATCGCTATCACTTTTTTCAATTCTTCCCAAAAAAGGCAATCCCACAATGCATTGCAACGAGTGCAATGAACAAAATTATCAAAGGGAAATGTCACCTAAAGACAACATTATTTCAATCAATACTGAAATGTATCCATAAAAGATTAGAAATGGGCATCCATACCCCGTGTGTGTGTGCGTGTGTGTGTGTGTGTGTGTGTGTGTGTGTGTGTGTGCGTGTGTGTTTTTCTTTTGCAGTGAGGACTTCAACCTGAATGCACACAGACTCATGGGGACTCGTGTCACTGTGGGGACCTAAATTGAGGTCCCCATGAGGAAACAAACTCATAAATTATTTAGAATTAGTTTTTTTAGTGAAAATGTAAAAATGCAGAAAGTTTTCTGTGATGGGTAGGTTTAGGGGTCGGGTTAGTGTAAGGGGATAGAAGATGCAGTTTGTACAGAATAAAAATCATTTCTTCTATGGAGAGTCCCCAAATAGTAAACCAGGTGTGGGTGTGGGTGTGGGTGTGTGTGTGTGTGTGTTTGTAATGTTTCTTTCATCACGTGCAGTTGACAGCTGGTATCATGAGACAGATGGTGAACAGCAACACAATTCACAAGTTTTAGAGATTGAACTAGTGACTCTTAACCACAAGAGTTCTGAGCATTCAGATGCTGATGTCTCATGGCTAGTGCATTACTAAACTAACCACATATTGTTGTGACATATCTGCTTAAAGCTTTTGAAGAGTTCTCTCAGTGAGATGATGAGTCACGCAAAACACAAGCTGTTCAGGACATTTCTCCACGTGACACCTGCTGAAGAGTTTACAAATACAATGTGCAGAACAATCGTTTGTTTTTTATATTGTTTTTTTATATTGTTACCTAGGCTGCTTCACACACCCACCTCAAAACATGTCTCAATCTCACACACTCTCAGAGCGTCAGACGTGTCTGCACTTACCCTATACCTAACTTAACCTATTGGTACGAATAGGAACAAAAAACAAATAACTAGGAACAAATTTCAAGATGTAACAGAATTTATTCTTGAGTAATTCAGGTAGTGTCAACCGCATTTACACACAAAGCATAATGTGAACATAACTGCAGTGATGTGACTCTTGGACACTGAGGTGCTATAAAATCACACAAACAGACTCGTGTCGTCAATCATTCACAAATGTTGATCCGTTTCTCTCTCCACAGTAGTTTCTCGGGGGAACACACAGATTACGCTCCAGAGAGAGAACAACAGATAAAAGAGCAGGAATAAAATATATCTTTCAACAACAGTTCACTAACAAATGCAGGACGATAAATGTGTACTTAAACGAGTAAAGGCAAAGACAGAACACATTCGCTATGTTCCGTCTTCCCAATAACAAGGTAGAAAGATTCATGTCCAAGAGACCAATAAAAGCAGCACTTTGAGACCAGTAACATCACTGTTTTCCGACAGGTAGCGAAAACAAATATGCCCACAACTTCATCTATGGCCCAGAGCACAACTGTGCATTAGTTTGCAGTCGGCGATAGGATTCATAATCAGGAGTTCCACCATAAACACACAGGACATTCAAACAGCAGAAATATCATGCAAGTTTCACACAAATGATTGTTATCATGCCAAAACAACAGTAGATTCATGTTCAAATGAGAGTAATCACAGCTCACAATGATTCTACACTGATTGAGTGAAACTGTCAAGAGAAGACAGTTAGACAATTAGACCGAGAGAGAGATCATATTCAATATGAAGAGTTGAATGTGCCAGTGTACTTGATAAATTCTGTAATGAGAGTGAGTGTGAGTGTGTGTGTGTGAGAGAGATTGCTCAGTTATTCACAACAGATTAAAAGACCAGAAACCCAGATTGATACTGGAGCAGAAGCTCACAGGACAGTAAAGTCCAGCCATTATTCACTCATCCTCTCCTGAGTCAAACCCACATGACTTCCTTCAGAACAATGTTCACACTCCTCTTTTCCATAGATTGGGGCTTTTTACATTGCACTCAACCTTTATCGTCGTTTTAAACCCCACACTCTAAACCCTGGGTAAAGGAACGTTTCACACTTGTAATATATGGGGATAGACACACTTTTTTGTCCAGGTTTATGAAACCCTTTTCCGGAGCAGGATTTCAACTGATTTTGCAGTGATTTAGCATCCGACAACCAATCTCGAGCCTCATATTCAAATGCTTTGGACAGTAGATTCAGCGTTTGAGGGGGAAAACGCCTAATGGTGACAGAAAATGCATCAATTGGAGTTAAGAAAAGTTTCATTCTTTTCTTTATAGGGTTAGAAAAGTCCATTCAGGAAAAACACGATAGTACAGTCTGCAATACATAATACGAGGATGGACAATGCTAGTCAAGTCAAATCACCTTTATTTATATAGCGCTTTTTACAATATAGATAGTTTCAAAGCAGCTTTACAGTGATAACAGGAATATAATGCAACAAAGTAACAAAGTTTGTTTCTGCTGTACAGCAGTTTTAGAAAAAAAATAGTGTCATAGTTCAGATTAAGTAAGTTCAGTGATGGTTCATTTTTGTTGTACAAAAATTATTCATTTAGTATTAGTTAATTTTTATATATAGCCGCTCTGGAGAAAACTGTGATGTCATCGTCCAGCTAGAGCCTTTATGTAAACATATCACGTACTGTACTGTGTTTGTCCAATCAATGACACTGACACAGCAAATATGTTAACCCACGTTAACCCAGGGTTTAGGAATGTACAGTGTGAAATATCAGATAATGAATACCCAGGAATAACTGTTAAACCCGGGTAAATTATAAGCAATGTGAAATGTGAAATAAATTGAGTGTGAATCACCATTTACTCATAACTATTGTGGACATCCAGCAAAATATCCCAGTTCAGGGTTTGATACAACATCAGGGCGACTAAATGATGACAGAAAAAAATGTATATGTCTGGATTGAGTTCGAGTAAGTTCAAGACTAATTCTGGAAATATTTCAGTCCCCCACCCCCATCCTCTTGAGAAAATAAGAGTTATATAAAACATGAAAACAACTTGATTAATAAAGTCTTAGCACTCACTCATGTAAATCTAATAGGTTATTAATTAATTGCACTAATTAATTACTAAATTAATTCAAGACTCAACATTTCTGATTTGAAAGCACAGACTACAGATCCAATTAAAAAGTCTTAAAAATACCGCCAGCTGTTCTTGTGTGGAGTTTAATTAAAATGCAAACCTCCACAAGAGCACAAGGTGAGACTGAATCAAGGTGCATCAGCTGAACGGACAGGAGCGGCTTCGCGTTCATGCTTTCTGATGGTTTTGTGCACATCAGCAGGTGTCCGAATCAAACAACAATCTACATCTATTCAAAAGAGAGCTGCAAATCAAGCGTTTCCCACCTGCCTCTGAAATAATGATGTCAGACAAGGTCAGTACAGATCTGAGTTCTCTTTTACATCTTAATTGCACTTGAACAGACAAACACACACAAAATGATGTCCAGTTTTTTTTGGTGAAAATCGGACGCGTGTCAGATACACATCATGTGTGTTAGGTCTTAAAGTGACAGCAGCCTAATACTGTATAGCAGCTGCAGTCTATGTCATTAATGTTGATCAAAGAACAAAAGACAAAGAGAAAATCACTCATTGCTTTTGTAGCTTTAGTAAAGATGAATCTATATTTAATTCATACAGAGAAGAATCTGCAGTCTTTTTACATTTGATTAATTTATTAAATGTTTGTATTATATCCGACCTGACCTATAAAGCACTGAACCAAAGAATCCTGAATAAAATTAAACATAACTGTTTTCAACATTGATAATAATAATAAATGTTTCTTGAGCAGCAAATCTGCATATTGTAATGATTTCTGAAGGATCGTGACAATGAGTAATGATGCTGAAACTGAGCTTTGCATCACAGGAATATTTTACATTTTAAAATATATTCAAATAGAAAACAGTTATTTTAAATTGTAATAATATTTCACAATATTACGTTATTTTTTATTTTTAATCAAATAAATTCAGCCTTGGTGAGCAGAAGAGACTTATTTTAATCGATTGACATCACTAATATAAACAAATCTGTTGCAGTGTCCGAATAGCATGCTTTCTTATTGCCATTTTTCCTATTACATATTTTAGTACTCTTTTTTTGTAAATATTTTACTAATAAATTAGGTATCATTTGAAAGCTTAAACACTCAAAAGTTATCCTGTGAAAATTTACATTATCATGAAAATGGTACTTACATTTCTTTTAGAGGCTCAATTTTTGTGAAATCATCTTTAAATTTGGCTTTGATTTTCTTTAGATTATTTTATAAAACATATATTTTGTATAAATAAAAATATTATTTACAGTAAACTTCTAATCTTTCATTTTTCTACGCTTTTATTTTTTGAAGGGCTTTCACTTTTGCAATAATCTGCTGAGTGTTTTCACACAAAAAAAGAAGAAAAAAAGAGACCAACCATAGGTCTGTATTACAAAGCAATGAACTACAACCATTTAAGTTCTGATCTATGCTCAAAAAGCAGGGTGAAAGTTAGGTTAAAGAAGAACAAAATAATTACAGCAAAATTAGAACGCAAAGGAGAAACTTATGATGAATTAACAGACACACGTCAAGCTCATGTACGGTATTCCAGTGTTTCTTTCTCTCAGAGGAGCCGGTGACCAGCATGAGTGAGCAAACTGTGAGCATGAGTGAAACTGAGTTCTTAATGTGCTAAACAAGTTGAGACTCAGACTGCAGTGTGCATGTTTGCCGGAGCTTATCATCTCTTTATTGTGGTGAAGGGTAAAGACGATGCCGACTGCTCCTGCAGTAGGGCTCTAAACTTGCACTGTGTCCCGGGCCGAGCGCAGAGCCCGTCTGCATTGTACGGCTGCACAATAGTCTTTTCACTGTGATTGATGGGCCTTGTTCACTGCCATCTGGCTGCAGATAGATCACATAAATCACTGCCCCGAAACGCAGGGCTTCTGTGTTTATTATGCATCTGTACAAAATATCAGCCTCTTTAGTGCCCATTCACTGGGGCCAGACTGATGCATGAACAAATGCCTAATACACACACACACACACACACGTTTAACTTAACTATCTAAATGGGATAATTGCATAGACTTCTATTGTTTTTATATACAGCTAGCTACAAATACTATAGACTAACCCTTACCCACACACTAACCCTAACAGAAAACTTTCAACAATAGAATTTTAACAATAACAAAACAAACAAAAAATACTTTGTTTATATATTGTTTTTTATATTGTTCAATACATTTCTCAATCTCACACACTCTCAGAGCGTCAGACGTGTCTGCACTTACCCTATACCTAACTTAACCTATTGGTACGAATAGGAACAAAAAACAAATAACTAGGAACAAATTTCAAGATTTGTGAAAATGACTGCCATGCATTTTATGTGCATCTATGTACTCATTTTAAACCTTCTGCTTTATATATATAGTATACGCAGTTGCATCAATAAAGAAAACGAATGTCTTTTCTTGAAAATTAAACAGGATACATGTAGATTCGCGTTATTTATTCACGAGGTTTGACGTGAGGTTTCCCCTGATACCAGCTACCTGAACACAAAATAGAAAATAACACATACACAAAAATTGTTGAAATTTAGCAAAAGTGATGTACATAAAGGAAGATGGCATTAAAATTTCCAGCAACAAAAGGGAGGGTCATTTCTATTTCCCCAAACGCCCTCCTCCTCCTCCTCTGTATGCCTGCAATTATGCCTTTTTGAGCAGAGCGAGGTTAGTGTAATTACTTCATTCACAGCACAGGATATTAGCATAGCTAAGAGAGCAATTTATTCAGCTTGGCAGGAGACACCTCTGTGTGTTATTGTGGAGATGAGTTATCCAGCCGCTGACAAACGCTGAGATCCCAGACGAAACCTTACATACAGTCATAATTGCTCTCTCTTTCCATCCATCCATCCATCCATCCGTCAGTCCCTTCATTTGAGTTGCTGTGATTGGATCTATCAAATCTGCCTACCTGGACGTGTTCAAGCCCACTGCTGACCATTCTGGTGTTGTCTTAATTGTGTGAACATTTTTACACAAATCATGTTGTGATCCTGCCTGAGGCTGCCTCTAATGAAGTGTTTTCTACAGTGAGTAAAGCAGTGAGACAACAGAGTCAGTGAAAAGAGACGTCCAGGATGCAGGAAAGGAAATAAAACTAAATTTAGGTAAATATCACTAATCAGAATATTTGTGTCATCAAGCTATAATTTTGTGAGATTATGCAAAAACTTGTGTGTATTTAGCATCAGCCATTTCCATGCTCAGCCATCATCCAATATAAATAAACTAGTGAGAGTGTGAAAGGTTTTAAAAACTCTCAGTTGAAGAAACATTTGATCTTTTACAGATAAACTAATACATGCATCAATGAATCCATGTAAGGGTGTGTGTGGCTAACGGCAGCAGAACAGAAAAAAACTCTGCCAAGCTTGTGTGTATACACACACACGAGCACATACAGGGTTTTTGTGTTCTATGCGGACTCTCCATAGACATAATGAATTTTATACTGTACAAACTTTATATTCTATCCCCTAAACCTAACCCAGCCTCTAAACCAACCCTACGTAAAACATTCTGCGTTTGCACATCTTAAAACAAAAACAAAAAAAACCCCAATAAAAACAAACATTCAGTGTGATTTATAAGCTGTTTTCCTCATGGGGGCTGAATCTTTGGTGCCACAATATCAAAGATTTCAGGTTATACACATACACTCACATCTCTTTATTAAGGCCCAATCCCAATTCTATTTATACCCCTTCACCCACACCTACCCCTATGCCTACCCCTTCCCCTTGAAACAGTGTGGCAAGGGGTAGGGGTGAAAATATTCCCCTGAAATGGGACACCACTACTACACCGTTACACGTCATCATACATCGTCGCTAGCTCCTACGTCAAAGGAGATGCACTGATGTTTATCACAAGAAGATGGCCATAAATATGAACACAAGATTGAATGTAACATAAAACAAATAATTATTTGTCATTTAAATCCTCAGCATGTTTAGGGCCCTATAAAATCCGTTTTATTTTATTTTGACCAAATTCAGTTTAATTTTTTCCCCAAATTAATCCAAAAAGTTTTCTGGATTCCATTTTAATAGTTTAATTAAGTTTGAACAATCAAAACACATCTAACTAATTGAATTTAAAAAACAACAATTGAACAAACTTTTTTTGTCAAACAAAATGCTGCACAACAGAGTTTTACTGAGCACTAGATTTTACGGAGCACTTTAGTGTGAAGAGAGGGCTGTGATGTCAACACGCTCTGCTGCAGGCTTGCTTTAGGAAACACACACAAACACGGCTGACTGTGTAATTACCACGCTAACGGCTGACCACAGGGAGCTAGGGGCAGGCTTACATTATGCAAATGATCTGATCTGAGGCCACTTGCATGCAAATTTCAATCAAAAGCAACATGGGCCTCGTGAGTACACAGACTGAAGCAAAGGAACATACAGACATAAAGAGACCACATGAGCAAATTTCAGTCAGGAATGCAGCTTCAGATCACATAATAATAGTACTATGAAATGACCTGATGGAAATCAGCTTCAAAAAATTATCTGCATTTTCTGAATTAAGAGGTCAGGCAGATGGTGTATCCTTTAACCTTCTGGTGAAACACACACGAAGGAATCATGATGTTTTTCCTCTTTTTGTAATTATACTTATTCAGACAGACAGAGAGAGAGAGAGAGAGAGAGAGATAGAGAGAGAGAGAGAGAGAGAAAGAGAGAGAGAGAGAGAGAGAGAGAGAGGAAAACAGATGCATGAGTAAATCTAGCAGATCTCATTTGAGTAAGACACACTTTGACAGTCGCTTTCAACGTCCAAAAATGTGTCAAGTGCCTGGGCCAGAAAACAGGAATTCAATAACCCAAGAAGGGTGACACTGCATGAAGATATCTGTCCGGTTAATTTACATCAGTAAATATTTATTCTGAGTTTTATTTGGAGGGTAAAAACTGACTAAAGCATCATGCCAAAGATCACGATCCCATCAGAAGAGTGATCACTACTCAGATGTTGACCATTTATCGTCATCATGTGTGTTACAGATGGACACCACTGAAAGTGAGGGATTCACAGTATCTTCTATAAAACTGAAGTACATGTTCATCCTGTCTTATTGTACAGACTATGGGCCCTATTTTAACAATCTAAGCGCATGGCCTAAAGCGCATGGCGCAATTGCACTTCGGGCATCCGAATCCACTTTTGCTAGCTTAATGACGGGGAAAATGGTGGGCACACCCGGCGCATGTTCTAAAAGGGTTGTCCCTATTCTCTTAATGAGTAATGGGTCTGTTTTGGCTGTAACGTGCGCTTGCGCCATGGCAGATTTGCTATTTACATGGTGAAATTTGCAAGCGGAAAAACTGAACGCTTCTCTACCGAGGAAACGGATCTGCTCGTGCGCGAGGTTAAAGCGCTCAAGCAGACCATCTACGGGACAAAGTGTACGTGCGTTGTGGACCTGCCTATAGGCGCACATTACTAATGGGCTCTTTAAATAACAAAAAAATTATTGCGCCATTGACTTTGCAGTCTATTTCAGTTGCCTCAAAATAGCAACACGCCAACAATGTGCCTGAACACACCCTGTTTTCAGACCAGCATGCCCATGGGCGCACAGATGGTGGCAAATGCATTTGCCATTTAAACAACCTGGCGCAGGACATGAAAATGAAAACTGCATCGGGCTGAAACTAACAAAAAACACTTGCGTCGTGCCTGGCGCCTCATTGCGCTGAGTGTATGATAGGGCCCAATATCTTCCTATGGTGAGCATGTCACTACATAAATGTGTGTATCTAAGCTTGAGTTCTGCGTAAAGCAGGTTAAAGGACAGTAGACTCATCTAGGTAGAAATAAAAGATCTAGAAAGTTTTTAGAGATGCTTCATGTACAGTAGCTGTATTGGCTAATACTATACTTATTGTCTGTCAGCACTGGTCTGAAGCTGGACAAAAACTAACCATTGTATATTTTTAAATCAACATTCATTATTGATTTTTGGCCATCACACATTATACTGGTATCTGACAAAATGTTTATTTCATTGCTAGCTGGTTAATGCATCACCTCCATGCATAAAACACAGATCAACGTCCACTGAAGCAGGGAGCTAGCAATCCCAATTATATTTATAGAAGCTGAAAGCATGAAATATTAAAAACATCTCTCTTAGCAGCGAGCTTCTCTGACCATTTTCTCAGGCGGTTGAAATGCACTAATCAGTGCAGCTCTGATTAGTTACAGTAATGTGGGATCAGAAATGTGACGAGAACATTCAGAGCCACTAACTGGACTGAATGCTAGATTTTGTCTTCCTGTGATAGAGCCACAAGGACTGGGCTCTGCTGAAACTTTAATGATGTCATTAAAACTGTGCTGGAGGGGTCAACACAACTTCCTGTTCCTGTCCAACATCACTCTGCTATTCATAATCCTCTTTCTAATCTTAGCTTTTGTTTAGTAATAACATCACTGTAATACCATGCAGACACATTAGAAAACAATTAAAAACAACAACAATTATATATTTGAATATATTTTAAAACACAGCTTTCTCTTACCTTGTGGTCATAAGGGTTGTATGAGTGGAAGAGAGCGGAGAGATCTTTGGTTCTTTGTTTTTTCTGTGAAAGAGGAAAAACAACAACACACCAATCTTAATTAAAGAAAAAAAAACTTAGAAAGAGAGTCAAAAAATGATCTAAAGGCCAACTAAACTGACATGACAACATCAGACAGTGGAATGAAGAAAGCAAACACTTAAAGAGAAGAAAATGAGAATATCTGCCCTCAAGACCTCTGTTTCTGGAGTGCCTATAAAAGCCTATACGTGCTTAATTTGTAATGAAATGCAAACATTGAGCACTGAGGAGATGAATGATGGTTTTTAATGCAGTCACAAGTTAAATAAAGCTTATTATGAGCAATTATTCAGTGTCTAGTTGAAGAGAAGTCATGTTTTACAGCCAGTGGGGACGTGAAGAGAATTTATCTACAATATAGACATCACATATATGATTCATGAGTGATTTAACATCACAAAGTTGAAGAAAATGCTTTAAATTCAATTCTACAATTACATGAGCAATTAAAAAAAAACAAAAAAAAAACGAATGCCACCATTCAAGACTACAGTAGACTGAAGACTGAATATATTTTAAATGTTGATCATTACTTCAGTCTGGGTTGGATTTTGCAGTCACTATAGCTCCAGCTATAAATTGGTATAAAATGTCACATTTATTCAGTATTTCATGTCAACTACAGTACATATTTATCCACTTGTTTTTTTCACACTAGATTTTGACATGATTGATGTAAAACCAGATATCACAACATTATAACTTGAACGGTCAATCAATTACGTTAAATCTAAATTTAAATAACTGTCGCTGTGGTTTGTAATGTCTGTTGAAGCAGGTCCTGCGGAGTCTCAAAAACAAGTGAGTATTTAATCGGTACATCAAAAATCTTATGGAATTTAAATCAGTGAGGCATTATTACATTGACATTATATCTGTTTTATAATGAACTTAACCTAAATTAACACATTGAATTGACAATTCTAATAAAAACATACTATGTAAAAGCCGAATATTCATTGAATACTTTTCAAATTTGAGTAAATGAGTGTCCTGTTGGAAATTATACAAATAACCACTGGTTTGATCTGCATCTGTCTAATCTGACTGACACCAATCAGCACAAATAACAAAATGGTCACAAACATATTGTTACAAGTCAAGAACATTTCACCGCATCTTCAGCTCATTGTCAGATGCACATTATTGAAATCCTCCTCCAGAAGCAGTAACATCTGATATAATGGATCAGTGATGCATGAAGAACACTGTAAATTAGCTCAGACCACCTAAACCACTCAAATGATGTCCTATGATCACATGGAGAACTGCATTCACACCTGCCTAATGATGCCTGTCGTCCCGTGACATCTCTCTCTATCTCTCTCTTCTCTCTCTCTCTCTCTCTCTCTCTCTCATCCACATAATCAGACCAGGGCCCTCTCGACACGGAGAACACACCTTAACCCTGGCAAAGCCAATGAGTTCCCAGCAGGATCTGTTCCATAACACCCGATTCATAACACTTCAGACTCCGCAGAGAACCGGGTGGAGAGGAAAAGCAGCTACCAGCAAGTTAAGCTAATCACATGCATTCAAACTAAAATATATATACATATATTTTTAAGTTTACTTAATTAAAAGAAGCTAAAGCAAAACAAATCTTTAATTTACTTAATTGTCATTTGCACTTCATTTATTACATCAAATTAAATTACATTTGTAAAATGTTAAGTTAACAATCCATTTGTGTTGGGAATAAATCATTTTAGTTGCATTGACTGAAACTGGGCAGTTAATTCCTAGTTCCTAAGCATGCTTTTCATAGGGCTGGATCAGGGGAGTAAATGTTGCAATTAATTGCTATTTATTGTGTTTTTTAGTAAAGGGAAAGATGTTTAATGTTCAGTTATGTCAGACATTTAACAGAGTTTCTGTTATGTTGATTTGCAGAATGAAATACTTTCAGGGAACAGTCACAGAATATGTCAAATGAAATTGGTGTGATCTTATTGAATTAACATGAATTTTACTCATCGGCACAATCAACCTAGTTTAAGTTAATAAATCTATTCAACTGTGTGGAAATGTGTGCCATTTTTTAGGTTAGAACAAACAAGTTATTTTGAGTGAACTCAATCAATTGTGGAGTGATCTTTGGTCCTGCAGCACACCTTCTGGAGGTCTGATTTGCACGAATGGACCGAGAGAGAGAGAGAGAGAGAGAGAGAGAGAGAGAGAATGAGAGAGAGGTGACGAGGTTAGCGAAATCTCAGATAACCAAGATGGAGGCCTTCAGAAAACACACTCGCAACTCCTCAAATCACACATCTTCATTCGGTAGAAAAATAGTAAATGAAATTTGATTAAAAAAAAAAAAAAACCCAGAGTGACCTCGAGAGACTCAATATTTCAGCCTATTAGGGGCTGCAGTCCTGAGATTAAACCAGCCTCAGAGCAGAAAGCTGAGGTGAAAAATCATCTCGATAAGCCAAAATAACAAATTTTTCCCCTTTATTTGAAGTCATAGCTCAGCCTCACAGATGAAGGACAATGGCAAGATTGACAAAGGTCACTGTAGGGGTTTCGATGGGTTTACATTTGACTCAAGCAGGTCTAAATGAGACAATCTTATCTTGTGGTGGTGTACTGCAGGAAATGATACATTTCCATACAGTTCTACACATCAGGTTCCTCCTCTGCTGTGGCCTCGCAAGGACTCAAGAACATCGGCTTCACAGAGCGGTTGGAAAGTTTCTGTCAGAAGTGACTGAAGTTATAAAAAGGATAGGTTGTGACATAAGGACAGTTGGACCACTGAGAAGAATATGAGCTCTGCAGTCCAAGTCAGGAGTCATTCTCATTACACAATATCCTCATGTGTATCAGCCATTGTGCGTCTATACATAGTATGAAGACAAGCCGCTCCACCACTGCAAACAGATCACTTTGCACAGAGTGTGAAAACGTCTAAGGCAAATGGAGATAATATAGAAGTATGTTGCTATTCATACACCTCAACAACTATGAAAGATGGCACCTTATAAACTGTCCAGCTTGATTCACTGCTCACATAGAAAACAAAAATCATAGCAGTGAACATAACGGACACATCCGCCATCCCAAGACAAGTCTTTTGAATACTACTCTTGGCTCCTACAGTATATTGTATATTTTCTGTGTGCAGTGAAAACCCAGATGATCTACTGCTATGGCCAAAATGACATTAAATTTGCATTTATGCATTTGGCAGACGCTTGTATCCAAAGTGACTTAATTTGCATTTCAAGGTACACATTTACTTTCTTATCAGTTCTTGCTTACCCTGGGAATTGAACCCATGACCTTGGCGTTGCGAGTTCCAATGCACTACTGTTTGAGCTACAGGAAAGCTACAAAGATGAACAGCATACAAAAGAGCACATAGTGAGGAACACTCTATCCACAATACAATGCACTTAAATGTAACTTCTATTTCTTGTGTGATGACAATGATATAATACTAACTGTGACTTCTAACTTTTTAACATTACTTACAAATTTAAAGTAACCATTTATATTTCAATGATGATAACTGCTACTGCTGCGGAATAAATGCAAAGAAAGTCACATCACTACAGTGACTTACACTGCATTCGTGCTACATTTCTCATTTTTGTTTATACATTTGTGTTGCTAGAATCATGCTCTACATGTCGACCTACAGGATAACGTTATGTTATAAAGTAGCAAACTGCTGTTTGAAATGTTCATCATTAATTACTGTTCTACACTACTGTTCAAAAGTTTGGGGTTGGTAAGATGTTTTTAATGAAAGAAGTGACTTCTACTCACCAATGCTGTATTTATTAGACAAAAACAGTAAAATTCTGAAAAATTATTACAATTTAAATTAACCATTCGATGTGAATATATACATTTAAAATGTAAATTCAATTATGTAGTGATGCTTCATATATTTGTGGAACCTGTGATAATTTTTTTTCAAGATTATTTGATGAACAAAGTTCAAAAGAACAGCATTTATTTGAAATATAATATAATTTTGTAACATTATAAATATCTTGACTGTCACTTCAGATCAATTTAATGCAATTGTTGAATAAAATTATTTTTCAAAAACTTTTAATAGGCAGTGTAGTAGTTGGAAACACTATAGGCAGTACTCAGTGTGTGCAGTGAGCAGTACATTAATATTCCATTGTGAATATAGCATTAATTACAAAGCGAGAAACAAGCCCTGACCAATACACTTGACAAGCATTGAAACATGCGTTGTACATGTGGTGTTGAATTCGGTGAACAAAGAGGCCAAGATTCTCTCCTCTACAAGATGTGCAGTGATGACACTGTCTGTGCACAACTTCCATTCACAGTCAGTCTCATAGATCGCACAAAACCTCAGGATCTGCTGCTTCACCCACATCAGCCCACCTGAGACAAGCCAGAAACGTCTTAAAATAGAGTCTCAGATGACGCACGGGAAAGATAACAAGCAAGCTGTAGCTCTGGAGGAGATGTTTCCTCACGGTGACTGAAAAGTGACTAAACGATTTGGAAATGAGAAGTCTGTTTTGTCTAAGCGACAACAGTTTAGTTGTGTTGCTCCAGTTTTCCCCATGAAGCTGACATTGGTCGCTCCAGGCCTTGCCCATCTGTCTTTGTTTTAAGATGAATTTGTTTTCACATGTGCTGGGTATTCCTTACTGATCCCTGCGCAGGAATTCTCAGAAAAACTGGCAGAAGCTTTGAGTCCAAATCCCTCTAACTTTGACTCTAGGATGCTGCCTTAATTTCCCCTGGTTACGGACGAGCCGCCAAGGCAGACGAACTGTCAAGGTAAACACCTGTCCAGCTAGGAGCAACATTCCAAGAGATCATTCCAATTTATCTCCACTAACCCTTCCCTCATGTGGGAGTAATTATGCTGTTCTGGAGGCTCCCAGTTTTTCCAGCTCTGCCTGCATGCCAGATCTCATCGGCCTGAACGACCATTCGATGCTGATAACACGAAGCAATCCATTACTCTGACCAAGCCATTCATCACGCTGTGGCGGCTGGACCTCAACTATAAGATAAACGTGCTAAGAAAGCAAAGCGCCCAACCATCCCGTGGCCCCTGGCAAACTCGACCCAGATCGTTCGGTCCCAGGCAGACATCTGGAAGTGTTATTAATGCGCCATCCTGCCAGCGCTGACTATCTCTGATGGGTCTGGTAGAGGGATGCCCCTGTGCGGATGTAGCAGGAGCACCAGGTGGGTTCGGGAGATCCCACAAGACCCTCCATCAAACCTCCATGCTCCCATAGCTACAGCAGCATTGACCCTGCTGTCATCATGAAATCTTTCCCTACATACTAGAGCAAAGAAGAGCAGGAATAACTCTGCTAGTGGCACACACGTTCCAATCTTATCAAACATGCCATCAGAACAACTGTTCTGACCCACAACATGAGTAATGAGTCATATGCATAGGTAGGAACCCCATCTACAATCAATCACAATCTTTAATATCAGGAAGATCAATCTAACACAGAAGACGTCAGATTGTGCCACTGCTTTTCAAAAATGATCTTCATTACCTCTGATAAATAGACAGTGCAAAAACATCATAAAGGAATTGAACGGATTCTCAAGAAATGGGCAATCACATCTTCATTAGGGTTAATCACCATTCAGTTCCTCGGATCGCTGATGTTTTACATTACTGAAGGTTCCTGTAATGTGCGATGGATCGATCCGTGCTGGAGAGGCAGTGTGCGATCACCTCAGAGGAAGAGGCAACAAAAGGAATGACATATGAAGAAGCTTTTATAAAAGAAACATGCAGGATGTTAGATGAAAGATGATATCGGTGGTGTGAGCAGAAACACTGACTGTGATAGTTACACATCAGCAAGTCAAACAAAAGGAGAGTGAAAACACTCTGACTTCAGGAATGAGTCCAGGAGACAAACACTTTTACGGGAGCACACATTAACACTGAGAATGTGCTGATAATAACGAGAGCCACACCAACAACTGAGACACAAAAAACAATAGAAGAGTTCTTTACATCTGACAGGTTTTGCTGCACTAAATCGATGAAGGCAGATAAACTGTGCAGATAAAAAGTGTGGATAGAAAAACCTACAGGAATCCCCATGTGTGAAGCCACTCTTCCTCTAATAGTTTGAGCTTCATTAGTCAGTTTAATTGTTTCAGTGGGGTCTAATCGCTGAGAAACTCCATAAGGCCATCACATCTGGGAAACATCGTCCAACATCTGCATTACATAATGAAGAGTAATCGACAGGAAGATTCGCATTCACCTGTTGTCTGGAAGCATTTGTTAACAGGTAGGGTGATTGACTATGGGTCCTGGTACTATAACCAGAGCTGCATATTGTATGTTAGTCCAGAAACAGGCCATACTTCATCCTCAGAAATCTATACATAATACATCTTCAGCCTAAACTCAGCCTGTCATTATAACATTTTAACAGTGTAATGCCCGAAGCCTAAAAAGCCATTGGAAATTCACACGCTCTGACATCTGCTGCATTTCACTCTTAAGGGGCGTTCACACCAAGAACGATAACTATAAAGATAACTATAACTATATTCGCATCCACACCAACGAACGATAAAGATCTGTTTATTCTAAGCTTGCGCGCTGCAGTTTCAAACTGTGTGCAACGTCATTGAACATGTTTTTGTTTGCCATAAATTTATTTCAACGCCACAGCCAAACTGTTCGAGATATCAAAACTCCGCTTGCAATTTAGCACCCTCAATGTCTTGGCTTCATGCTTCAAGCATTTTAACCCTCTGAGGTCGGGTCTCGCTTTTTTTCTTGTCAGTGCAAAAGAAATTCAAATAACTCCGTCGATTTTTGTCATACAGACAAGTGTTTTACATTTTTAAAAACTGTTAAATGTCTTCTTTTTTTGTGTACACTAATAATAAAAACAAAAAGTTGTGTTTTTCGTAAAATAAAGAAAAAAAACATGATGCACGTTCTGTCTTCTCTCTCAATGTGAAGTTCATTCTGAAACGCGACAGAAAATGATCTTTAACTCAGCCAATACTTGCCACCCACACATGAAAGTAATGTCTTTACAAAGCTTGAAGTCTCCTTTTTTAAATGAAGTAAATCATATCAAAAACAAATATTCTCGGTTTAAGAAATCCGTATGAAAGCAACGACATGTACAGTTTCTCCAGCCCGAGCTCATTAACTTTAATTTGACCACACCCCCACGCGCGCAGCTGTTCTCATTCACATGATCCACACGAAGGAACGCAGAGCTGTTAACGCCCTCATCAGCTCTAAACAAAGAATCAGCGACAGTGACTCCAGTATTTCTCTACTTTTCATCAGTTTGGAAGACTGTTTGTGCTGTGGATTTACCTTGGATTTACATTTTTATTATGAGAACAATTTTTAAGGTAAGAGACATATTAGTAAGTGTTTTATTGTTGCATAAACTTTACATAATAGCTACTAAACTCAAACTGGTGCAGCCTAAAATGTTATGAAATGAGACACAAGTAGGCCTATGCTAGTATGAGTGTTTATTCTAATATGGTGAATATTTTAATGTTTAGACCTGTGTTTACTGTTAAATACTGTGTTTGTGGATATCTGCTCAAACGTAGATGTATAATGTAACAATAATGTTTCATAGTTTGGAGCGGCTCGATCGCTGCACGCGCTGAGTTTGGGTCTGAGTCACGCTGTGTGTTTGAAAAAGCAAAACACGCCACACATTAGGCTTCACGACAAACTCATCTCATTTCATAACGAATAGAAATATTTGAAGTAACATATGATAAACAATATATGTTTGTCTAGTGTAGTGTTACTGAAAAGTGTTCATTTTTAACGATTTATAGGCTGGCTGCTATCTAGGCTATTGTTATTATTTTATGCAGCCCTACACATACCTATATACAAGGCACAACAAACTAGGTGTTCCTATATATATTTACAAAATACATATACATATATACACTGCCGTTCAAAAGTTTGGGGTCGGTAAGATTTTTAATGTTTTTAAAAGAAGTCACTTATGATTAGATTATTTTTCAGATAAATGCTGTTCTTTTGAACTTTCTATTCATCAAAGAATCCTGAAATAAAAATGTAAATAACTGTTTTCAACATTGATGATAATGAAAAATGTTTCTTGAGCATCAAATCATCATATAATACTGATTTCTGAAGGATCATGTGACACTGAAGACTGGAGTAATGATCACAGGAATAAATTACACTTTACTATATATTTACATAGAAAACAGCTGATTAACATTGAAATATTATTTCACAATATTACTGGGTTTGTTTTGTATTTTTACTCAAATAAATGCAGCCTTTGTGAGCATACGTGACTTCTTTTAAAAACAATAAAAATCATACCGACCCCAAACTTTTGAATGGCAGTGTGTGTGTGTGTGTATATATATATATATATATTTGTTTTTTCACAAACCACGCATAAACATTATTATCTTAAAAATACAAACATGTACATACATGTTGCTCACATATTACGGTAGCCCCGTTTGTGCTATATAGAGTGAATTTACACCTTTGCCATTAACATGTTTATAAATAACTGAAAAAAGCACAAATGTCAGAGCATGTCAGAACACCTCCAGGACCCAGAAAACACCTTAGACCCCATAGGGTTAAACAACCCTAAATAGCCAACTTCCAGTTGGGTAGAGCTAATGATATACAGTGTGGTGGTTCGGATTGATGAGATCTATATGTGTACCGAGTTCCATACAAATCCGTTCTTGTATGTGTCCAAGATGATAACAACAAGAAAACAATAGGACCTCCACCCCCCTTGGGGCTTGGGCCCTAATAATAATCCTTAGGAAAATACCTAATTGAATAAGTGAACAAGTGAGTTTAAGAGAGCGAGTGAACAAGTGGGAAAGAGAGATGCAACAGAGCATCAGTATGAGATGTACATGAAGACACTATATTCAACTATATTCAAAGTATTCTCGTAAGAGCCTCACATTGAATGAACCTCTTTGAATCTTCTGAAGAAATAAAATATGAGTAGGTAAAAAGAGTTGTGTTCAGCTAAAGGTGTGTTGCATATCAAATTTGATTTATAATAACGTAGGATTAGGAGCACTCATGAAAAATACTTGTGATCAATTGCTTTCATTTATTGATTTATTAAATTTACTAATCATGTTTTATTTATAAGTAAAACTTTTAAATGGACGACTCCTTTATGATCATGAGTTTGTATTTATTTTATCGGTGCAGATCTGTTCTCTATTTTTAGATCTGTTCTCTAACATTTACTTTCATAACAAACAAAACTGAGTATGAGTAGGTACACTTGTTATCATCTCACCATGTGTGCTGGAATCTGTTCCATCCTGGCCGCTGGAGTTCCAGGTCGTGGGTAGAACTGGTTGATAAAGAGACTGGGAAAGCAGTACTGCCTCACGAGTTCCATTGTCTGCTCAAAGTCCTCATCCGTCTCACCTGGGAAGCCGCAGATGATGTCAGTGGCAATAGTGATGCCTGGAACCCTACAGGAGTCAGACAAGTAACGCATCAAGGGCTACATTCATGGCAAACTCAGAAGTAGCCTAATATAATTTTAATATAATCATAATAACAATAACATTTTAATTAATTATATATAATAATTTAATGATATTATCTCTATAAAATAAATAAAAATAACAACAATAATACCCATAACAACAATAAATGGTTACACTTTATTTTAAGGTGACAAAGTTACATTGTACTTACTCAAATAAGTACCAGGTAATATTAAATAAATAACTACATGTACATACTATAGAGCAACAGTTAGGTTTTGGTTTATTATATAAACTATAAAAATAATATAAAATCTTTATATTTGATAAAAATTCTAATAATTTCCCAGGAGAAACTTATGTAAAAATGTGCATTAATGTAATTTCTCAACATTGTCTAATATACTGCCTCACGAGTTCCATTGTCTGCTCAAGGTCCTCATCCTTCTCAGCCGGGAAGCCACAGATGATACATTTACCTTATTTTAAAAACATTGTCTAATATTTTAAATTAAAGCATGACATTACAATAAAATATGCTTTATATAAAAAAAAAGATGTACAAAAATCTCATCTCAATTCATTTAATAAATATTCATGGGTACAGACACAGAACAACTCACTGTCTAATAGCATAACAGTGTAATGAATGATGAAATAAACATGTAAAGTGTTAAATAAAACCCCTTTACCACAAAAGTAGCATCATGGGAACAATCTTTACAGCATCAACTTCGAGCACTTGAACCGGTGTGCAAATTGTCCGTGCAACAAAATGCAGTCAATGTAGCGAGTGAATGTGATTGTGTGTGTTCTAACACAAGTCTCAAGAACCTTATTTGCAGCTTCAATAACCATCGACTGCTGACTTCCACTGATTAAATTAGGACCTCTGCAAAGAAATTGGTTAATTGATTTCTTTGTGCATGCATTCTCTTATCATTGATCTTTTAACCAACAGGAAACAAAACAACTTGGAAGCTGCCTTCCGAGAGAGTTGCTTGGTTGACAGGAGTCTGTACTGGACTTGCGTCAACTTTTGGAAAACATGGGAGCCAATTAAATGCATGAACCCTGAGAGTTCAGATCATTTAAGTTTGTGGAAAGTGCTAATAATACATTTCTTATTTTCAGCATAAAAATAAGAATAAATTAAAGCTGCAAGCAGCATTTATCGGTGTTAAGGCAGTTAAGCTCAAAAGCATCAAAAGACATTAAGTTTCATGTAGCAAGCATTTAACCACTGACATCATAGATGGAATAGACATTGTTTTAGCATGATTTACCATGATATACCAAACTTTAGTGTGATTTTTCATGATTTACCATGTTCCAGTATTTGTATACCATGAATCTACCATGAATCAAGCATGATTTACCATAGTTTACCATGATATACCAAGTTCTAGTATGATTCACCATGATTTACCCTGCTCTAGCATGGTTTACCACAATTGAACACATTCTAGTATGATTTAATATGATTCTAGCATGATTTACCATGTTGTAGGATGATTTACCATGATATACCACATTCTAGAATGATTTATGATGGTTTTGAACATTAAGATATGAACATTATATGATCGTAGATGGAAAAGACCATTTACAGCTAATACAGGCAATTTACCATAGGAAATACATGGTTTTGAAGCTTTTTAACAGTTATAGCACCACCTATGGTCCGATCTCCATGAAACTTTGCATGCTTCTTCACCATGTTATGACACATATGCTCACCAATTTTTGTGAAGTTCTGATTTTTTATTTATGATTTATAGGCTTTTGAGTGTATTTTGACACGCCCATTTTCTAAATGACCCTGTTACAGCCACCCAAATGCAAAAGTTAAACTTTTTTTTTAATTATTGATCTAGAGAGTCCATAGAATTGTCCTAGACTGGTCTGGTTCCGATCGGGCGAAAAACCTAGGACTAGTTCGCAAAAGTAGGTTTTTAACATATTCGTGAATATTTAATGAACGATTTGATTGACAGCAATGGTTCTAGAGGCAAAGTTGTTCAGCATGAAGAGATCTATCAGATGATATGCATATTGTGGGGATGTGTACCACACCACGTGATTACAGAGCCGTAAAACTCGTTAGTGCCAACTAGTGGCCGATTTCTTTCAAAACTCTTACAGACCTCTTGGGCCATGAGTCGAACATGCCCATCGAGTTTCGCTACGATTGGCCTCCGTTAACCTCGTCTCATAGGTGCTCAAACTTCATTGGCCGATGGTGGCCATGTTTTTTGAGATACGCCAATGTCCTTATATACATACATGGGGCCTTGGACCAAGACACTGCATACCAATTTTCAAGTCAATCGGACTAACGGTCAGGTGGTCATAGCCCTTTTTATGTTTTTTTAATGTTATAGCACCAACTAGTGTTAGATCGACGCATTTTTTTTACTGTGACCCCAGACTGTCCTCATACACGTGTGTTAAGGTTGGTGAAGATATCTCATTTGCTTCTCGAGTTATAGTCATTTTAGTAAAATAGGCTCCGCCCCCAACGTTCATTTTGCGGCCCCTAGCGACCGTGAATCAAAATTTCAACTTTTTTTCGATAATTATTGATCTTGAGAGTCCAGAGAATAGGCCTAGACTGGTTTGGTTCCAATCGGGCGAAAAACCAGGGACTAGTTCGCAAAAGTAGGTTTTGGACAAAATTGGACATAAATTTTTTTTACGTATTTTTTTAGGCCCAAATCGAAATCTGAGATATAAATCTTGTTCGGCTTGAGCCAAGGATCACAGTGGTGTAAAAAGCTTGAGGCTAGGACCTACGAGTTATGAGCAATTTAGTACTTTTGGTTGCTGTAGCGCCACCTATGGGCCATTTGGGGTCATACTCTGATAGGTTCTCCCCAAAAGTGTGGCCTACCATCTGGCCGAGTTTCAAGTCTTTAGGCCTTACGGTTTGGGCTGCACGATGCGTTTTAGGGGAATTTTTTTTCAAATAGCAATTACAATAGGTTTTCAGCACTAAAGTGCTTGAACACCTAAAAAATTCAAATGTTATTCCCTGTGCATGGAAATCAGCTATGATTTTACCTTTGTTAAAAGGTGGTGATACATCTGAGATGAATAACTATAATAAAATTTTTAATTAATTCCAATCAGGCTTTAGATCAGGTCACAGTACTATAACAGCAGCCATGTTGGTCACAAACAATATTAAATGTTTGGATAGTAAACAGCATTGTGCAGCTTTATTTGTAGATCTCTCCAAAGCATGTGATTCTGTAGATCATAAACTTCTGTTGCAGAGACTTAGTTGTGTGGGTTTTAGTGAAGCAGCTCTAAAATGGTTTAATAATTACTTATCAGAATGAACTCAGTGCATATCAGTTCGAATTTTTATTTCAGCAGAACAAACAATTAAAAAAGGTGTCCCCACAGGGTTCTGTTTTAGCACCAATTTTATTTTCTATTTACATCAATGACCTAGGTTGTGGGATAACCTCAGCTAGATTCATCTATACTGTATGCTGATGATACAATAATTTACACAGTAGCACATTCTTTGAACCAAGCCAAAGACCTTCTGCAAGATTCTTTTCGGTCTTTGCAACTGTCTTTGTCAAATAAAAAAAAAAAAATGTAAACACAAAAAATACTAACTATATGCTTTTCACCCGTTGTTGCACTAAAATAGATCGCCCTATTTTAACTTTAGAAGGGGACTGTATAGAAAGAGTAAATTGTTATAAACACTTAGGCATATGGCTGGATGAAAACCTGGGTTTTAATGTACATATTAAAAATATCTTAAAAAAGATTAGACCAAAACTGGGTTTCCTTTTTCGTTTAAAGACATGTTTTCCATTTGAAGCAAGAGAGAGAATCATACAAAGCTGTTTCCTCTCAGTGTTGGATTACGGTGATGTGATTTATATGCATGCAAGTTCATCTTCACTAAAAAAGTTAGATTGTGTATACCATGCTGCCTTACGCTTTGTGACTAGTGCTTCTTCACACACTCATCATTGTCCCTTGTATGAATTGGTGGGTTGGACTTTGTTTCAAAGGAGAAAAATAAACATGTTGATGTTTATTGCTAAGGCATTGTTAGGCAAATTACCAATTTATATCTGTCGTCTTTTATCTTATTACACCTGTAATTATAGCACTAGATCTAGTGCTAAGCTTATTTTAAAGGTTCCTAGGGTACATTCGGAGCTTGGTAAAACTGCCTTCTCTTTTTATGCTCCCTGGTTATGGAACGAGCGGCAGAGTATAATAATGTTAGAAACACTCCTCTCTCAAAAAGTTTTTAAAAATCTCTTATGGACAAATTTAAAAGAAACTTGTGCATGTTTTGTAAAGTAGCTTTTGTTCTGTCATTTTATAGTGCTGGATACAATTTTATGTAATATTTTTAGTTTTATGTTTGTATGTTGTGTATGTGAAACATTTTTGTGCAGCCATTTTGGACAGGACTCCCTGAAAGAAGAGATTGTATACCTCAATGGGACTATCCTGGTAAAATAAAGGATAAATAAATAAAATAAATAAAGCATTTCCAATTTTTTTTTGTGGGCTTGTTCTTGTTCACTGATTTGCTTGCAAGATCTAGCAACACAAATAAAGCAAGGCTTGTACCACTTTCTCTGTGATTTCTTGAACCGCACATACAGACGAGAGATCCATATCTGATGCACGTTAAAATACTTATTTTAATGTGCATCAGAGATGTATCTCTCATCTGTCATTTCTCATATCTCATTTTAGCCTACATCATTAACAAATAGTTGTTCAGTTCGGTTCCGCAAACAATGCGTATAATTTTTATAAATGGGGTTGTCAATACCTGCTTTTTTCAGAAGTTAATTCAGTTGTGGAATGCAGTTGTCACTTCCGTAAATTACTGAACTATGTGTGTACAGAGCAGGATTAAGCATTAAAAGGTGAATTGACAACCGGATTTAGCTGCAGTGTGTACGTGGCCGAAGAAGCCATCAGGAGGTGGTTTCATTTCAAGCTCTGCCATCAGCAACAACAAACAGCAAACAAACTACTTCATCCACAGCCAATATCATGATGGAAGACGAAGGATCAGTGTTGAAAAACATAGAAAATCATTCCTTCACAAAGAGGATATTCACCTGAGAATGATAAAAAACTCAGAACAATCAAAGACCATCAAAATCAATAAGTTATCATTCTTACACTGAACATTGTTATGCACTCGATGCCTTAATCTCTTAAAATGTGTAATGTCCTGAGACTAGTTAAGGCTAGGCCTGGTTTTATCCTGTCTCATCAGCTCCTGTCTTCCATGGCACACTAATAGGAAGAGAAAATATTTTTGTAGAAATCTCCAAAAAAGGACACAAAAGCCTCATGAAGGTATGATAACTGTTGACACCCATGTCGTTCCATGCCATCATAAAATAGAGTGCATAGAGAGATGACACTAACAAGTTAATTTCAAACTGGACAGGAATTTTTGGCTAGACATTCTTCCTGACATGAGACCACTCAGGCATTTGGTCAATTTGGTTCTGATCAAATGGGCCTTGTTTCACTACTGGGACAAAGGCACAGCGTCCTTCCTTATAAAATAAACCTGTTAGTTCAGGACTTAATTGACCTGAACATCTCAGGATGACACAAAGACAAATTAGAAGAGCATTAGAGGAACCAGACACATCAGGAGTCCTCATCTTTCAAATTCAAGAAGCTCTCTCATCAGAGAGCGTTGAGAAAAACATGAACTAGAGAGCCAGTGGAATGGACTGCTTTCCTCTAAATCCATTATGTTTCCCAGCTCTTCAGCCTTTCCATCCTTCTGTGGAGAAAAACAAACTAAAGAAAAGAAGAAAGCAAATGACAGAATTGGATTCTCTCTAAAGCAAGCAGACCCTTTCTGCATCTCCCATCCAACAATAGTTGCCCTTTGTGTGCTGGCAGATGGAGGCCCTTTGAAGCTCTGTTGGCTTGTCGAACATGATTGCGGTCCATTCCATTTTTGGGCTTATTAGAAAGCATCACTCCCATGGTCACAGTCACAGTTGCTGACAGCTCCCCTCCCTCGAACGGTAAAGTCCAGCGAACGCCCCAGATCTGAACTACAAAACACTGACATGAAAGACAGAGGTATCGACATGGAGGAGATCCATAAGAGCAAATGTTGCAAATGAGTTAATGAGATGCATTGAAGAAAAATAAACAGCAGCCGCCTCAGGAACGGCTTTCACAATAACAGTCCTAGAAGCGTGAATAGTACATGTTGGCAAACAAACATGGCCTTGTTTGTTAATCAGCCACTCAATCAGAAAGACACACACCAACCAAGCAGACCCTGATTGTTTGGTCATTTGATGTGAACTGTGGTGCCAAAAGAGAATGTGGACATTTAATTGGAAACAAAACAGTGAAACAAGTGGCACATTGTTTGATAGTATGTGAGCATTAGCAAGCCTCTAAATGTCGAAAGGCCACACAAAACAACTAAGTACACAAATAATGGCCCATTTCTCAGGAAGCAGAAATGCCACAGAGCAAAGCAAGTTCCAGCTGAATAAATTGAAAAGAAACAGGCGACCTGAAACTCAATCAAGCTCTGCTTCAGAATGGACAGTAATAGGATCTTCATGAAGCTTGGAGAGGGTCCCACTGTGTGTTTTGGTGTCAAGGTTTGGTGGATGGGTAAAACTGCTTCTTCTGCATCTGTCAGCCTATCAATCTCTCATGCCAGAACCTTTTGGCCCCTGTTCATGCGGTGGATCAAATTACAGTTTGGCACGAAACTGGAAGCCGCCACGTGTTGAGCTCATTGTCATGGCTGGAGTGCTCATTCCCCGGGTCACTGGCAGGTCTTGCAAGAATAGATGAAGGAAGCTTCCTCAAGAACACTGCATGAAGATCCTTATACATACACCAATATCTATCCACTGAACAGTATATACTTAACAGTATGTACCGTCGTTGTGTTTATGTATTGAGGGTGCTGTGGTTGAGAGGAATGCCGAGCAGGGTAGTTGGACCACTGTGCACTTGAGGATTGTAGATGGTACTATTTCATACTCTAATGAACTCCATGTTAGATTGAGCCAGGACATGGGAACTGGACTTGATATACCTGTCGGATTCATTAAATTCATACATTCCACTGAACAGAAAAGAATTAAGAGGTCCTTCAAAAAACATCCATTCAGGTAATGTGTAATGAGACCAAGCTCATCTAAGAGCACACAACAGAATTCAACATTCAAACAAACAAACAAACTTTATTTCTACCTGCACTTAAAATCACTGCAGAACGTTTCCCAGCGGGGCTTAAATCCATTTAATTATAACCTTCTGGATATTGTCAAACGTTGAATTAGATTGGCAAGTGTGGGGCTAGAAGGGTTTATGAGAGGAATTCACTCTCTGTAGTGAATTATTATAATTTCTTTGTTTGCAGAGGCTCTGAAGGTGTGGGACGGAGAAATACCCTTCTATAGACGTTAGGCTGCTTTCAGAGGTGTAATATTTATATAATAGATATACGAGACTGATCGAGATAAAATGAAGGTGTAAACAACGGGAAAACTCGTTAAAAGGATAAAAAGAGACGAGGCAATCTGTGAAGGTAAACATTTACTCATTCATCCAGCATAGGAGGACCCCGCTAACCATCTGTGGGCCGCCAGCATCCCAGCTAGAGTGGAGCGGGCTAAGCTGTGAAGTGGAAACGTGGAGCCCACCGGCAGTGCTGTGGGTGGAGGAGGTAACATGTAGCAGTAAGCAGATGTCATGTCAAACTGTGAGCCGTTTGAAAAGCCTCTTCAGAGATGGAAATAACAATGGAAAAGTGTCCTTCATAGAAATTATACCATTTTGGTCTCCTGGAAATGGAATGAATATGTAAGAGTGAGATGTAGTGAGAGCACAAATATAGATCCTTTAGTTAGTGCATCTCTATTATTTGAATGAAAGTTCTCTACTTTATTGCTGAACAACGTTCTTCCACATCAACACTAATCAGTTAAACAAGAAGGAAATCAAACAGAGCTTGATCACTACGACCCACTGATCAATATAACATATTTCTGCATGAATATATTCACGTTGTTGTCAAAATTAATATTCGACTGTGAGCGTCTTACAACGGATGCTCGCTGAGGAAGTGTGTTTTGGAGAAGTTTGTGAGGATCAGTGGTGTTTATGTACACATGGGCATCAGATGCTCCAAACAGACATGATTGCTTGTTCTGACAGAGGAAGTGTTCACTGATGACATCGACCCGCCTTCAGATCGCTGAGTTTCCACACATTCAGAATGTTATTACTTGCAGTATTGATTTGGAGAGGAGGGGGACCTTGGAGTAAAAACGGTTGGGAACCACTGTCCAGCACTATTACAAGCGGAAAAATTGTATGGGGTAAGTTAATCTGATAATAACATGCATATTCCTTCATACAGTAAGGTCTGAGAAAGAGCGGATTTCTTCTGGCTGTCTGTTCCATGTTCAATCTACAGTACACAGTTTTTTATCTGACAGAGAAACAACAGAATTATACTAAATATTCACATCATTCACACACTTTATAAGATGTTTATCTTATAAATTTATGTATTTATGTATGGAAACTGTCAGCAGTGGTTTAATGTAACAAAGTAATAATACTTTGTTACAGTACTTTAGTATTTTTTGGTAGAATCTGTACTTTATTTGAATTTTTATATTTCTTTCAACTTTTACATTTACTCCACTACATTTCCTAAATAAAATGTATACTTTTACTCTGATACATTTCCCCAAAGCATATTCGTTACTTACTACAAAATAAAGTCGGAAGAACACAGACTTCTAGCAAGCATGTGCAAACAAGTGCTTGCACAACCGCGTCTGATTGGTTGCGTCCATTTTTGGAGTGGCTGAGAAGCGTGCGCTGTCATTATACAGTATGAGAGTGCCCTCTAGAGGTGAAATAAAAACGATCACTGACGCCTCGTGGTGTTTGTTTTGACACGTGACATGAGGCTGGGTGCTGCACAGAGCGGGACACTTCAGAAGTTTAAAACAGACAACAAAATGGTATGTTATACATTGTACAATACAGTACATGTTTTCCTATCATTATTAAGTAATTATTTTGTTGACTAGATGCTGCATTGGTGGAGAACAGCAGATTGTTTCCGTCGAGGCTGAGAGGATGCTAACATTAGTAGCTTACCTCAAGCGGTTAAAACAATGTGACAAAAAAAGTCTGATCCAAATGTTTAATGTCATGACTGTTACCATCTATTTGCATTAGTTTCTATCCATTTGTTCACTTTTATGCATTCGTTATCCAGCGAAGTTGCATATTTAAATAGCACATAGACAAAGCAAACTGTATCCTCATGCAGCCGACAGAAACATAAATCAGAAATGCATTCGATTTCAGTTCTTTTTTCATCGTCACTGTAACATATTTTGATTAGATAATCAAGTGCTCTAAAATAGAATTAAATAACGTCTGAAAGTATACATATAATATACATATGTGTCTAAGGCCTTTGTGTAGATATTTAAAGACGACCATCTTTAAAGGGTAACTAAACCCTAAAACAACTTTTTTTAGCAAATATATTATTTGCAAATTTTTTGATAGTTCACTATATTAACTATATATTTTTATTTTTACTATGTGCCCATAATTCCTTGCTGATTTTGTGAGATGTTGAACTGTGGGACAAGGAACCAAGAAAAAAAACAAAAAAAAAAACAACAACATTTGATTACATTTCATATCTCATATGTGAAACTTGTATAATATAATAAAGAACCTTGAATCACAGTTTTTATATATTGTGTACTCAGATTTACCACCACAAAACACTCAAATACACTCTCCCACATCAAATATATTCAATTGAGTAGGGCTGCAACAACAAATCGATAAAATCAATAATAATTGATAATGAAAATAATTGACAACAAAATTGGTTACTAATTAGTCGCATTTAAGAGTTTTGCATGAAGCCAGTCACAACATTAGTGAATAACATTTGTATTGACAAAACGCATATGGAAAATAGCAGAGGACACAGATGCTGCACCCCAATTCCCATACTATCAGTCCTAAACAGTATTGGAAATTAGAATTAGTGTCACAAATCAAAGATATCAGGATGGTCTACTTTTTACAGTTAGAATACGAAGTGCAGATCCGTGCACACTCTAACAGCTAATATTGCCGCTTTGGATGAGGATTCGATTATAACTACAAACACAAATAAAAAGTGTTTAAAAAAACTACAAACATGGTGGATGTGCGAGTTGAAGGTTAAGTAGAGAGGTTTAGATGAAGGGGTTTGAGTGATTAATAATCAGTAACTATCCTGAGGAAAATATATTTATTTAATGTTATACATATTATATCCACAACAGCATTGTAAAACTTTCGTAAAAATATGTTTGGTCATTAACTTTTAAATGCATCATTATGCAAATTGCAAACCGAGGAGAGTTCTCCGCTTGAAAGACCCATGGCTGGCAGATTAACGTGCTGCATTTATTTCCAAAACGGTAGGAAATTTAATTAAATTGAATGTGGAGGATTTTAACTGTGACTAGATGATTGACAGGGCAGTTTAAACGATGATAGGATGCAGGGTGAAAGCTTGCCTACACTTCTGCTACACACTCAAAAGCATGTACTTTTTCTGTACAAAAACAGTACATACTTTTAGGGCATAGTATAAGTAGGTGAATTGGGACGCAGCAAAAGTGAGCAGCTGCAGGAAAGGTGCATGACCCAAGTGGTCCAAAACATGAGAATGCTTTATATTAAGCGCTTCAAACAAGTCTTTACCGTGGCTTTACACGTGGCCTGTCGTGCTGTGACAGACGCGTGTGCTGTTTAATGCTTTTGAAACTTGTTTTCCTTAGCTCATGACTTAGATTTTAAGATTACATCCTTATCTGTTAGAAAGTCAAGCAAATATTTCCATTTTGCATAACCAGACTTCACCTCACAAGCACTAGTGAGCGCATGCATGTCAAGAAGACGGAACTATGTAGAATAGGAGAGCAATAACTCTGAGGCTCCATTTAAGTCCAATTTTTATGCCCTTCTCTCACTAACTTCCAATTAGTAGACATAATTAGACATAATTAGTAAACATAATTGTTTATGCACAAATTAATTCATTTGTGCATAAACAAATGAATTTGTTTTACGCACCATTCTATAGGCCTGCATATTGTACCCATCCATGCAGTCTAGCATAGATAAGATAGTCTCGCTTTTTTCTACAAGCTTGAGCAACATCATGTTGCACATACTGAGATAGCCTTGAGCAACAAGCAAGTTGCCAATACCCGGATAATGTTAAAGCAACAAGTATGTTCCTGATAACAAACAGAGCTTTAAGCAACAAGCATGTTGCAGATACCTGGATAAACAAACAATGAGGATAAAAGGAAAAGTTGTTTCAACTGCATTGAAGACACTTTTGAAAATGAAAGGAGGGTGAATATTAGTCAGATGTGATGAGGATGCTTTGATCTTCCTCGGGAGCATGTGGGGTGGGCTGATCTTGCTCTTAAGGTCCGGTCACATTAGTGAAAGAAGGTGCAGTGTCAGTAGTACTGCTTCCTCGGAGGCCAGTACCAAACCAAGCAGTTATTATTAGTCAACACCGCAAATTTTCATGTTCAAGGTTCAACAAACTTGTATCCGATACAAATTTCAAGTGGGGAACACATCCTTCACGTGAAATCCCCAATCGTGTGGATTCCTATTGAGCTGACTGTTTTTTTTCGATGGATTTTCACCATTTAATTAGCTCCTGAGCAACACAATGCCACTGAATGATACTTAAATAGGAATGCTGTGATAGGCGTTGTATTCCTATAGGTAGACATATATCAGCTGAGCATCAGCTAATGAGAGCTTGACTAATGTGACCTGTATGTCAAGCACAATGGACGGCCCGTTTTCACTGTTGGCACAGTTTCCTGTCTAACTGAGTGAATTGTGTTTGTAGTTTAGTATAGCTTTGTTTTTAAAATCTATTTTCTATCTTTCCTGCCGTTTATGTTGCTTAATATAATTTAATCATCACGATATATCTGATATTATCTTATATTGTCCATCACGTTGTTCTGACATCACTAGCTTTCATCTAAATCACTATCACAATGCGCTAGCTTTCGCTAGCCTGTTAACCTGCCATCCGTGATTTCCGTCTTTTTTCTCTCACGCCTGCACCTTATACAAGTGCATCGAACAACTGTGGTGAGTTGGATCAGTCAACAAACACGGTGAGTCATGTCATCTCCTGTAATTCTCACTTGAACTGCCTGCCACGTGTATAGTATAGCCTTGTCTGTCAGCGGTGAGAGTTACACATGTGATAAATGCAGGGAGATAGTCAGACTGACGGAGAAGATTCCAGAGTTAGAGACACGCATCCAAAATTTGATCGAGGATAGTAAGAGTGCAAGGGCTTTAGATACTGCTTTGGATGCGACTAGCTTAGTAAAGACTGTACATTGTTCGGTTCCGGCTGTAGAGCCCGTGCAGCAGGGCAACTGGGTGACCGTGAGACGCTGTAGTCACAGGACAAAACACCGCTCTTCCGTTCTGATAACAACATTAAATAGGTTCTCCCCTCTCAGTGGAACACCCACTGAGAATCCTGTTGAAAGTGCCCTAGTTATTGGCGATTATATTACACGGAACGTGAAAATAGAGACACCAGCCACCAATATTCACAGGAGCCAGAGCGCCTGACATCAAAGCAAATTTAAAAGTGCTGGCTAATCTTAATTGTAAATTCTCTAAGATTATTTTTCCCGATGACACTAATGATGTTCGACTCTGTCAGTCGGAGATCACTTAAATTAACATTAAAGAGGTGTGTGAACTCGCAAGTACAATGTCAGACACTGTAATATGCTTTATAATGCTAATATGCTATATGCTAATAAGTGATGAGATACTTAGCGTGAAAGGCCGTATCCGGATCAGATGAAGGACCTGCGCCTAGACACGGGCACAACGCATCCATAAGTGTCAGCAGAGATTGTGTCAACTAGACTCTCCCCTGTGAAGGCCTCATCGACACGACAGGCTACACTGATCCTCAACAAACTCGTCTCCATACCGACGTGATGACTCCGATCTTGAACCAGATGGAACTGGATAATATTCTGAATGTTCTGATCCAAACTGACTTCTGACCTTATAATGCTGCCTGAATCATAATCATACACCGTTCGTTCGTTGGCCAGAGGAGAACTGGACCCCCGACTGAGACTGGTTTCTCCCAAGGTTTTTTCTCCAATTTGTCACCTGATGGAGTTTTGGTTCCTTGCCACTGTCGCCTTTGGCTTTTGGCTTGCTTAGTTGGGGACATTTAATATTCAACAATATTATTAATCTGCCTGCATTGACACTAGTATATGAACTGAGCTGGATGATGACATCACTGTTTACTCCAGAGCGGATATATATGTAAATGAACTAAATAATAACTTTTTTTTTTACAAAAATGAACCATCACTGAACTTAAGCTGGACTATGACGCTATTTTTTGTTGCAGTTTTTTTTCCTGTTATCTCTGTAAAGCTGCTTTGAAACAATCTGTATTATAAAAAGCGCTATATAAATAAAAGTGACTTGACTTAGCAGACTATCCTGGCTGTCGAAGTGGTGTCCGCAGAATAATATAGGGTTCATAGACAATTGGAAAAGTCAGACCTGACCTGTTGAAAAGAGATGGTATTCATCCCTCCTGGGACAGTGCCGCTCTTTTCTCTAGTAATATGGCACATAGCTTTAGAGTTGAACCTTGAATAACTGGAGTAAGAGAGTGAAAACTGATCACTGAACACGGAGGGGCGGCATATTTTCGGCGTATATTTTCTGCCTTTTTCTCTTTCGGACAAAAACAGAAAATTCCATTTTGGGACGCCGAAATTTCAGTGCATCCCTACTTAACTTGCTTAAGCTGGACTATGACACTATTTAGGGGCCAAGCACCGAAGGTGCGGAGGCACCTATTGTATCTGTTCCGGTTCTTATTAGGGGCCAAGCACCGAAGGTGCGGAGGCACCTATTGTATCTGTTCCGGTTCTTATTATTATTATTATTATTATTATTCCGACTGGGCGTCTATGGCAGCCCCTAGAACCGTGTACGGGAAAGTTGTTCCAGTTTGACATTCTGACAGAGGACAGTCCCAACAGTAAGTGCACCAATTTTGGTGTCTCTAACTCATTCCCTCTAGCGCCACCACCTGTCCAAAGTTTCAAAATCACTATGCTAATAACTTTTGAACCGTTTGGCCTATCAACAAAATTATTTTTTCCTCTGATTCCTGAGCTCATGACGATTCGATTGCACCCAATGACGTCATTTTCCGTCATAAAAATATGGCCGCCATTTTGAATTGTCCAAAAAACCTACTTTTGCGAACTCGTCCTAGACGGTTTGTCCGATTCTCACCAAAATTGCACCAGATCATCTCCAGGCATTGGCGACAAAAAGTTATGGAATTCAAGTCGATTCATCAAACCGCTTTCGATAAACGCGCAAACAAATTTTACGTAGCGCTTGCGAAAACAGACGTAAGGCTGTATCTCCGCAACGCTTAATCGTATTCAGACCAAACTTGGTACATGTCATCACAAGCATGACCTGAGGCTACATGCTGCGTTTCGGCGCAGTGCCACCTACTGGTCCGGAGATATGAAAAACGGCTATTTTCGCTCATAACTTCTGAATGGTTTGTCCAAAAATCATAAAAGTGGTCTCTTTAGATTCAGGGCGTCATGCCGAGTCGACTGATATCCAATTTTCCCAGATCGGCCATTTTGGCTGTCGGCCATTTTGAATTATGTGCTAAAATGCTGTATTTTTTGAACGCATGAACGAATTGTTACGAAACTCGGTATGGGTCATCAGTACGATGCCCTGAAGGAGCCTGAGAAGTTTCGAAACAGCGCCACCTAGTGGTAAAATTTATTTTTCAAATGCTTATAACTCTGGCTGTGGTTGACTTATTTTCACGGGAGTCATCTCGTTGTGGTCCTGAATCGTTGCCGAGTCCAGAGATACCAAATATGCTAGGTTTCGACTTACGGTTTGTGTAGCGTTGTGATTTAGCGCTTAAAAAACATTTGCTGATATCTTCGAAACCGTTAGTCCGATTGAGACTAAACCACCGTCAGAAGTACGCAATCATAGCTTGTTAACTATACGCTAATGCCCAAATGTGAAAATATTGATAGTAAGGGGTAGAGTAAAATTCAATAAAAGTCGTGTGTCAGTCATTTTTTACGTGTTTTTCCATATAAATGTCTATAACTCCGAAGCGAATTGAGATATTTTCATCAAATTTGGCACACACATGTATGGGCTCAGTCTGAGGACACATGAAAAAAATTGTGGGATTTTGCCTCTTGTTGGCGCTATAATAGAAAAAAACATGAAATTCCCATTGACTTCAATACAGTTTTGTGATGTAAAATGCTATACTTAATGAATGCATTGCTGTAACATTAGGAAACTCATAATTTGCCACCAGCACCATCCCCTGAAGGTACTCAAAAGATTTCGAGACAGCGCCACCTGTTGGTCAAAAGTTAAAATTAAAATTCCAAAAATGCTAATAACTTTTGAAAAAATATGCTTATTGTAATGACACTGGTCTTAACAGATTCCTTGGGTCATGCTGAGAACATAGATACCAAGTTTGACGTATTTGGACGAACTTCCTGTCCGCCATCTTTATTTACTTTCAAAACCTTCTTTTTCGAACTTCTCCTAGACCATTCGTCCGATTTTCACCAAAATCAAATCATATCATCTCCAGACCATGCCGACTAAAAGTTATGGATTTCGTGACGATAGACGAAACCTTTTTCGTATACCACAGCATCAAAGTTGAGGCATGCTGCCAAAATGACTATTTAGGCTTTATCTTTGCAATGCCTTCACATTTTGACACCAAACTTTGTATGTGTCATTGTCACCTCACTCTGATCACAATGCATTGATTTCACAACTGCGCCACCTATTGGTCGAAAGTGATAATCCATTAAATCATACTTTTAGTTAATGTATATGATTTTTCAGCCATTTTACCAAAATTCTCTTAAAATGTCCTTAATTGCTCCTTGCTGCAGTTGATCTGCCACTCCAACCCATGATGGCATCTGTTGCCGCTTCCTGCGCTTGGCCCTATATGGCTGCTTGCAGCTATATTTATTATTAGGGGCCATGCACCGAAGATGCGGAGGCACCTATTGTATCTGTTCCGGTTCTTCTTCTTCTTCTTATTATTATTCTTCCGACTGGGCGTCTATGGCAGCCCATAGAACCGTTTGCGGGAAAGTTGTTTTGGTTTGACATTCTGATAGAGGACAGTCCCAACATCAATTGCACCAATTTTGGTGTCTCTAACTCATTGCCTCTAGCGCCACCACCTGTCCAAAGTTTCACTTTTATTATGCTAATAACTTTTGAACCGTTTGGCCTATCAACAAAATAATTTTTTCCTCTGATTTCTGAGCTCATGACGATTCGATCGCACCCTATGACGTCATTTTCCATCATAAAAATATGGCCGCCATTTTGAATTGTCCAAAAAACCTACTTTTGCGAACTCTTCCTAGACGGTTTGTCCGATTCTCACCAAAATTGCACCAGATCATCTCCAGGCATTGGCGACAAAAAGTTATGGAATTCAAGTCGATTCGTCAAACCGCTTTCGATAAACGCACAAACTAATTTTACGTAGCGCTTGCGAAAACAGACGTAAGGCTGTATCTCCGCAACGCTTAATCGTATTCAGACCAAACTTGGTACATGTCATCACAAGCATGACCTGAGGCTACATGCTGCGTTTCGGCGCAGTGCCACCTACTGGTCCGGAGATATGAAAAATGGCTATTTTCGCTCATAACTTCTGAACGGTTTGTCCAAAAATCATAAAAGTGGTCTCTTTAGATTCTGGGCGTCATGCCGAGTCGACTGATATCCAATTTTCCCAGATCGGCCATTTTGAATTATGTGCTAAAATGCTGTATTTTTTGAACGCATGAACGAATTGTTACGAAACTCGGTATGGGTCATCAGTACGATGCCCTGAAGGAGCCTGAGAAGTTTCGAAACAGCGCCACCTAGTGGTACAATTTATTTTTCAAATGCTTATAACTCTGGCTGTGGTTGACTTATTTTCACGGGAGTCATCTCGTTGAGGTCCTGAATCGTTGCCGAGTCCAGAGATACCAAATATGCTAGGTTTCGACTTACGGTTTGTGTAGCGTTGTGATTTAGCGCTTAAAAAACATTTGCTGATATCTTCGAAACCGTTAGTCCGATTGAGACGAAACCACCGTCAGAAGTACGCAATCATAGCTTGTTAACTAAATGCTAATGCCCAAATGTGAAAATATTGATAGTAAGGGGTAGTAAAATTCAATAAAAGTCATGTGTCAGTCATTTTTTACGTGTTTTTTCATATAAATGTCTATAACTCCGAAGCGAATTGAGATATTTTCATCAAATTTGGCACACACATGTATGGGCTCAGTCTGAGGACACATGAAAAAAATTGTGGGATTTTGCCTCTTGTTGGCGCTATAATAGAAAAAAACATGAAATTCCCATTGACTTCAATACAGTTTTGTGATGTAAAATGCTATACTTAATGAATGCATTGCTGTAACATTAGGAAACTCATAATTTGCCACCAGCACTCTGATCACAATGCATTGATTTCATAACTGCGCCACCTATTGGTCGAAAGTGATAATCCATTAAATCATACTTTTAGTTAATGTATATGATTTTTCAGCCATTTTACCAAAATTCTCTTAAAATGTCCTTAATTGCTCCTTGCTGTAGTTGATCTGCCACTCCAACCCATGATGGCATCTGTTGCCGCTTCTTGCGCTTGGCCCCGGTAATGGCTGCTTGCAGCTATATTTTCTTCTAGATCTGCTGTACAGCCAAAACAAATCGTGTTGCATTATTTTCATTGTATCGCTATCATTGTAAAGCTGCATTGAAACAATCTGTATTGTAAAAAGCACTATATGAATAAAGGTGACTTGACTTGCCAAAACTGATGCTATATGCTTGATCTAAAATACACATTTTGCCAAAATATTTCTTTGAATTGTATGTTCAGAGTGAATGTGTGTTCCTCATGCATCGTACAAGCTTTTGTTTTTGTCTAATAATTTTTATTTAGTCATTTTAAATTCTGCTTTGAAATGGTTAGCAATCAGTTTTTTTTTTTTTTTGGTTTAAAATGTAATGTTTTATATTTTAACCTTTTTTGCATATGCTATTGCATAGCACATAGCCTACAGAAATACATTCATTGAATAATCTACATATTAATCAATTATTAAAATAATCATTAGTTGCAGCCCTACACTTGAATGAAGTGTGCATCCCCTTTCAGAATCTGCCAGACATTTAGAATTTAAATAAAGAAAATGTCATTAGTTTTTTTTTTTTAGTTCTGCCCTAATGAAGCTTTTTTACATAATCTATTCCACAACACAATAATAACTGAACTGACTCAAATGAGCCTCTGCACATTCTTTGGTTTTCCAGCATCTTCTTTGAGCTCTTCCCAGCAGTGACTATATGATGTTGAGATCCATCTTTCACACTAAGAATGATCGAGTAACCCATACACAACTATCACAAAAAATCCAAACATTCACTGGTGCTCAAGGAGGAAACACACAAGGCAATTAGATGTTTTCAAGAAGACACAATAAGAATTTGCAATTTAATAATTTTAAATTTCTAATTTGTCAGATATTATTGTGTCTTGGGTAATAGATATCAATATTTTTTTATGTGAAAACGCTTCAGGCTAGAACTAAAAAACAATGTTATTTTATGATACCTCTTAATTATTTACAGTACATATTTATTTTTTTAATGTTGAATGGGTGTAGCGTCTGAACCAATCACACACAAATTATTCATTATATTTAATGAATAGTCCGGCAAACTCACTCTCCCTACTAAGATATGTGGCCAACTTCCCCCGAAACTAACACCACTGGCAGAACTCAGTGTCCTGTTACATAGATAAGGATTTTTACAACCTCAAAAAGGAAATTCCTGAGAGATGTGACACTCACTTAATTCTCCTGAGAAGGAGAAATAAACCCTGTTAATCCTATATATTCTATATATATATATATATATATATATATATATATATATATATATATATATATATATATATATATATATATATATGTATATATAACCACTTGAGAAATGTATAAACATGTATCTAATTTTCACATCTCGTGATTTTCCTTATGATGTTGTTTTGGCCTATGTTTTCTTGTAAACTCTAATGGGTTAATGTTTCAGACTTTGCATACAAATATGTGTAGCATATTTGGTCTCTATAAACTCCAATCTTCGTTCCCCATTTGTTAATTTACATTACATTTTGCTAACTTTGTGACGCATGGGTATTATAAGAATCTTGAAGATTCTTTTTCTTAAACACCCAATGAAATTACAGATCCAAATGTCCTGCTCTAACACAAAGGGTCGTAAAATTTTCCCTCCCAAGGAAACACTTCTTATTGGCTCACAGACCCCCAGAGGGTGTGACATCTTCATGTTAAAAATCACTGATCACAAGATCAGTGCTCTCTTGCTCCTGCTTCTCGACTGCTGGTTGATGTCTGGGGGGACCCCCCACCAGGGTGTGACCACAGCCTGCTATGCCTTCACTCTCCTAACAGAGTCAGACTGTATTTTCTTCATTTCAACTCAGAAGAAAACTACCACTTTACCATCACTGAATGGGCAACCAACTACACCGACTTCCTCACTCCTTGGTTGCCTGCATGGCCTCTCCGGCCCAGGGCCGGCAGGTCACACAATCTGCATGTGCTCAGCCATGTGCTCATGGAGAGAGAGAAAACCTCCAACCAGAACAGAGTCGAACTACTCATGCAAGTTCATCATCTTCTTCATCCAACGGAGAAGAAAACGATTGCAACTTCAACATTTGACACTCACAGAACCGTCAACGACTTCAATTTCCAACAACTTCAAGAATTGTGTCCACTGCAAAGCCATGCAAGTATCAATTTAAGAAGATGCTTTGAAAATGATAATATTGATGGTTCTTTTCACAGTTCCCTTTCCGGTTTCCAGTTCCATGCTATCACTCACCCTTTTAACTATAAACATGTATTTATGTATGCATGTTTGTTTAGTTATGTTTGTGATTTAGTTAATAAAACTTGTGCACAATATGTATTTGGCTCTGATTCACTGCTTGCAGACAACGTCTCTTTTACGATTTTGATCTTGTTACATGCTCAAAGCGCTGTACATGCTAAGAAACAATTATTTTCCGTAGCCATGGAAGATACCCCTTTTCTTAGAATAAATGAATAATCAAAAGAGTTTGTTGGACAAACTGATTAATTGATTGTAATATTAAGTTAGCTACATCAAGTTAATACCATTAACTGACCAAAATATTCATAATTAATCATAACCAGTTATTATTGATTATTAATATTTCCCCTCTGAGCTGACTCATTACATGGGGTTGTAAATATATGATCACAACACCACATGCTCTGTATTTTTTCACTTTAAGTTAAAGCTTCAACAAATAAAAAACCCTCCATTTAACCTCAAACACAAAGTTTCCACCTCTTCCCTCCAAACGGCACTGATGAGATATCAATTACAGTCAAGTGTCATTGATGAACTGTGCCAACCTTATCATTTAGTCATCTATGGAGCATTCCCAGACCGTAGATTGATCCAATCACACCCTGGGTATGTGCCATTCATTCAAGTGAGAGCAGGACACATGAAAGAATGAGGACACAACCTACTAATGCAAGGATGATTAATAAATCTCAAGATCAATTTCATAGTCTATGCTGCATTCTGTTGATGGGTGAACAAAACTTTATTAAACATTTATAGCACCTCCCATTCTTAGTGCTTTGTTACTTTTAATATGACAGTTCAAATTCTGTCGATTTTGTCACGAAATTCAAACAACAAATGATGTTTTGGCACTCTTTAGTACAGTGTGACAGGTCACCTCAGTTCAAGCAGCAACACAGATCAAGCACACATGAATTATCATCTCTTCCTTAGTACAAAATAAACATGAATGAACAAAAGGTATGTAGAAAGATACAGTACACATTACTCAAATGTATCATGCCTCATGTAATCGCTCAATCAGTTTCAACGGGGGAAAGACGGCAATAAAACAGCTTGTGAACAATGTCACTTAATGTAACATATACCTCTGGAAACCCATTCAGTTGCCATAAACTCATTAGTTAACCATAAATAATTTATGAGGAAATTTTTGATAAATATATGCACTAGATTACATATTCATTATACTTTTACTCAACTGTTAGTGATGTCTTCATTAATGTTTGTTTGAATAATGAAAAATATAATGAAAACAAGTTATTACAGCCATCGTTTATATTTCAAAACATGGAAATGAAAAATTAATCCCGGTACATCACTGCAATTCATGAAAATAATAATAATAGTAAGCAAAATTAGGCTGTCACCTTTCAAAGCAGCATTCACATCCTCAATGTCTTAAAATGCTGTTAAAATGTGAGGAAGGCAGCTCACTAGGACAGCAGAGGACAGGCCAGATTCAAAACCTAAATGAGAATGTGTAAGAGACGTCAACCTTTTAACAGATCTGCACAAACGTCATAAATCAGACTGCACTGACTTAATTACAACCAAATCCAAAACAAGGTCCACTGTGTAAACACTACTTTAAGGTTAAAAATACAAACAGTCTGTCTGCCTCTCATTGCAAGCAGACAGAGGTCAAATGTACCCAAATGTGGTGACATTTTGGTCCCCAAGTGAGTTTTGCGGATTTAAAAAATTGAGTGAATGTTAATCTGAACATATGAACAAAAACTAAACATGTCAGCTCCAATGATGATGATGATGATAGCTGGATCAAACACTAGTGAGCTGATGTGTGCTGTCATCTGAGAGAAACTCCAGACACAAATTATTGAAGATAAACACACACGCATGTGTGTGTGTGTGTGTGTTCTAGTTTACTGTAATGTTTTATTCACCTACTTGTGTAGAGTTTTTTTATTTTATTTTAAATACTGACCTTAAAGTGTCTATGTCAGCAAATCACTAGGTTTGGGACAGAGCTCTAGTGTTTCATTGTGTACTTGAAACAGAAAAGTAGAGCCGACTATCTGAGAGAGCAGATGTTCCCACATATAAGACACAAGAGGTTGATCCCACTCCAATCTAGATGTGAAAAATCACACAGATTCATATACATTCGACGTGGAATGCAGCCAAATAAGACACTTTACATTTCTCTTTCTGTCTCTTTTAATTGATGTTCTGCTCTTTGCACACAAGCACAAATACACCGCCATCACCAGCTAAAGAAGAGCTCCAAACATGTGGACTTAAGGGATACAATAGCTGTCAAACACTGGGCCGTACAGCAGCTGGCCTGATCTGAAACTCATATTTGAACAGATGTGTTTAAATTACACCTCTCTATGTCTGTCAGCGGCATGTGTGTGGACTGTGAATGCAGCCAGAGATGAGGACAGATGGATCTTCAGATAGATGGCGCTTCAGGGGACTGTATCTGGGAGTGAGAAAGGTCAGTTCTCATGGATCATCTACTGCAGAAACTAAGCACAAAAACTCTCTCGATCTGTCCTGACTCCTGCTTTCATTCTCTAACTCCACTCGTCTCAGTGTTGAGATACAACCAGACAAAACACTATCATCTCTCTCACACACACTCCTTAACGTGTCTCTCTCGCTCTCTCTCTCTGTACAATCACACTCTTAAATGGCTTCAATCTAGTTTTTGTTAGTAGCTTATAATGAAGCTTTTTTAAAGGGCAGCTGGACTGTCCTCCAAATGAGCGAAATGAAGGTTTCTGAAGCAGCACTGCTCTCTGCGGGCCACACGGGTTCAGTCTGCATGAGCAACATATGGGAGGGACGTCTGAACTTGTGTGTGGTTTGCTCACCCCTCGCAGGGTGGGCAGGTTTCTAATTAAAGCTGCAGTCCGTAGCTTTTTTAAGTTAAAAATAATCCAAATTAATTATTGAAAAAAAAAACATCTTCAGCCAGTGTTCAAAACTATCTGCTTGCCATAGCTAGATTCAAAACGGTTAGCTTGTAATAATGATTTTAATTCCAGTGGTACTGGTGGGTTTTGCGGGAAATTCGAGCATGTCTTTGCGTCATTACGTCACACCCGTACACATAAAGAAGGAGTTTTGGCTAGCCGGCTATACTGCGCGTGAGGAGATGTAGAGATAGGCTTTTCTCGCAGCACTTTACATGATTAAACTTATGGCGGATCCAGAAAGATCCAGACAACAATCATCAGTGTCAACTGGAGATCAACCAGTTATAAAACCCAAAAGACTTCGTACTTCGGATTTAAGGTGGAAAGAGAAAGAAACCGTCTCATGCGAACACAAGGATACACATCAGTGGGGCTTTTGAAAGGTGCGTGAACTCCTCCCGAAGGGGTTCGAAACGGAAGAAGAGACAGCTTTTTCTGCTGAACAAGTAAGACATTTCAATAGTTCAATCGTGTAACAGTACGTTTTCTTAATTCACACAGTTATGGAGTTTCCTTTGTTGTGCCTTTCTCGTTTAGCTATTATGGAGAATATGAATTCTGAACTACACAGGTAATCATAAAACACATTAAATAACGTTAGTCACGCAATGCTGATGTTGTTAACATGAACAATTTGAGAACAAAGTAGGCTATGATTTGCACGGTTGCTGTAAATCGCGCTGATTAAATCTAACGATCGCTTGTCATGTCGAATGCTTTTCCCCCCTTTAGTTGATCAGAACAAAAATGGATGTTACTTACTTGTTCAGAAGACATTTTCCGGTGAAAATTCTTATGTTGGTCAAGCTTTCAAAAAGTGAATCTGTGATTCTGAATGACAGTATCCACACAGCGCGGTGATTGACAGCAGCACTCGCCTCAAAACACTGTGTTCATCCGCGCTGTTTCATGCCGATTTACAACCCACGTAAAGATGATAATTCCGCGAATCACTGCAGTTACAGATTTCGAACAGAGATGGCGACAAAAAGGGAAAAAGCTACGGACTGCAGCTTTAAAGGAACACATTGAGCTGTCTCTGCGCATTTCCTGCTGGCTCACGCACACCAGCATCGCTGAGCTCTCATGGCCTATCACTCTCACAGTCTCTTCTGTGGTTTCAATCAACACTTGTTTTTAACTCATGGAAAGGGACCTTTGCTGGTTTTCACACACTTCTTAGAATACATATGTATCGTGTTCTTTATTTTTGAACACCTCTCCAGTGGTCCAGGGTTATGTTCTCAAGTTTCAAAAATGATAATCATCGTCCTGTCAAGAGAAAGATCATCTTAAAACTCGCTTCACGGTTTTTATCAGCCCTGAAATTCACAGAGGCTCGGTTTCATGCTAACACTCACAGCTGAGGCAGCAGCAAACTCCCTCAAAAGTGCTGGATCAAGGTGTCCAAGTTAGGAGAGAAAAATTGAGGTATCCAGGCCAGACGGCCATCATTAAAAATAGAAGCAGAATAGATGACAGGCAGCCCTGCAAAAAAATTACCCTCTTGACAAGTGCACTTCTCCATTAGGCTTGGGCTCTTCAGGGTTATTAAAGGTTCCTCTCATTCACAGGTGCTGGATTAATGGATTTTTTTTGTTGGCTTCCTGCCTAAAGGCGTCTTCTAAGCTTCCCCTCAAGACCTCATGTCCTGTGAGAGCAGCATGGTGAGTGTTGATCATTGTGTTGATCACTTGTTGAGCTCGCACATATGTGCTCCTTTCTGATAATAATTGTACTGTAGTGTATTTCAGATTTCGAAGTCCAGAAGAAACCGTAATCTAAAGCTCATAGAATTCCAGTGTACGTGTATCCAGATCGTAAAGACTTCTCCAGTGCACAGGGATCAAACAAAAATGAAAAGATTGGTGACATGGCAAAGTCACTGTCATGTCAGCAGTGGACTGTCTTTCAGATTGAGCTTGAAAAACCTGCAAAAAAAATCTACTCAATGAGTTTCTTATTTACCATGCAGTTAAAATATCTAAAAATCACTGAACCAAGATCAATGTATACTTGTAAAGCAATGCTGCATAAGGTATTGTTATCAAGTGAAGTAATCTTTATTTCTATAGCGCTTTATACATACAGATTGTTTCAAAGCAGATAAACAGGAAAATAATGATTCAGTGATGTGAACAGACTTCAAATCTGCTGTAAAGCAGCTCTAAAAGACAATAGTAAACAGTTTCTCCTTCAAGGACATCTGAATGTTTTTCAAAAACCCATCAAAAGCAGCAATATCAGCATTAAGTCTCTTCTCTGCAGCCAATGCATCTGTACAGTATGTGCATTAAAGGGGCATTCGGCAACTCTAGCTATTTCTTTGCTAATTTTCACTTTTGTTGTCGCATGTTTTGTCAACGAGCTCCCCCTACAGCTGTGGGGCGTATATTTCACAACAATGTCGTGAAAAAACTCACTTGCGGCCCCTCCTCCTCCTTTCTACCGCTGCTCATGTGCATTTGTTATTATCGGAGCCGGCCAACTTTATCGTGTGGAGCTATGTCTACCGAGGTGGGTAATACATCATACACATTGAGGGCGGCATGTGTGTTTATGTCGAATTGCCATAAAGCAGTTTGTGTTTCTCGCTCGTTCTCGCTTCTCTCGAGACTTCCTATTTCCAACTTACAGGGACGTTAAATCCTCATGTTGCAAGGTTGGTTTTCAGCCTAGGAACGTTGGTGGGAGCTGGGAAAGTCACCATTCTCACCAGAACAGGTTATTAAACCATCCAAATGATTTCTAAACGGTTTTATTAAGTTGAAATAGTTGCAGAATGCCCCTTTAACATGCGTGTCTCTTTCTCTTTCTCTCTTTCTCTGTCACATTTAAAGGCTGTAGCTTGAAAGTATTTCCAAAGGTCAAAAGTCATTTAGATTAAAAATGTGCTAAGCTCAGACAACGGTTTCTTAGGGAAGCGATGTGATAAAAAGATCCGTCTTAGATGAGCTGCTCAAATGATTTCCAGTGCAGAGGTCACAATCAGCCCACTAAATAATTAAAGCTCAAAGCAATCCGTTTACCATTTAAAAAAAAAAAAAAAAAAAACAGGAGCTTGATGTCTCAATGGCGCTCTGTGCACGCTTCATTAGTCCAGCCAGAGGAGGATAATGGGGCAGCTCGGCTATGGGTGAAGTGGGACGGTGGGATCACAATATATACTTTCAATTAGCTGTAGTGAGAGCTGGGTATAAACCGCCCGCTATAACTGCGTTTACACCGGACAACTCATCATCACCCCCCACAAAGCAGCAAGCGGCCGCGGCTGGTCGATCAAGTGGAAAATCGAGTCTTCTGGATCTCTTTAATTTAATTTCATTCTGCTTTACGGAGGGGAATGATGCTGCTTACCAGAGGACACAGTATTTACTGGATGACAGTGAGGATCACTGGAGACCGTACAAGAATTTAACACTGATTGGATGGACTGAGTGTGTGCAGTACATTGAGTATGAATTTATTTAGAGGAAACACATTTGATATGAACAGATCATACAGTGTTTCTCTAAAAGCACAGAGTAAATGTGAGGCTACTGTTAGAAAACATATTCAGTTTTATTTTAATGTTTTACTAGACATTGATGCTACATGAAAACGGCCATGAAGATCATCCGCATCACTAAACATGATTCCTATCAGCCTGATTGAAAAGCAATACTCAGATTACACCACTGCTCTATTTCTCACTACACCTGACAAAAACTGTCCATTTGCACACAGACTTTGATTGGGGACTGGGTTTGATCAGAATACCTGATCTCCAGCATGACCAGAGGAGCCTCTCACTGTCCGTGGTCCTCATTCACATGACTTACACACCCAGTAAATAACAGCAGAAAATTCTCACTCGAATGTGAAACCCGTCGCACTTGAGTTGTGAAAGGAATGATAACAGTAAACTGACAATCTGCCATCTGGGACATCATAGAAATCAGTGGGTTCATCTAAAAACCTGTGAAAGTAGCCACTTAATACTAGGAAGTGTGCAAGCGTAAAGTTGAATTTATCCCTAGAGATCCAGTTTCCACGCTGAAGTACCATGTAACTGACACACAGACCACCTGTTGCTGGAGGCCTTTTTGGCTCATTTGACACATGAGAAAAATCTTTGTTCTGTAAATGGATTTAAGACTCCAGAGCACACGCACGTGCCTATTATTAGAGAAGCTGTTGACACACCTGAACACACATGTAAAAGAGTGGACATGCTCACACACATTCACACAGCACATTGAAAAGTGAAGCCAGAGATGTTCTAATCCTCCCAGAGGCTGAAGGCAAAATTACCATCTATCTTAACACGCTTAACACGTCGCTGGAGATCCAACAGTCTCATCGGTGTCTCATTCATCTTCAAATGAGGTATGTGCATCATATTTGGTTCCTCCATGACTTCATGAGCTCCCAAGGGCTCATGAAAAGAAATCCAGGTTCAAGCATCTCTCTCACTCAAACTTCATACTCTAATTTCAATGTTTTTTAACCCTCTTGAGTCTGAGGGGTTTTCTGGGTCCTGGAGGTGTTCTGACATGCTCTGACATTTGTGCTTTTTTCATTTATTTATAAACATGTTAATGGCAAAGGTGTAAATTCACTCTATATAGCACAAACGGGGCTACCGTAATATGTGAGCAACATGTATGTACATGTTTGTATTTTTGAGAGAATATTGTTTATGCATGGTTATTGAAAAAACTAAAACTTAAAGTGTCTGAAATAAGGCCACAAAACCCATCTTAAATATGTGTCCACAAGACTTTTGACTAATGGGCGTTGTTGCCTAGAGTTTTTGCTTCAAAATGATCTGAAAATCATCCTGCCTAATCATTTACACAAAACAATACATTGATTTAAATTTTATAAGACACCTTTTGTTTGGAAAGGCAATATGCGTGGAGGCGTGTTCACACCTGAGAAGACAAAGGCCGGATAATGTGCCACATTCATAATGAGCTGCATATTAATTAGCCTGGCTTTCACACAGGAGTGTCACAGGGTCCCAAAGAACGCAAGGACAAAAGAAATTATCTATATATACATATTTTACAATTAGAAATTGTAACCAATTACAAATAGGTTACAATTACAACAACAATTACAATTTTAACAATATTTCAAGTGTATTCTTTCTTTGTAAAAAGTATACATTTTATCATACGTATTAAAAAAGGTAAGGATTCATTAGTTTGAATATTGGAACAAACACTATGATAACATCTTAGTTGATAATTCAATATACCTACTTTATTTTTCACAAAACATCATATAGTATATTTAACATGAGCAGAAATTGGTGAACAAAAGCTTACCTATTTAATGTGACAGTAGTCTTTTTTTACAGTCAACTTTATAATCTATCCAAAACTAATCACAAAATCTTGTCTAAACATTCATATTTAGTCTGTAACATTGTGTATGATATATTAGCATATACATGTTAATTTGCAGTTTGTTGCTTATACATACATTTTATTTCAACATATTTCAGTCTATTTTTACTCATCTTAGTAGGCTACAGCAATATAGTTTGGATGTGTTCATGTAAATTTAATAACATGTTTACTAATGTAGATGTGAGAGTGAATGAACGGCACAGACACTCGCTGTTAACTGTAGTAAACAAAGTGTGCGCGCGCCTGTGCCGTTCATTCATAATTTAGCCTACACACAGACACGCAATTCATATTTAAACAGTCTTTTTGCGGTTTATAGACACTATTCAATATCGCGATTAGAACAAAGCACTTAAGAATAAATGACTTACTACATCAGCTGGATCCGTTGCTCCTCGAAATGAAACTACCAGCACTTCTGGTACATTTTCCAGGGTTATTAGGTAGTATTATTCCTCACAGGGTAGGGATACGCTGTGTTCACAGCGGTAGTAAGAAACTTACTAAACATGATTTTATAATCCAGCTGGTGGGCGTTGGCATGTTTGCATGGCTTGCCTTAGATCATTTGCGTTTGAATACCGCGCGCTCTCCGTGGGCGTGGCACATTAAAGCGTAATGAGGTATAATGAGCTGGAAAGAAAAATACTGACATCTCTCTCTTTTCATACAGATTACATAAACTGAGAATATTTGTTTTTTTTATATAAATTAATTCATTTAAAAGAAGAGAGTTCAAGCTTCATTATGTAAAAACACTTGTGCCTGTATGACAAGTATTGACAGAGTTATAGTTCATTTTTCGGACGCGTTTCAGAATGGACCTCACTGACAAGAGAAGGCAAAACTAGCATCATGTTTATTTTTCTTTCTTTGATTAAAAGCACAACACTTTGTTTTTATTGTGAGTACCCACAAAAAAATGGACACTTAACAGGATCTAATGATGTATAAAACTAACACGTAAGATCAAAATCAACAGAGTATTTTGAGTCTCTTTTGCACTGATAAGAAAAAAAGCGAGAATATCGCGCCGGCGCGATAGCCGACCTCAGAGGGTTAAAACGATACTCGGTTACTAACGTAACCTCGGTTCTCTCTAGAGAGGGAACGAGTATTGCGTAAGTTTAGCTGACGCTACGGGAAAGATTCATCTTCTCGAGATACTGAAGCCAAAAATTATCCTTAATTTTGTATACCTTGTCAACGCAGTGCAGCAGCTAGCAGACCTAGAGCAGGCTATCTTGCGTGCTCATTGGCTGCCCTGTGGGCAACTGCTGCAGCCTACCAGTGAGCCCGGCGTGACGTCACGCCCAATGAAGGGCGCCCGCGCCTTCATAGCGTCACAGCCCGCCAGAATGGGCGTGGCTTAGCCTATAAAGGAAAGGGGCTGTAGGCTGCTTCCCTGGTTTTTGTCGACTGAAGCGAAGTCGCTCGTGGCGCGAGCACGGCCGATTACGCAATACTCGTTCCCTCTCTAGAGAGAACCGAGGTTACGTTAGTAACCGAGTATCGTTCTCTTACGAGAGGTTCTCTCGTATTGCGTAAGTTTAGCTTACGCTACGGGAACACTTTGTCAACGCCGTGCGCGCCAAGCATCCACATGAGACCCCGATCTTTCTAGGGGGGGAACCCCATAAGTGGAAAGAATAAGGTGGCCGGCCACGCGGGCCATCACTTCTACATAAGCACACATAGGGAATACAGAGCAGCGCGGGCGCGGGGTCTGTATAGGCACATGGCATAATCCCATTTAGTGTAGCTCAACCAGGAGAGCTGGGTCATGTGAGAGTGATCTGAGCAGGAGATCTGGGCTGAATACACCTCTCGTTCAGACTGACAGCAGTTTAGCCTGCAAGGCGGGAACTTCTAGGTTATAAAACCTGACAAAGGTAGACCGGGAACTCCAGCCCGCCGCTACGCATATGTCATGGATAGAAATCCCGCTGGACCATGCCCACGAAGAGGCCACGCCTCTCGTGGAATGAGCCCTGATGCCCAGAGGGCATTGCAGACCCTTTGACGCGTAAGCGGCCGCTATAGCGTCTACTATCCATCTGGATAGGCTCTGTTTCGAGGAGGCGAAACCCTTGGTGCGCCCACCAAACGAAACAAAAAGCTGTTCCGAGCGCCTGAAGGAGGCGGTGCGCGTAATGTAAAACCTCAGCGCTCTGACGGGGCAGAGGAGGTTCACATCACGTTCACTGTCAGATGCTGGGAGAGCAGACAATGAAATAACTTGCGCTCTGAATGGAGTGCCCATCACTTTAGGGACATAGCCATTTCTAGGTCTGAGGATGACTTTAGAGTCATTTGGTCCGAACTCAAGACACGACGCGCTGACAGACAGCGCATGCAGATCCCCTACGCGTTTTACTGATGACAGTGCAGTCAGAAAAAACGTTTTCAGTGATAGATATTTCAACCCCACGGAGTCTAGTGGTTCAAAAGGAAAAGCTTTCAGGGCCTCGAGGACCAATGAAAGATCCCACATAGGAACCGACGGGGGGCGCGGCGGATTCATCCTTCTAGCTCCTCTAAGAAGCGGATGACCAACTCATGTTTTCCCAGTGACTGGCCGTGCGTTGATTCTGCAAACGCTGCCACGGCCGCCACATATACTTTGAGCGTGGAAGGGGACCTTCCCTTATCCAACAGCTCTTGTAGGAAAGTGAGCAGATGCGCCACCCCGCATGTCCGCGGGTCCAGACCTCTGTCGGTGCACCATCCGGAGAACACCGACCATTTAGACGCGTAGAGCCTTCTCGTGGAAGGGGCTCTAGACTGCGTGATCATGTTCATCACTCCTTCTGGCAGGGTAACGAGTACCCTTTTGATCAGCCACGGAGCTGTAAGTGACAGCCGTGCTAGTTCCGGAACCAAATCTGATTCTCCCAACGCGGGGCTATGAGGAGCACCAGCGTTGGAGCGGGCACATGCGCAGTAGGCCCAGCTGGAGCACCGCTGCAGCTGATGCCATACAGCCCAAAATCCTTTGAAAAGTTTTCAAAGGGAGGAAGCTGCCCTTCTGGAAAGATGCGGCTAAGTGGCGAACACGGCGCGCGCGCTGTGCCGACAAACGAGCCGTCATGGTTACCGAGTCCAGTTCTATTCCTAAAAAGGAAATTGACTGGCTGGGCAGTAATGAGCTCTTGGTCCAGTTGACCGTGAGACCCAAGCTTTCCAGGTGACTGAGAAGCACTGTTCTGTGAGATAGAAGTTCCGTCTCTGACTGCCAATACCAGCCAATCGACTTTGTTCAAGCACTTTGTTCAAATGTCTCAGATCTAGGATGGGTCTGAAGGCTCCGTCCTTTTTGGGCACGAGAAAATAACGGCTGTAAAAACCTGACTCGCTTAGAGAAGGCGGTACCCTTTCTATAGCCCCTTTGCACAGCAGCTTTGCTATTTCTGCGTGAAGTAGGTGTGCTACTTCCGCATTCACTATCGTCGCGGTCCGGGCTTGAAAGCGCGGGGGACGGCGAATGAATTGAAGTGTATAGCCCTGCTTTATTGTGCTCAACACCCATTCTGAAATCCCTGGGATGTTTTCCCACGCAGCTATGTGAGCCGCTAGAGGGCGAATGGCCTCCGGGTTCAGACCGCCATTTGCTGGCCTGTGAAACTGAACTGGAGCCGAGAGCACGGCGCGCGCGCTCTCGGTTCTGGGCAATGGCGGCTCGCTGAAAGCCGAAACTGGCTGATTTATGTGAGATGTCCGGATCATAAGGGATGGGGAACAAACTTTTGCCACATTTTGACGCGCGAGCAGTGCTCCAGGTGAAAAAGCTCTCTGTAAGCGTGAGCGCGTGAACGCGGGTATCTAACGCCCCGATCATAATATAAGGGGAGCGTTTTATTAACGCCCTGCGTTTTGTGATAACGCTTAAGCGTGCGGGCGGGGCCCGGGGAGAGGTTTGTGTTAGTAAGCGTGAGCGCTCTCTGGCGGGCACGAGACTTACATTTATAACCTGCTTTTTTGACCGTGTAACAGAGCGGGCAGATAGTGGGCACAGATTTGTGGACACATTATTACATTCAACACTCGAGCGGCTTTTCTGCGCTTTATGAGAGTGTGCTCTGTGAGTGACACAGAATTTTGAGTGCTTATGTGTAGGGGTGAACACTGGGGCGTGGGCACTTTCACTACACTTAAAACGTTGACGCGTGAGCCGGACCAGACATTACACTCTTTTTGAGATTTCTCTGGGTCGCCGTGAAAACGGCGTTTGTGTGCAGGCGAGAGGGTGAATAAATCGGCTCGTTGGCCGCTAGTTGAACCGCTGCAGTAGCCTGTTTGAAGGGGACTGACAGGGAAATGAACTTTGACGGCGGTCCGGCCGCAGCGGGACACGCGCGTCTTTTCTCTCTTACTGTTAGGAGGGCTTCGCGTGCTCAGATTTCAGCGTGATTCTTTGCCGAGGCCCTCTGGGAGGCGGCGGTCTGTGACGGCTGTCTGAGCGCGATCTAGGGCGGCCGCCCTGACGTCGCTGCGAAGGCTGAGGCTGGGGCTGTGCTGGACGCTGGGTGCTGGTTCGCACAGGAGGCTGGCTTTGTCTCTCGCGAGAGCGGCCTGTGGCGGAACTCGAGCGTTGCGGCAGGAAGAGATTCATGGCCTGTGTGGTCTTCTGTACCTCAGAAAAGCGATCAACGATCCCGTTCACCGCTGGGCCGAAGAGACCAGTGGGGGTAAGCGGCGCGTTCAGAAACGTGGCTCGCTCAGATTCCCTCATATCCGCGAGCGTTAACCAGAGGTGCCTCTCCGTAACAGTTAACGCGGCCATGGCTCATCCGATAGCTTGGGCTGCTGCTTTGGTGGCGCGGAGAGAGAGATCCGTCGCGCTTCTCAAATCCGTAAAAGCAGCTGGATCCCGGTCCTTCTCATCCCATTCACGGAGGAGGTCGGCTTGTAGGATCTGAAGCACAGCCATAGAGTGTAAAGCAGACGCGGCCTGGCTGGAGGCAGCATAAGCGCGGCCGACCAAGGCGGACGTGGCTCTACAGGCTTTAGACGGGAGGGCTGACCGTGACCGCCATTTCGCATCTCACGGCTCTTCCACCGGTGGAATAGCCGTGTACCCTTTCTCGGCGGCGCCGTCCACTCGGGAGAGCGTCGCGGAGGCCGGTGACTGTAGTCGAGAAGAGAACGGAGTACTCCACGACTTCGTCAGCTCCGCATGAAGTTCCGGCAGGAATGGAGCGGGCCTTGTTGCTGAAGCTGAGCGGCGGCGACTTTGAAGGAAGCATCCGTTGAGCCTGTTCGGCGCGGGTTCCTCTGGTGGCGACCACTCGAGCCCGAGGCGGTCAACGGCCTGAGTTAGCAGGCGCATTAGCTCAGCTCCAGCGCGGGTACGGGTGGATTCCTGGATCGACGAGGCGGCGGAATGAAGCGACCATTCCTCGCTGTCCGATGCCAGGATAGAGCAGCAGTCCCTCGTGGTGTATTCCTCGGCCGGAGAGGAAAGGGAGGGCGAAAGCGAGGCTCGAGGGAGATTCTACGGCGAGCGCGTCGCTGTGGCTACAGGTTCCGGCTGTCTCAGGGAACGGCGCTTCTTCCTGCGCGGTCCCACAGAGGGCGGAGTGACTGCTGCGGAGTGGAGAGCTTCGAGTCGAGCCCGCAGGGTCGCCAACGGGAGCTCCTCACAGAGCTCGCAGCCCCCGGAAGCGAGGGCGAGCTCAGCGTGTTCCAGGCCCAGGCAGAGAGCGTAGATCAGGTGGCGGTCTCCGGCGCTGAGCGGGGCTCTACACGAGCCGCAGGAAGTGCGAGGCATCTTGAAAAAGACGCTCGCTGCTCTTTTAGAAAATATACAATCTAAATAGCAAGGCAAAAGGATACGTCGCCGGATAGCGCAGCTCGCACGGATGGCTGAAGGTGGCGAAGACGGCCGGTTTCCTCGGCGCTGTCCTAAACTGGCTGTTCGCTGTTCGACGGCGGCGGTGGCTTCTCTCAGATCCAGCGAGGCGAAGAGCTCGCTGAAGAGACAAAAATCAGGGAAGCAGCCTACAGCCCCTTTCCTTTATAGGCTAAGCCACGCCTATTCTGGCGGGCTGTGTGGCACGGGCGCCCTTCATTGGGCGTGACGTCACGCCGGGCTCACTGGTAGGCTGCAGCAGTTGCCCGCAGGGCAGCCAATGAGCACGCAAGATAGCCTGCTCTAGGTCTGCTAGCTGCTGCACTGCGTTGACAAGGTATACAAAATTAAGGATAATTTTTGGCTTCAGTATCTCGAGAAGATGAATCTTTCCTGTAGCGTAAGCTAAACTTACGCAATACGAGAGAACCTCTCGTAAGAGTACTGAGTTTTACCTTATAATAATTGAAAAAAAAAAAGGTTTCCAATGTCACTTAGTTATTGTGCTGCGACATAGGAGAAACATGAACTTTTTTAACATGCCATGGATAAATTCTTGTCTTACTACAACTGCAGACAACAGGTAACAGCACAAGCAGCCCACATAGCACCTATAGGCCACTTACTGAGCGTTACTCATTAGATCCAGTCAGATTCCCTGAATTAATAAACAGCCTGGACACAGAGTCTGGGTGTACTGGTTTGTCCAGTAGGCCTGGAATCAAAAGGCATGCAGGTGTTGTGCTGATACAGTGAGGAAGAACATTCAGGAAACAAACAAAAAATATTTTGAAAAAATTGGTGCACTTAGTAGGATGTAAACTAGTCCTCCATGAGTACAACTGGATATTGTGTTCAATTTTGGAATGAGGGAAAAACAACTGGCACTGATGACTTTTGGATGGAAATATTGTGACCTCAAGACTACACACATTTTAGACACGTTCACTCTACAGTCATTCATGCAGTGGGATTTTTTTGAAAGCATTAATTGAAAGAGTTATTCTTTTTTTATATTAGGCAACATAAAAACTAAAACCAAAAGCACATTCATTCAAGCAGTTCTGGCTTGTAACACAAGGTGCGTGGTGAGTCTAGGAGGCACCAGCAGCCTCTCACCGGTCCAGTTCAGCACAGTTGGCCCAGCAGATGGCCTGTCAAAAGAGGGCTTCAAGTGAGACAGGTCGTCCCAACCGCAGATGAGCCATGGGGCGAAGAGAGCTAGAGGAGCTAAGCTGTAATGGCACAGGTGGAGAGTGTTCTACCAGAGTCTTTCTGGCGTGCGTTCCAGGCAGTATGTGCCATTTTATGCTTATTTAGCATGAGTCTGGTGTGAATATATCAAGAGAAAGAGAACACACAGGACTGATCTCTGATCAGAAGACAGGGACGACTTCCAGTAACACCTTGGCATGCCCAGTCCTGCAGGTGGCGAGCTGGTGGAGCAGGTAAAAGACTATTGGCATGGCTGTTTCACCATCTGGAGGAGTCAGACCCTCAGTGGGCCTCAGAAGACCAAACACGGCCAAAAGAACCATCTCAAGAGAGATCCGCTCCCCGCACTGCCTGAAGTAACGATGAAGATGTGATGCACTGGAGTTCTGTGCCAGCAGTCCGTAAACATCACCAAAACAACAGCAGGGAATCTGAATTTTCATTCTTCGGAGGCAGGAGGTTTTTTAGGTCAAATAAAAACCTGGTAAGGTCCAGCTTCAGAAGCATTGTGGAGAACATGCGGGCCTACACAAACAAACCACTGGAATGCTTCAGATTTTAATTTGAAAAAACGCAGGCATGCTTACAGGCCGACAGTATGCTTGACTCCCGAGCACCTTCAGGAAATGAACTCCACACAAAACAGCTCCCTAAAAGCAACCCAGAGAGATAACAGAGTCCCAATAAACACTGTCTGTTTGCTTTCAAGGCACAGGGAACCCACGTGTGAAGAACAATCAAAACTCACTCTCGGTCTCCAGTTGATCTTTACAACCTTTCCAATCATACAAAATCAACAGTAAGACTGACCCATGGACCCATAAAATCCCATGCACAGAGGGAAATTAGGCGTAACATACATTTGCAGGCATGATGGATTAATTGCAAATGAAATAAAAGCAAAGCCTATCTGTAAATATGAAACTATTAAATTAATCTTCAGTATACACTGGCTTTCAATTATCACACAATTTTTTCCCAGGGGTTGGTGCTGTTGAATCTCCTGTGCTCATTGTTTGATAATTCTCTCTGCCACCGAAGCATATTTCGACCCCAAACCTGACGGACAGAGTGCAAGAACACGTTTAAGAAAAAAAAAAAAAACCTGAGGACAGTGATTGTAGGACGTATCCGTCTATCTGCCCACAAAGGGCAGATCTTCCCACAGAATGCCATTAGCTCAGTCTCTCTTCTGTGTGTCCTGTCTTAAGTCTGGAGATGGCAGACCACCGGCATCCTCCTCCTGCCTGATTTGTATGCAGCGGTGCGGATGGCAGGGTCGTGTCTGGCCCACCATAACTCAAATTAAATGCAGGAGATGTCCTCCTACGTGATCCTGCATTTCCTGCGGCAGGTGCCGAATGTGGGGACCACAAAAGTGGATACGTGTCCCTGGGGACCTCTGGCACACATGGGCCTTACAGTGTAACATGTATATGAAATGTCAATTTGGTTTATCATTGAACTTTACAGCAATTAGACCTCAAGTTCAAAGGCCACAGGAACTTTCATACTGCAAAATAAATGCCAACGCTAACTCACAGAGGTGTGTGAGACCTTAATTAAATCATGAAAAGATGACTGTGGGAGCGAAATCTGGCCATTTGATATACCACTCTCAATATACCACTGACGAATTTCCTATGCACTTCCTATGCACTAAATCAACTGAAAAGGCCTATGGAATCAGGAATGAGGCATTTATAAAATCAAATATCTGCCAGCCAAAAGTTTGTGGTTTAAGTTCATGAGACAAAAACTCTGAAGATGCGTTTACAGTGACAGTCATTCAATCACTAGATGTGGTCCAGCTGGTTGCTATTACTAGAGGTCTGAACGGGCTTTAAACTGAAGCTCAAACCCGGCCCGTTCCTGAGATCATTTAACCCGGCCCGTACCCGAGATTGTTTGACCCGAGCCGAACGGTAATGTTAAAAAGTTTAAGACCAAACCCGACCCGAGCCTGAAATCCGTTGCGGTAGAGATGCACTTGTCTTCTTGCTACCAAAAGCCAAGACAGCTTTGTAAGACCTACAATGCACGTAACCGCTGAGCTATTTATTGGTTAAAACGATAAGATCATATCGTACAAGGTTAAAAACATTTAAATTAGTATGTACAGACACATCAATATTTGACTATTTGACTTGCTATCTTGCTTCATATAATTAATATACAGTTTGCACTCATTCATTTATCATATCATACAATGTTTTAAACATTTAAATACACATAAAATAGCTGATAGAAGCCTACTTTTGACAAAGTTGATTTCTGAGTGACGCGAGAGAAACAAAGCTATTTGATTTACAAACGAGCTGTGCTCATTTCATTCAGAGTTTTCACTCATTTGTATATCAATCATATCGTCACGTTTAAAACATTTAAATATACATAGTATAAAATGGTTATGATGCAGTATTGTATTGATAGTACTCTTGAAAGAGAGAGACAGAGACGGCAGAGCGGCTATTTACATTTGAGCTGTGCTCATTTAAACTCATTCACTTCACACACACACACACACACACACACACACACACACACACACACACACACACACACACACACACACATTACTGCGTAGTAATGTTTGAGGTTTATGTATAATTTTGTGCTATCCCCTGCCTTATGGAGCTAGAAATGTGTCTTTATTATATGCGAGAAAATAAATGATCTGAGAGAAAAAAACAAGTTTGAGAGAAAAAGTTATCACACTGATAGCAAAAAAGCATTTCATGAGAGAAAAAATATTTGAGAGAAAAAGTTTTCATACCAATAGCAAAAAATAATATTTGAGACTAAAAAAAGTTTTGAGAGAAAGTATTTTCTCATAGAACATAAAAAAATTTAAATTTAATTTTTTTTTAATTATTTCTGAGAAAAAAAATCTCTCTCAAAATACTTTGAAAAAAAATCTCATATATATATTTTTTGCTATCAGTGTGAAAACATTTTCTCTAAAAAAAAAAGTGTTTCTCTCAAAACGCTTTTCTTTGCTCTCGATGCAATTTTTTGCTCTCGTGTCAGGATTTTGCTTTAGCTGTGAAAATTGTGTCATGGGCGGGGCCACCTTTTTTTCCTATTGGAACGTTCCTATTGGCCAGTCGGGTGAGCATCGTCTTGGGAGTCGAACTGAATCATTAAACTATTGTTCGCGTTTGGTACACCTAGATAGATTCCTCCTCTGCCTTAGAGAGTTTAGAATCTCTGCCCGAGCCCGAGCCCCAGGTCGGGCCGATATTTCCCGTCACTATCCTCGGGCCGGGCCTTTGATCTAGAGACGTGCACTCCCAACGCAAAAGAGTGTGGCGCGGGACTAGGTTTGATGGCTGAGTGCGAACGCGGGCTGTAATGCACTCACTCTGTGTGTGTGGGTTCCGGGAGAATAAAACGATTCGTGGGACTCCCGCAAACTAGAAATATCTATGAATAAAACATAAAAACGTATACATTTCTATTCATCTGTTGCAGAAAAGCAACAAGAACAACTAAAACAAAATACAAATGATTTACAGGCCAGAGTTTTGTTTTAAAACATGTTTGCAGCGTTGAGCCATGTAGCCAATAACAGACATATGTGATGATTTCTTGAACGCAATGGCCAATCAGAAGCATTTAAGATAGACTCCCCTCACCGCTCAAAACTGACTTTTTGTTCAGAGCTGAATTCTGTATGCTGGCAAATCCTCTAATTATAACAAACAAAGTGTATATATTATGAAAGATTCATTGTGCAGTCAGCTTCATTGATAATAACAGAGATGTGTGAGATCGTGATGAACTGATGTCAGCTTTAGGAATTTTTAAGGGAGCGCACTTTGCGCACATTCAGTTATGCCAAACCATGCACGCAGTAGCCTGCTTGATTTTATGTTATAACAGTGGTTTGTGTTAATGCTTTAATAACACATAATTTATCAGAAGCATTTATGCTGATGTGTATGATGGCGACACGTAGGCTAACTTGAAAGTATTTGGAGGTGCACAACAGAGGAGGAGGAGGAGAAAGTAATGTAGCGCCCCCTACCCCCTTCTTTGACGGGCGGAGCACCAGGTTCTAATGATGTGTCTCTCGACTTAACTAATCTACTTCCTTACTCTTTTCCCCTTTAATCCCTTTACTTGGTAAAATGGTAGATGATTGTCTTTCTGATAAACTGTAATAAAAATCACAAAATGGTAAGTTCTTATCAATTAAGTCATTTTATTTAACAAAGACAGATTAAATGATAAAATGTTATAAATCAAAAATAAAAGAATTAAATGAAATGTTCAAATGTCTGTTGTGTATTTTCTTTCACACACAAATCACCTTTTGATCCTCTTAGATCAGAAATGCCAATAAGATACTCAAATATGAATCAATTTGGTATCATCACGAAACCAGTAATATAATTCTCTTTTGATCTATAGTAGGTTACAATAATATCAGAAATCAAACTGCAAAAACACTCAGCACAAGTCAAATGAACAAATTAGTCAACAAATAAATAATGTGGGCCCACACACACTCAGTTTCAATAACCCCAACCTGTTGCAGGCCTGTGTCGTTGCTTGAGAACGGTGTGGCCGTGAAAACCAACAAATGGCCTCTTCGCTCCAAAGAGCTAAATAAACAAACACACAAGTGTACCTCTTCCCGTTTCTACACGCGCGCTGTCCACAGATCACGTTCACTCCGTATGCGTCTGCAGTCTCACCAGCTGTCCGCTGATATGAATCCGGCGATGCCAGAGGAATTCTAAACCACGAGGGGATTTAGAACGCTATCTGGTTCCTCCGTCTTCCTCGAAACGATCAATACACTCAAATCCAGCCGCACGTGAAAGTCTTTTACTCGCCATAAAAGAAAAGGAGAGTAGGCCTACAGCGCGCTCAGCAGCATTAAACTATTAAGTCTGTTTACACACTTAGTCAGAGTATAACAAAAGAAACAAAATAAAGAAACGTTCTTTAACACTTTTGGCGTTAACTAGATATCTTGTTTAACCGCTTAGTCAGCTGTTATTTTAGTTTTTTCTTTCTTTCAATCACCAGAAAATAAAGTGCGACATCACTTTCCGATCTGCCTCCATCTCTCTCTTTTCTTCCTATACCAATCAGAATGATCAATCCCTGCACATGGGCGGGAGCAAGTAAACCAATGACCAATCACAAATAAAAACATTCATACTGGTCAAACACTAAGTTTTTTATGAGTACCCCTCACATTAACATTTACTGTAAACTCTATAACATTAGAATGAGTGAAATAAAATGCGTATGCCTATTTAACCCATGAATTTCAGAAACATATTTACATATTATGAATTATGCATTTAGAAGATAATAAATAACCCTAGCTGGGCTACACTCTCCCCCTCCTAATGTTCTCATGCCCCCGTGAGTTTTCCCGTCCCCTACATATGCATTAGAGCTTTGGGTTTGTAGTCAATAACCCAACTAGCACATGAATCACATTTGGCTAAAGGATGACACCACACTGTGCTACATGAACTCTGTCTGGTAGGATTTTGAACAGTTACCACCATACCCCTATATGCGAGTGTTAAGGGTCTATCTGTGGATTTCCCCAGTTCATCATAGCTTAGTTTCTTCACAGGTTTCACTTCTCTCCTGGTACGAAGTTCCCTTCTCTCACTTTCCTCTACTCTTGGTGTACTTCTGGACGGATTGTCTCCAGCTCCTAATCCTAGATCTTCAATACAATCAGAAGCTGTTCCGTTTTGCCGGAACTTTGCTTCCTGGATCAGGTAAGTTTACTCTCACACTTTCTCCTATGGGCAGCAAATAATCCCGGTGTAAGGTTCTTATTCTCCCAGTACCCGTTTCTGGTTTCAGTCTGTAAACTGGCAAGTTTGGCAATTTCTCCTGGACAATATAAGGGAGGGAATTCCAGCGATCCACTAACTTATGCTTCCCAGTTAAGGCAAGATTCTTGATAAGTACTCAATCTCCCTTCTCCAGCATCTGATGTTTTACTCTACGATCATAGAGCCTTTTGTTTCTTTGCTGCGTCTTTAGAGAATTTTCCACTGCTAGCTGATATGCGTGTTGTAAGTCTTTTTTCACACCCTCAACATACTGGTGATGTTTCAGACCACTTTCCCCTTCCGATGAAGTCCCAAATTGTACGTCTACAGGAAGACGAGCCTCTCTTCCAAATAGCAAATAATACGGTGAGTACCCAGTTGTTTCATTTTTAGTACTGTTATACATATGTACTAACTGGCTGATACTCTGACTCCATTTGCTTTTCTTAGCTGAATCTAGTGTTCCCAGCATAGAAAGAAGAGTGCAGTTAAACCGCTCAGGCTGTGGGTCTCCCTGGGGATGGTAAGAGGATGTTCTGGACTTACGAATTCCCAAGATTCCCAGCAACTCTTTGATAAGCTTGCTCTCAAAATCACGACCTTGGTCGGAATGAATGCGGGCAGGCAGACCATAATGCACAATAAACTTCTCAACAAGAATTTTGGCTACGGTCAATGCATTCTGGTCTTTTGCTGGATACGCTTGGGCGTAGCGAGTGAAATGATCGGTCATAACCAAAACATTGCAAATCCCCTTAGAGTCTGGTTCAATGGAAAGGAAGTCGATGCAAACTAGGTCCATCGGTCCACTACTGGTGATGTGATTCAGGTGAGCAGATCTTTGGGGTAAGGTTTTCCTTGCAATGCATCGTCCACAATTTTTAACGTACTGCTCCACTTCTGTGCTCATACGTGGCCAGTAAAACCGATTTCTACATAGTTCTGTGGTCTTCTCAATTCCAAGATGGCCAGACTCATCATGAAGAGAATGCAATACTTGAGATCTGTATTCTTTTGGGAGGACTAACTGTTGAATCTCATTTCCGCAGGGACTCTTAATGACTCTGTACAACAGATTGTAGCGAATCACTAATTTGTCTCCCTGTTGTCTCAACAGAGATTCAGGAAGAGTTGAGTTCTTAGTAGCTGTAAGAACTTTTCCCTTTTTGACTTCTTGTCTCACAGGTCCAATGATGGGGTCTTACTCTTGAGCAACTCTCAAGTCTAAGTTGGACAACTGTGTCTTATGTTCCAGTTCCAACTGTATGGGGCAAACATATGCAGAGGGGATACTTTCCGAAGGAATCCCTAACTGATCTACTAGCCTACTGCACGATTCCTCATCAGAAGTAGTATCTGCAAGCTGACAGATAGCCTTCACACCTGACCTTGGGATGTCAATCCATTCAGCTGGCACATCTGTGGGCATAGGATATCTTGACAAGGCGTCAGCATCGATATTGTGACGACCAGGCTTGTACTGGAGATCAAAATCGTAAGTGGCTAGGGCAGCCAACCACCTATGACCCGTGGCATTTAGTTTAGCACTTGTTAACACGTAAGTCAAGGGGTTGTTATCAGTCTTAACCGTGAATTTTGCACCGTACAAATAATCATGAAATTTGTCAACTGTTGCCCATTTTTATGCGAGAAACTCAAACTGGTGTATTGGGTAATGCCGTTCAGCTGTACTCAATTTTCGGCTTGCATATGCAACTGGCCTTAACCCTTCTGGGTATTCCTGGTTCAGCACAGCACCCAGTCCACTCAAACTTGCGTCCACATGTAATATGTATGGCTTAACTAGATCTGCATACGCAAGCACTGGAGCATGTGTAAGGCAATGAATGATGTGATGGAAAGCATCTGTGCAGGCCTTGTCCCATCTTTCACCAAACGGCTCAGATTCCTGGTAGTATTTCCCCTTTGGTACAGGTTTGCGCTGGCCCTTCGCAGGAGGATACCCTTTAGTTAACTCAGTCAATGGTCTTACAATCGCAGAGTAGTTCTTGATGAATCTACGGTAAAACCCGCAAAATCAAAGAAAAGATCTCAAAGACTTTAAATCAGTGGGCATTTTCCAATTAATGACAGCCTTCACCTTTTCAGGATCTGGAGATACTCCTGCCGCAGATACAACGTGCCCCACATAATTTACTTTCGGCTGACAGAATTGACACTTGTCAATGGACACTTTTAGACCGTACTCTTGCAGTCTATCCAGCACTTTCAACAGCCTCTCTTCATGTTCTTCTAACGTCCGTCCAAAGACAATTATATCATCCAAGTACACAATAACTTGGAGGAGATTCATGTCTCCAACAGCCTTTTCCATTAGTCGTTGAAAAGTGGCTGGAGCCCCAGTCACAACCTGTGGCATATGTTCAAATTGGTAGAAGCCCAGCGGGCAGATGAATGCAGTCTTTTCTTTGTCCTCATCAGCCATTTCAATTTGGTAATATCCACTGCGTAAATCTAAGACAGAAAACCACTTACTCCCCGACAAACAGTCTAAAGCGTCCTCTATCCTAGGGGTGGTGTATTGGTCAGGGATGGTTCTGACGTTTAAAGTCCGATAGTCAATACACATCCGGATGGCTCCATTCTTTTTCCTGGCAATGACTATAGGTGAAGGATACGGACTTTTAGATTCAGTTATGATCCCGGCTGCAAGCAGATCTTTCAAATGTCTGCTGGTGCAATTCTTCTAGATCGCTCGCGAAAGGGTCGGCAATCATTTAGTCTTATGGTATGTTTCACGTCTTTAGCTCTCCCCACTTCCCATTCAGTCACAGAAAACACCATTCCTCGCTCTGACAGCTTCTCTCTCAACCTTGTTTTCCAATTGGAATGGAACTGGCGAATCACCAAACTTAAAGATTTTTGGGTCTAATCTTTTGGAAGCATTCTGAACTCCTTGCGCTACTGTGACAGTGTCAGTGGGGGATACTTTGGCTATCACCGTTCCTACGGGTATGGTGATATCTCGGGAGGTGTCATTACACACCAGCAGTTTGAAACTATCTACATCCATATCAGAAGAATGAAGAACAGCAGGTGGAACAAGAATTCCAGCTGGAAGTTGGCCATCCTCTGATGCTTCAAGAAGAAAAATCTCTTTCCTTTGTTGTGTCTCCATTTCTACCTTGCACACCGCATACTGCTGACCTCTTGATGGTATGGTTAACCCTCCTGGTCCCATGCACAATATTTGTCCCTCATCTGATTCAGTGACCTCCACTTTCCCTTTGATCTGTGGCACAGGTAGTCTAAACACTTCTGATTGAATTCTCAAGGAGCAGGCTTGATTGGAGACAGTAGAGGCTGGATTAAGCGCAGTCAGTCGCTGGAAGAAATTTGAATTAGTTCCAATGATAAGCAGAACCTGCTGATTTCCTTGCGGTTCTGGACAAACCAATGCCAAGATGGAAACGGTCTCTGCTTCACCCGTGAGTATAGCAGGAAAGGAGACATCTACCACTATGTAGCCCTTATAAGGATAACTTGATTCACTAAGTCCCCAAATAGACAATCCAGTTAGCGGTTGAATAGGAACTCGAGATAAGTATTTGGAATACCATTGTTCAAAGACAATAGTGACCTGCGATCCACTATCAAGAAGGGCTGTACACGGCCATCCATTCACCTTCACAGAAATGTTAGAAACAGGACCCACTAGTCCTCTGGGGAGAGAATTTGCTTCATTGATGGTCATTTGAGTCTGATCAAAGGAACAATTAAAACTATTGGCAGAAACAGTGTTTCCAGTCGATCTACTTCTCTCAGATTTAGCTTGCCGGAGAGAGCGAACTAGTTACTGTATCACTAGCGTGGTATTTTCTGGCGCTTTACACTTGGTTGCAATGTGCCCATCCTCTCCGCAGCGGTAGCAGAAGAAATCTTCTCGATTCTTTGAGGATCTTCCCTGATTTCGAAACTGGACTGGCTTCGGATTCGAAACGTCCTGGGATGACTGCGTAGTAGAGCTCAAATTCATCACTGACAGTTGCTCTTGTAACTTCTGAACCTGTTTTTTTTAACAGTTGCACCTCTGACACTTCCTGAGTTTCAGCACTTTTCTTAACTTGTTGGTCTCTAGACTCCACTCTCAATGATGCAACCGAGTTTTTGTCAGAATCGCCTTCCAATCTGGACCTTAACGCCTGTATTTCCTCTCGTAGTTGCTTCACCACAGAAGAGCTCAGTTTGTCATCAGTTTTCAGATGAATGGGCTTTACTGAAGTTTTGATCTTATGACGGGTAGCTTCATTCTCCTCCGCTTCCTTAAATTCGTTCAGTAATGCTAAAAAATTAGGAGGTTGTTCTTTCCTTTCCCTGAGTCTCAACTGCAGCAGCATAAGGTCCGCTTCTACAGCTCCACGGATCAGTTGTTCAATCCTTACTCGGTCCATCAACTGTGGTGCCAATCCTCCTCTTTGGACCACTTTATTTAAAGATTTCTCTAATCGCCTCAGAAAATCAGACAACGCCTCTCCTGATGATTGTCTAAGAAGACGGAAAGCAAAGTAGAGATCCTCTCCAGATTCAAATGTTCCGAAAGTATTCTCCAAAGCATCCAAATATTGTAAAGCACTAGCATCAGGACTTGAAAATCGGACAGCCTTAACAATATCCAACGCTGGGCCTTTTAAACATTCCATTATTCTCCTTCTTTTCTCCCTTTCAGAACATTCGCACTCTACTGTCATCAACCTAGCTTGTTCCATCCAGTTTTCCAAACTTTCCTCTCCTGTGGGAGTAGGAACAGTACCCGAAAAGGTACGTAATCGGCGATAAGCACTAGCATCAGTTGATGGTTTAGAGGTTTTCTCCAATAGCTCACCCACGGCACGTATGATAGATTCAGGAGAACTTGTGGTAGAGCCAGACTGAGTGAATAGAGCTTGCAAGTCAGACATAGATTTTCCCTCTTCACTTAAGAACGTGGACAGTTTCTGTGAGAATTTTGAAACGGGAACCTCAGCTGAAGCCACTACTACCTTCCAAGTTTCCTCTCCAGGAGCAGGCAATAATTCTGGTGGAATTCGAGTTGGATCAATTACTTCTCTGCATTCACAAAGCACCAAAATAGTATTAGAACTTGGTCCTGATCTTGAGTCTCTCCCTCGAACCCTGCCAAAAGATGTTACAGTCTGCACTGTCTCTTCTATAAACATCACATCAGTCTGAGCAGGCACTCCTATTAACAGTAAGCCATGATTCTCCTCAATGTCCTTTTCCTTACACCATTTGGACAATTCAGCAAGCAGCATTGGATCCTGTGCAAAAGCCATGCTTGGAGCTCTGGTAAGTGATGGTCAATTCACTAAAATAAACTTAATACTTAATTCAGTTCTTGTTTTTTAGGGTCAGCTGATGACAGGAAGTAGGTGATCCCGGACGAGCCCCCAAAATATGTAGCGCCCCCTACCCCCTTCTTTGACGGGCGGAGCACCAGGTTCTAATGATGTGTCTCTCGACTTAACTAATCTACTTCCTTACTCTTTTCCCCTTTAATCCCTTTACTTAAATGAAAATGGTAGATGATTGTCTTTCTGATAAACTGTAATAAAAATCACAAAAAGGTAAGTTCTTATCAATTAACAAGTCATTTTATTTAACAAAGACAGATTAAATGATAAAATGTTATAAATCAAAAATAAAAGAATTAAATGAAATGTTCAAATGTCTGTTGTGTATTTTCTTTCACACACAAATCACCTTTTGATCCTCTTAGATCAGAAATGCCAATAAGATGCCAATAAGAAATGCCATGCGTCTGCAGTCTCACCAGCTGTCCGCTGATATGAATCCGGCGATGCCAGAGGAATTCTAAACCACGAGGGGATGTAGAACGCTATCTGGTTCCACCGTCTTCCTCAAAACGATCAATACACTCAAATCCAGCCGCACGTGAAAGTCTTTTACTCGCCATAAAAGAAAAGGAGAGTAGGCCTACAGCGCGCTCAGCAGCATTAACCTATTAAGTCTGTTTACACACTTAGTCAGAGTATAACAAAAGAAACAAAATAAAGAAACGTTCTTTAACACTTTTGGCGTTAACTAGATATCTTGTTTAACCGCTTAGTCAGCTGTTATTTTAGTTTTTTCTTTCTTTCAATCACCAGAAAATAAAGTGCGACATCACTTTCCGATCTGCCTCCATCTCTCTCTTTTCTTCCTATACCAATCAGAATGATCAATCCCTGCACATGGGCGGGAGCAAGTAAACCAATGACCAATCACAAATAAAAACATTCATACTGGTCAAACACAAAGTTTTTTATGAGTACCCCTCACATAAACATTTACCATAAACTCTATAACATTAGAACGAGTGAAATAAAATGCGTATGCCTATTAAATCCATGAATTTCAGAAACATATTTATATATTATGAATTATGCATTTAGAAGATAATAAATAACCCTAGCTTGGGCTACAGTAACATAGAAAGTAGTTGAGAACGTCAGTTATAACGACCCACGTATTAAAATGGTCGGGTTTAAATCGGGCTCGGGCTCATAATTATAGTTAATGTGTCGGGCCAGGCCCGGGTAGGGTCGGGCTTGATTTTTTGGGCCAGATGTAACTTAAGCTCTAAGTTGAGCACGGACACTCCATTGTTTGGGTAAGATGATGACACACACAACTGGATGTTAGCTGGCTGAGCAAGTTCAGCATCACTGAAGATTAAACATTAAAAATAGCAGTCATATTCATGAATGAATGTGTATTATATTATTAGCTTGCTAATCGCTAGTAAAGCTTATTAATTAATAAAATAAAATTATTAATTAGCCATCATGCTAGGTAAACTTGCATGAGTGCTATTTTTTAAATGTTTAATCTTCAGTGATGCTGAACTTGCTCAGCTAGCTACCCATCGAGTTGTGTGTGTGTCATCATCTTACCCAAACATTGGTGTGTCCGTGCTCAACTAAGGCAGAGACGGCATCTATCTAGGTTAACCGAACGTGAACAATGGTGTAATGATTCAGTTCGACTCCCAAGACGATGCTCACCCGACTGGCCAATAGAAACGTTCCAATAGGAAAAAAAGAACGTGGCCCCGCACACTGATAGCAAAATATATATATATATATATGATTTTTTTCAAAGTATTTTGAGAGATTTTTTTCTCAGAAATAATTTTTAAAATTTCAAATTTATATTTTTTAATGTTCTATGAGAAAATACTTTCTCTCAAAACTTTTTTTAGTCTCAAACATTATTTTTTGCTATTGGTATGAAAACTTTTTCTCTCAAATATTCTTTTTTCTCTCATGAAATGCTTTTTTGCTATCAGTGTGATAACTTTTTCTCTCAAACTTTTTTTTTCTCTCTCAGATTATTTATTTTCTCGCATATAATAAACACACATTTCTAGCTCCATACTGCCTCACCTGCTATCCAGCACGAAGAGTGATTGTGACTTACAAATATTTTTTTATAAATATTATTCGGTAGAATTTGTTGCAGTGCAGCTTTTGCTGCATCTTGCCTTATCACACTCATAGTTAAGGTTTGAGTGCCGTCTGCTGTGTTGTGACCAAAAAAGCGTGCAAGTGCAGGAGCACATGCGAAAAACACTTAGTATATGAATTATATATAAATGTTCTCCCGCTCACATGCATTCTTTCGGCCACAACACAGCAGACGGCACACAAACCTTAACTACTACATACACTCACCTAAAGGATTATTAGGAACACCTGTTCAATTTCTCATTAATGCAATTATCTAATCAACCAATCACATGGCAGTTGCTTAAATGCATTTAGGGGTGTGGTCCTGGTCAAGACAATCTCCTGAACTCCAAACTGAATGTCAGAATGGGAAAGAAAGGTGATTTAAGCAATTTTGAGCGTGCCATTGTTGTTGGTGCCAGACGGGCCGGTCTGAGTATTTCACAATCTGCTCAGTTACAGGGATTTTCACGCACAACCATTTCTAGGGTTTACAAAGAATGGTGTGAAAAGGGAAAAACATCCAGTATGCGGCAGTCCTGTGGGCGAAAATGCCTTGTTGATGCTAGAGGTCAGAGGAGAATGGGCCGACTGATTCAAGCTGATAGAAGAGCAACTTTGACTGAAATAACCACTTGTTACAACCCAGGTATGCAGCAAAGCATTTGTGAAGCCACAACACGCACAACCTTGAGGCGGATGGGCTACAACAGCAGAAGACCCCACCGGGTACCACTCATCTCCACTACAAATAGGAAAAAGAGGCTACAATTTGCAAGAGCTCACCAAAATTGGACAGTTGAAGACTGGAAAAATGTTGCCTGGTCTGATGAGTCTCGATTTCTGTTGAGACATTCAGATGGTAGAGTCAGAATTTGGCGTAAACAGAATGAGAACATGGATCCCTCATGCCTTGTTACCACTGTGCAGGCTGCTGGTGTAATGTTGTGGGGGATGTTTTCTTGGCACACTTTAGGCCCCTTAGTGCCAATTGGGCATCGTTTAAATGCCACGGCCTACCTAAGCATTGTTTCTGACCATGTCCATCCCTTTATGGCCACCATGTACCCATCCTCTGATGGCTACTTCCAGCAGGATAATGCACCATGTCACAAAGCTCGAATCATTTCAAATTGGTTTCTTGAACATGACAATGAGTTCACTGTACTAAAATGGCCCCCAAAGTCACCAGATCTCAACCCAATAGAGCATCTTTGGGATGTGGTGGAACGGGAGCTTCGTGCCCTGGATGTGCATCCCACAAATCTCCATCAACTGCAAGATGCTATCCTATCAATATGGGCCAACATTTCTAAAGAATGCTTTCAGCACCTTGTTGAATCAATGCCACGTAGAATTAAGGCAGTTCTGAAGGCGAAAGGGGGTCAAACACATTATTAGTATGGTGTTCCTAATAATCCTTTAGGTGAGTGTATATAGTTTTTCTTAGTTACAAACCCAAACCCAACTGTACCCGAAGATATTCATGAAACGTTAACCCGACCCGAAACCCGCAAGTTCTTTGAGACCCATCGTGCAGGTAGCAGACCTCTAGATTAGTAGTTGTTCTTATGTTTCAATCCACTGTCTGCACTCACACCGGTAGTTGCCACATTGTGTTGGTGCATATTTGCATACAGGTCTTTGACAATATAGCTTCTGTTGCTCATGTCGACTAACATTGCCAACTCTCATTAATGACTTGTACTAAGGACGACAACTGACTGCATAATAATGCAGAAAAAAAAAAAAATAACTCACTTAACTTTTGCATTCAAAACTGTAACGAGCTGAACAATTCTATGTGGACTTCATTCCTGATATAAGATAACATGTTTATTTGGCAACACAGGCAGTGTGAGTACTTTTAATCAGCACACAAGTCAAGTCAACAGAAAGTCAGTCTCTGGGATAATCTGATAATTTTCTCTTAATGAGTGTATTCAGAACTTCAAGAGTCCGCATCCCACTGAAGCTCACACCTGCACTCCTTCAGGAGAACCATGCCTGCAGTAATACATAACCTGATATCCATTACATGAAGCAGAGGAAGAATTCCACCTGCAGTTACATGCGGAGACAATGCATTATCCTCTAATACTGAGAAAAATTATGGCTTTAAACACTCAAGTGACACGGCTTTGGGCCTAATAAAGCAAATTACTCAAAGACGTGTTGGTTTCTCCAAGGACAGTCACTGATCTGAAATCTGCACTTAGAGGCCCTATCCAGGACAGGCTGATGAACAAATGTTCCCCTGCTCTAAGGGAATAAAAAGGCTGTGAAGGTCACAGCATGTCACAACTCTACTTGTATTCTTTTTGCATACTGATGTTTACTCACCTGCGCTCATAAAGCATGTGTGACACAGGGGATCAAGTTTCATCATTGTTCTGACATGCTAAAAGAAAGCCCTCAATAACAGCCTTTAGACTCCAAGTCTTTCTGTCTTGAGCAGATGTTTTCATGTGTTCTAGAGCAGTGGTTCTCAAAGTGGGGTCCGCAACCCGTTGCCAGGGGGTCCGCGAAATAATTTTAGAACTCTATGAACGGAATCGCGGAATCCAGTCAGACCATCGGGGAAACTCTTGGCAGAGCGCTCCTGCTCTCTCTTTCTCACCCCCGCCCCAGCCCACCCCCCTCAAACGCGCGCGCATATCCAGAGAGAAGAGTGAATCCGCGAATATTAATATATAAATTAATATTGTTTAAGACGTTTAGTAGCTTGCCTATGTCATTTGTAATGGAAGCCCGTTTCCGCCAATGAATACAAAAAGAAAAGGTAGCCTAATTGTGCCTTTAAAGTCAGAATTGTGAGATTAAAAAGTCACAATTAGCCTACCTTTTTTATAGTTTTATATGGTGGACACGGGCTTTTATTCTCTTTGATAGGCGGCATAGGCCTACGTGAGTAAAAATGAATGAGCCTTTTGCCTTTACACAAGAGCGTCATCTCCAGCGCTGCTATGAGTTACTTTGAGAACATTTCAGTATTTAATTTGACACAAAAATAGGGGCGGTTCTAAGGTCAGTGGATATTCGGGGCTTTAGCCCAAACTAAAATTGGGTATTTTTATTTAAATTAATGAATTGATTATAAAAGCGATTCAAGGGAATAAAGAAAAAGAAAGGCTTATTGTATTAGTGAAATAATTACAGTTGTCAAATATTAAATCTTTATCTACTTACTTACATTTTACCAGGCGTTCGTTCACTGTTAACATCCTTCTGTGAACGGTAAGACCCGCCGCTTTCTTTAATCATTTTGATATTCATGAGTTAGACCGCTGAACTTTTTGTCATCCAAAAAAACAGAGCGGTGCGTAATGGAGTGCATCACAGCAGCATCAAGAATATCAAATACATTGCAGTGAATCTCTTATTTGCATCTTAAGATTATTGCCAATAATAATGACAGGTTTGCGAAAAGTGTAGAACTCGGTGAGCTCGCGCAAAACACATCTTCAGCACGCGACTCGTTTAAACTCTTCTGATTGGCCGATGCGTTCAACAGAAATGTCTGTGATTGGCTACAATGCTCAACGCTGCAAAAGCACGTTGTAAGTACCTTTAATGCAATGGGAAAATATATAAATAAAACTGTAATATGCACTTTTCATGATTAGGTAATCACGGCAGCTGTAATCTTATTCACATTTGTTTTTCTGATTAATTGTTTTGCTCTATGATAAAGACAAGGTAGCAAAATATTCGGGGCTTTACTAAAAACATTCCGCCCCTGGGCCTACATAAATAATAACAATACAAAACTTTTATTCACTACAACCCGCCAAAATAAAAGTTTGGTTTAACTTAATTACCAGGATGTGTTCTGCAAGTGTTAATTCTGTTATGAATTGTTGATTGTTCTGCCATTGATATAAGGTGCAATGAGTTCATTATTTTAAAGTTGATGCACGTAAAGTAACATTACATAATCTAAATGTTATTTTAAATGGATGGTTCACCCAAAAAAAATAAAAGTGTGTCATCATTTGCTCACCCTCAAGTTGTTCCAAACCTGAATGAGTTTCTTTCTCCTGCTGAACACAAAAGAAGATATTTTGAAGAATGTGGGTAACCAAACAGTTTCTGGTACTTTTTTTAAAAAAAACATATGGAAGTCAATGGGGTCCATCAACTGTTTGGTTACTGACATTCTTCAAAATATCTTCTTTTGTGTTCAGCAGGAGAAAGAAACTCATTCAGGTTTGGAAAAACTTGAGGGTGAGTAAATGATGACAGAATTTTCATTTTGGGTGAACTATTATTTTAATGTAAAATGTTAATGTTTTAATTTTAATCTAGGGAATTTTAATGTTTGATTTTATTAGAACAAGCCTGTGCTTGCTGTCTTGCTGTTGATTTTATTAAAGCTTTTAAGATAAATTACTAAGTGTAAATGCTATTGAGTCCAAATGCAATTTGAATAAAAGACCCACTGTTTACAAGTATATAAGTGGTTTTAACATGATTTAAACTGACGTGTTTCTGTGCTATAAAACAGGTCTTAAGTTTTTAGGGTGAAAAAGATTACAATGCAATTAATTCCAATGGCATTTAAGAGTACAAATAGTTCTCTTACGAGAGTATCTCTCGTACTGCGTAATATCTTACGCTATGGGGAAAACCTCTTTTCCACGAGATATTGAAGCCAAAAATTATCCTTAATTTTGAATTAATGTAAAACGCTGTGCAGCAGCATGCAGACATAGGCAGGACAGCTCGCGCGCCTATTGGCTGCCCTGCGGCAACAGCAGCAGCCTATCGAGAGAGGCGCTGCGTGACACATATCCAATGGGGGCATTTCGCGCCCATTTCGTCACGTCCCGCCAGAAAAGGCGTGGTCTCGCCCTGTAAATATTGCTCGATAAGGCTGGTACACTGATTTTCATCTCTTCAGCGAAGCATCACGCATCGCTGGATCCGGAGTGAGAAGCCACGCCGTCTGAGAAAAAGCACACAGCGGGACGAGCCATTGAGTCTGAAGTCGCTGGCATCGCCGACTTTAGCCGCCGTACCTGCTATGCTTTCTGGCGTTATATCCTTTTCAAACTGTGTGTGTGTGTTCGCCGCTGCGACACACATTTTTTCACTGTCTCTCTCTCTCTGCTAAAAGAGCTGCGTCTTTTTCAAGATGCAAAGATCCTGCGGCTCGTGCCGAGCCACACTCAGCGACGGGGACCGTCATGTTATCTGCGTTTCCTGCCTGGGTGAGGATCATGCGGCTCTCGCTCTCGTCGACGGCGGATGCCCTCACTGTGAGCTACTGCCTATGGTGATTCAGGACTCGCCTGGCATCCTTCTCAGAGCCTGCACTTCAGCCCGCTGTAGCGCCGCGCCGTAAAAATCGCCGTGCTTAGCGCGCTCCCGAGCCTTCTCCTGCCCGTGATAGCTCGCCGGTTCGCCCGCCAGCTTCACACGATTCGCTCGCTGACGGACAACGGCCGCCGCTTCCGCCATTAATGACGACGAGATAGCTGCATCTGTAGAGAAGGCCAGCTTCAAAACCGCGGCTAGCTTTCTTTACGTTCTAAGAAAGCTACCCCGCCCCCGCCCCCGCCCCCCGTGGGCATGCGTCACCGGCGAAATGAGGAAAGAGTGTGTTTTTAGTCCCGCCAAGGCCGGACCAATCTCCATTTCTCAAACATTTCTCAGCTCCTCTTAGTTTGAGCGGCTGAAAATGTCAATATTGCAGCAATGAGCCTGTTGTATTACACGCACGCCTGCAAACAAACGCCGACACACACAAAACTGTGATGACGCTCTTTATGCACTCGGGCTATTTTAAGCTTTTGTCGTTTCCCCCTGTGGCTCAGTGGCGAAACCCAAAGCCTTCGCACGGGAGACCTGTGTTCGAGCCCAGCTCTCGCAGCGGATAAAAATTTGGTCTCGCCGCAGCCAGACTTACACCCAAACTTTTCACTCGTTCAGTTCCAAACAATGTGACTGTTCCAGTGTATTTTGCAGTAAACAAGCTGGTACCACAGCCCGCTTGCCTGCACACAAACGCCAGTTTTAAGGCGACCCAGATAAATCCCAAAAAGAGTGTATTTTCTGGAATTCCGGCCACGGCCGATGGTGTTATGAGTGTTGTAAGAATGCCCACGTCTCAGTGCCCATTCCCACAAGCAGACACAGCCCGCCACAATACAGGGCTAGCACAAATAAAATCGACTCATGTCGATTGTGCAATAAATGTAGTGTACGTGCCCACAACACAGTGCCCACAAACACTACACAAAGCATGTCCCACGGTTTCTGTAAAAACGAAACCAACACATTTTCATTTGGCGCGAGCCGACAGTGTTCTCACTGCAGCAAGTGTGCCCGCTATCCCGCGCCCACATTCCCTCACAGACATGCCGAACCCCACGGGGCTCGTCCCGCTCGCCTTCTCTCCACAACCCGTCAGAGAGAAGCTGAGCGCGCTCGGGCTGCCCGCTGTGATCAGCGCACCCCCCGCCTCGCACACTACAAACACAGTGTCTATTTCTCAGCACACCGGAGCTCTCCGGCCGCCGCTATACCGCGGCCAGAGCCCAGATTTCATTCTACCTCTAGCTATTCATGCAGATGCGTGGGCAAAGCTTCCCAGAATGGGTGCTGAACACTATAAAAAGAGGCTATTCGCTGCAGTTCGCTCGACGCCCCCGCCTTTGCGCGGCGCGAGTCGAAACGACGGTAAAAAACAAAGTATCTCATCTACTTCGAGCCGAGATAGCGAAACTACTGAGCAAAGGGGCTATAGAACCTTTATCTCAGGCTCAGAGCGAAGGGGGTCTATACAGCAGGTATTTTCTGGTCCCGAAAAAAGACGGGGGTCTCAGACCCATTCTAGATCTGCGACGGCTGAACAAAACGCTCACGAAGCGCCAGTTCAGAATGATTACAACCAGGAAAATTCTCGCGCAAGTGCGCCAAGGAGACTGGTTCATGTCAATAGATCTGAAGGACGCTTATTTTCAAATACAAATAGTGTTACGTCACAGGCAATTCTTGAGATTCGCCTTCGAGGGCCAGGCATACCAATACAAAGTCCTGCCGTTCGGCCTGACCCTGGCACCCCGTACTTTTACGAAGTGCATGGACGCGGCTCTCGCACCCCTGAGACTTCAGGGCATGCGAATTTTGAACTACTTGGACGATTGGCTGATTCTAGCTCGATCACAATCAGAGCTCATAGAACACAGGGCCACATTACTCGAACATCTCGAGAATCTGGGTCTCACAGTCAATTGGGCGAAGAGCTCGCTGTCTCCCAGCCAGAAAATATCTTTTCTGGGAACAGTGCTGAACTCGCCATCTATGACAGCGCATCTGTCGCCAGAGCGCGCACGGGACATTCAGCGCACCTGCAGGTGGACCTGTTCACATCCCGCGAGAACGCTCACTGTCCGAAATATTTCTCCAAGAGCAAGGACGCGCTGGCCAACGTTTGGCCCCGCTGTCCCCTCTATGCTTTTCCCCCCATCTCGCTCCTGCCTCAAGTGCTGGAACGGATCAGGGAAAATGGATGCCCAGTGCTGCTTGTGGCTCCGCTCTGGACCAACCAGGCGTGGTTTCCAGTCCTGATGCGGCTGACCAGCACTGCCCCGTGGCCAATACCATTGAGGAGAGACCTCCTCTCCCAGGCCAAGGGCTCGATTTGGCATCCTCGCCCGCAACTATGGTCCCTACACGCATGGGCCATCAACGGGTACCCGCTATCCTCCCGGAGGGAGTGCTAAACATGATCACGCAGGCAAGGGCCCCGTCTACAAGACGGCTCTACTCCTCGAAATGGTCCGTGTTCTCTGCCTGGTGTCAGGCTCAGGGCTTTTCACCAGTTGACTGCGGGGTCACGGAAGTACTTTCCTTCCTTCAAGAGCTGCTGGATAAGGGCAGGACCCCATCCACGCTCAAAGTGTACGTGCCGGCTATAGCAACGTTTACAAAACCTGTTTTTGGCCAGTCACTGTGGAAGAACAACCTAGTCGTGCGATTCCTCAAGGGAGCTCGGAGGTTGACCCCTCCTAGACCTCCTTCAGTCCCGGTGTGGGACCTTTCTACGGTTTTGGAAGCCATGAAAGGTGCCCCGTTCGAGCCAATCCATTTGTCAGACATGAAGCATCTGTCTTTCAAAACGGTGTTTCTTTTGGCTCTCGCTTCAGTGAAGCGCATAGGGGACTTACAAGCGCTTTCAGTAAGCGCATCATGTATGGAGTTTGGGCCAAATGACTCAAAAGCCATACTCAAACCGAGGCACGGGTACGTGCCCAAATCCCTCAACACACCGTTCAGGGCCCAGGTGATTTCCCTGTGGGCTCTCTCGGTTCAAGATGAGGAGGAGGATGCGAGTCTCCTTTGCCCTGTCAGGGCACTGAGAGCTTATGTGTCCCGCTTGTCTGCCTTCAGGCAGACCGAGCAGCTCTTCGTTTTGTTTGGCGGACCTTCCAAAGGACTGGCCGCATCAAAACAGAGCCTATCCAGATGGATAGTCGACGCCATAGCACTGGCTTACACTTCTAAGGGCCTGCAGTGTCCTTTGGGTGTCAGAGCGCACTCCACGAGAGGCGTGGCCTCGTCGTGGGCATGGTATAGTGGCGTTACCTTGCAAGATATCTGTACGGCTGCGGGCTGGGCCTCGCCGTCTACATTTATAAGGTTTTATAACCTAGAGGTTCCCGCCTTACAAGCCAAGCTTCTGTCGGTATAGAATTCAGTGTTATCTGCCCCGCTGTGCCGGCCCAGATGCTGAGTTTTGCTTGTGCATCGCTCACTGAGCGATAACACGGCTCCATGGGTGTTGAATAACCCGTATTTTTAACCAGTTCAGGCTGAACACGCTCACCCTGTCTGTGTGAAACACTATTAACATAACTAGCTCCTATAGGATGCTATTTAATGGGGAATGATGCTTGCAGCCTCTCTTCTCCGACTCTCTGTGAGTCTATGATGATTATGCATTACATGAGCCCCGGGCTACTGCCCTTGGGACTTTGGTGTCGGATCCCAGTACGCACGACGTTTTGCATTGTGTTCCCCATAGCGTAAGATATTACGCAGTACGAGAGATACTCTCGTAAGAGAACGTACTCGGTTACTAACGTAACCTCAGTTCTCTCTAGAGAGGGAACGAGTACTGCGTATCTTGCCGTGCATACACAGCTCTGGTTCGCTTCGGCGATGAAAACCAGTGTACCAGCCTTATCGAGCAATATTTACAGGGCGAGACCACGCCTTTTCTGGCGGGACGTGACGAAATGGGCGTGAAATGCCCCCATAGGATATGTGTCACGCAGCGCCTCTCTCGATAGGCTGCTGCTGTTGCCGCAGGGCAGCCAATAGGCGCACGAGCTGTCCTGCCTATGTCTGCATGCTGCTGCACACCGTTTTACATTAATTCAAAATTAAGGATAATTTTTGGCTTCAATATCTCTTCGAAAAGAGGTTTTCCCCATAGCGTAAGATATTACGCAGTACTCGTTCCCTCTCTAGAGGTCAGAAACTAGCTGCTATCCAAACACCACAAATCAGACACATGGAGACACCAATCCATTGAGTCATAAGAAAGTACACAGAGAACGGAAGAGAGTCCAGCTTTCAACAGTGTGTACAAAAACTTCAAACTCACCAGTGATGCCTTTGGTCTATAAGTGGTCATTTTCATTCATCAAACTGCCTGCCAGCAGCAGTCTCTCTTTAAATAACCAAACTAACATATCTTAAGAGAGGTGAGTGAAAATAAGTCTTCCATTCACATTGCATCTAAAATTAGCAGTGAACGCGCATGTCTTTTGGTCCAACTTTATTATTATTATTCCGCCGTTAAACTGATCTGCAGACCAAACCATAAGGCCTAGAGACTTGACACCTGGCCAGATGGTAGGTCTCAATTTGGGGAGACATTGACAAGACATTGACAAGCTACAGCGATCAAAAACTCAGACTGTTTGTCGCAGACTCAAGTGTCTTATATCATTGGAATCCTTGGCTTAAGACGAACATATATCATAAACATATATCTCTGATTTAATTTTTACCATTAAAATTCACCATTTTCATAAATTTCGCCATTTTGAATTTTCAGAAAAATCTACTTTTTCGAACTCCGCATAGGCTGATTTACTCGAAACTAGGGATGTGACGGTGAGGATATTTCGACATGTGACAACACTGGTAATACCGGGCGGTGGGATGAAGAATTTTCCCCTCTTTTGCACCTTTAAATCGCTAATTCGGCCACACAGCATCCATAACGGTGCCGAGCAGAGCGAGCGTTTTCAATTAATTGATTAACTGAAAAAACCCAGTCCGCGCATGTGGTCTCACACCATTATGAATGTCAGTGCGGCCGTGTGCATTTTACTTTCGCTTTCGAATTAGCATCAGTTAATTCCAATGGTGGCAATTGCTTGAATGGTGAACTGAACCATTCAAGCAATTCTTAATTATTTAATAAAATATTCTTACAACAACAAAATAGTACAATGACAATCTCGCTTAAATAGGTGCTTTTACATTTGAAACCAAATCTTCCACCATCGTCAGTCAGCTCCTCACTCTCGCAATTAAGGAAATCTGACTCCTGTTGCTGGTCTGTGCTGCGACTGTCGTTCGGCTCACTCTGCATTAAGCAAACGCATTCAGTTTTTAATTGTAGTGTCTATTCTATAACTGAACTAAATTATTTTTATTACTATCAAAAAATCTAAACGACGGTGTAGGACGATGTCACGTTAGGCAAGTAATGTAACCGGTGTTGAGGCTGAACACCAAAGTAACACCGTCTATTGCAGCAAGCCAACTCGAAACTTGACGTGCATCATCTAGACACCCTTATGGCAAAAAAGTTGTCAAAAGAATTTCGATCAGTGATTCACACTCACGATGGGATGCCAAAACGTTTGAGGCAGGGAGGGCCACTTTCACTAAAATGGCAATAACTCTTGAATGCATTGAGATTTTCAAACTTCAAACTTGTGTATACTCATGGCAAACTCATTCTGTGGTCACACAAATAAATCTGTGACAATTCACCACTTGGTGGTGTTATAGCCACCAAACACCGTTGCCGTGCAATTGAACGGCCAATACATATTAAAAGTTTTCTGTTTTTAGTTAAAACGGTGATAATGAATATTTACAAACCGTTGTACACCATTTGTGTATCAAAAAACATGGCTGTCATCGGCCAATGAAATTTGTGCACCTATTAGACCAGGTTAACAGAGGATGATCAGAATAAAACTCTGTGGGCTTGTTGTAGTACCCCAGAGTGCAGTCTGGACGATGGGGCGGGGCGACACTTTTGGGCGGGGCGACACGTGTCGCTCCGCCCACCCCCAATTTAATTGGTTTATAATACCGCAATCTTATTGGTGTAGACGATTCAGGTTTGAGCATGCGCATTCCTTTATGTACGATTTTGTGAATCATTTGGTCGTATTAAAGAAATATTAAATGCTAACTTTAATCGTATCTTATTATCGGTTTACCATGGTAATTTTTGTTAATATCTATTGGCTAATAATTTATTATACTTAAGACACAGAATAGATAAAGTTATTGTTTAAAAACGGACGCTTGGTGACGGCACCTGTACTTCAGGGAGATGTTTTACATTAGTGCGTCATTGGCTTCTTCATATTTCTATCAGGATGGATCAGCACAAACTCGGGATTTTACGCAAATGATGCTAATTCACTGTAAGAATGTAAGCAGCTGATTTTAAATTTTAAAGCACGACCATTTTTTGTTGTCATTTTTTTTAACGAGATTTGTTGTCCAGCTTGCATTATTTGGTACAAAGTGCAAATAAAATGTTTAATGGCAAACATGTTTCCTGGTTGTTTACCTGTTCATACAATATGAGGGCCTATTGGTTCTGTAAAGCCCTATGTTATAGTTTTTAAAGATTCATGTTTGTAAACCGGTTAACATGTACGACTGTCTATCTGTGGCATCAGGTATATTAAAAATCCAATTGTTTATTCATCCACCATCGCATTGCGTGTTCATGTTTTAATCATCGTATATGTAGGTTACGGGATAAAAATGATTTGAAATATTACCACTCAGCAGCACTCACATATAGGCTAGCTGCATAACCATAAAAAACCCCACTGCTGTAAATCTGTGCAATTATAATATAATAAAATAAATAAAATACCCAGCAGAGAAGTGATATGAACATGTACCAGGCCTATTGCTTAAATACGCTCGAGCACACATATTATAATAATCGACATAACATCTGTTTTAGTAAAAAAAAAAAAAAAAAAAATATATATATATATATATATATATATATAGGCTATTTATTTATTTTCACATTGCAGCGCTGCACGGATTTTATTCCCATTGTACGCACAGAACCCAATGGCCAGGGCTTGTATGCTATTTGGTAGCCTATTATTGTCTTATTTGTCACCGTGGTTTTGCTTTGAAATAAAATAAAACACATTTTCGGATTTATCCGATGTTTTAATGAAATACAGGGAATATCATCATTTGTGTAAAATCCAGAGTTTGTGTTTATTCACTGATCCTAATGGAAAAATGAAGAAGCATAAATGAATGATGTAAAATTACGGAGCCCTGCATGACATTCGGAAAATATTGTCTAAATCAGCCTATATAGAAATTCTCTCCTTTGATATGCCAGTAATTTCATGCAGTCATGCTCATTGCCCACCAAAAGTGGCACTGACTTATCTGCAGGGTAAATTAATAGATACTATAGCTAGGCTAAATCTCAAACAGTGTATAATTTATCAGCAACATATTTTGTGATATCACCAAGCCATAAAACTGCTCAATAAGCTTATATGACTTGCGCTGCTTTGAAACGATGTGAATTGAGCGCTATACGAATACATTTTGATAGTAACTTCATCTAACTTGATTCATAAGTTCATCAAAACATTATCCAATTGATCGTTCTTGAAATCGCCATAGTTATCTCTTAATAGTATGGCCAAACAGCGTCGCATGCTCATGCCTCAAGCGTCTACACCAATAAGATTGCTGTACTATAAACCAATAAAATCGGGTGTGGGCGGAGTGACACGTGTCGACCCGCCTAAAAGTGTCGCCCCGCCGAATTGCCTAAAAAACCACCTCACGCGAGCGTAAACTTTTTTGCGATATGTGGGAGTTATTTTCAAAATGTACGTGTTTCTATTGGCCGTATTTTCAATTCGAAATTTTAATGTGCGCAATTTGAAGGGTAATGGAAACACAGCTACCGTGGCTGTCCCTGACCAACAGGCCAGCTCATCCTGGACTAGCACTTCTGTTATAAACTGATCAATGAAAGGGATCTATTAGCTAATGCGTTCAAAGTGAGGATTTATTACTGTCAGTGGACAGTTAATGAGCCATTCTTTATCTACTTCCTGTTTTTGTCAGGCCTACATTTGCTGAACTTGCTTGGACACGGCAGGAGCAGCTCATGTGTGAAATGTGAAGATGTCTAGCATACTCTCACATTTAAGCAAAGAATGATCTGCCATTTCTTTCAAAACATTTGCAGAAGGCTATGTAAAAATCTGCTGATCGACTAAATCAACTTATCTTAATTATTTACATAAGACAGACATTTATCTGAGCTTTTTAGGTTTCACAGACAGACAGACAGACAGACAGACAGATAGACAGATAATTTAATCAAGTTAAATGTATCCCTCCTGGCTGTCATAAGACATATTCTTCTAAGAAATTTCCAGAGTGCAGATTTCTTCTGCATGGATAGGTTTGGTAAAACTTCTAGAAAGATTGCAGGCGAGTGACAGTGCAGTCAGCAGGCCTAAACAGCTCACTTAATTACTATGAGGCCACTGTTTATGCAGCTCTAAAACAGATAACGCACATCAAGTTATTCCAGTTACAACTGAAGGATTACACAACAAGTTCAACTCATGGACAATTAACGTGTGGGAAAGAGAGAGACCAAAACCTTTAAGCAGGATCAAGATGTGTTGTGTGATTTCAGTGCCTCTAGTGTCACCAGAGAGTACTGCAAAAATGAAGACTGTTTCCTGAACACTCCCCCCATCTGCCATTGGTCACACAAATACAAAGTCCCATCCTTAAAACCAGTGGTTGAGTCAATGTAGCTTTGTCGGTTATGCTCAAACCAAAAAGTTTAGCTTCTTTTTTAATAAACGCAATGAGACACTTATATTGTGAATGCAGTCACTCTTTAAACAACCTCAATTTAATTATTTGTCTGCTGTCTGTGACGTCATGTTCTTGTGATGTCATCAGTGATCGATGTTAACATTACGCCATATTCCAGGGGCTCCGGAAAGGGAATGCTGACAGACCACATTGTCCAGGTACGACTGACCTCCTCGGCACAAACAGATCAATGTATCCAAGTGTTACTATTTTCAGAGAAACCTATGAATAGATCATATAAAGCCATCTATCTACATTAAGGCATGAAAACAGTATTTCAACAGAATAAATGACCCATCCTTCTCGTGTTTCATCCCTCAGGGGGAAGCAAGCATAAATCCTACATATGACACACCTAGAACCGGTTCCACAGATTCCAGCTCTTGCTCAGGCGACAAACACAGGGGTTTGTGCCATAACAGCCGACGTGAGACAGAAAACAGAGTTAAAGTGGGTTGATGCATGTGCGTGACAGTAAATCGACGAGTCATTTATTATGTGGATGTGTGTGTGCGCTTGAGTCAGCACGCTCGACAAAACAATTACTCATATCAAACAGATTAACGAGACGGACAGAGTTGTCAAGAAACTGTAATCCAGGCGGGATCGGAGCGAAGGAGGCGGGAAGGCGTGTGGCGGGAACCAGCGCAGAACAAACAATGAGTTTCAGGACACAAACAGCATGACTCAGGGTGGCAAGTGAGCAGAGCGCGTGCCAGGAGTGGGAAATCCCGCCAGTCAGTTGTGAGAGCGCCAAAACTTCCCCTCCTGCCTCAAGGTAGCCTGATCCATTGCTCCTCTCTGGTGTCCTGTGTACATGTGAAACATTAACCTATCCTTAGTCCCTTAGTCTCACTAACTACACATATACACTAAATGTGTTACGTGATCAAGCAGAGAATCAGGGCTTAAACATCAACAGGTAATGCTGCGTTTAACTCAAGGACAGGAATGCTAGTGAGATCCCACAGTATTGAGAAACATAATGACTAACTACAAATACATTATCGCCCATGAGGCTGTTTGTCTAGAGAATGCAACAGACTACAGAAGAGGAGTCTATAAACATCAGTCGTGACTCTCTCCATCACTGCATTTGCACGCTCACACATGCTTCAACAGGTCTCAACGCAATTAAAGCACGAGACAAGCGTGGTCAAGTGAACGGCCAGGTTCAGCTACTGATCTGAAAGAGCAGTGTATTGAGCTGATGATCTGAATCATGAATCACCAGGAGCATCTGAATCAGAGAACAACTGATGCTTCACCTAGGATGACGACAACTGTTGTTGCAATAAAACAACACTGAATGATCTGTCTATAAAACTTTACATTCAAGTATTTAGATCTTTTCACATTTATATTGTCAGTGTAAGAAAAGCAGAAATAAAGAATCCACATTCTAACCCTAACCCTCAGGATTCATTATTATTTGTGACCTAAAGAGTCAAGACAAAGACTGTTCAGATCCAGGGAGAAATTAAGACTTTTAAGAATAAATGAAAATTAATGAACAAGGGTGTATGAATGAATAAATGTTTATCTTCACCCACCCCTACACTAAACATGCTGTAAAATGTTTTTTTTTTTTTTTTTTTTTTTTTTTTGCATTTAACGCCCGTGTAATCTGTTAAAGAGACTGAAACCACCCCAAAAAAAACTCCCCTCACAAAGAATGTCTCATGATATCAATGCTTCTCAACACTGCTCTTCATCCAAACGCAAACATTTACAGACCTTAAAACAGGTTTAAAAGGGTAAAACCTGTGTGGTCATTTGAGTGTCAAGTAGACAGAGATCTCAAAGTAATTTTACAATATTGAAAGATACACAACAGGTAGAGCCCTTTAATTGGAGGCTCATGCATCAAAATGCTTACGGATTCCCACACTGCGGTTAAATGTTATCATGTCTCTCCCTCCTGGCTGTGGTGAGAGAAACTTCTGAAAAAATAAGTGGAGAAAAGAGTTTGAGCTGATCGGGTGCTCAAAAAGCTGCTTTAACTGCCGCAGGTTCTTCAGTTCTCGCGGCTGAATAAAGAAGCTTTGAGAACATCCTGTCCTGAGTCAAATGAGTAAAGGCTCATGATATGTCACCCAGAATGTTCTCCACAATCTAAGTCTTACAGCCCTGAGAGAGAGTTCCTCATGCCATTTGTTGGCCAATGTCCTTAACCAAGGTCCTGACAGATAGTCAGGACTTCACTGAACTCAGATGTGGTATTCTGAGGGTTCACCACACACACTGACAGTGCTTCTCTCCTCATTTTTGGTCTGCTCTACAACTTTTTTTGAGGTTGTGCCAATGACATCTTATTCTGTTGTACCTCATTTCCATTTACAATTCTATTCTGCTTTTTTGTTATCTTAGAAAGATCTCCATAGATTTATGGGTCCACAAAGGGCATTATTTCAAATCAAGGCAGCTATAGGATGCATCAGACAGACACACATTCATGTTCTCAGTGAGATTTTGCTATATCGTGTAGATTGCAGTATGTAAATATATACACTTAGGTATATAAGTGTCACTATTGACACTTTATAGTGATAATAAAACACATGAATGAGACAATAAAATAAAAACTCATGAATGAGACAAAGACAGGGACGTGCATGATGTTAGAAAGTGTTAAGTGACATTAGTCGTGAAAAAGAACCCTGCTGAAACACGCACAGAAAGCCACGTCTTATGGCATGCGATCACAAATTCAGTTCTCTTTCACGTCTTATTGCACTTGAATGGTCGAAAACACATACAATTGTATCAAAATGCCCATTGTGTGGAGTATTCATGTAAACAGTTGATGTCTGAAGTGAAAGTAAACAGTTGGTGCAAACCGGATGTGCATCGGTATAATGGATCCGTGCAATCGGTCTTAAAGTTACAGCAGTCCAAAATATCTCCTGCTCTCAGTGTCGTTAATGTTAATAAAACAATCACTCAGTGCTCTGACTGAATAACTTTTGGAGCATTAATAAGAATACATTTAAAAGAAGACTATTCAGTATTTTATTTTTACATATGATTATTCATTTTCTGTACCATTTCTAATTGCATGTTAAATAAACCTATTATACCTGAAAAAAATTATTTGTTATATTGTTTGTAATTTGCTTCTTTGTTATTTTTAATTTAAAAAAATTTATAAAAATAAAAAACGCTTCGCTTCAGAAGGCCTTTATTAACCCCTGCCCATTTCATTTTAAAGTGAACTAATACTTTAAACACTAACAGATCTCAACATTTTCACTTATTACACTCCAGTTTGACTATTTCCTTCAAACAAAAGTTCTTATTGAGAACTTAAACTTTCATTTTACAGTTATATCCTTATCTGTAAGTGTTACAAATTCACGCAAGTATTTCCATTTTGCATGAAGGCTCATCCTGACTGTCTGTGTTAAACTTCAGACCTTACTGAATAAGAACCGACACGCGCATGCGCGACAAACAGACATTATGAGGAAGACAATTCATATTCAGTGCAAAAATATAAATTTAGCTGAAAAATCTGTTGTTGGACGTTGAATTTAGGTTTAAAAGTCAATATATAATTCAAGTACTTTATGAGAGTGGCAACTGTAAAGGGATAAGAGTGTGTAATTGAATATAAATGTAAGACATTTCTTACATTTACAGGATAAAGAAATTACAGTAACAGGTGTCCAGAGTGAATGTGTGTTTTCCTGCAGAACATTCTTCTTATCTCTTAACACTGAGTTTGTGTTTTTATTTTATTTTATTATCATAATTATCATCTTCATTTTTAATGTAGGCGATTTAAACTGTCCTTTTCCTTTATAGCTCTTTTGCACATAGTATAGATATAGATATATTCACTATAAATGTTTTCATAACATTCAGTTGGCACGTTTGTTTGAAGCATTGGGCAAGATGTGTTTTGTCAACAAAAAAAGAAAAAGAAAATCTGGCTTTTTATCAGATTAATCAACTTATTGAAGAACTAATCGACCAACTAATCGATTATCACTAACTTTGTCGACTGTAGACTCAAGTTTGGTTTGAAGATGAAAAGTTACCAAGCACAATGTTCTCTCAACGTTCCTGATTTCTAACACACTCACAGCGTTCGGTGTGGTCTTGAGGCTGTCAGAGCAGAAACAAAAGCTGTTGCTTTCCGTATGTTTTCCCTTCCCTGTCTCCTTTGTTCATATGTAAATTGTGCAAGCTTATTTCATCCATTAGATCGAAAGATCTGAAAAACCCATACATTTAACCGCCCATAGACCCTCCCCTCGAACAATTCAGGTGGCTCTATATAATTCAAGTGGTTGAAAGTGGACAACATTTTTTAATTTTACAGATATTGTTTGTAACTTTACATAGTTTTAAATACAATTTCAAAGGACTGTAAAAAAAAAAAAAAAATTCTGTAAAATATATTTTTTTAATATTTTTTTTTTACAGTGTAGTTATTAGGATCAAATGCTGCTTGAGGTCTGGAATCATGGCTGCTGGCGGTGGGGTTCACAAATACATAGAGAAGCAATCGCTCTGCTCAGAAACAGCTTTAATGACTTCTCCACTATATTACCAGAGAAGCAGACTCATCTTGAGCTTGTTCCACGCCGGGTGAGTTCACTTATTGCACATTATCGCTGCATTCATCAAACGCTAGTGTCATTAGCCCTGTTCTCCAGACTGGAGTTTGAATCACTTTAATTTAGCATGAGAGAAGGTGATTGTAATAGCTTGGGCTTTTAGGAGTCCTACTCACTGAGGCTTAAACACCTCAGACAGACTGACAGGATGCTGGAGCTGATGACTTCAGATTGAGAAAATTGTATTATAATGACTCTTTTAAAAGTTCAGAGGAAGCAATAAATGGGGTTTGTTGGCAATCCGGGTGCGAAACGAGAAGTTTGGAAGAGTCTTAATCAGGAACCAGTGCAATCCATATGATGAGGCATTTCATCTCATGTCCAGCAAACAGGTTGGCATAGTAAACCTTCATACTAGGAGAACAAATGATTCTTTAACAGGCTGAACATTTGAACAAATCATAAGGGCATTTCATTCTCTCATCCTTCCTTTTCTCACCCCGTAACCAAACTCCTTTTGTGTCATGTGGGAATGTTTGCCTCTACGCTCCCAAATCCACCACAGCTGTCATACAAGACCTCAGGGATCTCCCCAGTCTCTGACATCAAGGGCCTTGGTTTTTCAGCGTTACTTGTTTAAAGTCAAGTCAAGTCACCTTCATTTATATAGCGCTTTAAACTATATAGATTGTTTCAAAGCAGCATTACAGTGATAATAGGAAATTAAAGTAACTGAGATTGTTTTGGCTTTACAGCAGCTCTAAAATAAAGGTATTGTCCAGCTAAAGTTAGTTTTGATTGATTCACTCACTTCTGTCTAAAACGATCATTAGTTATTAACTTAGGGGCCGCTAACACGACACCGTTCTAACAGAAAACCCTTAAGTTCTCTGCAAACTTTAAAAACTAGAACCTGTGAGAATGCTGATGGCGTGCACATGCGTATTACGTGTTTAGTCTATAGGTATGCACGTTTGAATGCGCATATATATATATATGTGCGCAGGCGTGTAGTCCCTTGAGTCAAACCAACCCTCAAACAAACTACTTGTCTGGCCTTAAAATTTATAATACAGAATTTGTATCGCTTCCACGTAGCCACGTAAAGTTCCACATTACATGTCGAGTCATCTGAAACAACTCTGTGCTACTTGATAAGGAAACAGGAGTTTGACCAATGCGGCACAGCTGCTGGTAAAGTGAGCTCTGTGTGTCTGAGGTATAAGGGTTAGTCGGTATCTGTGTAAAAGATAAGACCCATCGCTGGGCCTCTTCTGGGGCTGCCTACAGATGACAGGCCCAGACCACTCTAGGCTCTTAAAAATGAGTGATGGGCATGAATGTGTCCTCTATGAGGGAAACTACTGCAACTTTGACCCGAATGCCACTAACCTTTCAACGCACCATGTATGGCACAAAATGTGTGTGTGTGTGTGTGTGTACTTGCTTAGCTGTACTTATGAGGGCCAAATGACCTCATTAATATAGTTAAATATATGCCAACAAGCTTGTGATGGCATTTTGTGTGTTGGGTTGCAAAGTGAATCAGATTGGAAAGTTTGTTCAATAGCTCCGTTTACATGAACCGTATTAATCATCCAATTGTAATTGGACTACTAGCACAGTTGGATTAAAAAAAGTCACATGTAACCACGTCAATTGGAATGAATTTGTCAAATCGGATTAAAATTTCATTCGGATTGTAAGGGGTGGTTTAAACCTTTTCTAATCTGATCGAGAGGACATGTATACTTGATCACATTGAAAACCGAAACTATAAAGTTCTGCGCATGTGAATTACGTAGAAATGGCGTAATGAGGAACAAGCTGTTGTTGTTGTTGTTGAATGAAATGTCATAAATGGGTGTCGTGTTATTCTAAAATTCTCCTCCTACTCATTGTCAGTGAAGTGGAGCAGGACAACGTCCCACCAGTCCTTGTTTCAGATTCTCATCCACAGACACTTTGTTTTGGGAGTGGGAAGGGCCGTTCTTACTGCTTGATAAATATAAGCAGCACGGCACAACGGTTCATGTGCTCGTTGTCTCCTAACTAGGACCCGAAATAGATAAATATTAATTCTGTTTTTTAAAACAAAGAAAATAAGCAATTTAGGAGACTAATATGCATAAACAGTGGGAAACTCTGTATATTCGTGCAGTTTGCAAATGTCAAAAAATAATTTCCAATTTGAAGCTTGTGACATAGCGCACATCAACCCGATTACTTTATTTAGCGTTTATGTAAACACTACATTCTGATTCATCAATCGGAAGGAATTTATTCAGATTGAAACAAAAGGTGTCCATGTAGCTAATGTAAACAGAACTTTCAGAATCTGAAATCGTATTGGTTTTGTTTGGATTGATGAAAATCACTGCATGTAAAAAACCTGCTCAGGTCTGAGCCCAGGGTGTAAAAGTCACACAAGGTAGTTCAGGTCGTTTCAGTCAGGGCGTATTTTTATATAGCAGTGCTCTATGGGATGAATATAGTATCAAAATGATTAACACGTGCAAGCACACTTATCAATGAACTTGATACATGTTGCAGAAATGTTTTATCCATGCCATTCAACTTGTGTGTGCAAAATTCAAAATTGAATGAATGTGTAGCAATTTGTACAAATAGAGACATTTCTGTGAATACAAATGTTTTCTTTTGTATTAGTGTATCATAATTTGTGCATGCAACAAAGAAGATGTGCATGTGTGGATCAGGTGACGCGCGTGCATTCATTGAGTTCTTTTCTGAGTCGATCTCATTTGATTCATTTGGATTTTGAGACTTTCTTTTCGCTGTTTTTAAGCATTTCACAAACCACACACAAACAACTACAAATGAATAGGCCTGGTGCTAATTATTAATGTGTGCACAACTACCATTTATTTGACAAATTCACAAATGTGCGTCGCTACATTTAAACTAATACAATACAACTTGTGAGTGCAAAATCCAGAATCACATGAATGTGCAGCATTTTGTACAAATAGAGACATAGTTGTTAATACAAAACCTCAATTTTGTATTAATGTAGGCCAGAATTTGTGCATGCAACAAGTAAGATGTGCATTTGTGGATGAGGTGACACGCTTTAAAATGTGCAGAAATGGTGACTCCTGGACGGGCTCAGGCAGGAATGAAACCATTTAATGTTGAGTGTGTGGCAGTAGAGCTTGAGATATGCACTGAGACCTTTGACCACTGGGATTGTGTTCAACAACAACATCCAACAGTGAAACTGAGAACATGTCTGGGAGAAAAGAGAGAGACAAACAGATGTTTTGTCTGCTTGTGTCGCCAGGTGCTGGTAATCAGGTGTAAATGTGGCTGTTGATTCGGGTAAGAAATCGGTCAGATGAGCATCTTTTGACTTTCTACAGCAGGATCAGCCTTTATGAAGGCAAATGATCACACTATAACTACAGCAGCTATCAGCAGTGTTTGTGTGTTGAACATGTGATGCTGTACTCCTTTAGTAGATTCCCTGCCATCCTCTTTTACGATTTTCAGTGTTGAGATAAATTGTGAACACCATATGAGTGAGAATAGTGAAAGTAAACAAAAACGTGACTTTCTGCCTTAAAAAGTTTTTCTATGAATGTCATGAAATGCCTTTAAACTACACGCATCGATATCTGACTGGCCTCAATTGTTTCCTCCATACGTACCCATTTTTCAGTGTTGCACTCAATGATTTGCTCTCCAACAAATGCACTCGAACACAATAATCATAAACAGTAATGAAGAGCTTATCAAACTCATAAAAACTGACATTTGCAAAATGTCAAGATTTAATCCATACTATTGACTGTAGTGCTCACTTTATACACCATTACCCAGCATTCAACACATGGATGACACACATCAGTCTGAGAAAAAGAGCATTAAAAGAATAAAAAGCATTTCTCTGTCTGGTTATCAATGCACACATGATCGGAAGCACCAGTCAAGTGTCCATCATGAAGAAACAGTGATCACTAGTAGGTAACTGTAGGTACTCACTTCTCCTTGAGGAAGTCCATGACCTGTCTGAAGTCGGCACAGCAGTACTCTCTCTTCATGTCCATCAGGACGCTGTCAGATGCTGATTGGACAGGCACATGGAGGAAGGCGTAGACTCGCGGGTGGTTAAGGATTTTGGCCATTTCCTGTTGGACGGAAAAAGGAAGGTGAGCTTTTCTATTGATCTTTCTATTCATTAAAAGAATCCTGAAAAATAAAATGTATCATGGTTTCCACAAAAATATGAAGCAACACAACTGTTTTCAACATTGATCAGGGTTCCCACTAGCCTGGTCCTACCAGACTCTCGTACATTTATTTTGTACATAGAGTCTGGCACCGCTCCATTTACAAGCGTTAACTTCCTTGTAGGCGGGTACTCTATTGAAGTCTAAAACTATTGGATCTGCCCAGAGTCACTCTGGATCTGCCATAACCAATCGCTAACGTTTGGTCGTGACGTATGTCATGCGCATACGATGTGTATACAACATCATTGTCACCAACAAAACTAAGCAAAGATTGTTCTTGCTTTGGCTTTAACTTCTTGATATTCGGCAGCGTTGCCACAACGGACCGAATGGCTTCGCTCGCATCTTTCTCTGCTGCCATTACTGAACTACAACTCAAAATAACGCACGACATCAACGTCATCGTTCTCAGCCACTCCCTCTGTTCGCTGATTGGCCCGTAAAAAAATTGATCGGAGAAAACCAAAGACTACAGCACAATCCCAGACCTAGTACTGAAGGAAAATGAAAATTGAGCGGAAGTACGTAGGAGGGCGGAGCCAGGCTAGGTTCCCACACCTTGATTAATTTCAAATTCAAGGCCCTTTCAAGGACTTTTCAGGTCCAATACCCTCAAATTCAAGGACTTAATGTGGGGACACATTTCCAGTGAGAGCAAGGTTACATTGTTTCAGCCTATTTTTGCAATGTTTCACGGTGTGTCTATGAAATGTTGAGGTACCATCGTAGTAGTTTTGTGCCCGAGTGAATGTCATGGCAACGTGAAACACTTGATGTAATGTGTTAATGCGCATAACTAATGTAAATCGAGCAAGCTAGTATGCATTGGCCACAAAGTGTTGGCAAAATAACACATTAGTGGACTGGAGGGAATAAAATGGATTTTTTTACAGGAAACTTCTTGCACAAAATAAATTCAAGCACTTTCAAGGAACTGTATCAATGTACGTTTATTTTCAAAAACTTTCCAGGGTCTTGAACATATATATTTTTTTTCAGATTCACAAACTTTCAAGGATTTCAAGGACCCGTGGGAACCCTGATTGATAATAAATAACAAGGAATGTTTCTTGAGCAGCAAAAAAGCATATTAAAATAATTTCTAAAGGATCATGTGACATGTTTCGCCTTTAGCTTTTGGCTTGCTTTGGGGACATTTAATATCTAAGAATATTATTGATTTGCCTGCATTGACACCATTATATGAGAACTGAACTGAGCTGGACGATGACATCACTGTTTTCTCCAGAGTGGCTATATATATATATATATATATATAGTTAGGAGCATATTATGGAAGTGTTTGTAAAAACAGGATCATTTTAAAGTCGATCCTAAATTGTACTTGAAACCAAAGAAGAGTTCGCAAAATAGGAGTTGCATGATCATATTTGCAACCATTCTTGAGAAATTTGACTGCAGCATTTTGAACCAGTTGAAGATGAGCTACCTGAGAGAGTACAGAGAATTGCAATGATCCAATCGCAATATTATAAAAGCATGAATAGCTATCTCAAAAGGCAACAACAGAGGACACATGTTTGTCTAATGTTAACCAACTATCTAGACAAACACCAAGGTTCTGTACACAATAAGAATTAAAAAACAGCCAAATTACCCAGAGTATTATTAAACTCAAATTTGTCGAATGAACCAAAAAATAGATCCTTGGTCTTGGAATCGTTTAGAGTTAAAAAGTTACTGGCTAACCAAAGTATTACCTCATCGAGATAATAGAGATTGTAATGCAGAAGGGTAATTTCTTTTTACTGGCAGGTAGATCTTAGTATCATCCATATAAAAATGGAAGTATACTCCATACTTTCTTTTAGAATCGTACCCATATTAATATATGAGCCCTTCTTTGAGAACAACTATTTGATCCATTGAACTTGTAAGTCAACGTAGTCTCCACCTGTATTTCATTTGAGGATGCCACTATTGCCTCCCAGAGGTATACTGCTGCCCACCCTCATAGATCTTCCTTTCAATAATGTTCCACAGGTTCTCAATAGGATTGGCCACACCATGATTTTTTCCTTCTTTCATGGTCATAGCAAACAAGGAGTCAATACCAACCAAGGAGTGTTTTTTGGCAGCATGGGATGCAAATTATTTTAATTTTGGAAGGCATGATCCTTCTCTTTGTACCATGGTAGAATATGATTGGAACTCCACATATCTTGCAGAGGTCCCCTAAAGGGACCTACCATCTCACCTCCCAATATTCCAGCTCAAATCATCACTCCGCCACCTCCATGCTGACTTGTTGGAACAGGGAGGGCATTTACCAACCATCCACAACTCTAAACATCTGAGCAAATCCAGTGTGGCACACACTTGTCAGGGAAATTTCTGAGCGCACTGCAAACATTTCTCTTTGCGAGTTTTAGTTTGGGGTGGCCGAAATGCAGCTTTATGCACAACTGCCAGGCTCTGGAGGATCCTGCAGCGAGAGGTTCTTGGGATTCCAGACACCAGCAGCTTCAAAAACCTGTTTGCTACTCATCAGTGGCTTTTTTTATAGCTGCCATTTTAATAGCATTAATTTGTCAGACAAACTTACCTTAAGATTTAATCTGAAAAAATTCTTCTGTGCTGTGAATTACTCAAAAATATTTTGACAGTTTGATGATCTCTATTCAATTTTTGTTAAATATCAGTTGTTTTTATCACTTTTCATTAGTATACAGTACATTCAGCTCTGGAAAAAATTAAGAGACGACTGCAAAATTGTCAGTTTCTGTGGATTGATTATTTATATTTTTCTGTTCGGAGTAAAATTAACACTTTTCATTTATTCTACAAACAACTGACAACATTTCTTTCAAATATAAAATAGTAATTTAGAGCATTTTTAAAAAAAAATTATGAAACCTCTTGAATGTGATCAGTAGGAAGATGGATGCTCGCCACCCATTAAATAAAGCCAAGCTGCTTGAATTGTTTCGCCAGGAGTGGCATAAAGTCATTTGGAAATCAGGATTATTCCGCCAAATATTGATTTCTGAACTCTTACTTAGTTAAAACATTAGTATTGTGCTGTTTAAAAATGAACATAAACTTGTTTTCTTTGCATTATTCGAGGTCTGAAAACATGGCATATTTTTTCGTTATTTTGACCAGTTGTCATTTTCTGCAAGTAAATGGTCTAAATGCAATATTTTTATTTGAAATATGGAAGAAATGTTGTCAGTAGTTTGTAAAAGAAAAAAGAAAGAAAAAATAATAATAATTTCACTCAAACAGATACATATAAATAATACATCCACAAAAACTGCTAATTTTGCAGTGCTCTTTACTTTTGTATATATATCGAATGGTGGCTAGAACGGCTCCCAGTCAAAGGTCAAAACCGAATAGATTAATCTGCGTTATTTTTTTTAACGCATTATTTTTTTCTCCGATTAATTATTTTAGTTATTTTGACAGCCCATATATATATATATATATATATATATATATATATATATATATATATATATATATATATATATATATATATATATGTATATATATATATATATATATATATATATATATATATATATATATATATATATATATATATATGTATATATATATATATATATATATATGGGCTGTCAAAATAAATTAATTAATTTAGATTAATTAATCACAGAGTATGTAGTTAATTAGATAAATTTGAATCGATTAAAATGATAGTGACTTTAACCCTCTGAGGTCTAAGGTGTTTTTGGGGTCCTTGAGATGTTCTGACATGCTCTGACATTTGTGCTTTTTTCAGTTATTTATAAAGATGTTAATGGCAAAGGTGTAAATTCACTCTATATAGCACAAATGGGGCTACCGTAATATGTGAGCAACATGTATGTACATGTTTGTATTTTTGAGAGAATATTGTTTATGCATGGTTATTTAAAAAAACTAAAACTTAAAGTGTCTGAAATAAGGCCACAAAACACATACTAAATATGTGTCCACAAGACTTTTGACTAATGGGCGTTGTTGCCTAGAGTTTTTGCTTCAAAATGATCTGAAAATCATCCTGCCTAATCATTTACACAAAACAATACATTGATTTAAATTTTATAAGACACCTTTTGTTTGGAAAGGCAATATGCGTGGAGGCGTGTTCACACCTGAGAAGACAAAGGCCGGATAATGTGCCACATACATAATGAGCTGCATATTTATTAGTCTCACACAGATGTGTCACAGGGTCCCAAAGAATGCAAGGACAAAAGAAATTATCTATATATACATATTTTACAATTAGAAATTGTAACCAATTACAAATAGGTTACAATTACAACAACAATTACAATTTTAACAATATTTCAAGTGTATTCTTTCTTTGTAAAAAGTATACTTTTATGATACGTATTAAAAAAGGTAAGGATTCATTAGTTTGAATATTGGAACAAACACTATAATAACATCTTAGTTGATAATTCAATATACCTACTTTATTTTTTACAAAACATCATACTATAGTATATTTAACTATGAGCAGAAAATGGCGAACAAAAGCTTACCTATTTAATGTGACAGTAGTCTTTTTTTACAGTCAAAACTTTATAATCTATCCAAAACTAATCACAAAATCTTGTCTAAACATTCATATTTAGTCTGTAACATTGTGTATGATATATTAGCATATACATGTTAATTTGCAGTTTGTTGCTTATACAGACATTGTATTTCAACATATTTCAGTCTATTTTTACTCACCTTAGTAGGCTATAGCAATATAGTTTGGATGTGTTCATGTAAATTTAATAACATGGTTACTAATGTAGATGCGAGAGTGAATGAACGGCACAGACACGCGCTGTATAACTGTAGTAAACAAAGTGCGCGCGCCTGTGCCGTTCATTCATCATTTAGCCTACACACAGACACGCAATTTATATTTAAACAGTCTTTTTGCGGTTTATAGACACTATGCAATATCGCGATTAGAACAAAGCACTTAAGAATAAATGACTTACTACATCAGCTGGATCCGTTGCTCCTCGAAATGAAACTACCAGCACTTCTGGTACATTTTCCAGGGTTATTAGATAGTATTATTCCTCACAGGGTAGGGATACGCTGTGTTCAAAGCAGTAGTAAGAAACTTACTAAACATGATTTTATAATCCAGCTGGTGGGCGTTGGCATGTTTGCATGGCTTGCCTTAGATCATTTGCGTTTGAATACCGCGCGCTCTCCGTGGGCGTGGCACATTAACGCGTAATGAGGTATAATGAGCTGGAAAGAAAAATACTGACATCTCTCTCTTTTCATACAGATTACATAAACTGAGAATATTTGTTTTTTTATATAAATTGATTCATTTAAAAGAAGAGAGTTCAAGCTTCATTATGGAAAAACACTCGTGCCTGTATGTCAAGTATTGACAGAGTTATAGTTCATTTTTCGGACGCGTTTCAGAATGGACCTCACTGACGAGAGAAGGCAAAACTAGCATCATGTTTATTTTTCTTTATTTGACGAAAAGCACAACACTTTGTTTTTATTGTGAGTACCCACAAAAAAAATGGACACTTAACAGGATCTAATGATGTATAACACTAACACGTAAGATCAAAATCAACAGAGTATTTTGAGTCTCTTTTGCACTGATAAGAAAAAAAGCGAGACTATCGCGCCGGCGCGATAGCCGACCTCAGAGGGTTAATGTCACTAATGCTGATTATGCATTGATTCATGTGAATTGAAATATTTAAAATACTTTAACAGCAAAAATTATGTATGCGATTAATTTAGATCAATTAATCACAGAGTATGTAATTAATTAGATAAAAAAAAATTATCGATTGACAGCCCTAATACATATATATAATTCTGGTGGTGAAACAAGAATTGTAGCCTGGTTCTGTCAACACTGCATTGACTACCTTATTTCTTATTTATTTATTTATTTATAAGGACAGCACACATTAATCAACGTTACTGTAAATGTGCCAGTGTTAGCCTACTGGCTAATTTTAAACTGCAGTCCTTCGGCAAGATGTTTTGAAACCTGAAAATGATAAAATATACAATATACAGAAAGTACATCAAGACACTATAAGAATAACAAATAAAACAACAATTTTCACGACATAAAACCACACGAAACATCCAGAAACATTAAAACATCAGTACAGTTACGGCAGACACCATTTAGACACAGCCAGCCATGCAAATAACTCTAAGCAACAAAACACAGCTTACTTTTGTTACATGCAAACATGCAGGACAACAATAAGCAGTATACTTAAAATAAAATACATCAATCATTATCAATCCCTATTAAACATTGTATAAATTTCAAAATATTGCTGATTACTTACAAAGAACTAAATGGTTTAGCTCCCCAGTACTTGAGCGAGCTCTTAACGCTTTATAGTCTGTCACGTTTATTGCGATCTCAAAATTCCGGCCAGTTGATAATACATAGAATATCAAAAGCGACTGCTGGTGTTAGATCCTTTTCCTATTTAGCACCAAAAGTCTTCCTAACATTGTCCGGGACGCAGACACACTGTGTCATTTCAAATCTAGACTAAAAACACATCTCTTTGACCTAGCATACACATAACACATTATAGAATTCTATAATTCAATGTTAGGCTGCATAGATTAGGTCAACCGGAACCGGGAACACTTCCCGTAAATCCTGATGAACTCGTTACATCATAAGGAGGATGGCGTTTACGCTAATATTAGTCTCTGTTTATCCCGAGGTTTACCACAGTCCGCCGTATCTAGATCTGATGAAGGACCTGCGCCTGGACACGACGACAACGCAGTCCTGGAATGTTAACTAGTCTCTCCCCTGTGAAGGCCTCCTTCCCTTTCCTTCATCTCTGTACAGATAAAACGTTGTCGGGATAATTCCGGTTCACGTGGCTATGCGGAAGCGATAAATAATTCTGCATTATACATTAAGGCCAGACAAGTAGTTTGTTGAGGGTTGATTTGTGAAGGACTACACGCCTGTGAACATATATAGTCAAACGCTATAACCTTTAACCTACGATAACCCTTTTTCCCAAAAAATTTTCAAAGGCTTGCACCTTGAACCTATTTAAGTTTTTGCATTTTCGAGCCACCAGGCACTGTTTTCTGCGTGAGCAGGCTGGATTGCGTTGAGGGTTTTCTGTTAGAATGGTGTCGTGTTAGCGGCCCCTAAGTTAATAACTAATGATCTTTGCAATGGAAGTGAATCAATCAATCAAAACTAACTTTAGCTGGACAATAACTTTATTCTAGAGCTGCTGTAAAGCCAAAACAATCTCTGTTACTGTAATTTCCTATTATAATTGTAAAGCTGCTTTGAAACTATATTGTTAAAAGCGTTACATAAATGAAGGTGACTTGACTTCTCTAGCTCATTTTCTTATGAAGTTGTCTAATAAAGCTGGTATTGTATATTACAGATATTGTTGGCTCTTTGACAAGTTGTTTTTGTTCCTCTTTCGTAAACTGTGTTGGATAAAAGCGTCTGTTAAACGCATACATGCAAATAGAGTACTAGTTGTCTGATCGCCTGCAGCAGATGTGCTTCAGGTAACAGTAACTACTCCTTTAATGGTTAATGATAATGATGCGGCCATTGAATGTGACACATTCAAAGGCTTCATTAGTGTTGTTCTGGATATTTCTGAACAGAGTTGTAATCATCTCTGATTGGTCAACACATGATATTGTTGAGCTCCTACAACAGTCCCTATAATTCATCCTCTCAAACATGGAAGATAGTATTATGCAGATTGCTGAGGGAGTGTTGAATATTAAATATGAGGATGTGGTTGTTAGCTTACAGGCAACACACAGGCAAGCATACAGCTTTAATTTTCAGAGCCGACGTACAGATCACTCTGGAGTATCAGATCTGATCAGATGTGAAACACACAAGTGTTAATTAACAAACATAATTATTCTTCATTTCTGTATGTCCTGCACCTTTTAGCCCAAGGCAAAATTTAATATGCATGCTATTTACTCAAGGAAAACATTTATTTATGCAGTCATGCTAATATGTGCTCAGAGCTCATTATAGGCAGACAATAAGCCAAACACACATCTCGTTTGCTGAAGGGAGGGAGGGGGGGCTGGCTCTGGCAGATGGCACACGAGATCAGTGACAGCCGAGAATGATTTAAAAGCCTGTGAGACGCGTTTATGACAGCACAGAGACCGGCTGATGATGCAGTGGTCACACGCTCCACTAACACATCACAGCAGCCCTGTGTTTAAACACTGAGTCCGGCTCTACTCCTCAACCTCAATCACAGGAGAGGGTCTGATCCAATCATTCCAGCTCTGTATTGCCTAAGGATGGCAAGACTACCGGCAATGCTTACATGCTCAGTTAAAAATAAATAAAGAGTAGTTAGCAGTACAGCATTGAGAATGGAGGAACTGAACACATCAACCTAACCAAGCATGCGGTTTTCTTATAACACGTTTGCTGAACACACAGGTTCGCTTTATTTTCAGACACCATATATATGTGGCCAGCGTTTACATGTTTCCCCCTCCAAGATCACTCTGTCATGAGCACAAACAAGCTAAAGCATCAAATAGTGGCAAACAAACCAGGTAGTGCAACCCCTAATATCTCCACGATAATATTACATTAATCAACTATCTACTTAATTCAAATACTGTACTTCTTTACATTTAATGAGGTCTAATCCTAGGAGATTGACAGCCTATGAAAACATACTGCACATTTCAAAACAGTCTAAAACCAATTAATTCTGAACTTTGCTACTCACTATTAGTATATACTTTGTTATATACTATTAGTATATTATTATTGTTATTATTATTTTTTATTTGCCCTTTATTTAACCAGGAAAAACTTTCTGAGATTAACAAATCTCTTTTACAGAAGTGACCTGGCCAAGATGAGCAGCACAACATTATCTAAAAGAGAAAATCACCATTACATTAAAATCATCAAAACAATTAAAAACATGTACAAATTGTTTCTTCCTTTAAGAGCTTACTAAGCAACAATCTAAAAATATTTATTGACACTAGAGTCAGCAATTTCAGGTAATTTTGTAAAAAGTTCCAATCACTGGGTGCCGCATATCGAAAAGCTTGTTTACCAAATTCAGTTCGGGCGAGTGTAACTGAGAGGGATACAAATCCTGTGAGCACAGAGAATAAACTCCAACATATATGTGTTGGGTAAGAGGGCAAAGATATGGAGGCAATAGTCCCAAAATGGATTTATAAATAAACATGTACCAATGTTTACATCTGCGTGTTGATAATGACGAACAACCAACTTTGTTGTACAGATCACAGTGATGAGTTTTGTATTTACAATTTAGTATAAACCTAAGTGCACAATGATACAACGTATCCAAAGAGCTTAAAAATTTGATAGTTGCCGATTTATACAAAATATCCCCATAATCAATGACTGGCATAAACGTGGGCCCGAGACTAGTCTTTTTGCCTTAAATGAAAAACAAGATTTATTTCTATAATAAAATCCCAGCTTTATTTTTAATTTAGTCCTTAATTGATTAAGATGGGATTTCAAAGATAAGGAATCATCAAATTTAAAAATGATAAAAAGTAAAGGCCCCAGAACAGACCCCTGAGGAACACCCCTCATAATCTTTAAAGGTGCGGATGAATTACCTTCAATCCACACACACTGTGTCCTGTCCAATAAATAGCTTTCAAACCAAGAAATTGTATCATTTGACAATCAAGTTAGTCTCAGTCTAGTTTTCAGTATACTGAAATCAACAGTGTCGAAAGCCTTAGACAAATCAATAAAAAGTGAAACACAATAATGGCCTCTATCAAGCACCTCAATGATATAATTTAGAACCCTGGTAGCAGCTGTAGTTGTGCTGTGCTTTTTCCTAAAGCCTGACTGATTATGTCATAAGATGTCGTGTTAATTCAAATATGAAATCAACTACTCACTTATAAGAGATTCAAAAACCTTAGACAGAATACAAAGTTTAGAAATCGGCCTATAGTTATTCACATGAGAAGGATCTCCTCCTTTTAACAATGGATTATTATTATTATTATTAGTAGTAGTAGTAGTCTTATTGCATTTGCAATAAGAGTGGAACTCTGAGATGAAATTAAATAAAATAAAAATATTATATATGTATACATCAGTAATGTGACACTGAAATCCTGTATTCATGTAATGTGCCAATTAATCTGTGGCTCTGATCAGATCTGCCAATCAGATTGCCCGGTCAGTAAGGCGTTACCACGACAACACATCATTTTCCTTCAGTGGTTTAGTATGAGCACAGGGGACACAGGAGGAGCCGTTATCATGCTCTGATCAAATAAAAAACAAAGCAGTAGCACACAGCACAACACGCCAGCCAATCGGCCCCATGGTCACATATGCACCTGATAAGACACTCTGAAACAGAGTAAATGAGAAGCATTAAAACAGAACTTTTTCCAACGACGTAGCATGAGAATATTTTCTAATGCACAATATCATGCTTTAGGATGATATTGCTGTGATGTGAGGAACATAATGGAGTGTTTTAACTGTCATCAATTCTAAGCTTGAACGCTATTCAGCTTTCTCCAGCAGGCCAATGAATCAGAGCCTGTGTGGCTCTTTTCTTTGGGTGGTGTACATCTGCTGTACAGCACAAGAGTGAGAACACAGCGATGAAAGGATTCTGAGTAGAATGAGGAGACGAGGGCTCAGAAACACAGCACACACATGCATGAGAACAGTGGTTTGGTGCTAAAATACTTCTAACTAAAGACAAAAACTAAAGACTCCTAACTAAAGATGAAAAAACAACAGCAACAAAAATAACACAATCAGAGAATTTATGAATTGAAGAAAAAAAACTTCATATAAGTCACACAACAATTCCAAGTCTTCTGAAGTTACATGATTTTTTTGCATTAGGAAAAAATATAAATTAGATTGTTATTCACAGAGTCTCTGTCGTATAGCTCTCAAATCCCATTCACATTTGTAAATGAAATATGAGAGCTGCAGCAACATAGAAGATAAATAACCAATTTCAGTCTGTTCTTCACAAAAAGCAGAAGTCCTCGTCATATTCAAGTCATAAGGACCATATGTACACTCCTGGGCAAAACACTAGAGATGCACCGATTCTGATACCTATATCGGTATCGGGCCAGATACTGCGCTCATGTACTTGTATTCATTAAAATGCTAAGATACCAACAACCTAATACTTGTGACTAAGAAACACAGACAACAGAGCAAACAGACAGTAGAATTAATATTTCAGAGAAGGATGTCTATGAAAGAAAATGCATGGAATTGATTGTATGTTAAACAATAAAATATTTACGCATTTATGGCTGCTGGGCAAGAGCTGAAAAGCTAAACACGTGGAGTTGATTAAGTGCGCAGCGGCACAGGCCAAGCTTGTCGAGCGCATCCCTTTTTCACAGAAATTCCTGTAGATCCCTGTTGTAGTTCAGTCGGATATGTCAATAGCAAAGAAGTTAAATGAGGCACATATTACTAGCATTAACTGGATGTAAAAAGTGAGAAAGAGAGCACACAACTGTTGTATGCTTTTGATTGCTGATTACTCATTCGGCACATATAATTTAGTTTTAATCCAAATGACGGATATGTAAGTAAAATCTTAAACTGTTACTGATTTATGTGATTTATGATTTATGTGTATAACGAGTGGTTGCCTACATTATTACAGGACAAGGAGTTTACTGTGTGCAAACATCCAAAAGCTGCGTGCGTCCCAGAAAGCGCTTGAATACTGCATTGAATTCTCTTTCACGTATTCTTGCGCTTGAACTGACAAATTTACACAAAATTATGTAAAAACTCCAATCTTTGCGAGTATCCTAGTAAACATAATTGGTTATGCCTTAAGCGAACGTAAAGAGTTGAGAAATAAAACGCATGTGTAACAGTATATTTGATCTGTGCATTCAGTCTTCAGTCAAAGGCACAGCAGCTTAATAACCTGCTGATGTGCATGTAATGTAAATCAAACAACAAAGGACAAAGAAATCACTCACTGCTCTTGACTGAATGACTTTAGCAACTTTATTAAAATGCATCTAATTTTAATTATGACATTTTACATTTGATTACTTCTGATTAATTTCAAATTCTGTACCAAAAAAAGTAACGGTACCGGCCTCGTTCTAGAAAAAGTGGCATCCCAACTAAACACTAAGCTTTTAATTGTCTTGACCACAAATGATTGGTCAGGGAATTAGCTAAATTTAAGCAAAAGCACTACTTAAAAAGCCATTGCTGTCTCAGAAAAAACATCATAAGACAGAATATGGGAAGTTTTGGGCACAATATGGGAAGTTGTGAGTGGAAAAAGAAGTTGCATGGTGATGCCCCAGAGTGGTGTCTTCAAAAATCTGCCGATAAATATAATGATAAATGCATCTCTACCATAGTTAAGAATGGAGGAAGAGGTGTCCTTGTGTGACAACCAAGAAGTGGCTTGAGAGCAAGTCCATCAAGCTCATGTTTTGGCCTGGTCAGAGACCAGATTTGAACCCTATAGTGAATATTTGGTCTCACATTAAACTCAAACGAACTGGGAGACATTTTTCAACTACTCATGAACTGTTTAAAGCCATTAACATTGAGTGGAACAACACTGACTCTTCTTCCTGTAAAAAGCTGTCCACAAGTTGGGGAAGGCTATTCCGTGCTAAGTTAATGTATCTACAGTATTTGTGCAATTATTGCTAATTTCCTGGGTAGTGATTTATGATTACAATGGTTAAGACCATTAAAAAAAAACACTAAATGATTGAGACCCCCTGACATGATTGTGACATGAGCACTTTGGGTGAACAGTAGCACTGTACATGGGAAATGCGTTATATACATACATTTATTAATTCATAAATATGTTGCCCTTTTTGGCTTGGCCCATTTTTTATTTTGTTTTGACCAAGAGTGTGCATTTTATGAAGCTTCTTTGACCTTATTGGAGCATGAAAGGCTGTGGTTAATGTAAGAGTCTCCAAAAGTCTAATTTTATGTCCCACAGAAGATACTTCCTATAAAGAAGTGAATTCATAACAGGTACATTGATGTTTGTAGTAAAACTTTGCTGGAGACTCAAATATGTGGATGATATAGAAGTGCAGATAAAAGCTCTTCCCCAAATGCTTCTTCACAAAATCGTTCATGCAGTATTTTAAATGTGTCTCACTGCAGCTCAAAATATACAGATGGCTGTTATCATGAGACCAGTGTAGCTCTTCGTCCTTCAACATTCAGGTTAGGATCTCTGCCCTGCTGGACAGCCTAATGAGAAATAGATGACAGTAAAGGTTTTTGTTTTCTCCTGTACCTCAGTGCGTATTACTGTCTTACACATGCACACTTCTCATCAGATTAAAAGAAAGCTGTTGAACAGATAACTCCCTTTCTAAAACCTGCTCTCACTTTGCATTGCACAGGATAATCAATCCATTAAAATGTCATTCATTCAGTGAGAAAAGGATGTCCTGGAGGTGCTACAGGACTCTATTGAGCACACACAGCGCTAAGCAGTTGATGATCGACGGTTGCCGGACTGTTCACGCTTCCCATTTACAAGGGTAAAAGCATTTCTATAAACGACAGGCTTCATCCGTCTCAACAGCGTATATGGATTTAAGGCAAGGCATGGAGGAGAACTGAAGGACGGTCAATGGGTGAAGAACAACTCTATTAGTTCATCAGTTCTGAATTATCTTTATCACATCATTTTTTTTTCTTCACATTTCTTCACTTCATACTGGTATTACAGCCATTCCATTCATGTCTTCTCTATATTTACTATGACGATTCTCCACATTTAATATACTAATTAATATTAAATGTGGAAAATTGTCTTAGTAAAGCATGAGTAGAGGACTGTAATATCAGTATGAGGACTCTAATACCAGGCTGTCATTTATAGTGCAGTGATGGCAACTCTAACACAAATGGAAGTCTGGGAATGTGACAATCAAAACGTGACAAAGGAAAACACTCTTATATGTGTATATTTGTCTACAAAACCTTTTTTAAGAATTTAAGCAGAAGCCTTTAACCCTCTGGGGTCGGCAATCACACCGGCGTGATTGTCTCGCTTTTTTTCTTATCAGTGCAAAAGAGACTCAAATAACTCAAATAACAATTTTTGTCATACAGGCAAGTGTTATACATCATTCAAAACTGTTAAATGTCTTCTTTTAATTTGTGTACACTCATAATAAAAACAAAATATTGCATTTTTCGTAAAATAAAGAAAATAGACGATGCACGTTCTGCCGTCTCTCTCAATGTGAAGTTCATTCTGAGACTCGACAGAAAATTACCTGTAACTCAGAGAATGTGTCACACAGACTTGAGACATATGTCTTTACATCGCTTGAAGTCTCTACTTTTAAATTATGTAAATCATATCAAAAACAAATATTCTCTGTTTAAGTAATCCGTATGAAAGGAACGAGATGTACAGTTTCTCAAATGCTTCCTCATTAGCTCTAATGTGACCACACCCACGCGCGCACAAGCAATTGACATGCAAATCGTCCACGTGAATGCAGACCTGTCAACCCTCTGAGGTCGGCTATCGCTCGCTTTTTTTCTTATCAGTGCAAAAGAAACTCAAAATACTCTGTTGATTTTGATCTTACATATTAAGTGTTGTACATCATTAGATCCTGATAAGTGTCTATTTTTTTTTTTGTGGATACTCACAATAAAAACAAAGTGTTGTGCTTTTCGCCAAATAAAGAAAAACAAACATGATGACGTTCTGCCTTCTCTCTGTCAGTTAAGTCCATTCTGAAACGCGTCCGAAAATTAACTGTAATTCCGCGAATACTTGTCATACAGGCACAAGTGTTTTTCCATAATGAAGCTTGAACTCTCTTCTTTTAAATGAATTAATTTATATAAAAAACAAATATTCTCAGTTTATGTAATCAGTATGAAAAGAGAGAGATGTCAGTATTTTTCTTTCTAGCTCATTATACCTCATTACTCGTTAATGTGCCAAGCCCACGGAGAGCAAGCGGTATTCAAACGCAAATGATCTAAGGCAAGCCATTCAAACATGCCAACGCCCACCAGCTGGATTATAAAACACATCGTGTTTAGTAAGTATCTTGTACAGCTGTGTACATGGCGTATCCTTTCGCTGTGAGGAATAATACTATCTAATAACCATGGAAAATGTACAAGAAGTGCTGGTAGTTTCATTTCGAGGAGCAACGGATCCAGCTGATGTAGTAAGTCATTTATTCTTACGTGCTTTGTTCTAATCGCGATATTGAATAGTGTCTGACTGTAAACCGCAAAAAGACTGTTTAAATATGAATTGCGTGTCTGTGTGTAGGCTAAATGATGAATGAACGGCATGCAGGCGTGCACGCTTTGTTTACTACAGTTATACAGCGCGTGTCTGTGCCGTTCATTCACTCTCGCACCTACATTAGTAAACGTTATGTTTACATGAACACATCCAAACTATATTGCTATAGCCTACTAAGATGAGTAAAAATAAACTGAAATATGTTGAAATAAAATGTCTGTATAAGCAACAAGCTGCAAATTCACATGTATATACTAATATATCATACACAATATGTTACAGACTAAATATTAATGTTTAGACAAGATTTTGTGATTAGTTTTGGATAGATTATAAAGTTTTGACTGTAAAAAAGACTACTGTCACATTAAATAGTTAAGCTTTTGTTCACCAATTTCTGATCATAGTTAAATATACTATAGTATGATGTTTTGTCAAAAATAAAGTAGGTATATTGAATTATCAACTAAGATGTTATTATAGTGTTTGTTCCAATATTCAAACTAATGAATCCTTACCTTTTTTAATACGTATGATAAAATTTATACTTTTTACAAAGAAATACACTTGAAATATTGTTAAAATTGTAATTGTTGTTGTAATTGTAACCTATTTGTAATTGGTTACAATTTCTAATTGTAAAATATAGATAATTTCTTTTGTCCTTGCATTCTTTGGGATCCTGTGACACACCTGTGTGAAAGGGCTAATTAATATTCAGTTCATTATGCGGCATATTATCCGGCCTTTGTCTTCTCAGGTGTGAACACGCCTCCACGCATATTGCCTTTCCAAACAAAAGGTGTCTTATAAAATTTAAATCAATGTATTGTTTTGTGTAAATGATTAGGCAGGATGATTTTTAGATCATTTTGAAGCAAAAATTCTAGGCAACAACACTCATTAGTCTAAAGTCTTGTGGACACATATTTAGTATGTGTTTTGTGGCCTTATTTCAGACACTTTAAGTTTTAGTTTTTTCAATAACCATGCATAAGCAATATTCTCTCAAAAATACAAACATGTACATACATGTTGCTCACATATTACGGTAGCCCCGTTTGTGCTATGTAGAGTGAATTTACACCTTTTCCATTAACATGTTTATAAATAACTGAAAAAAGCACAAATGTCAGAGCATGTCAGAACACCTCAAGGACCCCAAAAACCCCCTTAGACCTCAGAGGGTTAAAGCCCTTATCACCTCTAAACAAAGAACCAGAGACTTCAGAACTCCTCTGATTTTCATCAAGTTTGGAAGACGCGTTGTGTTTGTGCTGTGCACCCTGGATTTACCTCAGAAGAATTAGAAGAACGTGATTTGAAGATGAGAAAAACATTTAAGGTAATCCACTCATAATAGTAAGCATGTTATTGTTGCATAAATGTCATATTGTAGCTACTAGTTAAACTGGTGCCAGACTAAAATTTATGCGTATATAGACAGAAACACATTGACATATGAACTATAGACATGCCTACCTTTCAATGCTAAATTTATATACATGTAAGACACAATGTTTTTAGGTTTGATAATAAAACACAGCATGATATAAAAGTGGGCTAGTATGAGTGTTTACTCTAATATGATGAATATTAGAATGTTTAGACCTGTGTTTACTGTCAAATACTGTGTATGTGGATGTCTGCTCAAATGTAGATATGTATAATGAGGTAAAAATAATGTTTCATAGTTTGGAGCGGCTTGATCGCTTCAGTAAATGTTCTCTGCACGCACTGTGAGTTTGGGTCACTCGCGATGTGCGTTTGAAAGGCAAAATGCGCCAAACAATAGGCTTCATGTTTTAACTCAAATCTCATTTCATAACGTCATAAGGAATGGAAACATTTGAAGTAACATATGATAATCCATATATATTTCTCTAGTGTAGTGTAGCTTACTGAAGTGTTCCTTTTTAACCATTTATAGGCCGCCTGCTATAGGCTATTGTTATTTTATGCAGCCCTACAAGTATATGCCTACAAGGCACAACAAACCTGGTGTTCATTATATATATATATATATATTTTTTTTTTTTTTTTTTTTTTAAAGGGATAGTTCACCCAAAAATGAAAATTCTGTCAGTATTGACTCACCCTCATGTTGTTCCATCCCCGTAAAACCTTCGTTCATCTTCGGAACACAAATTAAGATATTTTTGATGAAATCTGAGAGCTGGATCACTCCTCCATAGGCTTCTTCAGGGATTGAACTTGCAGGCCCCGAAAAGTTATTAAAGACATTGTTAAAATAGTCCAAGTGACTACAGTGGCTCAATCTTAAGTTTATCAAACGACGAGAATACTTTTTGTGTGCAAAAAAAACTAAAATAACAACTTTATTTCAAATATGCATTTCCTTCTCTGTGGGCCTCGAGTGAGTTCACTAGTTTAACAGCGTACGCTTCTGTTGTTGTAAGTCACACGCATCACCCACATGACCATCGTCGGCCAATAGTGAGCCTACGTGTGACGTAGCTCTACGCTATTACACTAAGTTAACTGACTAGAGGCCCATAGAGAAGGAAATGAATAGTTGAAATAAAGTCGTTACTTTTGTTTGTTTTTGCGCACAAAAAGTATTCTCGTCGCTTGATAAACTTAAGATTGAGCCACTGTAGTCACTTGGACTATTTTAACGATGTCTTTATTAACTTTTCGAGGCCGGCAAGTTCAATCCCTGAAGAAGCCTATGGACTAGTATGGAGGAGTGATCCAGCTCTCAGATTTCATCAAAAATATCTTAATTCGTGTTCCGAAGATGAACGAAGGTCTTACGGGGTTGGAACAACATGAGGGTGAGTAAATACTGACAGAATTTTCATTTTTTGGTGAACTATCCCTTTAAATTTAAAGCACAATTTTAACCTGAAAAATCTAAAATGTATTCCCAAAATCATGCAGCCCTGTAGTTTCTCTTGATATCAGCATGGTCACAATTGTTTGGTTTTGTTTGTTTATTTTTTTTTATTTTTTACAGGGACCAGATGCCACTGATGAGTCCTGCTGACTTCAACATTCACATAAGACTCTGTACATGAACATGGTAAAATGAAAAATCAAACACCTTGGAAATGACAGGTATGTACTATGTTTCAGGAATGGCACAAAGGTGTGTGACTGTTCAAGTCTCTGTCTTTATATCAGTGTGTTCAATAATGTGCTTTTTTGTCCTTTGTTGTGTATCTTTGGATTATGATGTGTAGTAAATAAATCCAAACAATCAAAAAGCCATTCTTTTTTAAATCTCTGCTCATTCTTTGTGCAAGGCTCCTCATAATGATAGGGCCTGATAGGACCTGATAGGGCCATTAGGGGTGGGTCTTTGTCTTTCTCAGGTGTGAAACACATCAATATTCATGATGATTCACGCATCCCAACAAAATTTTAAATCAATATATTGTTTTAGCTGAATGTGTATGCAGGATGATTTTCAAATAGTTTTGAAACAAATATTATAGGTTACGTGATACCATTTTCAAAAGTATAATCAGAAATAATCAGTATGGGTTTCATGACCTTATTTTAGTGACTTTTTTTTCTCTCAAACCATGCATAAACGTCATTATCTCAAAACTACAAACTTTTACATACATGCTGCTCACATATTATTGTAGCAGAGTTTGTGCTGAATACAGTGTAATAAGACTTTAGCCATGAAAATATCACAAGTAACAGAAATAAGCACAAATGTCACAGCATGTCAAAACACCCCCAGGTCCCAGAAAACACCTCAGAGGGTTAAATCAAGAGATGTTTACGGTCATGCATTTCATTTAGAATATTTAAAATAAATATTTTAGCATGGTTAGTGGTTGTGGGGAGTAGGCGGCAGGAACCCCCAAACGTTTCACATACTTTAAAATATAAATAAACACAAATGAAAGTAAAAGGCGGTAGCCCCTCACGGTCGACTGCCGCACACACAAACAAAACATAACGTAAAGTCCAGGCCTGGTCCTCTCTCGTCTTCACCGTCTCCACTCCCACCTTTTATGCTTCCACTCCTCTGTGAGAGATACGAGACCGGTGAAGCGCACAGGTGTCGCTCATTATCAATCACGCCACCGGCCTCGCGCTATTCTGTCACGGCTCTCGGACCTGGCCTGCTTGCCACAAATATGTTTCCAAATGATTTGATAGTTAATAGTTTAATAATACAATCCTTATTACTATCACATATCAGTGATCACATCGCTGTCAATCAGTATTATGACATATACTGCAAGAGTGTTCACAACTGACAGAATGATCTGTTAAAAAATCTAGTTTAAATACTCAACTTCAGACATCTAATCTTCAATTATTCATATTGGTTTCAGAAAAAAAAAAGTTTCAACGTATTGACTCTTAACCTCTTGAGGCACACTGTCCTGACTGCGGGCTTGACGTCACTTTGTTTAGCACGGTAAACGTTGACGATAATAAATAAATAAATGTTCACAAATTATACATCTTTTGAAAGTTCTAAGGGTTTAGTGTCAATCTACGGTGTCTGTTTTACGATATAGACAACAGTAAAACAACAGTAATACTGTAATTTATGTCGGGTGTGCAAATGGCAACATGCAAAATTATAAATATTATGTTCTAGTAAAATGCACCTCATTCCCAATGGAGTAATTCTAAAGGAGTAACAATAGCAAGGATACCGAGTTGTGAAAGCTGACAAGTGTAGGACAACCGGAAGACGAGACCCATGCTATATTAGAGAGAATTCTTAAATGTGCCATGTGAGAGTGAAACCTAATTACGACAGCAAGATCATGCAATCTTTGGAGATTAAAGCTCTCTGTCTCCTGAGAGACATCTCTGTTCACACCTGTAGAAGTCTGAGCTGGAGTGACCGTGGATAAACGAAAGAAACTATGTGAAGTGAACAAAGCACAAATGGCTTCAGAATGACTCCACTAGAATCACCAGGACAGAAACACTGCTTTATCTGCTGCATTCATGAGTCTCATCCCATCCTTTGCTTTAGCTAATGTTGGACAAACAGCTTCAACCAGAGAGTCACTCTTTCATAAACAGACAGAATAGATTGACTGTCCCTACAATGATACATTAAGCAAGAGACTCTCATGCGGTTCATTAATATGAAAATGGCCCATGTTAGGGATGAAATTACCGTCCGCTCCAAATACAAATTGTGGTGACTCCCCAGAGCCTGAGCTATAATTGACTGAACCGTGAATGTTCACACATCTCTAGATTCAACACTGTTCAAATTTCTTTTACTGCTACCACTCAAATGTATTTTACTGCTACCACTCATACTTTCATTCACTTCTCTATTTTACATAATGGTTTAATTAGTTGGAGTTAAGTCAAGCATTACTATTACTATTGCTCATGACTGGGTTACTGATCTAAACAAAGCATTCAACGTTAATGTATTAACCTGTTAAGCTGCAAGCCCACTTTTGAAAAATCCCCAGAAATGACATACCCAAACTGAAACAGATACAGTTCATGAACCCTTTGCACTAAAAGCACAAGTATGATCTCATTTGAAAGCTGACACCTGGTAGTTTATTGTAAATGTAGAATTAATTATTGTCATAATGAAAAAAAAAAAAAATGGCTTCAAAGTTTTGTAAAGTTATTAGAAATTTATTTTTATGAAACATCTTCATGAAAATAAAATTGAAGTTGGCCCTGGAGCAATCTAGAAATGCACTGCAGCTAAAGCTATATGTGTGACCATTTTATATTTAAAATCTGAAAATGATAAGTCTAAAACTCTGTATTTAGTTAAATGTTTTTCAAGATCATGTCAAATTACTTTATTTTGATTAGACTCTAAAATGCAAACTGATGTTTAGTCATCTTCTGAGTCATCTATTCAGTCTATTGTCTCTATTGTTTTGTGGTGCAAACGAGCCCCATTCAGTGTCAGTCTCCCCTGCACAGATTTACACCTCTCCAGACTGGTTATGGCTCTAAATATGCTTTTCTTTTGTCTTCATTATAGCTACTAACGACTTGCTATTCACAGACTATTCATAGGGTTTCAAACCCCAATTTCTTTTATCAAAGTTCTCACTAAATATTTGAAACTGGTATCAAATGCACTGAAACATTTCAGTAAGCATTCCTATTTAGAAAAAAATCATAAAACAATAACTGCTGGTGGCAGGTGCACCTGGGATAGCTAGCATGTTAGCTTAGCACACCATCAATACATGACCATTTATGAGATTAAAACCATGTTTGTGATCCAAACTTACTTTATAACGCAAGTCGAGTGTTTTAAATAATCTTCTGTGATCTAATTAGGCTTCAGATAAAAAAAAAAATCCGACAGAAAATGTATTATTTATAGTGTTCTGCATGATGATGAAATCTATATCGATTAGCATTACATTATAAATATAATCTATTATTATGAAATACCTGGCATGGCTTGAAGAACACAGGTAACTCAAATATCATTGCAACCATGTTTATTGTCTTCAAAACATCTTGATCTGCATGTTACAGCGATCTCTGTCAGTAGGGATGGGAGTATCGATACAAAGTATCGATATATTGATACTGACGGCGAGTATCGAAAGTATCAATACTCAAATAAAAATATCGATACTACAGTTTTTTTTTTTTTTACCAGTGATTTTGTTTATTTGACTAGAAGTTTAATACGTACAATATTCATTGAATTGGATGAATAACCTGTTTAGTAAATAATTGTGTAGTATAACTATTTTCCTGCTTATCTGAACACACGCAAATGCTGCAACTCAGAAGCAATCAATCACAGAGAGCGTTCACACACTGCCGACAATGCAATCAAACAGGGCTGCGTTTCCCAAAAGTATCACAAGAAACCATTGATGCTTTGGGAAACGCAGCCCAAAACAATGCTTAACAGAAGACAGAAAAACATCATATGTTTGAGCTATTTCACAATAAACTAATTTAAATTGTAGCCTACATAGTTTGTGCAAATAAATTATTTTTTGAATGTTAAAAGTTCATAGTTCTATTCTGTAACTAATTTTAATATAAATCATACACTGTCAGAATAAAAAGGTTGCATTTTATGGGTGCAACAGCCGGTCACTGGTAGTCCCTTATGAAAATTAACATTAATGTTGATCATAGTTCAACTAGGCCTATAATATTTTGTAGATTTCCATGGTTACCACTACAAGTAAACATTGTAACCACGTGTAAATAAAAATATAATCTAATAAGTTCCAATTAAGGCGTGTTGATTGTTAAAATGCGTTTAAAATAAAATGTTAAGTCGGTATCATTACCCATTTAATCTTAGTAATTCAATAATTTAAGAAATTTTTATATTTAAAAGTTCAGTTTAGAAGTATCGGTATCGACGATACTGGCCTTGAAAGTATCGGTATCGTATCGAAAACAAAATAAGTGGTATCGCCCATCCCTATCTGTCAGTTACTTTCTGTATCAGTGACCCTGGAATGTCACATGACTATGGGTCTTCTTCATGATCCATATATGGACTATTATTGTGCATATAGCGCCCTCAGGCTATTGGTATGAATTGAAAACACAGCACATCTCAGTAAGAAGCGATCATAATGATTACATCGACGCATTTGGGTATAAATTCAATAAATATTATTCCTGTCTATAGAAATATGATGTGAATCTATGAGAATATATCAATATTTCTCCAAGTCTGCACATTTTTGAGCTAAAGCCCTGAGGGACGTTGTTTTGTGAATCGCTGTCATGACTACAGCACGGAGTGTTTTTTTATGAATGGACCAGCTGACGCGCATAATTCATATTAAAGGTATCGACTCATTTTTTCATTTCATAACTCCTGACACAAATTAAGACATAACTGTCCCTATAAGTTTCTCAGAATACAATAGTGCTCAAATACTGAATCTTGAGTCTTATATCTTTTTAATGATGTATAGTTTGTCAAGGTATAACATTAAATCTGATAGTAAATTTGAACTAAAGAAAAAAAAAAACGCTTCAGTGCGCCGACGCACTGGCGAAGGTTAAGAGGTTTTAAACATCAAAGGCATGAATGATTCCTTAAAAACTGTCTTGAGGAATGAGCCATGTACTGTTACTCACTAAGAGACATGGCTTGGTGGACAAAAGAAAACAAAAAGAGTAACCCTAGCAACCACCAAAAACACCCTAGCAACATGAGGACAATCAACTTCATATAGACCTTATGTAGCCCTGCCCCTTTTCAGCACTGCGCTCATTTTTGTCAAAATGACAAAATGTCTTTTGTCTTCCGGTCTGTATTTTCACAGCGATCTTGCCTATTTATAAATGAACGGCTCATTTTAAAATCTTACCGGTATACTAACATTTGTTAAGACATCTGCTTTAAACATTACAATCCTCATGATAACTTTTGTTAACTTTACATCAAGTAAATCCACTTCAAAAGCTAATTACTCCTGGACAGCAATCCCATAGAGATATACAGAGCGACCGCAAAAACGGAAGTTCAAAGACAATATTCCAAAGATGGCGGCGCCCTTGTTTCTCTGGCGCATAAGGTCTATAGTGAAAGTCTGAAATGCTTCTATTTTTCCCACTATATACGATACTATCAGCTAGACATGTGCCGGTATTCGGTAATGCGATAAATCGCGGTAATGAATATGCATGATATTTTTAGAACGCGCATTAGCTTATTTTCCATCAACCGCTTAAAAAAAAAACACTGCGTATATGCTGCGCAAAACACATGCGCACTCTGATGTAAACAATCCCCACATGTATAAGCACTGTATGCATGTGGCGCAGTGCACACTCTAGTCTAATGTAAACAACCCTCACATGGAGAAGCATGGTGGAAGGAGGAACGCTGTCGACGATTTATCCCCCTTCTAAAAGTCAGGGCTGCCAAAACTCACGCAATCGACACTTTTCACACGCTCTCACGCCACACATCCATTTTTTCACACAGAGAAAAATTGCAGAGCAAAGAGGACACTGACACTGACAGACTAGACAGAGCAGGTTACTTTTGATATGAAAAAAATTCTCAGCTCTCAGGTTCTGTCCATTTTATTACGAAATTCAGACAATAAATACCGCTTTGGCGCTTGTAAATGTGACGTGACAGATCGCTGTAGCGCCATCATTTCAAGTAAACCGATCATCTGTTACTTTTTATTTAAAGATACAGTACAACTTACCGAAAGGTATATGCCTCATACATAATATCGATCAATCTGTGTTTTTCAACCACGGAAAGAGGTCAATAAAACTGCAGGAGAACAATATTGTCACAGAACTTTACATTTACCTCAGGAAAGCCATTTAATGACCAGCACGTTAGTTGACTTAAAAAAAAAATAGCTATAGAGGGGAGTATTTTGCTAAATATGTGCACTATATTACATATTTATTTGACTTTTGTCATTACATAATTGTTATTATAATGAAAACCGCATTATATTTAATTTGTTATTTTTAACCTTTAATAATACCAGCTGATAGGGCTCTCTGTATGTTTACAGCATTATGTGAGATATATTTTTTCTTGAGAAAAATTAACATGTAGGCTATCTACTGTAGCCTACCTAATGTTTATCCAAATGAGTCAATATTGAATCAAGATTGAAATCAAATCAAGAATTGAACTGGAATCGTGAAAATTGTGTTAAGCAATAATACAAAAAGTAGCCTACCAGTCATTGTACCACGTAAACATTGTAACATGTTGTCACTAAACTTAATAAAATTCTGTTTAGTTACCAAATGTTTTGACAATCACAATTACACCTATTGGGATGCAAGTCGTTTTTTTTTATATCCGTTTCTCTTGTGCAATTAAAATATTGTGATAATACCGTATACCGTGATAAAAGCTCAATCAATTAATCGCAGCATGAAAATTTGATACCGGCACATGCCTTCTATCAGCTTAACAATCCCCATGAAAATAAAATGAACAATTATTTTTTTGTATGGAACATTGTAGTATTTATTATGAATGATTTATCCATGCAAATCTTTTTTTTGTATTTCCCCTCGTAATCTTTAAGCAAAATAAATTCCCCTCGCTCTTACAGCAACATATTTTCTCTTCACTGATGATTTATTTAATGTCGCAAAGGTGGGACAACCTGTCACTCACATGAGACCAACCAATACCAAACCACAACCATCCAACCAATTCCCCATGGACAACATCACGTCCTGCATTCAGATTTTGTTTATTATTTCCAGGTTTAAATTCTATTGTATTGTATGACATGAACAGACCTGATGGACCCGTTTTCGTTATAATCCACATACAGTGAACAGCTCCAACTGTTTAAAGGTAGAATTGGTGAAAATTATTCTGGATAGGAGGAAGGTGAATGATGGGAAGAGAGGATGGACAATTGAACAAGGTCATCAGTGCTTTGAAACATACTTGTCATCTGAGCTGCCTTTCCTAGGCCATTTTTTATTTTTTATTTCTTCCAGTCATCAAGGTGTAGTTAACCACGATGATTTTCATGACGAACAGCAGCAAGTGGAGCCGAGTGTCTGAACGTGCGTGCACAAAGCAGCGTTCCATTAGCCAACCATCACAGAAGCCACGGCCTGACCTCCGTGCTCATCAGCGGCCACTCGTGGTGTGGCCCGTCAGTGGAGGGTGCTTCAACTGAGAGGAGACCACTGCAAAGGGCACTACAGCAGAGCGTTCAATCAGATCACAGTTAAGCGCTCTTGTTTTGCTCTTAGAAAGGCTTGCCTTAATGAGGTGACTTCCCCGTGACCTCCTGGACAGAAGCAGGGATGAATTACACTGATGTTGGCCAGCAATTAAAAGACACTTCAAAGGAAAAATGTGAAGGCTAATGTACTCAGTGTGATCATGTTTTCCAGCACATATCAAATGCGCGCTACTGGCCTGGAGGTTAAGGCTCGGATGATGCTCAGGTATATGAAAGGAAAGAGCACTCCATAGTGCCAAGCACAGAAAGCTTGTATCTCGGTTTAAAGATATCATTTGAAAGCCCTGTCGTTGGATTTCCCCACAGCTCTTACAGTATTCATGTACTGTATGGTGGGGCACGCTTCTCGGCAGGTTAACCGGCGGGTATGATTTTATGACTGTAAAATGAAGGTGATATGCTCTGGCTTTGGAAAAGCTAAACTTTCATGCCACCAAGTTTTTCTTCCTGAAATAAGATGACATCAAAGAGAGATTTAAGTGATCAGAAGCATGTTAAAGAGGAAGCTCTCTGCATTTAAATTGGGCTCCGCCACACACTTAAATAAAACTGAATGTAATTGTAAACTGTCTGAACGGGTACGACTCCTCACCTACAGTGAAGCCACATGATCTGATAATTCATAACCAAAGATCCTGATGAAGAGGACAGCATTCCACAGTTTGTGTTTTTCTCCATTAGCGTTCCCTAATGCCTGGCTCACACTACAAGATTTTTAAAATCCTAAATGATTTTGAAATCTGGTTGCAGCACACACTTAAGGAGAATCTTTGCAGATTTTCTTTCCTCAAATCTTAAACATGCTCACAGTACAAGATTTGAAAATCGCGGCGCATCACACACTACACAATGTTATTAAGATTATCGTTCCAAAGCGCCTTGATATGATTCTACTATGATCACGTGATCTCACGCAACAGATCGGAAGCGGAAAAGTGGATGTAAACAAAATATCTGTCCTTCATATCAAGTCATATTCGTGAAAAAGTTGCCGTAACCAAGGAAAGCGAAATCTTAAAAAAAAAAAATCATCCTTTTAACATTTAAGGATATTTCTAATGAATGGCGTCAGCTCTGGTCAATACAATGAATCAATGCCATTGATCTCTATGTAGTAAAGCATCAGTTTCAGCGTTGCCCATACGCCGCATTGCTGCTCAGATGAGCCTTGTAAAGTGGAGCTCAAGGTTATAATTAAATATTAAAATAATTAACAGCTTGTTTCATTACATATATCTTAGAATGAATCCACATTTTTTACATTTCCGTTGAATGAACAGTTTAATGACTCACTCAAAGGCAGTCCCTTGCCGCCACCTAGTGGCGTAACAATGTAACTGGACTGAGTGACAGCCTGTCTTGCGCAGAGAGTAATGCCGATACTGGTGAAACATCAGCAGAAAGCCTCTCATAAAGTGAGATTCGAGGATTGGAACTAACGGTTATATAGCAATGGTCTAACACGCTTATTGTCAGGTTTACGTTCTGTTATTATATTATGTGGACCATTATTTTGACATTGAATATTCTGTTTACTCCACTTCGTTTCAATGCGCTTTTTAGTTTCGGTTTCATTACTGAACATGTACTAGTCTTCGTGCCTGCTGACAACAGCGTAACACTTATTTATTTAGCAATACATAAATAAATAAATAAATAAACAAATAAAGATAATACCACATATCACTCTGTTGAGTCACTCAAAATTACCTCAATGGAAATTCCTTTACCACGACAGGCCTACTTGTTTCTTATTGGCTATTGTGACAGTACTGATGTAATCCCAATCTTGCTCATCCCGATATATATCAAACATGTTTGATATGATCAGGGCGAGCCCGATTTGTGTGAGAGCAGATTGGGAGGTGCAAGATTCGATCTGTGAACGCCTCACATTATCAGATAATCTGCGCCGAACATCGGAACCGATCGAGGTCCTCGACAAGATATTTTCTCAGATTCTCGGGAGGGGGAAATCGGACATAAATCGGCCTAAAACTCCTGTAGTGTGAGCCAGGCATAAGACAGTGGTTCTCAACTGCATTGGCCATGAGACCCACAACCAATTTTTTTTAGGAATTTTACCTAATGTGTCAAAATAATTATTTTTTATTATTTTGTTATATACTATTTTAGTAGTATACTATTATAATTTTTTATATATCTTTTAAATGCAAAGTTTACTTAATTGTTAAAGGCTACGTGCTAATATTTTAATGTATTAACGTATAATTATTCATAGCATTAATAATTAACTATTTTAATTTATTTCATATTTTTATTTTAAAATAGTTACAGGTAATGAAAGATTACAGGTACTTTTTGCTATGGTACTGAAATCAGTCAGAGGAACCATGACATTTTACTGGTATGGGTACCAAATACTGAAATGTAACTGTCTAAAGGGCATTTACCCCTGATAGCCTTTTCTCTACACATAAGGGCACAATTATTAGTGCATGAAACCCATTTTCTTCAGAAAGAGTCAATTTTGTAAGTGACACGTAAGGTCTCTCTCAAACAGCGCTGATCAGTCCTCTCCTGTCTGATAGGTGCTTCTGCCATTTCAAAACGCTGAGCAGAGGGTCCATAAATCACACATATGTTCTGCTAAACACCTCTAATGCTGCTAAATGAGTCCTCAGAAAGAGTGTCAGACAGCCACTGCCTCCCAAATCGCAGTCATTTACCAGCGCTGTGAAAGCTCTCCACCCGCAAAAACACTTAAGAGGCAGTAAATGGAGGAGATCTCTCGAAGTGATCAGATGAGATGAGGAACAGTTCAAGTTTTAGCTAGCGTGTCTTACACCAGTTTCCCTGAGATGATTTAGGAAATGGAAGCCTGTGAGCTTTAAGAGGATGTGTCATATGCCTGTATGTGAGCGGGGAGTGGATTTCCAGTAGTATTTCCATCACCATTACCTCATTCTTACAACGCATCTGACGCAACACAAATACCATGTATTTTACCACCCATTACAGAGAACGGGGAATTTATAGTCTCACCTGCTCTTGTAGCAGAAGTCGATAGACTTTGTCAATCTTCAAGAAAGCAGCAGAAGGAGTGATCTAGCATTCGTGCTCTACCGCTTTCCGCAAGACAAATAGACGCATCAAAGAAGTGATATGTAATTAAAAATACTTGCTGAGCACATGGAAATGAAATAAGGAAAAATAGTCCAATGATGGAAATCAAATTAGCACATAAAAAGGAATAACCGTCCTCTAGCACGTATACATGCACGCCTACATTTCTAATTAGCATTTAATTGTTATTTCTTTTCATTTAGGGGGAAAAAAAATCATCGCTTTTTAATTTGAATGTAACAGAGAATAAATGTAACCTATACATAAGGGGACAAAATTAAAACCTCAATTAACCCTCCACAAATTAAAACTGCTTCTTCAGAATTACTTACAGCCGTCTGAGGGATTACAAGTGTCCTCAGCATCTAGGGCTCCAAGGAGAAAACGCACAGCATTATGGGTATTGTTCTAGAATGATGGAATTGAGACTAAGATGGAAGTCAATGAGCACTGAATGAGGTGTCACTACAGTCACTACTGTATGCTAGAAAACGACCAGATGAACACGAGTTGTGTGAACTCGCAAGTACAATGTCAGGCACTGTAATTTGCTCTGGCCCCCTTCCTGTTCGAAGGAGTGATGAGATAGTTAGTAGACTGTCCTCACTCAATGGCTGGCTGTCTAAGTGGTGTCCGCAAAATAATATAGAATTCATAGACAATTGGAAAGGTTTTTGGGGCAGACCTGACCTGTTGAAAAGAGATGGTATTCATACCTCCTGGGATGGTGCTGCTCTTCTCTCTAGTAATATGGCACATAGTCTTAGAGCTCAAACATGAAAATCTGGGGCTCAGGTCAGGAAGCAGACAAACTGGCTAAACCGACCGTCTGCTAGCTGTCTCACGTCACAGAGGTCAGATAAATCCAATCACATAGAGACTCTTTCATCTAGATATCATCATATAGAGACTGTGTCTGTTCCCCGAATTAGGAAATACAAAAAACTTCCAAACCCACCTAAGGGTAAAATTTTAATTGATGTTCAACAAATAAAAAACAGATATAATACAAATGAACAAATGATAAAGCTCAGGTTGCTGAATATTCAATCCCCTACTTCAAAAGCACTTATTGTTAATGATATGATTACAGACTATAACCTAGATGTGCTGTGTTTGACAGAAACCTGGCTAAAACCAAACAATTACATTACTTTAAATGGGTGCACCCCCCCATTCAGTTTAATCTCCTCAGCATCCCAGATAGCTTAGAAAAACTTGATATTGCGACAGAAACTTTTAACTCTCTCTTTTCCAGGACTTTAGACACCGTTGCTCCTCTGCGCTTAAAGAAGATTAAAGAAAATAGTCCAACGCCATGGTACAACGAGCACACTCAGGCCCTTAAGAGAGCAGCCAGAAAAATGGAGCGCAACTGAAAGAAAACAAAACTAGAGGTATTTAGCATTTCATTAAAAGAGCACGATTGCATACAGAGGCGCCTTAAAAACTGCTAGATCTGCTTATTTTTCAACCCTATTAGAAGAAAATAAACAAAACCATAGGTATTTATTTGAAACAGTGGCTAAACTAATACAAAATAAAGCTTCAAGCCCAGACGTTTCCTAGCCGCACAACAGTAATGACTTTATGAACTTTTTTTACTTACAAGATTGATAATATCAGGGAGAAAATTATAACTATGCAACCATCTACTACAGTATCGCATCAGACGGTGCATTGTAGTCTCCCTGAGGAAAAATTAGATTCATTTATTGCTATAGGAGAGGGTGAATTTTATAAACTCGATAAATCATCTAAATCGACAAGATGTATGTTAGACACTATACCGACTGAACTACTGAAAGAGATGCTTCCAGAGGTCATAGATCCCCTTCTTAATATTATTAATTCATCTTTGTCATTAGGATACATACCAAAAACTTTTAAGCTGGCTATGATTAAACCGCTTGTTAAAAAAACGCAACTTGATCCTACAGAATTAGTCAATTACAGGCCGATCTCGAATATACTTTTTCTGTCAAAGATAATAGAAAAGGCAGTATCTGCACAACTATGTTCCTTTTTAGAAAGAAATGGTATCTGCAAGGATTTTCAATCAGGATCTAGACTGTATCATAGTACTGAGACAGCTCTCAGAGTCACAAATGATTTGCTCTTATCCGATTGTGGTTGTATCTCTCTATTAGTGTTACTCGATCTTAGTGCTGCACACTATCGACCACAACATTCTTTTAAATAGACAAAAAAAATGATGTTGGCATTAGTGAAATTGCTCTAGCATGGTTTAAATCATACTTATCTGACCGTTATCAGTTTGTGGCAGTAAATGAAGAGATGTCTTATCGGTCAAAAGTTCAGTATGGCGTACCACAAGGCTCAGTACTAGGACCGTTGCTGTTCACTCTGTACACCCTACCCTTAGGAGATATCATTAGGAAGCATGGCATTAGTTTTCACTGTTATGCTGATGATACTCAGCTCTATATTTCTTCACGCCCTCTCGAAACTTCACCAATCCACAAAATTAACGGAATGCATATCTGATATAAAAAAACTGGATGACTAGTAATTTCCTACTACTTAATTCTGAAAAAAACAGAGATTCTAAATATTGGACAAAAAAACTTCCTCACATAATAACCTAGAATACTGTCTAACACTTGATGGCTGCTCTGTCAAGTCCTCGTCGTCAGTTAGGAATCTGGGTGTGCTCTTTGATACCAATCTTTCATTTGAAAGTCACGTGTCTATTATCTGTAAAACCGCATTTTTTCATCTTAAAAATATATCTAAATTACGTCATATGTTCTCAATTAAAAATGCAGAACAATTAGTTCATATTGTAATGCTCTACTGGGTGGTTGCCCTTCACGTTTAATAAATAAACTACAGCTGGTCCAAAATGCAGCCGCTAGAGTTCTTACCAGAACCAGAAAGTATGACCATATTAGCCCGGTTCTGTCAACACTGCATTGGCTCCCTATTAAACATCGTATAAATTTTAAAATATTGCTGATTACTTGCAAAGCACTAAATGGTTTAGCTCCCCAGTACTTGAGCGAGCTCTTAACGCATTATAGTCCTTCACGTCTATTGCGATCTCAAAATTCTGGCCAGTTGATAATACCTAGAATATCACAATCGACTGCTGGCGGTAGATCCTTTTCCTATTTAGCACCAAAAGTTTGCAACAATCTTCCTAACATTGACCGGGAAGCAGACACAGTCTGTCAGTTCAAATCTAGACAAAAAACGCATCTCTTTGGCTTAGCATACACAACACATTATAGACTTCTATAATTCAATGTTAGGCTGCATAGTTTAGATCAGCTGGAACCGGGAACACTTCACATAAATCCTGATGTACTTGGTACATCATAAGAAGGATGGCGTCTACGCTAATATTAGTCTCTCTGTTTATCCTGAGGTTTTACCGCAGTCTGCCAGATCCAGGCCATATCCAGATCTGATGAAGGACCATCGCATGGACACGATGACAGCGCATCCCTGAAGTGCCAGCCTCATCAGCCCTGCGAAGGACTCATGGACACCAACAATCCCTTCTCCATACCGGCGTGATGACTCCGACCCCCAACCAGATGGAACTGGATAAATATTGTGAAATTCTGATCCAATCTGACTTCAGACCTATAATGCTGCCTGAATCATAATCATACACTGATCGTTCGTTGGCCGGAGGAGAACTGGCCCCCTGACTGAGCCTGGGTTCTCCCAATGTTTTTTTCTCCATTCTGTCACTGATGGAGTTTTAGTTCCTTGCCACTGTCGCCTTTTTCGCCATTGGCTTTTGGCTTGCTTAGTTGGGGACATTTAATTTTATATTTAACAATATTATTACAACATTATTTCCTATTATCTCTGTAAAGCTGCTTTGAAACAATCTGTATTGTAAAAAGCGCCATAGATATATATATATATAAAGGTGACTTGACGAGAGACACTAAAGGCTTGGGCACACAAACAACAATAAAACATTTATATGCTATAATAAATTGTAATTTACTGTGGGAAAGAGCAAACCCACCTTAATGAAAAACAAACAATTAACAATTAATCATCTACTGCAAGATCTTAATGGTGAGGTGCATGATGAGGATGTACCTCCAGATGTTCCAAAATATATGGTGGGTTGGTCATGCCCAGGCGCAACATTGCTCCCTCCGGGATCTCCTTCACCAGTTCCCAGAGCAGAGACGGCAGGTCAGTGCCGATGTCCCGGCCATACGCACCCGTGTCCTCACTAGTCAGCCAGATCTCACAGACACCCTCTGCAAGACAAGACAGCGGCCTCGTTGTGTTCATTAAACATAGCCATTTTGCATTCAATACAGGAAACTATTGTCATTTAAAGGTGAAGTGTGTGATTTTTAGCGACATCTAGTGGTTCGGCTGCAAGTTGCACTAAGGGCCCAGCCCACTGCTCACCCCTCCCTTTCGAAGAAGCTACGGTGGCTAAATCGGGACAAACATATCGTCGTCTGAGACAGCAGAGAATAGCCAGAGTAAGCCAAGAGTGTGTAACATTGTCACTGTTTCTGTACCACAGTCCATTATAAACCACATCATGGATAAAGTTTACAAAGCCATAGTCAGGTGAGGATCAAGGGTCTTAATATATAATAATAGTAATCAGCTGATTGTCTTACAAACGTAACCAGCACATTTCCCCCCACATAGCAAAACCATAATACAGCGAGGGAGAAGAACCACATGAAACTATGCAACTATATATTTTTTCTAACAGGGCAGTAAAAGTTTAGCTGGCTAAATATGAGCTGTTACTGTGGCTGAGCTGGTTAAAGCGTAAAGCCTCGTTTAAACTCGACGCGTCCGCATGAGCCCAAAGGTGCGCGCGGCAAAAATGGCATGATTGTAACCGCGCGCCTCCGCATCCCCTAGACACCATTTACTACACACAATAGGCTTTTTTTCTCTGATTTTGAAAACCCTTCGCGATCGACTTAAAATGCTTCCAAGATCGACTTGTCGACGGCGATCGACGGGTTGGTGATTCCTGAAACGTTACTGTTTTACGGTCAATGACAAGAGTACTAATCAGCTGTCTCACGAACGTAACCAGCACATTTATCCCCACATAGCAAAGCCATAACACAGCAAAGGAGAAGAACTAAGTTACATGAAACAATCCAACTACATATTTTACACCACTGACAAGGGAAAAGTCACTAAAAGTCACACTACGGTGTTTATGGCTAGCTTCTAGCTTTCTGCTGCTTCTCTTTCAAGGTAGTGACGAAACGCGCTCTTTAGCGCTGTTTGTTCGCGTTCGGCTACGGTAGAAACATGACGTCACAATATGTCGCCCTTCATAGAAGGGGGTGCCCGCGGTTATGTAGATATAAATGTCTCATTCTAAGGTAATAAAAACATTACATATTATTAAGTAAGTTCTTTATACACCACTGAAAACATAGTTATGGATGTCATATTGCATTTCTGTTAATAGATACTCAAAATTTTTACACATTGCACCTTTAATATTTCTAACTGAAACTTGACTGCCCAATATAATGTGCTTTTCATTTGAATGTGTGCCTATAAAAGGAGAACTGTCAGTTTAGCAAAACGTTGGCATCTTTTGTAAGCGGTTTCATCTGGTGTGCTGCCTATGAAGACAGTCACTTGAGGTTTCATCTCAGAGAAAAAAAAACTTCTAATCTTAATTCTTGATTTAAGGCAATTTTCATTCACTGGTCAATTTTGAGATTTTGCTTCCATAACATGCCTTCTTTCAGACTAGTGGAAAGAAAACATTCAAAGACACATTTAAATATCAATTTTATTATACTTTATCTATTAGCGTCTGTAGATGTTAATTACAATATATCTTTAAAAGCTGTGAGTTTTTTTCTCTCCTTGCACCGAGTCAGAAATATCCACTTTAGCGGCACTTAAGTACACCAAACTTTCCATTTTTATTCCCACCTATAGATTTTAAGAGGGATTTGTTCATATATCATTAACATTGTATCCTCTTGTCTGTTGACAGCATTTTCTGATTTATGGAGTGATAAAAAGAGATATCCAAAATTGCCTCTGTAAAAACCTCTGATACGTAAACAAAATCAAACAAGGAAATTGTTAATTAGAAAATTGCATTTATAAACATAACATTTCAGAAAACTTGTGATACTAATAATTTGTCTTTGTATCCATCAGATACTGTGATTAATCGACTGTTTAATTATGGCAATATCTATTAGTTACATTTTTTTAACATATTTTAACATATTCATCTGTACTGCCTTGCGAAATACCATAGTTAATAAACAGATAGGATAGGATTCCGAGTTAGGATGTTTCAGTAATACAGCCCCTGACCTCTAAGGATAGTAAAGAGCAAGACAGCTCACAGTGTTTGACATTAGACCGTTCTACAGACAATGGATGGTAGTCATGTAGTCCACAAATGGAAATCAGTTCAGAGATAAACTCTATAGCAGCAGATATCTCAACCACCATGTGTTACTTCATGCTCTCCAGAGCAGCAGACGATGAAGGGAGATCAATCTCCCACACTTTCTTGCACTGTGAGAGACTTAATAATGGCAATTTTGACTGGGTATCATATAATTTTATCACGGTTGTGGAACGCTCAAAGTTCGGCCCATCGTTTAATGACTCTGCATCAAATCTGAGTCTCTGCTAGATGCTGCTTAAAATGCAGAGACACAATTAGAAAAGGTGTAAGGATTCTTAAATGTGCAAGTGAGTGAAGAGAGGCGACGTGCATGGTTAATTTAAAGGAAGTTAGCGTTAAGTCCAGATCAAGACCATTAGCGGCAGCTCTGATGGGTGTCCTTCTGCTTGCATTATTAATCTAGTGGAAGCAAGGTGGAAGAGAAGGTTAGTGCTTCCTGAACATCCCCAGATCATTATAAAGCCATTGTCTCTCAGGGCCATCCAGCAGCTAATGTATGATTCAGCATCGCACCATAAAATTGCAGGGGTCCACGTGAAACGACAGTCTGGGCCGTAACAAGTATTTTTTGTGTCATAGTGCTGAATCTGACAGGAAACAACTGACTGTGATGTCAGTTGTGTTTTCTCTTAGATGCCAAGTCACATTTCTTTATACAGTATACAATTTTACACAAAAGATATAGTTTTAAAGCAGCTTCATCATACTAAAAAGGAAAATAACAGTGGTGATGCATTGATTTTGAAATAAGTTTAATTTTAGCTGTAAAGCAGCTCTACAAAAGACAAGTGTCATTATTCAGACCAATTCAGTATGCTAGTCTGTTGAACAGTCCATCAGTTATGAAACAAATTCATTTGTAAAGCAGCTCTGTAGAAGACACTGACTATGTTTCCATGCACCTTCAGAATGTGATTATAATGAGATTAAGGCAATATTACGATTATTATTACGATATTACGAAACTCTCTCATGTCATCTAATTGATGCCATTAAGCTCATAATCGTAGCAACCATAATTGTAGAAAAAATGTGGCATATGCAGATTTTAAACAGGCATGTAAACACTTGCATCTTCCACTGACCAAAGTGTGCATGTGCTTGTACATAGTGGTAAAAAATCATCACATTTTTGGGATGCTGAAGAAACTGAGTTAATTCTGACAACATTGTGTGACAAATATAATGCAGTATATTTATGCTAGAAAACATAAAAATGGAAACATTTTAGGCACATCAACGGAAAATGACTGAGGCCAGATAAAGATACCAAAAAATCTATGTGCACTAGTAGAGCTTGCAGTAACACCTACTGTACAGTGGGGGAAATAACTATTCAAAGCGTCAATTTTTTGACACAGTTCCAATGCGATTCACATGAAATTTTGATCAGACATTGGTATTAACTCAAATATATGCAGATATAGAAATCATAATATTACAATCAATAAAAAAAAGTTATGTGTAATAAAGTGAAATACAGGAAAAAAATATTGAACACGCTAACTGAAATTGCACTTAATACTTGGTGGAAAAGCCTTTGTTTGCAATGACAGCTTCAATACGCTTCCTGTATGACCAAACTAAACACTGACAGTGCTCAGGTGGGATTTTGGTCCATTCTTCTAAACAGACTGTTATCTTGAATATTTTGGGGGCCCTCTTGTGAATCTTGATCTTCAGTTCCATCCACAAATGCTCTATTGGGTTTAAGTCTGGTGATTGACTGGGCCATTCCAACAACTTTATTTTCTTTCCTCTGGAACCAATTCAGAGTCTCCTTTACAGTATGTTTTGGATCGTTGTCCTGCTGGAAGGGCCACCCGTGTCTCATCTTCATCATCCTGGTGGATGGCAACAGATTCAACTCAAGAAATTTATGGTAAATGGCTCTGTTCATCTTCCCTTCAATAATATGACCTTCTGACTCCCTGATCAGAAATCTTGCATGGAGCTCCCAGTGTGACCAGTCTATGGTGGAGTGATGTTCCTTCCACTTGCGGATAATGGCCCAAATGGTGCTTACAGGAACATTGCGAAATCCGTCTGTAACCAGTTCCATTATATAGCGCAACAATCTTGTTGCAAAGGTCTTGGGAGAGTTCTTTGCCTCTACTACTCATGAGATGTTTGCATATTTTCGTTTAGAGGCGGATACGCCTTTTTATAATGTCAACCTGTCAACATGCACTAACCCAGCTGATTCTAATTTGCACAGGTAGGAGTTAGAACTAAGTGAAATCAGCTGCTGCCTTGTCTTTCACTGACTTGGTGTAATGCTTTTTCTTAGTGTTGAATACTTTTTTCCTGTCTTTTTAATTTCTTTATTTAAAAGGGACAATGCACATTAATCAACATGAGTACAAAGTCCAACATGTAAATGTGCCAGATTTAGCCATACAGGCTAATTTTCATCTGCAGTCCCTATAGCAGGTTGATGATTAAAACAATAAATACACTACAACAATACAATAAATACATTAAAGAGGTGTATAGACACACATTAGAATGCATCAACAACACATAAGCACGCACAGAAACACCACTATAGCGATGAATACAAACACATTATTCTGTATTATGGCAGCATATTTGATTTGTCAATAACCAATGTTCTATGGATTTGGAGAATGATTTGATAGATGTGATGTTCCTTAGTTCTGTGGGTATGGTATTCCATGTATGAGATGCTTGAAAAGAGAAAGCTGACTGTCCAAAACTACTTTTTCTACATGGTATTTTACAATCCGCTCTGGTGGATGAGTTTAGATTTTGTTGGACGAATTTATTTAACGGAGGGGGAGCCATACCATGAAAAATTTTATACAAGTAAGATATCTGCAAACTTAATCATGTTTTCCCAATTTAGCAGATCATATTTAATTAAGATTTTAAAATGGTGATATGAATTTGACTTTTTATCCAACGTTTTTAAGGCCCATTTATAAAGCGTTTCAACTGTTCGTAATGTGGTCCAACCTATCTGTGTCCAACTGGTAAGACAGTAATTCATGTGTGATAAAATCATAGCATTAACATATAACTTTGAGGCCTGAAATTTGGCTAATTAAATTTGATTCTATTTATGACCTTTTTCACCTGTGGTTTAAATTAAAGACATGAATCTATTATTATTCCCATATATTTGAACTCTTGGACTACTGGAAGTCTTTTTTTTCCCCCTGCTTCTATAACATCTGGGTCTAGATCCATTTGCGGATTTCGAAAAAAATAAAAACATGCATACTGTTTTATCAGTATTAAGCTGCAGACACGAGTTTGCTAGCCAATTGGAGATATTAATCATTGTAGCTGATAGCTCTTATGCAGCTTGTCTCTTGTTTGTAGCATGTAGATATATGACAGTGTCATCAGCATACATCTGGCAGGTGACATTAGGTGGACAGACCTCAGGTAGATCGTTGATATATAAACTGAATAACAGGGGACCCAAAATGGAACCTTGGGGTACACCCAAATTAATGTCAGTTATTTGGGAGATGTTATTATCCACACAAACACATTGTTTTCTGTCTGTAACATGTGATTTTATCCATTTAATGACATCTGATGAAAAATTGAACTTTCATAACTTATTAATTAAAACCTCATGATTAACCAAATCGAAAGCTTTTTTAAATCAAGAAAAACAGCTCCGACCACCCCACCCTTCTCCAGTTTAGCCTTTATATTTTCCAACAGAAAGACATTAGCCGTTTCCGTAGAATGATATTTTCAAAATCCAAATTGCATCGGATGGAATGGTAAGGAACCTGCATTTAAATGCATTGTAATCTGTTCAGATATCATTTTTTTCTGCAATTTTTGAAACTACTGGAAGAATACTTATCAGTCGATAGTTGCTGATGACACTATGATCACCGCATTTTAATCCCGGTGTTATTATTGCAGTTTTCCAAGAACTGGGAAACACTCCTTCATTAATTGACCAATTAACAATTTTCGTAATAGATGGAATGGGTGCCTCCTTATAGGTTTTTATGAATGCTGTGTCCATCCCATATATATCTTTTGCCCTTGAACCATTATGAGAAGAGATGATCGAATTTACTTCGAAGTTTGTCACTTCTCTAAAAGTCATAATGAGAGCACTTGTATCTAAAGGAGTGAGAGAATAATTTTATCTGGCAAAATTCTGGGATAGAGCATTTATGGAATTAATAAAATACCAATTAAATGCTGGTGTCCATTTAAAGCAGCATCACATGGAACAGCTCCACAGTAAACATGAATCTGAGACATTGACAGCTTTAACGTTCTCTGGACTGTTAACATCTGGAGGTGGTTGAATATGTAGCCACATCACATACCACATTTAGACTAAAAAACGAGACTCAACACAAAATCCCTGCGAACACAGCTCATGTTTACGGTCTCATTCACAGGGCTCGTTGTGTTGGCCACAGTGAATAAGCAATAACAACAAAGTCATGAATCTCAGTCATTGTTGACAGCTTCAGTTGGACCGGGTCACGGCACCATGGGACACCTAATCACGTAACCTCACAAAACACAGTCAATTAACCCATGTGACGCAGTGGGACACTGTCATAAAGCATGCGGCGAAAACAGGATGCACACACACAGCCCCAGCACCTTTCCATTACCTGAACCCTGGGCATGAGCTGATGTCATCTACATACGGGGTGTTCCTTTTTCCAGCAATAAAGTAAGGAGGGATGGAACAGGGTGGTGTGGAAAAAGTGGGGTGTGAGGATGTATGACATGTTAGGAAACAGCTGGAGCTGCAGTCCTGCCTTTCCTGCAATGAAATGCACAACACTATCCTCGTTTGGCCCGGCTCTGCAGGAAACCCATGTTTGTTGTGTCAGAGCCTGGTGCTCACAGGGCCATGGTGCGTCCATGAATCCTCCATCAACGCACTGCAGCTCCTACTGGTATACAGCTTGTTCTCTCTCTGTGTGCTGTGCGTTATTAACACAGTTGCGTACAGCAATTACAGCAGGTGCTCCGTGATGAAGCTGCTTTCTGGAGCTCACACACACTAAATAACATGTCAGAGTGGATCAGATGAACTCACTGGGAGGGTCAATAAACTGCACTGTGGAGAGTGGAACTGTACACAATACACTCAGCACGTCTGTGGATGTTTCCAGTGAAAATAAAGCTTAATTGTTAATTAGCTTTCACACAGACTCATCTAAAGCTGAGCTTGGCCTCTGAATAATTAATATCACATAATGCTCTTAAAGTGATGATGCAAACAGAGGAGAGTGTGTGCTCCAGTCTGGCATCAGTCAGATCCCATCAGTCCTGAACACTCAATCCCACCATGACTGCAGTGTGCTCTTCAAAACCAAGTCCTGCTCACCTCTGATGAACTGTTTACAGCTATACAGAGTGGAAGTTTGTAATGAGTGGTGCTTGCCGAGATGAACTTCACTATCATTACTGCTTATACAAAAGTTTAGACCAGTGGTTCCCAACTTTGTTTCAACAATCATATCAACAATAAACATGTTCAAACTCTTCCTAATCAATCCTCATTCATCTCATCAGCATAGAGTCAGAGACCTGTTGGTGTGCAACCAGGAACATAGCTGGGAAACACTGGGCAAGACAAGTTTGTGTACGTTTTCAATTAATATGTCATGCAAGATACAGTTGATATAAATCTGAGATCCAAAGGCTGAGAAACACGTCTAGATCAAGAAGAAAAGAGACGTATGGCTGACTATCGAGAATACAGTTTAGTTGGTTTTGTGTAGAGGATCAGATTCTGGAATCACGATTCACGTATCATCAGCACAGCAGAGCACTGAACAGCGCTCCAGACTGCAAAATGGTCACATTTTTCCTGCCAATGTGATTGATTTAGTTAGAGGTCACACTAGTGCCAATTGGTCCATCGATAAACGCTGCCATTTCGGTTGCATATAAAAAAAAAATAAACATGCCAAAAGCTGAACAATCAGTGCTGATTGTTTGAACAGCACCACCCAGACCATTTATCAGCTTGGACCAAATGACAGAGAAGTGTGAGAGAGAATGCATTTACTCATAGACCATCTCAATCACGTGACCACTAAACAGCGCTGTGAGACCCAGTGAGAAGTAGTGATGTGTCGTTCATGAACGATTCGTTCATTTTGAACGAATCTTTAATATGACTCGGGACTACCGAGTTGTCTCAGAGAGTGCGCGCAACATCGCATAAGGTACATGAAGTCACGACAGCAATTATTAGTTAATCTTTCTCGAGTCTTTGGGCTGGGTCCGAGTCTTTCGTTCTTCCTGTCAGTCCCATAGAGACTATGCTGTCAGTGCCAAAAAGAGAAATGATTAGTTCGTCTGGTTCGGGTTCGGCCGGGTCCGAGTCTTTCGTTCTTCCTGTCAGTCCCATAGAGACTATGCTGTCAGTATCGGAAAGAGAAATGATTAGTTCATCTCTTCGGTTTCGAGTCGTTCGTTCTTCAAGTCAGACTCACAAACCCATATCACTATGCAGAAACAGAAATGATTAGTTCATCTTTCGAGTCTGAGTCCTTTGTTCTTTTGTCACGTGACAGCCCTATTAAATACTTAACTACCTTTGTGTTATTACTGAATAAAAACTAAAAACAGTCTCTTATGAAGTGAACAGCTCAACAAAGCACTTTTAATTTGCCCTGTTTCAAGCTCTGTGTGGAGCAACTCACAGTGTGTGTGTTGGGGTATGTGTGGAATTTTATCATATAAAACAAAACACAAAAACACTATGGCTGGTTATGACATACATGGCAGTTTCATGCATTAATATAGTTAAACTGATGTGCCGTTACATGTGTGTGTTTATTGGTTATTTAACAATTGCTTCAAACGCTTCACAACCAATCAGAAATCACAAAACAATTTATCAATGTGCAGTATCAAAAAATGATCCAAGATGAGTCAATAATGGAAATAACAAAGTCCCCTTATAGATGTATCTGAGAACAAAACGCATATAACCCAATCAGAATCACTTACGGACTGTGTTTCCTAAGAAATCATGATTATCGGTCGATTCATGCATGATTCATGCATGACACTTTAACACCTCCTGGAGCTGAAAAGAGCCCTGACCCAATCAAAATCATGTTTTGTGTTCCAGCGTCCATTTAGTTGCAGATAAGCTTTTCAAAACGAGAAGGTCCAAAAATCCTGTCTGAAACAGAGCAAACTGAAAAATTAGCTCAGAACTCAATCCTGATCAGCACTAATGTTACATAAAGGTTTGAAAGAAACGAGACAAAGGCTTTGTTTTCTAGCTGCTCTGTCTGTATGCGTCACAGCACAGAACTCTGGGACATTTAATTCCCACCATTTCCTCTGTAATTTGCCATCACACAGTAGTGCAGGAAATTGAATTGTAAATAATTCCCAGAATTGCATGTATTTCATGTGTCCAAGAGCAGCTGAATCATACATTTCAGACAGACGTAACATTTAAGGACATATAATTTAGACATCCATTGTTTGTACAAAACAGCAGCCTGAATTTACTTTTCGACCGTTAAAAAAGTATGTTCTATATTGTATGAATGTAGGTAGTATGAATGATATTCAGACGTACTACATCCACCATGTTGTTGGTGTCTTGTGATCTGCAGCATTAGTTGTGTCACTTCACTTCCATTCACAAATTCTCTCCCGTGGCATCATGGGATAGTAAAGTGTCCACTGAATGCACACTTCAGAATCTCGGAAGCAGTAATAGGTCATCCGGGGACTTTTTGCCTACTGTTTTTTGAATACTATATACTACTCTTTTGGCGTACCGTTTTTCACATGCCAAATATAGTAACTAATGATCAAGTCATAGAATGTAATTATCGGCCGATACCGATCTGTGGCCGATCGTTCTGAGCATCCCTATCAAAAGGGTCGTCAGAGTATGGAGTATCTGTTCAGTTCATCAACCTTTAAATAAAAAATCAGTGTTTTGACTTAGACTTGAGAAACATGCTAATGAAACAAAATAATACACATTTAAAATGTGCAATCCCTCTCTCTTAGGAAATATTCATGACTTGTACACATTGCGTTAAATACAAATTTCTGTCCAAACAAACACTTTGATTGAGAAAGTCAAATCATGTTTTTTTCTGGATTGTAACAAGTCATCTGTGAGTTGAACTTTCTGAAAATTTTCAATTTGCTGTTAGCCCTTTGAGCACCAGAAATTCATGAAATATTATAGCGTGTTATACCAGAATGTCGATATCTCTAGATCAGTGGTGCCCAATCCTGTTCCTGGAGATCCACCTACCAGCAGAGATCCAAACCTGATACAACACACCTGTCTGTAATTATCAAGTGATCCTGAAGATCTTAGGGCCTTTTTACACCTTGTTTTTACTGATCGCATGGCTATCTGATTTGTTAAAATGGTTTCATTTACAGATGGTCACATAAATGTGTCTCCGCAAAACGGATATAAATCAGATTGAATTCCTGCGCTATATGCAAATTTAATGTAGTTCACATCAACAAAAGCAACAGATATGCACTGCCTTTTATTTATCATCGGCTAATTTCAAGATCAAAGACTGCAATAGGAGAAAGAGCGGCATAAGCACTAATAAGATCATTTAGTCTCACTACTTTTAATTAAGATGATTGTGTGTTAAGTGCCTGCGACTTTCAGTTTCACATGCGGCAGTTTGCGCATTGGCTTGCTGAAAAGATATCATATAGCCTATAACACTCACACGTTTTTCTATTTAACATTTTGGAAGGAGTTCACATATGTGGTTTCAACAACCAGATGCATTTACACTTGTCCAGTTTTGTCTGGAATGCGTCCAAATCCTGAAGTGATTTGAGCGATCAGATCTAATGCATCTCGAAAGCGTTTGAGGACATTTACACCTGGTCTTTTCATGATCGGATAGCTATCCAATCTTTTGGCTGATTTCCATAAAATTTTCCCATCTAACTGTAGTCCATTTAGATTTGAAATTCTAGTTTTTTCTCTTTTTTTTCTTTTCTTTTCTATGTAGTCGAGTAATTGTGTGTATGTATAATTTTTTTATGTAAAACTCAAATTATGTATTTGAGGATATGTTATGATGGCCAACAAAGAGTCATACCAATGTTTTTTTTAAAGTCATTGATAATACGGTTATGCCTTATGTGCAAAATTCTTGAATATCAGACCAACAGCCTAAGAGGAGTTTGATAAAGTAAGCTTTTCAGAACATTAAAAAATGGCGGACAATTTTATAGATTAGTATATGAAATGAAATTGGAGATATAAATTTTGTAGGGCATGACTGTAGGATTCATGGACCATCCTGCACATTTCTGCGCTCCATCCAGACTTGCAAAATTACATGGGAGGTTTGATGGTGTCTGTATCTGGACTCTTCATATCAGAAGTTCAGTGTCTGCCAAAATGGATTCACAAAAGCTCCTTTGGACTTTTTTCCATTTCCAAAAAGAGGTGAGAAGTGAAAAACCTAATATAATTTCTCCCTGGCTTTGACAGAAAGAGAGAGAATGATAATAACCGAGCCACTTGCTTCAGCTGCAGCATGCACAGTATTGTGGGAGCTGGCTCCCGCCCCCCAAAAGCCAGAGGGAGAGATCGGGGGGTAAATTAGCTGTACCCTTGACTATTCACTACCTTGAGCCAGTTCTTTAGTGAGCGCTCAGCAGCGAAAAGGATAAAAACACAAAGCAGCAGCTGCCAAGTGCTGGGCTGGACAATGAGGCCTATTAGTGGGCTTTAAATGGAAAAGACAAGCCCCCTCCACAAATCCTCCTGCAGGCTAGAGAAAGAGACGAGTGTGGGAGCAGACCACGTCAAAGCTTCTGTGAGATCCAGAAACAAGTGCTACAGCTGTAATTTCCACTACTACAATGATGAGAATATACCATGGGTTTCCATGTTAACATGCAGTCACATCCACAAAAGCCTGGAGAACCAGTTATCAAAAAGAGACAGACACCAACTAAAATAGATATAAATAAACCTTAGATGTATGAAGTAATTGTGAATGATGTCTGTCTGTGCAAACATGACAGGGTGTTCTGTGAGTTTTCCTTCTCAGTGATCTAGTCGGTTTTAATCTCGGGTTCCTCCAATTTGCATCTGTAGGACTTTTCCAGTAGGTGAATATGGTGCAGCTTAACACTTAGTAAAGACTGGATATACACTCCCAGATAATAGCCTATTACATTATTGTGTTCCCAAACACTAGGCATCCACCACCAAATGCAAGATAACCTGACAGTTTATATTGCGTTTCATGCAGTGACAGTGAAACAAACATGCAGTGAAGATAATCAATGTGCATGTTGCCTGAACCACATTTTTGAGTATATTAATATGTTTAAGATTTTTTTAAATGAAAACAAAATTAGGCGGAGTGTTTTATAACATATTTAGTTTTATTATTGCCTAAAATTTACATACAGAGATAACTGGATTAGCCAGAGCGAGATAAGTAACGCTATCAAGTATGGTGCTGTTTCATTTGCAGAATTACTGGACTTGAATCCTCCCGTCCTAGGGAGCTCGTTCTCCTGAGTCGAACTTGGCAAGTCCGAAACTTTGCTTACTTGGTATTGAGAAACACCCTTACCATAGCATCAAAACACAGCAATTTATGAGATGAATGCAATGTTTGTTCCAAACTCATCAGTTGAGTGTTTGAAATGACTTCCTTCTGTGATCTGATGTAGCTTCTTATGGTAGAATAAGGCAGAACATATATTATTTTATAGTATTATGTGCAATAATAAAGACTATGCCGATTAGCATTGCATTATACATATAGTTATATTCTTATGAAAATACCCAAGATTGGCTTGAAGAATACAGATTTAACCATTTGTTGTCAATCATATGTATATTGTCTTCATGTAATTCAGTCAAAGCGTTTCTATCTGCTTTTCATTCACCACAACAAATGCTGGATGCCTTTGTCCATTTCCCGGAACGTCATACGTTTTATGACTTCTATGAGTCTCATTTGTGGGCTTTCTACGCAAGGCTGGCCTCTAGCTTAGAGTACGAATGAAACACTCTATTGACGCTCCATAATGCTCACAATACCCCAATTTGGGTAAAAATGGGGGAAAAAAATGACTCTTCTCTAAAGAAATTTTAAATAAATGTGATAATCCATTCATTTTTCTCAAAATGAACATACTTGCGGACTAAAAGCCCTGAGGTACTGAGTTTAGTAAAGGACACTGATGAGAAGAGTATTATCATTTTTTATTCCTCTGTGGATGCATAAGAGGCACATATTTAATATTAAATGCATGGTCTCAATTTATTTATTTTGTATAACGTGTGACAAATTAAGAAATTACTGTCACTATACCACACTAGATGCCCAAGAACAAATTGCAGAAGCTCTTCCAGGGACGTGTTTGTCAAACTCACAGGCAGACACCAGAGGCACTGACACACAAATACAACATCTATTATTCAGGCTATTATTCAGGCTTCTGGCTGGAATGCCCGGGCTACGTCTGACCTTCTGAGGGTATCTCATTCCCTCTGGCTTTGGTTTGTCTCTCGCTCTCTCTCACATTTCTGCCCAGAGATGGGAAAGGAAGAGTTTCAGGGCAAATGTCAAAAGAACCAGCAGAGAGATTCTAAAACCGAAGGGAAAAAAAGAGAGAGCGAGAAGGGTTTTGGGGGACAGAAAGGAATAGGATGAATTAAGCGATCTGCGTGATTATCCAGAGTGTGCTCTGGCAGAAAAGCTCTGTGCTTAAGGACAAGTCGTTCTCTTTCAAGAGCATTGCCCATCATTCCAATAACCAGCATAATTTCTCCCAGACAATTAACGATAATTCTCATCAGACCTGTGTGCTGAGAAAACCACAACTTTGTTCCAGAGCTTTTTAGAGCTCCTCATACAAACAACTCAATCATGCACCATGAACCCAGTCTGTTGAAGGTGGAAAAAGTCTTTAAGCTTGCTTCCAGTTGAGCAAGCAGAAATCACAAGTGCAACAATCAAATAATTTGCTTTATGTGGCACGTGGAGAATTCATTGATATGTGGGCTGACAGGCTCTAATACAGCCAACCTAACAGCTCTATGACCAGGACTAATGCGTTTTGAGCTTTAACTAGTTTCACAAATGTTTGGGAAACACTTAAGGCTAATTGTTTGGATTGTGTGAAGTCCCTGTGACTATTGATAAGTGGACCTTGATTAGAGACCACTGATTAGTCTCTGTTTCAGGCAAATTTAATTAATAATTTAATACATTATTTATAATGCACTTTTCATTTGAGAACAAATCTCAAAGTGCTACAGTGTACACAATACAAAAGTAAAAACAGGGGTAAAAAGATTACATAAAAAGTTAAAATCATAATTAGTTGTAGCTATTTTTAAATAGAAAAGTCTTTAAGCTTTTTTTAAAGACATCAACTGTCTGCGGAGCCCTCAGGTGGTCTGGTAATGAGTTCCACAGACGAGGGGCAACAGAGGAGAAAGCACGGTCTCCCATGGTCCGAAACTTGGTTCTGGGGGGACGGAGGAGATTGCCATTTTGTGAGCGGAGGATTCTGGTTGATGTTTCCTGGGTAAGAAGTTCCTTGAGATAGGGTGGAGCATTCCCATGGATGCACTGGTGGGTGAGTAGAGTGATTTTGTAGTGAATCCTGGCCAAGATGGGGAGCCAGTGAAGTGCATGCAGGATGGGGGTTGTGTGTTCATATTTGTGCACTCTCATCAGGATTCTAGCAGCACTGTTCTGTATGTGTTGCAGTTTCTGCAGACTCTTGCTAGGGATCCCAATGAGAAGTGAGTTGCAGTAGTCCAGCCTGGAGAAGACAAAGGCATGGACGAGTTTTGTGGCGTCAGAAAGGGTGAGTGTGGGATGGAGTTTGGCAATATTCCTGAGATGGAAGGATGATTTGCACAGATGTTTGATATGATTGTCAAAGGTAAGGTGATGGTCCAGTCTTACACCGAGGTTGGTAACTGTTGATGAGAGAGGGATGTTTTTTTTCCGGAAAAGGTGATGGAGGTTATATAGAAAAGGTGGTGACAGGAGGTTATAAGGAGGAGGTCCCTTGGACTGGACCTGATGAGGGGTGCCGACAAGAATTGCCTCAGTTTTGGAACTGTTTAAGGAAGTTCTGACTCATCCAGGCCTTAATCTCCTCCAGGCAGGAGGTCAGTAAGAATGTTGTGGTTGAAGATGAAGGCAGAGCAACAGGGGGGGGTTGGGTTTGTTCTGAGGTAAAGTTGTGTGTCATCAGCGTAGCAATGGAAGGAGATTCCATGCTGGCTGATGATGCAGCCAAGGGGGAGCATGTAAAGGATGAAGAGGGTTGGACCGAGTACTGACCCTTGAGGAACACCACATGTGACAGCATGTGGGTGAGATTCAGCACCTCCCAAGCTGACGTACTTGGTCCTTCCAGAAAGATAGGATGTGAACCAGTCCAAGGCCGAATTTGATAGTCCTCTATCACAGTGAAGGCGGTTGAGGAGGATATTGTGGTCGACAGTGTCAAAAACTGGGGTTAAGTCAACAAGGATGACAAGTGAGGGAGAGCCAGCATCAGCTGCCATCAGAAGGTAATTTGTGACTCTGACTCTGAATTTGTGCGGCAACTGCTTTTTCCAACACTTTGGAAAGGAATGAAAGGTTGGATATGGGCCTGTAGTTGGCAAAGACTTCCGGATCCAAAGTGGGTTTTTTAAGAAGTGGTGTAATAGCAGCAATTTTGAGGGTGGAAGGAGCATGGCCAGACCGGAGGGAGTGGTTTATTGTTTTTGCGATAAGGGGACTTATACCATGGGGCTGAGTGTGCGAAGGAAACTGTTTTGGAGATTGGCAGAGATTGGCAGAGAAGAGATGCTGAAGATCCAAGGTCAATTTGTCAGGGTCAATGTTTTTGTTGTTACAAAAACAGATGTTTTGATGCGTTTGGGCTTGGAGTAAGGGGCAGGAATGGCAATTCCACCGAGATTACCTTGTGGTCAGATACACCAAGATCATGCACTTGCAGGTTGTTAATGGAGGCATAGTCAGTGATGACCAGATCAAGTGTGTGCCCTCTGGTGTGCGTGGGGACATCAACATGCTGTGTAAGATTCAAACAATCTAGTAATTGTAGGAATTCAGCAGCTGGGTGGCAAGTGGGGGTGTCAACGTGAATATTCATGTTTCCAAGTATTACAAGGTTGGCAGATGTGGAACAAAGTGTTGTGAGTAGGCGTCTCATCGATAAAGGCTGAGTTTGGTTTGGGTGGGCGGTAGATAAGTAATATTGTCATCAGAAATGGGGGTTTGCATTTGAAAGCTAAGCATTCAAATGAGGAAAACTCAGGTAGTGACAGGGTGGGCAGTTTGAATTCAGTTCGGTGTATTATCACAAGGCCACCACCATGTCTAGTGCTACGAGCTTTCTGCAGGTAGGTGTAAGCAGAAGGACAGGCTTCATTTATGGCAGAATAAACCTCTGGCTGATGCCAAGTTTCAGTGAGGCACATGAAGTCAGTCCGATTTTCCAAGATGTGATCATGTATGAAGCTTGCTTTTCTTGTCAAGGATTGTGTATTAAAAGGTTCTATTTAAATGTGTGAAGAATTTGTGATTTTCTGCACGGGTCGGAACAGGCTGAGATCCGCTCTTGGTTTTCTGTTGCACTCAGTGTGCCTCACGGTGTTTCCAGGGCCACTAGACCCAGCAGTGACAACGCTCTGATGACGTAACGGGTGCGACGTTACGCTCAGCTGACCAGATAGATGTGATAGAAGACCGGGTGTAAACAAACTTTCGGTGGGAGCTTCTGTGGATGTAACGAGGTCTGCGTAGAAGTCCAGACTGGTTGATGGCTGAGATGCATACTGGAGTGGAGTAGTTGTTGTATTCCAGCAGTTGCAAATCAACTGTATATCAACAAATCAAAGTATATAAACATCATGCCAATTGCGTTGGATGTTAGAGATGGAAGCTTGGCAAGAGATCCAAGGCAAAACAATGCCAATCCTCACCGGAAACAGCTGAAGGACTGTCCGGGACAATACCACAAACAGTGACAGCTAGAAAGTGATTGTCCAAAAAACAAGAAACAAGATTGTCCAGGTCGGTCCCTCTATTAGCGAGAGTACGATTTGCTGTTAGCCAATGTGAGCGAGGAAGGTAGCTGGTAAGCTACACAGTCATACAAAGCTGGTGGAAATCAGTGCAAGGAGGTCAAAAAACAGGTAAATGCTTCACCCAGCGACAGCTACAAAGACATATAAGACAAAACTCAAAAATTAAAAATCTAAAATCAGCCAGAGTCAGGAGGAGAAGCGGCTAACAGTCAGCGCCAGCGTTCTCTCCTCCGCGCACCCAATATATCCCAAAATGTTTGGGAAACACTTAAGGCTAATTGTTTGGATTGTCTGAAGTCCCTGTGACTAATGATAAGTGGACCTTGATTAGAAACCACTGATTAGCCTCCATTTCAGGCAAATTTAATTACCTGTCACTTTATTTCCTGGCTTTTATCTCCACACGTCGATATATTAATGCCCAGGGCTTAAGGATGATAACCATTGCTTGGCTGGGAAAACCTTTCTCCATCACACTCCACATTCATTATACAATACGCATCACACGCGCATGGAAACCAAACGTATCCAACCTTGAAGGCTAAGCTGTGTTCACTTGAGTGGATGTGAATTTTTGAGTTCACCTTAACTAAAAATCACAGCTATAAGTGATGTCATTATAATTATCGCACATTGTTTAATTGCTGTAATCAAAAAGTTAATTTAGGACAACTGTTAGGAATATGATGCTCAATGAATCAGAAACCGATTAGTTCATCTCTCTAATAAAACAATTCCACATCTTCAGCTGTTCTTAGATCTATTTTGAACAAGTAATTTATCCCAAAACCCTTCAATGTATATTCAGGTATCCACACGTCACAAACTAACTGCAAATGTGCCACAAATAGGTTGTTTTTGCAAAGGTCACTATACACTCTAATGTCTACTCATGTTGATGGTGTTTTTTTTCTGGTCGACAGCACCGATCCAAAAGATCTTTAATGATTTCAGGGGCCCTAAGCAATCACATTTGCATTATTTACACCAATTAAAAGCAGGAGGTTCACTATTTCAATAATTTAACACATTCACATATTCATGATTCTACAATGTTGGTTAATAGTCACATGACAAAGGTGAAAAAGCACTTACTAAAAAGCTGAAATATTTGATTTTTTTTTTTATCTAATGCAATCAAATCGTTCATCAGATTAATTTATAAGATCGTGCCCTGAGCAGGTCAGGAAGGAAGGGTTTAAAATGAATTGATAGGGTGAACAATGAACTTGTGCAAGAATTTCTCCATCTAGCTTTCCTGTAGATGATCACTTGTGGTCCTGCCACCCAACACAAGCCCCTGATACAGGCCAGATGACCAGAAGGCTGGAGAGGGTATTCCTCAATAAGTAGGTCTGCTCGTGTCTGAGGGCAAGCATTTGCCAGTGTATGTAGATCCTTCGATGATGAGATGAGTCTGCACATGCAAATAAGCTCTGCTTAAAATCATTGATGTGTTAATGTTTAATATCAGCTGTAGAAGAGCTCTGCTACCTTACCAGAAGCCTCCACACTAAGCTGTCTATCTGCTGAGAGACAACAGTGACAACATGAGACAACAAAGTTTTTTTTTTTTTAAAGCACTGACCTCTTTTCTGCAATTTCATTCTCCGCTGACCTTCCTCCATCTGCAGGGTCGACTCCTTAACTCATTGTTTCTCCACAGAGGGTTTATTTATTCACTTCACAAGACAGTCCCCAACTTGATACACTTTTTGACATTTACATACATTATGCACTTTGACCTCAATGTGTTTGGTTTTACTTGCTCTCTTTCTAGGTCCAACCAGAGAGAGAGAGCATGCAAACTTCAACACTGGTGTTTCCCGTCTCTTTCGTCTTTGATGTGAGTGCTTGATATCGTTGTCGTCATAGTTTTTCTCTCAGACTGACCTCAGGTTTTATCACAAACTTTAAACTCTGTCTGTCTTGTCACTATTTGGCTGTTCTGCCAGCCATCAAAACACCGGGGGACCACTTCAAAATGTGAAAAATATGTCGCTCCGCTAAATTATTGATCAGGGGCACACGGATGTGACCCCTCTCCACACACACACATACATTTGAGATGTTTTCTGCTCAGTGTACTCGCAAATAGGTTTAAATGAAAGGTGTTGAAGCATGAAAAAGGTAGAAAGGTCTGTGAAACCTCGCTGATGGGAGATTGGCTAGAGTCTGTCTCCTCATGGCTGCGATGCCCCTAAAACACCCACTAAAAGCCCGTCTTGCAGGACCCCTACTGCTTCAATCAACCAGTCGCTCTCCACCTGTCAATACCAACTATCCACGGCTGTCTCGTTCCCTTCTTCCCAGTCTCTCCAGATCCTGTAAGCCATAAATACTGCATGATGGGAAAGGACTGTTTAAACAGGATGAATGGCCAGTGAAATTAAAGTTGGCACAAGGATTAATGGCAGATTGGGGCCCTTGACTCAAGTTGTGAGTGTTGTGGGATTTCTGACAGATACTACGTCAAGAACCTGTCACTCAACAGGATATCAATGACCACTTCACTCCACAGAAGAGCACAAACACAGGAGCTGCTGCTGTCACGAACACTATGTGATGGACTGAGGATTTCTCCAGGTAAGACAACACTATCTACACCTGCTCAAATGTGACATTAGCGTCCCTATGATCCACTGTGAAGTAAGAGCTTTGGTCCATGGCATAAATTAACATCTTACTGGACTGAACTCAAACAGCACCCACGACACACATATATGTCCCGATCAACAGACATGACAGCAAACAGTATGTACCTGTGTGACTGCATGAAACTGTGATAATCTTGTATAAAAATGCGATAATAATGTATGCAATAAAATGTAGGGCGGGACTTGATTTTGTCCATGAGGAATTGACTGGATGGTTGTGGTTTGCTATTGGAGGATCTCATGTGAGTGATAAGTTGTCCCGCCCTTGTGCCAGTAAACACGTCACCAGAGAAGAAATGTCACTGCATAAGGGAAGGAAAGTTATTTTGATTAAGGGCACATTAATGTAAAAGTAAATAAATAAATGAATATGTGCATGGATGAATCATTTATAATTAATACTGCAATATAAAAATAATAATAATAATAAAATTGTCAGTTTTGATTTCATGGTGACTTTAACCTTTAAATATCATCTGGACCAGAGAAAAAACCTTTAGCATAATGTAACATGACGCAGCTGCCCTCAGCCCTGAAGTTTTGCTCACCGGTCTTTTAAGACAATAAGCAGAGCAGATAACCAGAATGCCACAACACTAAGACACTGAGGTTTGCCTCGAATGTTTCAGGCCACATTAAGAGGGTGGAGGCACGCAGGGATCCAGCACCTGAGCACGGCCTTGTCTCCTAATCAAAGGCGTCCGGTCTCAGCAAGCTGACATGTGTGGCGAGAGGCGACCCAATCAAGCGAACATCTTTCCCCAGACTTGAAGCAGGGCCTGAATTTGGTTTTGGAAAATAGGGGGGAAATCCTCCTTTAGGTCATTCTTATGGGGGGGATTTTTTAATTTGAGGGGGGAGTTTTTTTTAGACCATTTTTAAAAAATATGTTTAGCTAAATGTTTGCTCACTCATTGTATTTGTGTTTTTACAATGGAATGTATTTTTTTTAGTTTACACAACAAAAGGAAGCTTGATTTCAATCTTTGAATTAAATTGAAAAAAGTAGCACAAATAAATACATGAAATAAAAAGAAAAGTTTAGGTCTAACACTAGTATTCAGAAATACAACAGAAACGGAAAAGTAATCAAATGTAAAATAACACGGAATAGTCTTTTAGTCCTGTATAATTTGAATACTAGGCTATTAATCCTGATTCCTTACAATTAATGCTATCTTTTATTGTTTTATATACAATAATGACAGACACATATAGGCTACTCTCACTTTAAGAGCTAGTGCACGGATCCATTAAGGGGCCGTTCACATGTTGCGTGTAAAGCGCAGTCCGCGCCACTTTCTCCTCTTTTAAAAAGGGCTCCCTTTTGCTAAGCAATCATGAGCCATGTTCTCCATGAAGACGAAGACGTTTCAGCAAAAGATGAGCACGCAAAAGACGTAACGTGAACGGCCCGTACTGTTTTCATTATAGTGTCACATGCATTTTCTTTTTGTATTATTTTTTTTTAAGACATAACCGATTGTTTGAGAGGATACTCCCCAAGACTGGAATTTAGACAATGTTGTGTGCTTTTGACCGTTAAAGCACTATAATTCGCAAAAAAGAACTCAGTTTTGTTACTCACGAGCTGTTTGTTATGCGGTTTAAAATCGCTTGAATGTTTAAATAGGTAAGACTTAAAAAGACGCACAAATTATAAACATTAGTGACGATGCAATGGCCCGATTGTGCAAGTGGCATTTCCATCAAATGTCCCGACTCCTGAAACGCGAGTCTAGAATCAACGCCTGCAGCCGTGCGATTGGCTTGCCTTGTGCAACCTATTTTAAGAGACAGAGAAGACGTGGCATTGGCAGAATCACTCACGCTGTTTGTGAAATTGCGTCTCGCAGAAAGTTTTAAAATGACTGATTTGATCTTATAATCTGTTAGGTTAAATTTACTCATAGGCCTACATGCTAGATTGAATGAATGTTTGCGGGAGTTTCCCGCATTATAAACGCAAGACCTGCGGGAATGATTAAAATGATGCGCAAAACCCGCAATCCCGCACCGAAATTCGAGCCCTGCTTGAAGTGACATTTACTGCAGCTGAAGAGAAGATGAAATGTCACCGAGCTCTCTACCCTTCTCCTCCACCCTGTTCACAGCATTCCCTGAAGATGACATCGAGGATATGCCCTAACCAGCTCTCAGGACAACTCCTGGACTGCTTCTGTTGGGTCTAAGACCCCTTCATCATCAGTCGGCGCCTCTCAGATCCCCCACACAAAAGATGCATAGTGCTAAATAAATATGTAAAGCCTGTTTCACAAGCATGTTTCATGATCTGAGTGTTTTAACCTCAGTCAACACCTACTTCAGCAGCCAGTGGGTTTAGAGACGCATCTTGTCCCTTTGAGCGCAAAGTAATTTTGTATGATATGAAATTACTTTTGCACTGTTTAATAAATGAACCTCAACAACTGAAATACACAAGACCAAACTTGCACATAAATTAAACTCAGTCTCACTGGATTACCTTCAAATGTTTGACTCAAATCTTACTCAACCTAATGAGGGACATCTAATGTCACTTAGAGGCATTCCTGATCTCTGCAAGGTGACCACAATACTTCTGCTTTTCATGATGCTTTTCTATTTATCTACTTGAGCATTTGGATGTCAATAGATGTTCATTGCGGTGGTCATAAATTATGTGGGGGAGCAGCGAATCACCCAAATCATTCATCAGAAGGGTCAATAGGCAAAAAACATCCATGTTAGATAGATCGACAGAAAGCTACTTATGTTTAGTCCCAGTGACCACTAAAGTTTACCAATGAATGCAGTTTACATCCATACAGGTGTCCTCCTGTACAGAGGTCAGTGAATATGTGAAATCTAATGCATATGATCATCCAAGCAGGGACATTTGCAAGTTTACAAACCTTCTTGAGAAAAAGGCACAGACATGGTATCGACAGTGATATTTCTCTCTTAATGCCTGATAAGCATTGATTCATTTCCACTTCTATACCTTCAAACACCAACACTGATTCACTGGAATTTCCATTACAGAGTGACCTGTGCTTTTGTGCGACTGAATTTAACAACTGTCAGATGAAGTAAACACACGCTCCTCATCAGAGTTAACGTGTGCTTTTGTCTTAGCCAAGGCCGGGTCCAGCTTGCCTCTTTCTGCAACATTTTAAGACATTTTTCCTTTTCATTGAGGGGACTCGAGTCTATTGAGACATTCATCACAGGTCGTGTGTTTGACGTCTGCACTGGTGCTCTGTGAAAGGCCCGAGGCAGTTTGCCAATGCAAAGCTGCACGGCAAATGAAGCCCAATGAATGGGTGCCTTGGTTTACCTCAGACTGATTCACCCTCCTCCACCACACGTCTCTCTTTTTCATTTCTGTTACGGTCCCGTCACTATCATGGCAACATCTGGTAAACCCCCAGAGGACAGAGCAAAACACTGCCCACGGGTCTAAGTAAAAAGGGCTTAGGACACGCATGGACTCCATCATATCATGTGATGACCAGTTTTTGGACCTGTGTGACTTTATTTTTAAATAGCCAAAGGAATAGGGCTGGGCAAAAAAAAAAATATTTTTCGATTCATCGTTTTTAAAATGTGGTCGATTCAAAATCGATTCTCAAAGGCCACGAATCGATTTTTTTCAATATTTATTTATCTATCACCCAAAAGCCAGTATTAGTATTCCTACACTGTTCATAGGCTTGCAGCCTCCATGTTACAGCTAATGCTGTGAGATGTTTGTTTTATCTTAAACATAAAATAACCTGATCCTGTTTGATCAAGGCATGTGACTGGTTCTGACTTGTCCAATTTTCATCATAATTGTTTCATATTGCATCAAAATCCTGTCTATTCATTGTAAGCATTTGAAATATAGAGTTGGGTGCTGTTTTAATGTACCCAAGTGTAACTAAATTTAAAAAGAGTTTAATATACATGTTTGTGGCTCTTAATTTCTTTTTATTAATTAATCACTTGTAAACTTATGTTCACTGTCTTTTTTATAAATATAGGATTTGTATGAAATCTATATTCATTGAGTCAAATTGGAAATCGAATTTAAAATCGATTTAAGAATCGAAATCGAATTGAGAGCTTGCGAATCAAAATCGAATCGAATGGGAACATCTGAATCGATACCCAGCCCTACAAATAAAACATTTCACAGCAGTGAACAGTGTCAGGTAGTTTTAGGATGAGGCAAACAATCTAGAGAACATCTGATTGGAGGGGGGAAATATCACCGTTCATCGTTCACTATCAGTACTATTTTTTAGGAGATTAAATTTTAAAGGAATTTAAAATTAGGAATGCACCGAAACCAAAAATTCTGGATGCACTTGACGTATATATATTTTTAGTTTAATGATAACACTTTACAATAAGGTTAATTATTTAACAACATTAGTTAATGTATTAACTAACATGAACTAACAATGAGCAATACATTGTTTAGAGTATTTATTAATCTTTGTTAATGTAGTTAATAAAAATACAGCTGTTCATTGTTTGTTCATGTTAGTTCACAGTGCATTAACTAATGTCAACAAATACAACCTTTGATTTTATTAACGTATTAGTAAATGTTATAATTAATATTAACTAAGATTAATAAATGTTGTAGAAGTATTGTTCATTAGTTCATGTTAACTAAGGTAGTTAACTAATGAACCTTATTGTAAATTGTAACCAGTTTTTGTATAATTCTATTACACTAATTAATTTCAATAATTTTACTAAATCTTAATTAAAAAAAAAAATACAAACTAATAAAAATAAGATTACCACTTTTATTTAAAGTAACACAAATTAGACAGAAAATACTAGGCCTATATTAAAATAATATTAAATATTTATATAGCTATTAAAATCAATATATTATTCTTCATTCAGCTCTAAGCAACAGAATCAGATTGAACTGATTTATTTTTTGACCAATTATCAAAAAGTATAGTCCTACAAAGCTATTTTTATCAGTGCATGTGGTCAGATAGGGAGCGGATCAGTGAACAAGAGGATAGCGTAATTTTACCAGTGTTGCCCAGCACAGCTAGGCTATACCAAACCATGTTACAGCACAGTAGGGCTATTAGGGCTGGGCGATGACCAAAATCTCATATCACGATATAAGCCAACTCATATCCCGATAATATGATATGAATCACGATATAGTACCTTTTCTGTAAATTCAATCAATTAATAGTTTATATATATTATATATATATATATATATATATTTACCACATGGAAAATACTTTATTTTAGTATATATCAACTAAAAGAGTAGTCGTATATACTCAAAAATTTTATTATTATTCTCCCTTTATTTAGAACTTTTGGGCAAATGTTTCATTAAGAATCTAGAAATATAGAATATATATGAAATATAAAACACTTTTCAAAAACAAATGATTACAGGCATATTGCTATATAAAATGCCAAATGTAAACATTATACTTTCACGTTTAAAATGTAGCAGCAATCAAGGTTCCGAACCTGTTCAATGAACGAAAACAAATGAAAGAAATTTTGACAGGAACATACCAGAAACGTAAATGTGGCGAACAGGACGGCCGAGGGACGTGAGAGAACGGCGCGAGGCCGGTGGTGCGATTGCTAATGAGCAACACCTGTTCGCCACAGTAAACAAAATCAAATGTAATCGTTCTAAACAGACACGCTTATTTGAAATGGCCATTAACTGGTTAATAACGTTATTTTATCGTTCTGTTAAATATTTTAATTTGCCAGTCAACCAATCACGAATTCAAATAGTACAGACTGTGCAAATGTGACATTGACGCATGGCCAATATCAATGTGAGTGAAATGCCCCTTCTCAGCTGTCAAGTCATCATAAGTCGCAATGGCAATGCGCTGGCGTTAGTTTTCCTGAGGATATACTGTATATGTCACCAACTATCAAACAATTAGACCTACATTTCAGTGAAAATGAATACCAGGTAATATGCAAGTTGTTGTGTTTGGAAACCAGCGAATATTGCAGGATAGTGTAAAACATGGATTAACACAACGTCACATCACACACTTAAAGCGCTTCTGTAAGCGGAGATAACAGAATAAAACTAAATACATAGAACTAATATAGGCCTATATGCTAAATATAGACTATTTCCCTTAAATAATTACAGATTAACAAAACGAAAGGAAACTTTTTGCTGAGCTTCGGTTCATTGTGACGGGGTCCAAAGTTCACGGAAAGGAAACAGAGACGGCAGAAAACGGATCGTGCTTGTTTTCTGTATTTTACAAAAGCTTAACAGTTTTGAATAATTTCTTGCTTCTATCCGTATGACCATAAATTACGGAGTAACAGGTTCCTCAGAAGGACAAAAATTCCTGTGATTGCGCCAATGCCTCATGTGCACACGTTGTAGCATTGCTAACTTGACATCGCAGCATGTTCATTACCAAAATAAAATAGTCAACCAAACATATAGAAAGTTAACGAAACCATGTTCATGCTAAAGAGGTAGCCCCTCGTTTAGGAACGAGCTCCTGGGTTTGTTCTGGCTGGTCCTTCTGCTCGGAGCCACCCGGTTCTGTCACCCTTCACTCGCTATGTTATTCACGTTTCTGCCTGTATCTCCATGGTGTAACATTGCAGTCATCCAAATGATGAAGTTTTGCCATAAACAATGTATTTTGCGATATAAACGATAGAGCATAATTTGAAACGATAGACTTTTTTATTTCGTCCATCCGATATATCGTCATATCGCACAGACCTGGGGCTATTACAAACAGAAAGAAGTCCAAAGAAATTTCATGTCAGCATGTTATTTGAGCAGACACTGCCTTTCCGGTGAGCGTGATCGTACATGAGTGGAGCATTTGGGCCGTGAGCGACACGAAAAATGAAATTCATGAAACATCATGAAAATGAATGTTATCGTCATGTAGCAGTACACTATCATAGCTCAGCTATAGACATGAACTAAATGACACAAATGTCTAAATGACAACGTTCAAATGCATCTTCACGAAAAGCCATTTAAATGAAGTCTGTCTCCATGATATCCCACATATTCACTAACAGACACATGCCACATACTGAAAAACACAATCACACACACAATCACCTCAGATGATGATAAGTCAAACACTTTCTCATATAATCTCATTTTCATTTATCTCATATAAATGATCTTTGGTAAAAGACATTTGAATCTGAAACTTCTGCCTTGTACAAAAGCAGAACAACAAAAAAACAACTTTTTTTTAGCTTCTGCCTCATACAAGTGAATGTTCCCAGAAAACATTATTAAAGGTTTTCTCTCTAACTAAACTGTAACTAGCAGTAGAAATCACTTTCTTACCAGAGCAGTAGTGAGGGTGAGGAATGATTATATCAGTATGTAATGATTATATACATACTGATAAACAGCACACCAATTCCTCAAAAGCTCAGAGTTCCTCAAAACACAACTTAAGTTACAACTTCAAGTATTTACATTCCAGATGAACATAACATGATTATTAGGTACCAACCTCAACACCACAATGATAAGCAGGTCTGGGTGGTTTCTAGGGTGTTGCTATGTGGTTGCTTGGATGTTTTTAAAATAGATATTTCTTAAAAAAAAAAAAATAATTGCTCACAAATCCTGATTTTAATGTCATGACAAGGACAATCAATCGTCTCCCAAGCACAGAAACCCTCATGGCCTCAGATCATGAATTCAGAGACACGGAGATATCAGTAGCCTAAACATCAGCTTTGGAAGGAACATAAGGGGGTTTGACATAATGTAACATGTGACCCTCAGCACTGGCAGCGAGAGGAGTTGTTTCCTGGAGGACTCAGGGTAGTTTCCTGGTTAAGTGTTCATGAAAAGCGAAAGCACAACAGGTCTTCAGGCGGCTCCAGCAGCCTCATGCGTCTCAGTGAGGAGTCTTTACACAGCCGTGAGGAGACTCCTCTCACGTTTCACAGTGCAGCCATGGACACAGCAGTTTTTCTGGTAAAAATCAAACCCCTGCATGCGCTGGATTATTGGAGGGGTTAGTGTACTAAAGAGGGTGTGTGTGTAAACGTGACATTGAGCTAAAGGACAGCTTGCCAGCCATGGCCAGGTCTGCCCTGGTGTTTCCCTGAATTAGCCATTCGACATAACAAATGTTTACATAGTTTACAAGACAAAATAATAGCCGAATTTACACAAATTAACCGATGCAAAAGTTTAGATACCCTTAATTCTTAATACTGTGATAAATTATCCAGTTGTTTTTATGCTTTGTGATAGTTGTTCATGAGTCTGTTTGTCCAGACCAGTTAAACTATCCACTATTGTTCAGGAAAATGTTCCTGCTCCAGCACATTCTTTGGTATTCCAGTATATTGAGATCCATGATATGATATTGAGATTCATCTTTCACAAGGAGGACGATTAAGGAACTCATACAAAACTATTAAAATGCTGCAAATGTTCACTGATGCTCAAAAAGGCATGATGCATTAGGAGATGTGGGTATAATTAATGTATATAAACAGGATGAACGGTGTAAAATGTTCTTCGTCTGTTGGGAAAGGTAAATATCTTACGTAGATTCTAGAGGATAGTACTAAAAAACATAAGATCTTTAAAATAAATAAGAACAATTTCCAACAATCATGTGTTCAAAACCCCCAGTAGCTCTTAATGTAGTGAGTGCTGCCTTTAGCATCAGTGAGTGTTTGCAGCTTTTGATCATCCAGGTTACAGCACACAGTATTAAGAATCAATACTGTATAAAGTATTAAGAACTAAGAAGCCTTTGCTGAACCGCTGCCCCGTCAACATTTGATTTAGAACTGTATGTGTACAGTATGTTCCTTTTTAAGAAAACAAAAAGCTCATTACTGGACACGCCATCACCATGTTAAAGGGACATTGCGTAGGAATTTCTCCCATCCAGCGGTGAAATTGTATTTTGCATTCAAACGAATTGTGCTCTCCAGCGCCTCGCTTTTTCAAATGCGTGTTGCATCTACGGTAGCTGTTATGTACCAAAAAGCTATGACAGGATGTCTTCTAATGGCACTACGTCGAGTTTTCCTTCGGGTGAACAGGTTTGTTATTTCAAACAAACTGCAACTTGACACAACGAACAAACGGATGTTACAGTATGAATTACTGACTGACTTGCCGGGGCAGTGACAAGCGCCTCTCACTACTCTGCTCCTCCGTTTCTGCTGCTTTCAGTTATGTAACGCTGGCTCTGAACGAAACCGCATTGTGGAAACACGTTAACCTAGTACTTTTTGACCCTCTCTGCTATTATAGTTTTTCAAGATGGCGGAACGACATGGAAGCCTCCGTGGACCTACCCGTCACATGTATATAAAGATAATAAATTCTTCGTTTACGAGGATAAGTCAGATAATTGGCAGAGGTATTTGTACACCATTGAGGACATATTTATGAATACAAATATTGATTTTAGATAATAAAATACCTAAAAAACTACACATTGTCCCTTTAAGCTGATCCTTTAACCAATTTCTCAGAATGACTAGAGGAGCAGCTGCAGCCCAAGACTCAACTTAAAAATATCAATAATTAAATAAAAAAACACCTGCATGTAAGCTCAAAGATTATTATTATTATTATTAATTATAGTGATCATTAGGAAAACATATCTGAGTGCAGATGACATCAGAGTGTATGTCAGAGTGGATCATCTGAGCACGTGCAGAGATTCCCCACAATCATCAGCGGCCCATGGTTTCTCCAGAGCGAGAGGCAAACAGAGACCAGTCAGTCGAAGCGGGTCTCCCTGTCGCTATTAGCTTCTGCTTTAACTTTAAACTCAGAGCTGAGGCATCATGGGTAATGCAACATATGGGAATCATGTTAACACATGCATTACTTGAGCAGTAGTTGTGTTTCAGCACACATGCTATCTGTACACAAGACATGGGAAACAGAAAGAGAAGGTTTAAAAATTAATCTCATTGCAGCTAAAATTATCAAATGGAGACGTGTTGAAAGAGATGATCACACACAAATTAAAACTCTGTCATAATGCAATCGGCCTCACGTCACTTCAAACCTGCATGACTTTCTTTTATGAAATATGAAAGGAGACTGAGCAGCATGTCAAAGTTTTTACTTGCAGACAATCATTGTGAATGATGCTGTCCAACTTAAACAAAACAAATAAATCAATAGTAGGAAAAAAAATATTTACCACAATTCTTTCCTTGTGTCACAGTGTCAAACCTTTTAGTCAGCTTTTTGTGTGAACTACTGTATGTCCACTGTACTAAACCAATGTGATGATCAGACGTGCTTCATCTGTGAGCATGAGCAGTGCAGACACACGAGTCTGATCACACCATCAGCCGTCATCCAGTGAGAGCAGAGAGATGATGCTGTTCAGACAGACATGATGTGCTCCTGTGTGTGTGTGTGTGTGTGTGTGTGTGTGTGTGTGTGTGTGTGTGTTCTCTCTATGAACATCGAAGATCCAGTTCAAACATCCATGATGGGCGGGGTTAAATCATGTGCTGGCATCATCATTTTCCAATCAACACGCAGCGTTTTACTCAGGCGTGAGAGGCACAAGCTTTCTCATGAAGCGCTTACGTAGAGAGAGAGAGAGAGAGAGAGAGAGAGAGAGAGAGAGAGAGAGACACAACCTCGACGTAAACAGATTTTACACCGGTTCTCATATGGCTTTGTTTAGAACTATTTTTGTTTGAAAAATAAAGCAAAAATAGCAAATTTAACACATTAATTTAACTAATTAGTTATGGAAAAATAGCGTGTTAAAAAACATTTACGCACCCAGACCTACGTAGTAAATCTTACATTTCATGTAGTTGTTAATATTGTGATATATTTTACATACAATATTCTCTGTTTTTTATAAATTTATCATAGGAAAATATTACCTATAAAGGGAAAGCAGAAGAGTTGTGCATCTCCGAGCAACACACAGCAGTGTTTCGTTTCTGAATGAATACGCATTTTTGAACGAATCAATCAGGTTAACCAATGATTCAATGGCCCATTCATAAAGGGAGCCATTAGGTGTGTTTGTTTCGACTACGCAGTGTGTGACAGCAAAGTACAGCGAGAGCGATTCAAAAGTAGGGCTGAACGATTAATTGCATTTGCGATAATATCGCGATTTGATGAAATGCGATTTTGTAACCGCAAAAGCTGCGATTACACTGGTCACGTGACACGCGAGAGAAAAGCAGTCTGCAGATCAAGCATCAACTTGGCACGCTACGCATAGGTCTGGCATACAGGAAAGAACCGTTTATTTTTTATGTATGTGATATTGTGTTATTTATTCTCTCTCCAACAATTCTGGATCGATTCAGAGAATTTCGGAATCGAGTCTGAGCTTAGTTTTTAAACACAGATGCGTGATGACGCTGCGCGTGCTTTAGAAGCAACCGTATTCTGCTTGCTTCTAATTTTGCTCTCTCTCTCTCTCACTCTCTCACACACACGACACCGCTCGAACCTTCCGAAAAATAAGCTTTCATAAAGTTCGGGGTTTAAGCGAATTACAGGGACAGTCGCGGGCTTCATTGCACAGGTTTTGCCGCTTTGATGTTAACGTTACTCTTGCAGTGCGCGGTCTTGACCGCCGGAATTTTCTTTACAAATGCTCCACAAAGGCATTATTTATGTCTTTTGGAATGCAGTTGGCTTATATATTAAAAATATGAAAATCACTGAGAAAGCTGCTTTCATTTTAAAATACTTACGCGTGCTTTGTGAAGAGTGCTCGTGCATGCGGCTGTGAGCGACTCATTGGTTAAATGTACTTGCATCTCAAAATGCTTTTTACGCAAAATGAATGTAAACACGGTCAGTTATTTCGTAAACCAACAGGACAAACCACATTTACAATTTCAAAAGAGATATGTGCATTAGTGTGAATGCAGCTTATCGTATAGGTGGAAAATCACTCCAGCTCTTGAATGGAAAACGTTCAGACAGCCTACTTTTAAATACTGAAAGCACTCTTTGTTTATTGCTTGTATTGTTTTTTTTTTTTGTTCCTCTTTATTTACTAGCTTTTATATTTTGAAGCTATATTAGTTTATAGCCCATTTAAAATTCTTAACATGTAATTGGTTTAATTAAATGTGCTTTTATTTATATATAAATATATACATATAGGCTATATATATATATATATATATATATAATTTAAAGTATGTACATTTACACATCTAATTATATACATATTTTAAGTGTTATTAAGATTAATTAATAAGAAAAAATTAGATCGGATCATGAGCTGCCTAAAGATTCCCATCCCTACTGTACAATGATTTATTGCTTGTCTTTGTCGACTTATACAGAAGGTAAAGAACTTAAAGTAATCGCATATTAAATCGCAATCGCAATATTGGTTAGAAAAATCGCAATTAGATTATTTTCCATAATCGTTCAGCCCTATTCAAAAGCATATGGAGCTTTCTGTTCTCTAATCGCTCTCCTTACGTTGATGCCATACACCGATCGGCCTTTGCAGTGCCACTAAGTTGAACACACCTATTTACTTCTTCACTGAATGAATCAGCCGTTTCAACGAATTGAATGAATGACTGACTCAACTTACTCATTAAGACATTTACCACTAACTACTGGCAGTTATAGTTTCTTCTTTAGAGTACAATGTAATTTAAAAAAAAAAAATTCATATTTTAGGGATAGTTTGCCAAAAAATCTACATTTTATGACTTGTCTTGTCTGTATGACTTACTTTCTTATACAAAATATAAAATAAGATATTTTGAAGAATGTTGGTAACCACCAAACTGTTTTGGTCTGAATATATCTAAATACCAATTCAAAAAATAGGCCGTTGTAGCATAAAAGTTTGTGTAATTAATTCTATGTTGAATCAAATAAAATATTTATTTCTAAAACTACTTTTTGTAATGTCTATTTTGATGTTTTTCTCATTTAACACAATAATGACTTTTGGGGGTAATTTCTCAGCCAAATTGGATGTGCTATTAATTAATGGAATTAACTGTTCCAAATTATGCAAGTGACGTCAGTAGGATTTCAGTACAATAAACTGATGTATAATGTATGTACAGAATGTGATAAAAGTATAACATACAGTCAGACAACCAGCCAACCTCAGAGTGCAGAACTGTGAGATGAGGTAGAGGAGAACCAAGATCACAGAGCAGAAGTGTCACACTAACCTCAATGACCCTAAACAGATGACAGAGAGAACTGATGAAGCCCTCAGTGTAAGTCACCGCTGACCCCTGCTGGAGGACACGGGAACTGTTCATCATTCCCCCACCACAAACACACTGGAGAACTAGAACACGCTCCTCAAAAACACCCCACCACAGAGCTGCTGTTGCTGCTCTAGCATGTGAGCAATTGTAATGTGTCTGCACACACCCCATGATGCTTTACAGAAGATCTCTCCGCACGCACAGCAGTGTCTGCTACTTTCACCTCAGGATCATCAGTAGAAACTATTTATTCATGCATTTTCAAGAGGGTAAATCTTCTGTTTGTTAATATGTCAGATCTTTAGAAAGTGGTTTACAGGATGACATTTCATAAAAAAACTGAAGTTCAGATGCAAGTCCAGAATCCACAGCTCGAACACACTTATGGTCCACCACTAGCCCCTCATAAACTGGGCTTTTGACCTCTGACACATAATTAAACCTCATGCTCTGCCTTTAAGCAGACAGAGCTGAAATTTGAACACACAGGAGCCCACAGGCTGACGTGACTCCTCAGACCCCACGAGGCCCCTGTGTGAGCACATTTCAGCGGTGCTCAGGTGAGTCAGTGGCAGAGACAGAATGTAATACAAAAGCATTATTTACTATATATTTCTAGATGCATTTTTTTATCTTTATAAGGTCACATTTTTTGTCAAATTCTTTAATGTAATCATTATCTTGACTTAAAATAATAACTAAAAGCTGTTACCAATAAAAATCCAGCTCAGTTCTGGCATGAAAGGATTTTCACTGCAATTAAAAAGTGCATAATTAATGTTATGAATTGAATGCTTTAAATTGAAAATTTAGAATATAAAAATATGGAAACTAGACTTGCTTCGATAGTCAGTGTTGACGGTGTTACCGTCACTTGCCCACCATGGCACCGCCCCCCACTGTCAATTTAAATTATTTTTTATTTTTTTATAAAATCATTTAGTTCAGTTAGAGAACAGACACTACAATTAAAAACTGAACGTGTCTGCTTAAATTGTGAGCTGAACGAGAGTCGCAGCACAGATCAGCAGCAGGAGTCAGATTTTATTTATCACGAGAGTGAGGAGCTGACTGACAAGATGATGGCAGAATATTTGGGGTCAAAGCGAAATGTTAAAGAGACTATTTAAGCAAATTTGTCATTGTACTGTTTTGCGTTTTTCATTAAGAAGAATAGGCTAATGAACTTACCATTAAAGCCATCCACCCCCGAATTGGCACTAGTTTGAAAGCGAAACTAAAATGCGCACTGCCGCACATGTCCACGGGTGCGGAGCAAGCAGAACATAGCCCTGCACCATTATGAATGCCCGTGTGGACACACGCATTTAACTTTTGCCTTCAAATTTTGCCTTTAAAAGCCCCCGTCTGTGATACCGGTTTTACCGGTGTTGTCACACGTCGATTAACCGGTGGGAAAATATCCTCACCGTCACATCCCTAATGGAAAAATTCATGAAACTACAACTGCCAGTAGGTGGCACCAAGTCACTGTCATAATGAGGGGGTCATCGAATCATTCACTCAACCGATTCATTCAAAAACATGGATTCAATCAGTAATGAAACAAGCTAAGCTTCTGCTGTGGCTTTGTTTAGCACTATTTTCGTTTGGATAAACAGCTCAAAAACAAATCAATATTATGTCTAATCTAAGTCTGTTGTATAAAATCATATTTGCAATAATGCGTCAAGAGAGCTAATGCAATAGTTTACAGACAGTATGATATGTAAATAGCGACTGCGTAATGAAGGATGATTGGATATTTTCATTATTAACTTGTGCTTACTTAACTCAAAAATAATGATTGGCCAGCTACAGACAAGTGACCAATCCTGAGTGGCGACGTCACCACATGCATTCTACTGTACCAGCACGGTTTAACAAGGTTGGCCAAGCGTGTAATCGTGCTGTGCCGAACCAGCTCAAGTAGAAAAGCAGCTATTCTGTCCATCACTTCCTGTCTTTTCTCCACTATGCAATACAAAAATAAAAGAATAGATAAAAAATAAAGTGTGTTATAAGTCACTTTGGATAAGAGTAGCAGCTAAATGACTCACAGTAAAACAGGAGATGCAATTAAACGAGCCGTTCAGTCAGATGTATCCCACATTCTGAAGGAGCTTCCATGTAAGCTATCGGGTCTCAATAGATTGGGGGAAGGAGTGATAGGAAAGATGGATAGTGAACAAGAGAGAACAAGTGATTAAGAGACGGTAGTATACATACAGAAGGCAGGACAGGAGGATCAGATGTGTTTGGAGAGGCTATAGACAGGGCACAGCAGGTGGCATTCGGGCAGCACCTGTCCCTTCACCTGCAGCGGACACTTGAAGGCCACCTGGCAGAGAAGAATTACCACAACATCCCATTATAAGCCTTCTGTGCAACCTGCTGTGAGCTGAGAGCCCCATTCAACACTGAACCAGAGTGGGGGGAAAGGGAGAACTGTGACCCTCTCTGATTGTTCTTCTATGAAAGGGGCAGAAGGCGGACATGCTCCTGTGTGAGCTGATGCTGGCAGTGACATCAACGGCTGGCCAGCAAATGGGAGCAGCTGAATGCGTGTGTGGGCGGAGCTGAAGCACAGGTGTGCAGAGAGGAAGAGCTGCCTGTGTGTAACAGATCTGTGGCAATGGCACACAAGGACTGTAGCTAATTCACCTAAAGCTCAGGAGCAAGTTCACTCGGCTCAAGAGAGTGTGTGATGAAGATAAAACTGAAGAAAGCAAAAAGAATGATCCTTGGGAGAGAAACTTGTGGGACTTGACAAGAGAACAAGAGAGGAAGTCAAGCATTATAAGACACATGAGCATATTTTCATCTTTAAAGAGAATCACCCAAGTACATCTTCACTTACTCACTCACTCACGTTAAACGCTCAACATCTGACTGCTCATTCAACATGCAGCAAGAGCTCAAGACTGTTGATATTTACGTTCTGATCAGGACAGACAGACCAGCTACTGTATAAAAAGATCCTCATTTTCTGGAGACTAATATCACAGACTCTACAATGAGAGAAACGTATACAAACTACAACTGATCACACACATTACACATTAATATACAGGAGTTCATTCAGTGCAGCGCTGCACAGACCCTGCAAACATTCAGTGACTGGGACAGAACGATATCAGTCTTCCTTTAGCTCTAATGACTACACTTGTTTCTATGTGTGTCTGTCAAATAGGGTGGCTGGAGAACCGTCTGCCAGTGTGCTTATCCACACAGAACTGCGGCTCGCAAACCAAACTTCAACTGTGTGATTGCTTGTCAACACATTTTCTGAGCCACTGCATAGAGCGGCACCAAGTGACAGAGGCAGGAGAGATCGCCCTGGAGTATTAATGAATGTGTGCACTACTCAGTGGTCACTATGCTGGGGTGTAATTGAAACTGGAGAGAGGCTTTTTCTTCCATGTTTTGTTCTAGAAGGGCAAAGGTCCATCACGGATTTAAGAGTCATGGGACAGTGGCCCCTCAAGTTGACCAAGGCAAGCGACACCCAACATGATACACATCATGATTCAAGACGTCACAATGCATTACAATGTAACTGGATCACAAAAAACAGCCAGTGTGTCCGCAGATCTTCAGAGCTGCTGGACACACATGCAAGGATATGAAGAATCTCTACAATCTGAGAGAAAACATACAGACAAACAATAGTATCAGTACAATCAAATTGAGACTTAAACAATGGAGAAATGTAATGTTAGTGAATAGAAAAGATCCTGAAGCATTTTAGACACATCTGATGAAGGGCAGTCAGACATTTATAAACGTGACTTCAATGTAAACACTGTGGCAGCTGTAGCACTTATGATAAGTGATGAAGAACATCTGGAGGTGTTTGGAGGCTGAAGCTCATCATGTGTGGCTTATTTACTGCTAAAAGCCCAGAGCTTGAGTAAACGCAGCCGAACAGAACAACGCTTTATCCTGTCTGAACCTTAATGGACTCACCATCGGGTTCACACTCTTGGACTCATTCTTGTCAATACCACAGACCAGCTCTATCATGTAAATGACAGTATTTTTCTGCTCGTCATGGACCACAGTGGAGCTGACGATGAGACAAACCTGAGAGATCAAACAGGACTAACGGTGCACTACTCAAACCCAACGGTAACCAACAGCAGTTTCAGATACACTCAAGCTGCTCTTGCTCAAAATACTTTCTGAGGCACTCCTGAAAAAATAATTTTCAGTCATAGAGTCTGATGTAATGTGTGATGATGAGTATACGCTCTCCAGAGCTCAGAGCTCATTTGACAGCCTGCGATTCATTCCTGTTAACTGGTCAGATCAAACTCATTCTTAATGAGGCCTTCTTAATGTCCGACAGGCATACAAACGATCGTGAATAAATGAGTAGCACTAAATAAATTATAACTTCTTAAAGTGCCACATCAGTGGACAAGGTCGTTTCACATGCTATTAATATTTTCGTCTTAGCCTGCGCTTACCGCTACGATCAATAATCCTCCTGCAAATATTACTTTGAATGTGAGGACTGGCAGAAGAGCAAATATTATTAAGACCAGGAGGCTCAAACTCAATCTAACCTTAATGTCCATCACTCCACCATGCAGTATACTCCACCATTGGACTGGACTGAAACTTCAGAGTGTCCGTTCAGCAGACAATATAACCACAAAGAGAGAAAGACAAAGCAACATCACTCAAAGCTGATTTAGATCACAAACCAGCAATGACACAAATCAACCTAAATTCCAACTGACTCAGAACATATTGAATCATTCTGATCCACGCTGCTAACGATTGTGAAGAACTGTATGTGCAAACAGCGCTGGGGACTGATGCGTTTCTGAGATGTGGCTTCAGCATCGGGTGTAGACGTGTTTTCATGTCGAGGAATTCACTGGGACACGTGTGGGCCTAATCTAATAGCTGAAATGAAGTGTGGATGAATTCATGAAGAGCTGCAGTGACTCAAAGTGTGCACAGAAGAATCATTTGCTGATGGGACTAAATCAACACACATAAGGTCAGTATATTTAACCACAGCAATTAAAGGTGATTCTCTACAGAATTATTTTTTGTCATGCTGGTTGAAAGTCTCCTCATATCCTGATAGCAATCACTATGTTAAGCGGTCTAAGAGCACTGTCCTTCAGATGATACATTAAACCGAGTGTCCTGACTCTGTGGTGATTAAAAATCCCAGGATGTCTTTCGGAAAAAAAGAGAAGGGGTTTAACCCCGGCATCCTGGCCAAATTGGCCATTGGCCTCTGCCCATCATCACGGCCCTTCTAATCATCCCCATAATGATTGGCTTCATTACTCTGTCTCCTCTCCACCAATAAGCTGGTGTGTGGTGTTCACACCCTGACGAAATTTACCAATCCACAAAATTAACGGAATGCATAGCTGATATAAAAACAAATGGATGACTAGTAATTTCCTACTACTTAATTCTGAGAAAACAGAGATTCTAATTATTAGACAAAAAACTTCCTCACATACTAACCTAGAATACTGTCACGTGTCTAGTATCTGTAAACCCGCATTTTTTCATCTTAAAAATACATTTAAATTATGTCATATGCTCTCAAAGACAAATGCGGAACAGACATCAAGGCTAGATTATTGTAATGTTATTATGGGTGGTATATTAGCTTGGCTCTGTCAACACTGCATTGGCTCCCTATTAAACATCGTTTCAAACAACACTTCCCATAAATCCTGATGTACTTGTTACATCATAAGAAGGATTGCATCTACGCTAATATTAGTCTCTCTGTTTATCCCGAGGTTTAACGCAGTCCGCCGGATACAGGCCGTATCCAGATATGATGAAGGACCCTCGCCTGGACATGACGACAACGCAGTCCTGAAGTGTCAACCACTCTCTCCACTGTGAAGGCCTCCTTCCCTTTACCTCTGTACAGATAAAACATTGTCTGGATAATTCCGGTTCACGTGGCTACGTGGAAGCGATAAAAAATTCTGTATTATAAATTAGTGGTGCAACGGATCATCATTGATCCGTGATCCGTTCGGATCAATATCTTCGGTTCGGCACACACATGATCCACGGATTGATTTATGAAAAAAATAAAGTTGTGCGCATGTTCAGTTTACACACAAGCGTGGTCATGGCGAGCGGAGGAACGGAGAAGTTGAACGCCCCGCGTCATTTAAATCCCCTGTATGGGAGCATTTTGGCTTCCCTGTCAAATATAACGATGAAGGAAAGAGGTTAGTGGATAAAACCGTGACGGTGTGTAGGCACTGTGGCACATGAAAGCCATATGACAGTGGAAACACATCAAGCATGGCCACGCATTTGAAGCGACATCACCCCGGTGTTTCACTGACAGGAGTGAAAACGAAGGCTGCTCAACAACCGCTTATCACTGCGGCATTTAAGCAGCCCCTTGTTGCACAATCAGACCGGGCTAAAGCGATCACAAACGACTGGAATGAAGTTGGTTTGACGTTCGATATTCGCCTATTTAGGGACCGTCTCTAAAGTTACATGCGACAGTGGTATAAACGTTTTTTAACTTCAATAGCGTTCGAAGACAATGACTTACAGTCATAAAACCTACTGTACATTGTTCACCCAGGTCTCAGGTATGATGCACACCGTTTAGATTTTTGATATGTATGACAATAAACTGTTAAATCATATGCAAATATTGATATGTATTTCACTACTGTATGGGTACAACTTATTCAGAACAGACCGACTAAAAAAGGGTGGAGGTGTTGCAATATATGTGAAAATATCGGTGTGTTTATAGACATGAGGCCATTTTCGGTTGTGCAAAACGAGGGCTTTAAACACATGCTGAAAGTGCTTGAGCCACATTACGACATCCCGTCGCCCACCCACTTCAGCGAAAAGATTGTGCATTTGTTTTTTATTGTGCATTAATGTTGCACTTTAAGTTGGTTTTCATTAATTATGTTAAAAAGAAGATATTATGCCTCGTGCACTTTAAGTTGATTTTATATATTTTAATTTAATAATTTAAAAGTGTTAATAAACAAAAAGACAAAACTTATGTTTATTTGTCTTGTCTTTTTTTTTTTTTTTGCTGATCCGAAATATGATCTGATCCGTGACTCTGATCCGAGAAACCATCCGAACCGTGAGTTTTTTGATCGGTTGCACCCCATTATAAATTTTTCAAGGCTTGTATCTTGGAACCTATTTCATGGTTTGCGTTCTCGAGCCACCAGGCACTGTTTTGTGCAAATGAGCTGCCGGATCGCATTAAGGGTTTTCTGTTAGAACGGTGTCGTGTTAGCTAAGTTAATAACTAATGATTGTTGCGATGGAAGTGAATCAATCAAAACTAACTTTAGCTAGACAATAACTTTATTCTAGAGCTGCTGTAAAGCCAAAACAATCTATGTTACTTTAATTTCCTATTATCACTGTAAAGCTGCTTTGAAACTATATAAATGAAGGTGACTTGACGGGCGTTCTGGCGCAATATGGCTGCCGTGGATGCTGCACATTGGTGGTGGTTGAGGAGATTCCCCCTTCCATATGTGCCTTCCAGAAAAGCACTATATACATGTAAAGAACTATTATTATTACTTAGATTTTAGCTGTTTGTTTTTGTTCTATGACCCAAAAGAAAATTGTTGCAAACAAAGCTGTATAAGCATTGCAAGTATCTGAAAAACCCATTGATTTTGTTACTGAATTAAAAAAAAACACTCACTGAAACAGATAAGTGTCAGCTGAGGTGTCACAAGTGCTGCTATTGGTGCAAAACCTCAGCAGTGCAGATCAGAAGATTTCTGATCATCTGTAAAGGAGCAGTTAACAGATCCACCTTGTGTTCTCCTGATGTGAGGAACTGACACATCTGCAGTTACTCAAACTCATTCAGATCCACTGCTCATTCTCTGCTATATTTCAAATCAGATTTTCAGAAATTGTAAATCAAATTTGAATAAATCCATAAAAATCTGCCCATAGTTCAATGCAAATGAAATAAATCCTCTGTTTGGTGACACCACTGAAAATTAAGATTCAGTGTGGGTTCAGGAGGAGATTTAGAAGAAAATCGCAGCTTAAGTCATCTCAAGGCTTAGGCATATATAATGTGAGAGAAAAAAAGAGACACATTATTTAGGAATACTTATTAACATCACTAGTTTTTTTGGTTTGTACTACTGCAGGACCTCAGCTGTCCAATCACAGTCCACCTCTAGAATAATGTCACTTCAGTGTATTTGAATTCAGCAAGTGTTACACTAGCGGCAAATGTCTACACACGCTCAATTTGTTTAATGCGCTCCAGAAACTAAAACCTTCTGCTCATACATTTAAAACAAATATGCAGTGCCTATGTAAAATATTTGTAAAAAATTAAATAAAAAATACTCTTTAATATTATAAATATATTCAGAGAAAAAAAAATTAAGAGGTTTTTGAAAGAAAGAAAGAAAGAAAGAAAGAAAGAAAGAAAGAAAGAAAGAAAGAAAGAAAGAAAGAAAGAAAGCTTGACGGATGTCTTGACATGGGATGGGAAAGTGTTGCTATAGTGTGACGATATTGCATTGCAATAGGTAGCACTTCAAAGTTAATACCGAATCAAAACTAGTTAGCACATCATTTGTAATTTAAAGGGTTTAATGACAATATCTGGTTATGGTTACACTTAAAATAGTTACACAACAGATGTATGAGATGATAAAAACTTATACCATTAATCGTACCCATCATATATGTAAAATGTTACCTGAGGGATAGAACGAGAAAGGCTTTAGAAAAGAGAAGAGAGAAAGAGCCAGAGAAAATAAGACCAAGAAAAAGAAGAAGCAGCCAAGAGCAACAGTTCAATCTTCTTTTATCCCTTCTTTGACCATGTGACTGAAACCCAAAGTGAGACATTCAAACTGACCAATCAGAGGATGGAAACTTCCCTCACCATACTAAACGTGTGACAATTAGCAGACCATTGATGTACACACCTTGGCCTTCAGGCCTTGATAAACACCAACACCTCTTTGTCTTTAGGAATTCCAAATGGTCATTGTGGTAAGAAATAGAGGGGGGATGAAACAGTAAAGCAAATGTCTTTGTTCATTTTGAAATATCTTTGATTATTTTCAACCCTACACATCCTATGCTCCACTTCCATCAGTGTTTAATGTGCAGTAGTGCACATGCTCAGAAAGGACTGCTCTGTGTCTCACACACTGTACGATCTGCTGCGTACTACTGAAGCTTCTGTCAGATGTAGACGGTCAACACTAGCAAATGTGTGGAGCACATGTGTCTGCTGTGACACCACGAGCACTCACACAGTAACAGAGAATCACACAAACACACATCCATAAAAGGCACACGTTGCTCAATGCATTTCTGATGCTCAAACATCCCAAGTTCCTCTTGTAATAAGATGATGTTCTCATGGTCCGGACGACCACAAACGGTCTGCTAACATGTCAAACTGACAAGGAGCCATGAGACATTACTGACACGTCCGTATAAACTAGGGCTGCAACTTTATTTTGATAATATATTTATTTAGATGATTTTGGTAATTAATATCCCCAACTCTAATAAATATGAGCCATAAATTCTGCCACTAATCTTTCAGCTTTTTACTAAAACATTTTATATAAAAAAAAAATACTTTACCAAAAAAAAAGAGCCAAGAATTAAAATGTATCTATCAGTAATACAAACATCCATGAAGGCTGGATTGTCAGTCAATGGCTATGTTTACATGCAACCAAATAATCCGTTAGTAATTGGATTGACGGCTCAATCGGACTGAAAAGCCATCATGTAAACACCTAATCGATCCGATTGAGCTTGATCTGAATGAAATTTTGATCCGATTGAAAGGGGTGGGTTATTCCTTTTCAAATCCGATCGAGAGAACATGTAAACACTTGATCGGATTGAAAACCGAAACTGAAAGGACTGCGCATGTGTAATGAAGTTGAAATAACGCGATGACGTATGACGCGCGGAACGAGCTGTTGTTCCTCTTGAATAAAGTGTCATATAAATGAGTGTCCTGTCATTCTAAAATTATCCTTTCACTCAGCGTCTGTGAAGTGGAGCAGGACAACGTCCCACCAGTCCATGTTTCAGATTCTCATCCACAGGCGACTGGGTTTTGGGAGCGGGGAGGGGAGGGGCATTTTTACTGCATGATTAATATAAGCAGAACGGCACAACGGTTCATATGCTCATTGCCTCCAAATTATGACCAGAAATTAATAAATATTAAGTCTGCTGTTTAAAACATAAAAACCAATGTAGGAGAATTGTTAGTATGCAAAAACAGCAAGAAACTCTGTATATTCTTGCAGTGTGCGCATGTCAAAAAATCTATTTCGATTTAAAGCTTGTGACATAAATGCGCACGTCAACCCAATCACTTGTTTAGCGTTCCTGTAAACACTACATTCAGATTCACCAATCGGAATGAATTCAGTCCGATTGAAACAAAAGTTGTGCATGTAAACGTAGCCAATGTTTGGGATTGACAGCAGCATTTGCTTACAGGTGTGAGTCTTAATATATTTTGCTCATTCAGCAGATTAAAGAAACTGCTTGAATACATATCTGTATGAATGAACATCTGAAGTCACACCTGCATAATCCCCATAGCGACAGTATCATGATAAAGATGTACAATTGAGAATATCTTTTACATCATATAACGTCCACTGCTGTTCCTTTGATACACCGCAGGTTTTCCCAGAATGCAGTTGTGAGCAACAAAAATGTTGGTTTGGGTCAAAAAAATAAAAGTTGTATAAAATAAAATAAAAAGCTGTATAAACAACCTTATAATGCATGATGCAATTCTAACCATTAGCATCTGCTTCAGGAGATGGATCAACATATTTACATAATCTGTGTTGTTTCAGCCCTAGCTCTCATATCATTCATAGAAATCATGGGCTGATCTCAGTCAAACGACTGAAGCTTATGTACTTCAGTAAATGTCATTAAACTATTGTGGTTGCGGTTTGCTCGGGTACTATTATAAATTGAACAATCTTAATGACACCTTTAAATTTAATTTAGACAAAGTAACTAGAGTAAATGTTAAGCAAACATCATTTCCATTTAGTATTTTGTGATCACTCTGACTTCAGAATTTAAAAGTCAAACAGTCAGACTCACCCTGAAAAGACTGCCTGGCTCTCTCCACCAGCTCCTCTATGGGGTAACTGGCCAGATCCCCTCTGGCGTGTTTGGTTTTGCAGTATGTGCAAGCGTTCAGACAGCTGTGGGAGAGAGAGGAGATTATAAACATCATGAGGCGTTACATACACACAACTAAGTATGACGGATATCAATGGCAACACGTCTGAACACTCCGATTTCCCCATTTACTGCAGAGCAATCATTCTCCATAATATTTTGATTGGTAAAATACTAACAGAAATGTAAGTTGTCAGGGTGAGGTCTGGGTGAATCTTATGTCCATGTCATATTTCATACTTTGTTTTGCATAAAGGCAATGAACTCACTAAATATTGTTTTTATTTGTGCTACTGCGTGTAATTTGTTTATTTGATCTTTATTGCGTGTCTTTTTTTGTTTGAAAAGTTTGAAAGCAGGCTTGTGCTGTGTGTAAGCTATTGTGCAACACGATTTCCACATTGTAAAAATAAAATGTGTGATCAAACATTTAGGTGAGACAATTTTATTTTTTTATGTCTACAAATTAAAAAAAATATTCCCCACAATAGAGCCACCTAAGTGGGACATTTCTATCATTTTCCAAAACAAAATTCAGGCCCAGAGGTAAAAAAAAAATCCTAATCGGACCATCCCTATAAATAATGCTACATGATAAAATAAGGCTTCAAATAGATAAGCCGATACTGCTTCCTGTGATCGGTGATCAGTCCCAAAAATGTTGATCCGGTCTCTTTTTCCACTGTAGTTTCTCCCATCAGCTCCGCAGTCTCAGTGAAACACACACATTATGCTCTACAGATAAAACTAAATGAAAATGAATGGAATTCACTGCAACATTTTATTTATTTATCCTTTATTTAACCAGGAATATCCCATTGAGATATCACAATCTCTTCTTCCAGGCAGACCTGGTCAAGACAGCAGCACATAGAGTTTCAAATAATAATAAAAAACAAGTACAAAACAGTACTCAAACAAAACAGTTGATAAAAATAGGGTCAAGCAAAGCACTTACAAGACTCTTTTAAAGCAGGTTTCAAAATACATTTAAAAGTATTTAAAGGTGTCAAAAACTCAAGTTTCAATGTGAACATTAAAAGCTAGTTTTTCGTCCAACCACATGCCTAAATATTTATAAGAGCTAACTCTTTCAATATGTGTGCCATCTAAAGTTGAAATTGTCACATCTGTTTTCTTATGGCGCTTTTCCACTGCATGGTACGGCTCGGTTCGGCTGGCTTCGCTTTTCCACTGCATGGTACGGCTCGGCGCGGCACGGTTCGGTTGGCTTTAGCTCGGTTGCTTTTCCACTGCAGTTAGTACCGCTTCAAAGTGGGGGGGATTATGACTGATCGTTATAGTTTATCCGCTCCTCGGCAACCAACGAGAGGAACATCTGCACTTCTCGTCCACTGACCACGATTCAGCCATTTCTTTTTTGGAAGTTTTTTTTTCTTCAAGCAAGTCAAGCAAGTAGTTTTATAACAGGTGCTACAGCAGTGTTACTGGCTATTTAAATCCAGCGGGTTTGATGTCTCGGAAATACAATGACGCTGGTAGTGACGATTCTGTCTGTCTGATCAATCAGTGACCTGCAGTGTTTTCACGTCACATTTTAGTATCGGTACGGTACGCTTGGACTCAACAGAGGTGGTACCATTTAAAGCGAGCCGAAGCAAGCCGTACCGTACCATGCAGTGGAAAAGCGCCACAAGTGAGCCGTACCGAGCCGAGCAGTACCTTACCATGCAGTGGAAAAGCGGTGTTAGAATGCTTATGACTAAAAATCATATGTATTTTTTTATTTTTTATTTAAAACCAATTTCAATTTCAGTGAATGTTGAATTACATTAAATGCAATTTGTACGTTCAGTAGAGCTTGATTTAAAGAAGATGCTGCTATATAAATAATAGCATGCTAAAAAAAAATAATAATAATTGATAAAGATAGAAAACAGAACAGGAGCATTGGGAACTCCTTTTTTACTTGGAAAATTTTAGAATTTTGAAACTTTTCTAAACATTTTAGAGGAGTTTCGCTAATACCTATAGACCTAAGTTTCTGTAGCAACAGATTATGGTCAACAGAATCAAAGGCTTTTGAAAGATCAACATATAATGCTGCACAAGACACAAAACTAGAGAGTTTCTAAGATAATTTGTAACTAACAAAGCTGCAGTTATAGTACTATGACCTGCTCTAAAACCAGATTGGTCATAATTAAATATATTATCCATTAAAAATTGTTTTAATCTGTAATTTATCAATGATTCAAATACTTTAGCTAAAACTGGTAATCTGGAGATAGGACGATAATAATTAGGATCTGAATGATCTCCAGTTTTTAATAATGGAATAACTGTTGCCGACTTCCACATTCTCTGTATAGTGTTTGAAATTAAACTTAGATTAAAAATAAAAGCAATTGGCTCTGCCAGGAGCCATTTTTAAAAAGCAGGGGTCAATTGTATCAACTCCTGCTGATATTTTACTATCTAATTTCACTAAAGCATTGTAAACCTGAGATGTTGTAATGGAAGAGAAATTAAACACTTGCCTGGGACAATGTTTAGCTTAATCAACATAATGTAGAAGTAAAAACAACCGGAACTAGTAGACCAGACTAGTTTAAACCAACAGTAAAATAATTAAAAGTGTCAGCAATGTTCGCTCTACCCTTAACGACAGTTTGATTAACAATTAAGTGATCTGGAGCTTTAATTTATAAAATTGATGCCGAGGTAGATTTAACTAGCTTCCAGAATTTTATTGGATTATTTAGTTATTAATTTACCATAGAAAGATAATCACATTTATTGATTTAGTGAAGATATTTCTTATATTTTTAAAACTCCAATCTATTGAATCATTTGATTTATTCGCCTTGGCCCAAGCAAGTTAATAAGGGTTTTTCTGTTAATAAGGGTAGAGAGAGTATCACTGAACTAAGGATTGTATTTTCCACTTATTCTTAAATTAAACATTTACAAGGAGCATGCTTATTGCATATTGTTCAAAACTGTGTTTTAAATAATCCCAACCTAAGTTTACATCTGGCATATGTGAAACAACACCCAGATCACTGTTATAAAAATCATGCATTAAAGCCTGTTCGTTGAAATGCTTTAAAAATCTTCTATAAATAAAATGGGGTGAACACTTTTAGGGATCTTACAATGCACAAACAAACAACTGCACAATGATCACTAATGTCATTACAGAAGACACCAACTGCGGTAAACTTATGAGATGCATTAATTAAAATTAACTTCAGTAAAGTCTATTCATCCCAGTACTTTTGATTAACTTTTAAGAGTTAATTAATCAGTTGTACCAAACAAAGAGAGTCACAAATCTCTTTACATTGGTCCAACAGTGGTGAAAGCCAGTCCCAATTCAGGTCGTAGAGTATAATAAGTTAATGTTTATTCCACAAGTGTTTACTACACTTGAAGATGAAGGTGGACTATAGCATCCAACAAATATAATGCCAGATCTCGATGAAAAAGTAATTCCAATCCATTTGGTTAGCTGACAGACTATGCAGGAACAGTTGAGATTAGTTTTTACATAAATTGAGGCGACTCCTTTCTTTGCACGATCACTCCTGAATAGGTTATATGTATCAATATTAATCATATCATTTGTAATTAAGCCTGTCACAATAACACATTTTGCTGGACGATAAATTGTCTAAGAAATTTTTGCGATAAACGAAAATATTGATAAAAACGATAATATTGTCGTTCTGAGACCATTTACATCAAAAATAATGATAATGGCATAATAATGCATGTACACCTTTTCAAAGATCAATAAACTTTTATTTCTAAAGACTATTTAACATTGAAAACGAAAACGAACTATTTTAAATATCCGCAATAAATGAACAAAACAATCAAAAACAATAAAAGCAATGGGCTCTCAGTCTGTTAACAAAAAATGTACTTGAATAAATACCAAAAACAATAAATAAAATGGATGTAAACAAAATTGCACTTCAAAAAATATTACACATTAGGCTCAGACATAAATAGTGATACATTCCATAACAGGCAAAACTGCCAGTTAGGACCTTTGTAAACAAACAAACAAACAAAAAAAGCCTCAACAGGCCATATGCAAAAAACTTTTGAAAAATAATTTCGCCAGCATAAAGCTTTGTTCGAATAAAGCAAAAGTGAATTGAACTCTATGTCCACCAAGCAAGCGAGTGAGGGAGAGAGAGCGCGAGAGGTACGCGTGAGTGAGAGAGCGCGTGAGACAGAGAGAGAGAGAAAGAGAGAGAGAGAGAGAGAGAGAGAGAGAGAGAGAGAGAGAGAGAGAGGGACGAGCGAGAGGTAGTGCGCTACGGCGCTCTGCAATCAAATACGATATTAAATAGGCTTAGAAAAAAAACAAAAAAAAAACCAATAAAAAAAAAACAATCGAAAATCAATGTGTGGCAGTCAGCGTTGATACAAATAAATGAACGTATGGGAAACCCTGCCATGTGACTGACAAGCGCCGCCTCCCCACACAAAGCACCATGCAACTGACAAGAGGGTTCACCGAGAGTCGTCATCCAGTCTCTTTGGTAGAGAGAGAGAGGGAGAGAGAGAGGAGAGAGAGAGAGAGAGAGAGAGAGAGAGAGAGAGAGAGAGAGAGAGAGAGAGAGAGAGAGAGAGAGAGAGAGAGAGAGAGAGAGAGAGAGAGAGAGAGAGAGAGAGGAGGAAAACAAACAACCATGCAAATGGAAATTATCGCGGCTGGAAAAATTATCGAGCTCATTTTTTTAATCGTGTGATTAATTTATTGATTATCGCGACAGGTCTATTTGTAATTGATGCCTTTAGCTATCTCTCAGTAAAAAACATTATATCTGCATCTTAAAGAGTCAATTTTATTAATTTAACTATGCACATTCGGATGTAGGATCCGTAATCCTTTTGCTGATTTACAATTGTCAGGGGTTTGAAATTGGGATAGCTCTGGACCTGGATTGAGATAGACATTTCTTGATAGTAAAAGCAAAAGGAAAACTAACCATGTTTTCCTCGCCGCGCCCACGGAAGAATATTTTCAAACAATAAGTCAAGCATAGGGTGAAAGACTCCCATTTCCCCGCAACAACGAGCAACGTATACCACGCGAAGTTGCTCCAGAGGAGGCTAGCAGCTCAGAGGGAAGATCTCTCCAGAGAAGCCAGATCTCATGAACATGATCCTTGAGCAGACCCAACGCAGTACCGGCATGCCAGACAGGCCACTGAGTCCACAACCAGAGCGTCATTGCCTCCCAAACGTTCTTGTCGATTTCTCCGGAATTGTCCTTCATATCATAACACGCACCAGTCCAAAGCGCAGCTGCCTCCCAGTTGCTCTCGCCATTTCCTCGCCAGAAGACACACCAGTCGCGAAAGTCCACGACAACAGGCCGCACATACAAGTAGAATAGTAGGGTAGGTATTTGCATTTTTAAAACTATAAAATATACTGAACAGAGCTAAAAAGATATGACGGTAAAATAGTGCAAACGTTTATATTAAAAGTTAAAACCGATGAAAAGACAGTGACAAATATTTGTCTACAAAAAAGACGACATCTTAAAAAAGCACTTTTCCTTTCTCAGTCATTGTTAAATTGTAGTGTGCATTAGGCCATAAATTAGTAAAATGCAGAAAAAGCACACAGTAAAAATACAAATAAAGTCAAATTTTAAGTAAAAGCCTCAATTTAGTTCTAAATGTGTTGTTCTGCACAAGTTCGGTGCAGAGGTAAAGTGTCTTATCTTTGCATTTCAGACCACTGATCAATAAGCGTCTGGTAGGAGGACGGTGGTATGGATGAAAAAATTTTTTGCTGTTTGTTTGTGCGAGAGCTTTGCTGAATGAGTTCCACCGAGAACCTGACTAGACGGGAGCTTTGAGCGCCGTCACATCTTTAATCACCACTGTTGATGAAGCCCTCTCCGGCTCGCTTCAAACAGCAACAGAGACACCGGCTGCACCACGGGCCAAATCTCTGACAGGATGTCAGGCCGTCATCCAAGAGCTCAGAGGAGAGAGTTCGAATCGCTGCACTGCCATGAGTATCATTAGACTCAGAGAGAAGAGCATCCAGCATTACTTCCCCTCTAGCTAACATCTTCTGGAAAAGTGCTGAGCGTATGTGGAACATCAGTACTGTGCTTAAAGCTGGAGCTTGTTTCTATGTGTAGCCACAGGTTCAACACATACACACATCTAAATGTGTAATATGAGCATATTGATATTTGTTTCATACTATTGTCTGCATATGTAGCTCCCTTCAAAGGCAGCCTCCTCCCTCAAATCACACTGATTCAGTGATATTTAATGCTCTACTTGGGCAACAACTACAAAACAACATTGCAGATGCACACAACTGATTGGAGTTTGATGTCATTAATAATAAATATACAGAGCACACAAATAATGAGCAAACATGTCAAGTTTTATAAGACTATTTTTACAAAATGTATTTGGTACTGCATTGTAGCACATCGATAAAAGGCATCCAAAATGTATGACTGATACCTTAAAAAAGGTAATGGAGCAGAGTGAGTTGTCTACCTTCACCGCATCTCACCATCATGGTTATCCTAATGAACCATCAGAAACAAGCCCAAATGTAAGGCGGCATCACATATTCACAGATAAGGAAATCCCAGACTGCACTGCAACTTTCATCTAAGATTGCGGCTCACTGGGGTTTGATACCGTACTGCTGTTTGAACAATTGATGCTCGCAGAAAGTGAGTCAAGAAACATATTTCTCTAACTTCATGAGCCCAACCACTAAATGTTGGTCTTCAATGGTTTGATGGATTGCATGTGCTTATAGGAAAGCGTCATTCAAAGTGGACTAGAGGATAAAATGTTAAGACAAGAAAAGTTAATCAAAAGGGGATGCTTGTGCATTGAGTGAAACTAAATTTGCCTTTGTAAAGAGTTGGAGTCAAAAAATATCAACTAACTAAACATCATGACCTAAAGCCAAAAGACCAGGGTCAGGACATAAGCACTCCCACAATCTAGATTCCCCAACAAACATTTTAACACAGATGACCAAGACAGACGTCCTTTATGTCTACTGAAATCCCTCTTAAAGACAAACAGCCGAAGTGTCTGGCTTTGACATCACACAATTTTTAGCAGTGTCCATTATCTCCTAGCACTCCAGCAAATTAAACCACCTACTGCAGAAGAGGACAACAGGTCATCTGACTCTGCCTCAAAGAAAACAGGCACAGATGGGTCATCTAAATCCCCTGTACACACAGGTCTGACTGAAGCCCCCTACACTGTGAACGGGTCTGCACCGGGGGCTGCTTTAATGTTAGACCAACAACATGGATCAAACTCACTGTAGTGCCAATGGTTAAGACGTCTCTACGCAACACTTTCATTCCCGTCTACCTCTACTGATGCGTTCCACACGGCCCCTGACAGGAGGTTAAGACACACCGGCCTATTTATAGAAGCTAGACCACAAACATTCATGGCAATTGCTGACATTAATGTAGGCTGGTCGTTATTCTGGGTAATCTATTTACTTAAAGTCCTGCCTTAGACAATTCCAGGAAAATGTTGCTTCAGAAACAGAACGAGAGACAACAAAAATAGAAGGCCAACACAGTGAGGCGCTTGAAGAGTTTAATGGGTACTTCAGTCATGTTACTGAATCAAAGAGGGTTCGTTCAGTGCTGCTCTTTCACTTCATTCATCATGCCAGCGAGACATGCTTCCATCCACAGGTACCTGTCTGAGCTGAGATGCATCCACATTTGAGTAGATATAATACATTCAGGGCGTCTCATTGCTTTTTGATGCAGGTGATGTGTGATATCATTATTGATGGATGCATAAACAATCGCAGAACATTAAGGTGCCATCACCATGAAATGCCACAAGATCCATCAATGCCAGCCAGCAAGTGCAAGTGTAGTAGAAGAACTTATAAAGCTTGTAGAGCTCCTCAATGGGGTTTACTACAAGATATAGATTAAACACAGGATATCAAGTAGCAATATTTGTACCGAATACTTTATTCTCCTTACATTCTTTGTTCTAGTCCCATTCAGCTGATAGGGTGATTAGGGGAGGGCCTTTGTGACACAAAACATGTCTTTCAAATGTTAAATCAATATATTGTTTTATGTGAATGAGTGGGCAAGATGATTTTCACATAGTTTTGAAACAAAAACTCTAGCCTACGTGTCAGTTTAGATAGTTTTCAAAAGTCTTGTGAACAATTATTCAGTATGGGTTTTATGGCCTTATTTCAGTGACGTTTTCCCACAAACCACGCATAAACGTAATTTTCTCAAAAAAAAACATACTTACATACTGCTCACATATCGTGCAATTAATCGAATTTCAATTTTGGCTTCCAATGATTATGAAAACAAGATAATCAAGGTAAAGCAATTATTGTGCAGCTGTAGCATTCCGTCCAGCACTCTCTCCTTTCCTTCACAGCGGTGCGCTTTCGTTCCTTTCCTAAGCCAAACTTAACAACCAAATCAGCCGAATAAGTGATGTAAAATGCAGTCCACTGTTACTAAACTGCGGGACATGCTTGATATTAAACAGTGTTATTAAAAGCACATTAACCCGCGAAAGACATGCTGTTCCCTAGGCAGCATCCTGTGTGTGCGCTCTGAGACTAAGTATACTGTGGGCTTCGGATATGCGCCTAAAAGGTAAAATAAACTACACAAAAGTATGTTGAAATGCTGTTTAACGACTGAGACAAATCAGACACAAGCATTTGTTATATTTAACAAATAATCTTTAAAACCCCTCATCAACCACAAATGAAGGTGTCTGTGACAACCCCCAAAGTGAGAGAACCAGGCCTCTGGTTGCCATGGTTTTATGACCTGAAAGAATGCAGAGCCTTGCTCAAACACTCATTCTTCTATTGCAATCATAGCACCGCTTTCTAATTCGCAAGTGAACATGCCAACGCACTTGCATCACACGGCTACATGATACATTGATGACAGGAAGAGAATTTTTATTTAAAGTGTTATGGATTGATTTCTTACACAAATCTGTGATTTTTACTACATTAGACATTAATTGATCAGGTGAAGCATGTAATATTTTAATACACTCCTTCCGCAATTTGGACTATCCAAATGATTGCAGCCTTTCATTTAAATGGTATGCATCTACAAATATTTGATTTCTTTCTAAAAATCGGTGTCCTGCTGAAGAAAAACGGTTGTAAACATCTGGGATAGCATAGGGGTAAGTGAATAATGAGATATTTTTAATCTTTGTACAAATCCTTTAAATGATTTGTGTTGGTTAAAGCAAGCACAATTTTTCATTTCTTTTTTCTTGACTTGCTGTTTGTATTTATGCTGAGATTCAGTTTGGGTCAGTTGGCCAATTGGCCAATTGGTCAATGCCCTTTTTTTTTTCACTGTGTTTAAATAAATAGCAAATGATCCACCATAATCTATTTCTCCTTTATTTATTTTCTCTCCATCTAGTGAAAAACTTGTTTTACATGTCTATACATTATATACAAAATACGTATACTAGAGATCATAGTTATAGGCATCAGAAAATAGTATTAAAGGGGTGGTTGATTATGAATTCACTTTTCTAACTTTAGTTAGTGTGTAATGTTGCTGTTTGAGTATAAACAACATCTGCAAAGTTCAAAGCAAAGGGAGATATTTTCTTTGAAAGAAATTGCTTTTTAAGGACTACAACAAACGGCTGGTATGGACTATATGACATTCCTCCCAGGTTAGTGACATCACTAACCCTCAAATTTACATAAACCCCACCCCCGGGAACACGATTTATAGATTATCATGACAGAATATGCTAATCAATGACTAGAAGATAACTACACATAAGCTACCTAAATTCATCAACTAACCATTCAGAAATGTCCTGTTGCATTATACGTCACTTCTTCTTGAGTCTCTCCATCATTGTCTGACTCTGGTTTGAACATAAATGGCTTTTTTTTTTTTAACACAAGCTGTTGTAGCTCCGCCCTCTGTGCGGAAGCAGCAGCTCATTTGCATTTAAAGGGACAGACACAAAAACGGTGCATTTTTGCTCACCCTCAAAAAGTGACAATTTTAACATGCTATATAAAAAATATCTGTGGGGTATTTTGAGCTAAGACTTCACATACACACTCTGGGGATATCAGAGACTTATTTTACATCTTGTGAAAAGGGCATTTTACCACCCCTTTAATAGTATTTGTATTTTTTTATTGTAGAACTATAGCTAAAGCCATATCTGCCATGTTCTTTACTGTGAAATTACAGTACAACTGTAAAATTAGCAATGGTATTAGTACTGTACTAGTACTGATTTACGATAAACTGGAACCCATCTTGAACCATTTCTACTAGTGGTGGGGGAAAAAATCGATTCTGTTCGGTATCGCGATATTTTGCGCACGCAATTATATCGATACAGTAGCGCAAAGTATTGCGATATTTAATTATAAAATTATCTGTTTTACTTTCCGGTTTTCTCAGAGTTTAATCTGATCATTTACATTTGCGTATTACATCCACAAGGTGGCGCTTGTTGCGGTGCTTTGTTGTCTACATTCAACAGCAAATTCAAATGAAAATGGCTTCACTATTGGTTGTACACGACGCTCCGTCTTCTTTCAAATCGAAAGTGTGGTTAAATTTCGGTTTTATGATTATTCTCAGGTTTATGTTACTCTATGTCTGCTTTATGTTACTCTATTGTATTTAAATAATTTTAAGTTATGTGCTGGGAGCTCAGTGAGCTTTGTTTGTTACATAATTCATATTAAATATTACCTGCCTTGTCCTGTCTGTCAGCGCGTTGTCAGTGTCCTCTATTTTTCACTGCTTGAGTACATGGGTTGAAATCCCCCCCTAAACCCTCATTCACTAAGTTAGGCCTATTCCCTAAGTTAGTCCACTAATACTGTTCACTTGAAGGAGTGAATGAAAACAAGTGAGCGAATTCGGACAGGCGTTGAGCGTAACGTTACATAAGCTGTAGCCTACATTCGTTAATGCAGTGCAATGTGGGCCAGAGACGAGATCTGACACGCGTCCCATTTTCTCACAAATCTCTATGTTTATTTAAGACTTTATTTAAATAATTTAAGATTGCTCTTATGAGGACACTCGACAAAACGGACATTTTGGCATAATTTGTGTGTGTTATGGTTTGTTCAAGCCCAGAAGAGAACTCGATACTGACGCGCGTCTTTTCTGTGGTTCGTGTGTGTGTGTGTGTGTAATACAGGCAGGATTTAACGGATACTGCGTAATTGCGTTAAACATGTTTAACGCTGTAAACTTTTTTTGTTTTTGTTGCGGTGCCGCGGTGGGCAAGTGATGAAACCAGTGTTGCGACTGAACACTGTGTAACACCGGTAACACCGACTATTGTAGCAAGCCTAGAGCTCACCATTCATGTGAGAGGTCTCCTATTCAGAGAATAATTATGTCCTGTCCTGTAATAAGGTCCCGTGTCCTGAATGTTCAAGAACAAGTTTTCAAGTTTTTGCTCTACCCTCCTAAGTTTTTGCACTAGCACTTTTGCACTGTGTAGAAGATAATGTTTACAGAATTAAATGTGACATTTAAAGTGAGTTGAGCGGTCTTATTTTCCTAATTTTTTGTAATGCCTTTGAATAATATGGGGGACATGAATCGCAATATCGCAGAATTGAATCGCAATACTTGCTGTATCGCAATATATTGAGAATCGCAATAATATTGAATCGTGGCCCAAATATCGCGATACTATCGAATCGTCACATTTTTGAGAATTCCCACCCCTAATTTCTACTAGTAATTTACTGTGAAATTGCTGAAAAAAAAAAAAACCTTTGTTGAAATGGTAAAATTATGGAACCACTGATGCCAGTATTTTACTCAATTTACAGGTAAACCTCTTGAGAGACCCATTAGAACAGACCCAAGAACCGGTTGTGGCCGTTCTGCTCTATTCACAATTATAAACAGGCTCATTTATGAGGCTTCACGGGTTCTGTTCTCTCCACACGTACTGTATAGCACAAAATATCAGGGGCAGATTAGACACCTGCAGTAAATAATTTCTTAATTACATCTGCTGAAAGCCACTCGTCGTGGCTGCATCCGTCTGTCATTAATTACACAAGCGATACATACGGACAATATACTACTTCACAGCGCTGGGGCTAATGGGCCCCTGGTGAGACTAACCCGCTTTACTCTTTGTTACCTATTCAACAGTACTGTGACAGTAAGACAATGCTGAAAGCTCCCCAGATGCTCCCTGGTCCCTCAATTTATTAATTTGAGCCCCAGCGAGTGAGACGCAGCTAAATTATGCTGACCCCCGCCAGCAGAGAATGTGCCCAAGAGGACCGAGCCAGACACAAGCTTTTCTATAAGGAGAGAGGAAGGAGACTCTGAGTTGATGATAAGCGCTCACATCTGCAAGGCGCCATTAATTGTGCGTTAAGTCGGTAGGCCTGTTTGGGGTTGACTTGAACATAATTAAAGAAGTTTGAACTTTGGGTAAGTTACACAGCGGTTTGTCATTGTGTTTGTGTTTGAAGGACAGAGGGAAGTCAAATTAGCTGGAGAGAAAAACAACAACAGACAAAAACTGTGACCGATGATAATACTGCAGCACTTTAAAACTCAGAATTGTGCAGAAGGTAACTGAGAACAAAACAATGTTAATCAGAGCAGGTATCGATTTTCATAAATTGAAAAGTCATAATTGCCAAGATGATGAACAAGCTCAACTAGCAACATAAACAAGACATCCCAGCAGCCCCAGCATCACCTCCACGACACCTCACTACGACAGTTAGAAAAACCATGAGTTTCAAAGGGTCAAACGTACTCATGAGCTCATGACTGCAAGGGATTATGGGAACTCCTGGGCAAGATTCACAGAAGCATTGAGAAGCAGTCTGGAAGACTTTACTGTGGCATTGGTCTCAGATGAGTGGAGAGCTGGGTTTGTTTTCCATGTTTGAAGTGAATCTGAGAGATTGATTGTTTGTTTTTTTACCTTTATATTGACCCACTTTAAACAAACGATCTTTATCCAGACATGGGCTGACTCTTCTGGTGCCTGCTGTCTGATCTGAGATGCACTTCCACCAAACATCACACAGAAGTAATGAAAGCTCTTCCCCGGTGTTTGGCTCAGTTTTAGACACTCTCAGTAGTGTGCAGGGTTTCAGTTTTCCTCTCTATCTCTCAAACAGTACGTCAAATATTAATGGAATACATTCAAGCATGTCTGCTTACAGACAGGGTTCCTACAGGTTTCTTCAAGTTAAATTCAAGTCTTTTTAAGACCTTTTTAAGACCATTTATATAAAAAATAATACCTATTTCACGTCCCTACCAGCAAAGAAAAACAAAATCCTTCAACTTGTGTTCATTTATTTTTCAAATGTGGAATGGGTAAAAGATGATAAGCCAAGCAGTTGTGAAAAATAAAAACATTTCAGTAGGCCACAAGAAAGTTTGCCGAACAATGTTAAGTTGTGTTTTAACATTAGCTAGCTACTTATTCTATGCTGGGAATATGGGGAACTGAGAGACCCCTGAACAATAAACATCAAAAATAATAATCGTGGTTGACAAATGAAACTTTTGAGGAAAAATACAATACGGAGAAGTTACATACAGCAGTGTTAATTTTGACAGCAAATTTTGATTTAGTTTTAGTCTCAGTCTTTTGACTAAAAATATGACAAACTAATTTTAGTCATACTTCAGTCATCTGAATTGTTTTAGTTTTAGTCTAGTTTTAGTTGACGAAATACAATAAGATTTTAGTGATTTTAGATTTTAGTTTTTTTAGATTTTTGAAATCTACTGTAAACTAAATCTACAGTAGATTTTGTCGACTAAAATATAATGGGTTTAGGTAAATTGTAAAATTTCCAAACCCATATACTCCCGGAGAAAACATATATTAACCTATTAATATGAATGATTTTTAAGTTTCAACAAGCAATACAGATACAGATTTAACTACTGTGACTTAATATAATATCTTAAAAATATCTTAAAATTAAATAAAACCACTTTTCCTAAAGTAAAACACAGTCGTCTTTTCAATTAATGATATATGCATTCTTTATAACAACTTACAAATAATTGTCTGCTTGAAAGAATAAAGAATTATGTATGTATGAATTAAATTATTAATAATTAATCTTTATTAAAGCTATTAACAAACAGTAAATGCTTTTCTCTTTTTCTTTTGTTGCTTGATCAAAATTAATGACACAGACCGCATTATTTTTATTGCCACTGTCACTTTAAAAGACATCGGATCATGTCCAATGACATGCGGATACGATTGCACTGATGCACACCCGATACAACTGTTTAAGACATAACCGACATAGTTTACACGAATACTCTTCAAACCGGACATTTAGACATAATGTTGTGTGTATTTGTCCATTCAGACACGAAAGAGAGCTCAGTGCAGTACCCGCGCGCTGTATAGGTGTATATGTGCATGGCTCCACGCTTCGGGTTGGTGCGTGGTTGGTTTACCTTTTGAACATTTTATGAGACCGCGGGGTAGATCAGCACGTTACTGTACAAATGTGTGCATCTACCACACACGCAGTGACGCAGGACATCAGTTTTGACTGGATCGCTTCCCAGATCGACACTATCTAACATTTTCATCTAGTTTTTATTCGTTGACGAAAATGTCAATAGATTTTCATCATAGTTTTTGTCATTCAAAACTAGGTTTTATTTAGGTAGCGTCTCGTTTTCGTCAGTGAAAAATGTCGTTGAAGAAAAGTTATTATTTTAGTCAATGAAATGAACACTGACATACAACACAATTTTTAAGACCCAGACATCAAAATTCAAGACTTTTTAAAGACTTTTTAAGGTATTATTTCCAAATTCATAAATTCAATTCTTTTAAGGCTTTTTAAGACCCCGCGGGAACCCTGTACAGAGCAGCAGTCTCACGCTTATGTGAAGCTTCATCTTGCTGACATCTTTGTCTTCAGCATCTTGTTTGTATTTGTGTCACTGAAGTAAACTCAGGTTTTCCATAATGGCATGTTTACCGTCGCCTAATGACCCAGCCCCCTCCTCATGTTCAGCGGTTTTCCCACAGTAATCTTGTAATTGAAGTATAATCTGCTGGTGATCAGTGCTGATGTAGCGTTTGTTCATTGAGAGGAAAACAGAAAGTTAGCTGTTAATTAAAGCGGATAGGCAGCAGGCTGTAATCCGAAAGCATCCGTGCGCTGCTCCTGAAAACATTCTCTTCCATGCAAATATGAGCTGGGGTTGGCTGTCACTGGAGCTTGTTTAAAAAAAAAAAAAAAAAAAAGAAAAAGTGTTTTTTCCTGCAGTTGTAAAACCTCACAAGTGCTCTTATAATAACCCTGAAGAAATATATGACTTTCTGGAGTTACACTGATTATCTGGAGTCACTGTTGTCCTGACAAACATCTGAATATTGTGTTCAGATAACCCGAAAGAATGAGACAGTCTGAAGCATCTCAGGTAAAACACATCAGACTGATAAACACAGCAGTGAAGGGCAACAGCATTATATTGATCCAGAGTCCAGTCATGTCTCGCAGATCCAGAAAACATTTAAAGATCAGGTGACTTAAATGACCACATTGAACGGAAATATAACTTAATCTAACCTCTTTCCAGAGACCTTGGCATTGTTGTATGTGATTTCAATAGATGTATGTGGAGGTGATTGCATCAGTATGTGATTTTCTAATTTACATTAGAGGTAATATAGGTGATTATGCTAGTTAATAACAAATAATATTTAATTTATTTGTTTGATGCATAATATGGTTCTTCACCTTATTAGTTTCAGAGAAACAACAGCTTATCTTTCCATAAGATAACGTGACTCTGCCGTAGCCACATGAACATCAAAAGGTATGTTAAAATATACAGTACAACTTACAGAAATCCGTATCTTGTCTCATGTAATCGCTTAATCCAGGGGTCTCCAACATGCGCTCGCGACCTACCAGTAGCTCGTGGCCTGATTGGAGGTAGCTCGCCAAGGGGCCGTTCACATATCGCGTCTTTTGCGCGCTCAAGTTCGTTATTTCAAATGTAGGAAGCTCATAATTGAAGTGACGTGCTCATTTTTTCCAGGCGTAGCGAGATGAAAAAATCCATTAGCTACTAAAACTTTTGTCATTATGGAGAGCGCAGTGCATGGTTGCATAGCAACGACAGACGCCACGGGAAAATCGGACCGAATTTTCCTATTAATAATAAAAGTTAATGTGCATTGTAAACGTCAGTAATTTATTTTTTTTGACTCATTATTTTTATAAAAATGATTTAAAGGCTGAAAGGCTTTCTTTTTATAAATCTTTTTTGTCAAAACTTTATTTGAACTTGTAGGCTACATGTTAGTAGATAACATGTCGCAAGACACTCCTTCAAAATCTGGCCATCATTTTTAATGTTGTTATTTTAATGTTTATGTAAACAAAAAGTGCATATTAATGCTAATTATATTTGTTATTTGCTGGTTTTCAACATAAAACTTGGTGAATTGATTTTATTGTGAAGTATTAGTACTTTTTTAACAGGATTCTGTGATAACCGTGATCATTTTGGTCACTATAATCATGAAATGAAATTTTCATGCCATTTCATCTCTAGTTAAGATGCACTATAAAATCAACTATAATTATGTGTTTTTACAGCAAAATACAATTTTCTATAAAAAATTAATCTCTGATTCTGTTCTTTAAGGGTGACATAGGCCTACAAAAACTCTTTTAGGTCTAAAACAGTTTAGATAGTTGTTAATATGAGAGTTATGAGACATTATTTGATTTAAGTATTGTATTACATGAGTAGCTCTCGGCCGTATCTTTTTTAAAAAGTAGCTCTCAAATGAAAAAATGTTGGAGACCCCTGGCTTAATCAGTGTTTCAACCGTGGAAATATGTCAATAATACAGTTTGTAAACAATTGCTTGTTGATGTAATGTAATGTTATATTTACCTCAGAAAAGCCATTCAATTTCCAAAAGCTCATTAGTCAGCTATAAAAAATTAACCTATAGAGGAGCCTTTTTCTAAATATATGCAATATCCATAATATTTGGACGTAACCTGTTCTTTAATATTTAATATGCGTGTATGAATAAATTCATGTTTTTTTTTTTTTTATGGCAGCCACAATTTAAATGTTTATATTTAAAAAAAATGAGTAGAAACATAATTGTCATTAAAAATGTATTATTATAACGTTATTATCATAAAAGCTTCCTTGAGCAATTTAAAAGCAAGTAGCCAACAAATCAGTTAATTTTAACCTTTAATATTATAGTGATGTAACAACTGGGGTTTCCTTTATAATTTACAACATTGAGACATTTTTTTCCTTGAGGAAATTTGCCATGTACTGATAAGGCCCCAATTAATCAATATCAAATCAAATTGAAATCAAATCGAATTGCAAGCTTGTGAATCGAAATCAAATCGAATCGTAAAATGTGTGTCAATACCCAGCCCTAATCGTTATCTGGCATCTTGTCTGATAGCTCTGTGCTAATTCTGTCTTATGTATTGCTGTACTTTCAGGCTCACATTATGACATGCAATAATTGCCATGAAAATATAAATAAGCAAGTGGACAGATGCATACTGAAATTTGCACTAAACTTGACTACTGATTTCTACCTCCTGCAATTTTTTATTTTTAACAAAACTATCAAACAGAATAGGCTACTGGCAAATTTCTGGCTACTCTTTTAGTAATAAAGTCACGTTCTTACTGGCATCACTCTGGCAGAGTTGTCAAGCTGATATTAAAATTAACTGATCTCACTGTACAACAAACACCAGCCAAGAACACTAAGAACATCTGATCATGTTTCATGCTCTGAATGATCGGTGATAAGGCTGTGTCTGATGAAGGTATTACCATATTCTGCTCTTGATGCAAAAAGAGCCGGGGTATAAAAACGAAGTAGTTACAGAACTGTGCACATGTCTAATCCTGATGAAAGGACATTGTTCTCTTACGAGAGGTTCTCTCGTATTGCGTAAGTTTAGCTTACGCTATGGGAAAGATTCATCTTCTCGAGATAGTGAAGCCAAAAATTATCCTTAATTTTGTATACCTTGTCAACGCAGTGCAGCAGCTAGTAGACCTAGAGCAGGCTATCTTGCGTGCTCATTGGCTGCCCTGCGGGCAACTGCTGCAGCCTACCAGTGAGCCCCGGTGTGACGTCAAGCCCAATGAAGGGCGCCCGCGCCTTCATAGCGTCACAGCCCGCCAGAATGGGCGTGGCTTAGCCTATAAAGGAAAGGGGCTGTAGGCTGCTTCCCTGGTTTTTGTCTCTTCAGCGAGCTCTTCGCATCGCTGGATCTGAGAGAAGCCACCGCCGCCGTCAAACAGCGAACAGCCAGCTTAGGACAGCGCTGAGGAAACCGGCCGTCTTCGCCACCTTCAGCCATCCGTGCGAGCTACGCTATCCGGCGACGTATCCTTTTGCCTTGCTATTTAGATCGTATATTTTCTAAAAGAGCAGCGAGCGTCTTTTTCAAGATGCCTCACACTTCCTGCGGCTCGTGTAGAGCCCCGCTCAGTGCCGGAGACCGCCACCTGATCTGCGCTCTCTGCCTGGGCCTAGAACACGCTGAGCTCGCCCTCGCTTCCGGGGGCTGCGAGCTCTGTGAGGAGCTTCCGTTGGCGACCCTGCGGGCTCGACTCGAAGCTCTCAACTCCGCAGCAGTCACTCCGCCCTCTGAGGGACCGCGCAGGAAGAAGCGCCGTTCCCTGAGACAGCCGGAAACTGTAGCCACAGCGACGCGCTCGCCGGAGAATCTCCCTCGAACCTCGCTTTCGCCCTCCCCGCCTCTCCTCTCCGACGCGCAGCTGCCGCTTACGAGCCTCACTGCCGTCGTTTCGGAGGATGAGGCCGAGGGACACGCCACGAGGGACTGCTGCTCTATCCTGGCATCGGACAGCGAGGAATGGCCGCTTCATTCCGCCGCCTCGTCGATCCAGGAATCCACCCGTACCCGCGCTGGAGCTGACGCTGAGCTAATGCGCCTGCTAACTCAGGCCGTTGACCGCCTCGGGCTCGAGTGGTCGCCACCAGAGGAACCCGCGCCGAACAGGCTCGACGGATGCTTCCTTCAAAGTCGCCGCCGCTCAGCTTCAGCAACGAGGCCCGCTCCATTCCTGCCGGAACTTCATGCGGAGCTGACGAAGTCGTGGAGTACTCCGTTCTCTTCTCGACTACAGTCACCGGCCTCCGCGTCGCTCTCCCGAGTGGACGGCGCCGCCGAGAAAGGGTACACGGCTATTCCACCGGTGGAAGAGGCGGTCGCAGCGCACCTTTGTCCGCCCTCCGCGAGATGGCGGTCACGGTCAGCCCTCCCGTCTAAAGCCTGTAGAGCCACGTCCGCCTTGGTCGGCCGCGCTTATGCTGCCTCCGGCCAGGCCAGGCGTCTGCTTTACACTCTATGGCTGTGCTTCAGATCCTACAAGCCGACCTACTCCGTGAATGGGATGAGAAGGGCCGGGATCCAGCTGCTGTTACGGATTTGAGAAGCCAGACGGATCTCTCTCTCCGCGCCACCAAAGCAGCAGCCCAAGCTATCGGACGAGCCATGGCCGCGTTAACTGTTACGGAGAGGCACCTCTGGTTAACGCTCGCGGATATGAGGGAATCTGAGCGAGCCACGTTTCTGAACGTGCCGCTTACCCCCACTGGTCTCTTCAGCCCAGCGGTGAACGGGATCATTGATCGCTTTTCTGAGGTACAGAAGACCACACAGGCCATGAATCTCTTCCTGCCGCGACGCTCGAGTTCCGCCACAGGCCGCTCTCGCGAGAGACAAAGCCAGCCTCCTGTGCGAACCAGCACCCAGCGTCCAGCACAGCCCCAGCCTCAGCCTTCGCAGCGACGTCAGGGCGGCCGCCCTAGATCGCGCTCACACAGCGGTCACAGACCGCCGCCTCCCAGAGGGCCTCGGCAAAGAATCACGCTGAAATCTGAGCACGCGAATCCCTCCTAACAGTAAGAGAGAAAAGACGCGCGTGTCCCGCTGCGGCCGGACCGCCGTCAAAGTTCATTTCCCTGTCAGTCCCCTTCAAACAGGCAACAAGCCGATTTATTCACCCTCTCGCCTGCACACAAACGCCGTTTTCACGGCGACCCAGAGAAATCTCAAAAAGAGTGTAATGTCTGGTCCGGCTCATGCCGTCAATGTTTTAAGTGTAGTGAAAGTGCCCACGCCCCAGTGTTCACCCCTACACATAAGCACTCAAAATTCTGTGTCTCACAGAGCACACTCTCATAAAGCGCAGAAAAGCCGCTCGAGTATTGAATGTAAGAAATGTGTCCACAAATCTGTGCCCACTATCTGCCCGCTCTGTTACACGGTCAAAAAAGCAGGTTATAAATGTAAGTCTCGTGCCCGCCAGAGAGCGCTCACGCTTACTAACACAAACCTCTCCCCGGGCCCCGCCCGCGCGCTTAAGCGTTATCACAAAACGCAGGGCGTTAATAAAACGCTCCCCTTCTATTATGATCGGGGCGTTAGATACAGTTGTAAGTCTCGTGCCTGCGTTCACGCGCTCACGCTTACAGAGAGCTTTTTCAGCCGGAGCACTGCTCGCGCGTCAAAATGTGGCAAAAGTTTGTTCCCCATCCCTTATGATCGGGACATCTCACATAAATCAGCCGGTTTCGGCTGTCAGCGAGCCGCCAATGCCCAGAACCGAGAGCGCGCGCGCCGTGCTCTCGGCTCCGGTTCAGTTTCACAGGCCAGCAAATGGCGGTCTGAACCCAGAGGCCATTCGCCCTCTAGCGGCTCACATAGCTGCGTGGGAAAACATCCCAGGGATTTCAGAATGGGTGTTGAGCACAATAAAGCAGGGCTATACACTTCAATTCATTCGCCGTCCCAGCGTTTTCGAGCCCGGACCGCGACGATAGTGAATGCGGAAGTAGCACACCTACTTCACGCAGAAATAGCAACGCTGCTGTGCAAAGGGGCTATAGAAAGGGTACCGCCTTCTCTAAGCGAGTCAGGCTTTTACAGCCGTTATTTTCTCGTGCCCAAGAAGGACGGAGCCTTCAGACCCATCCTAGATCTGAGACATTTGAACAAAGTGCTCGCGAGAAGACCGTTCAAAATGCTTACGACCAGAAAAATCCTCATGCACGTTCACCCGAGGGACTGGTTTATTTCTCTAGATCTGAAGGATGCATATTTTCAGATTCAGATAGTACCCCGTCACAGGCAATTTTTGAGATTCGCCTTCGACGGTCAGGTATATCAATACACCGTTCTGCCGTTCGGCCTGTCCCTGGCACCCCGTACATTTACAAAGTGCATGGACGCGGCGCTCGCCCCCCTGAGAAGTCAGGGGCTGCGAATAATGAACTATCTGGACGATTGGCTGGTATTGGCACAGTCAGAGACGGAACTTCTATCTCAGAACAGTGCTTCTCAGTCACCTGGAAAGCTTGGGTCTCACGGTCAACTGGACCAAAAGCTCATTACTGCCCAGCCAGTCAATTTCCTTTTTAGGAATAGAACTGGACTCGGTAACCATGACGGCTCGTTTGTCGGCACAGCGCGCGCGCCGTGTTCGCCACCTAGCCGCATCTTTCCAGAAGGGCAGCTTCCTCCCTTTGAAAACTTTTCAAAGGATTTTGGGCTGTATGGCATCAGCTGCAGCGGTGCTCCAGCTGGGCCTACTGCGCATGTGCCCGCTCCAACGCTGGTTGAATGCTCGCGTGCCCCCCCGAGCCTGGGTGTCTGGCGGCCAGAAAATCAGAGTGACTCAGGCCTGCATAGCGGCTCTGCAGCCTTGGTTAGCGGCCAACTGGTTCCAGCAGGGAGTAGCGATGGGAACCATCTCTTACCGAAAAGTCATCTCAACAGACGCGTCCAACTCAGGTTGGGGCGCGCTGTTCGAGGGCAGACCAGCCTTCGGCCAGTGGTCAGACTGGGAGAAAGAGTTTCACATAAACTGTCTGGAAATGATGGCGGTCGAGAACGCACTGAAGTGCTTCCTCCCGTTCATACAGGACCAGCATGTTCTTGTCCGCTCAGACAACACATCTGTGGTATCCTATATAAACCGTCAGGGCAGTGTCAGATCCAGAAATCTCTGCAATCTGACGGAACGCCTCCTTATTTGGTCTCAGATGCACCTGCGCTCGCTGAGGGCGGCGCATGTGCCTGGCCATCTGAACGACGGCCCAGACAGACTGTCGAGAGACAATGTTCCCCCAGGGGAATGGTCCTTGCACCCCCAAACGGTCCAGAAACTGTGGCGCCTATTCGGCAGAGCGGAAGTCGACCTATTTGCGTCAAAAGACAACGCTCAATGCCCAATGTTCTTCTCGAAGGACGAGGACGCCCTGGCCCAGGTTTGGCCCAGCCTCCCGCTATATGCTTTCCCTCGGTCTCTCTGTTACCACAGGTGATCAAGAGAATCAGGGAAACGCGCCACTCGGTGCTCCTCATAGCCCCGCGTTGGGAGAATCAGATTTGGTTCCGGAACTAGCACGGCTGTCACTTACAGCTCCGTGGCTGATCAACGGGTACTCGTTACCCTGCCAGAAGGAGTGATGAACATGATCACGCAGTCTAGAGCCCCTTCCACGTGAAGGCTCTACGCGTCTAAATGGTCGGTGTTCTCCGGATGGTGCACCGACAGAGGTCTGGACCCGCGGACATGCGGGGTGGCGCATCTGCTCACTTTCCTACAAGAGCTGTTGGATAAGGGAAGGTCCCCTTCCACGCTCAAAGTATATGTGGCGGCCGTGGCAGCGTTTGCAGAATCAACGCACGGCCAGTCACTGGGAAAACATGAGTTGGTCATCCGCTTCCTTAGAGGAGCTAGAAGGATGAATCCGCCGCGCCCCCCGTCGGTTCCTATGTGGGATCTTTCATTGGTCCTCGAGGCCCCGAAAGCTTTTCCTTTTGAACCACTAGACTCCGTGGGGTTGAAATATCTATCACTGAAAACGTTTTTTCTGACTGCACTGTCATCAGTAAAACGCGTAGGGGATCTGCATGCGCTGTCTGTCAGCGCGTCGTGTCTTGAGTTCGGACCAAATGACTCTAAAGTCATCCTCAGACCTAGACATGGCTATGTCCCTAAAGTGATGGGCACTCCATTCAGAGCGCAAGTTATTTCATTGTCTGTTCTCCCAGCATCTGACAGTGAAAGTGATGTGAACCTCCTCTGCCCCGTCAGAGCGCTGAGGTTTTACATTACGCGCACCGCCTCCTTCAGGCGCTCGGAACAGCTTTTTGTTTCGTTTGGTGGGCGCACCAAGGGTTTCGCCTCCTCGAAACAGAGCCTATCCAGATGGATAGTAGATGCTATAGCGGCCGCTTACGCGTCAAAGGGTCTGCAATGCCCACTGGGCATCAGGGCTCATTCCACGAGAGGCGTGGCCTCTTCGTGGGCATGGTCCAGCGGGATTTCTATCCATGACATATGCGTAGCGGCGGGCTGGAGCTCCCCGTCTACCTTTGTCAGGTTTTATAACCTAGAAGTTCCCGCCTTGCAGGCTAAACTGCTGTCAGTCTGAACGAGAGGTGTATTCAGCCCAGATCTCCTGCTCAGATCACTCTCACATGACCCAGCTCTCCTGGTTGAGCTACACTAAATGGGATTATGCCATGTGCCTATACAGACCCCGCGCCGCTCTGTATTCCCTATGTGTGCTTATGTACAAGTGATGGCCCGCGTGGCCGGCCACCTTATTCTTTCCACTTATGGGGTTCCCCCCCTAGAAAGATCGGGGTCTCATGTGGATGCTTGGCGCGCACGGCGTTGACAAAGTGTTCCCGTAGCGTAAGCTAAACTTACGCAATACGAGAGAACCTCTCGTAAGAGAACGATACTCGGTTACTAACGTAACCTCGGTTCTCTCTAGAGAGGGAACGAGTATTGCGTAACCGGCCGTGCTCGCGCCACGAGCGACTTCGCTTCAGTCGACAAAAACCAGGGAAGCAGCCTACAGCCCCTTTCCTTTATAGGCTAAGCCACGCCCATTCTGGCGGGCTGTGACGCTATGAAGGCGCGGGCGCCCTTCATTGGGCGTGACGTCACGCCGGGCTCACTGGTAGGCTGCAGCAGTTGCCAGCAGGGCAGCCAATGAGCACGCAAGATAGCCTGCTCTAGGTCTGCTAGCTGCTGCACTGCGTTGACAAGGTATACAAAATTAAGGATAATTTTTGGCTTCAGTATCTCGAGAAGATGAATCTTTCCCGTAGCGTAAGCTAAACTCACGCAATACTCGTTCCCTCTCTAGAGAGAACCGAGGTTACGTTAGTAACCGAGTATCGATTTATATCCCATGAGCTACACTCTTAAATGTATCAACAGGGAAGAATCTACTGTAGTTCGCATTCGGTCACAGTATCTTTATCCATTTTGTTGCCCGAAATAATGAATACTGAGACGTTCTAGCTGTGTGACGTGTCATGTGATTGAACCCTGTTGGCGTCCGTTCAGTATTTAAGGATCTGTTAGCACACGGTCCAAGGGTGAATCACATCTGACTTGTTTCTATTACATGCTAAACTGTTAGGGTTAGGTGAAGTCAGACTGATCCATGAAATAACCCAGCAAACCAACACACTTTACTGACATTTGTAGCACCTGCCATCCAATAATCACATTAAAGCTATGTGCTTTGTTACTTTTGATATAAAACAGTCTCAGCTTTCAAATTCTGTAAATTGTATTACGAAATTAAAATAATTGTTCTTTCAACCACAGAAAGAAAACTAATAAACTGTGAAGAAAACTATCATTAAAACAGCTTGAAAGCAATTTCACATAACTTTTTGCATCAGAAAAGCCAATTAATGTCCATAATGTCCAGTTAACAAAAAAACTCAGGATACTGCATTTTAATGTATTACTTTTCAGGATACTGAATTTTAAACAATAATAATACATTTCTTTTTAAAATGGGCTTTTCTCCTACACCCAAAGAGATACAGCAAAAACAGTAAGTTAGTTAAAACCACCCTTAAATAAATGTGTCTTATCAATTTTAAAAATTAAATATTTCTGATAGTAAAGGGAAGAGCACTCCATAACTTGGGGCTTTGAATGAAAAGGCTCTTTCCCCCATGGGCTTAAATTTACATGAAGGCTGGTGAAGAGAATGAGTGTTAGAATTAGTTTATGGACTAATGAGAAAATGAAAATACACGGTTGCCATCCCCATGTAATGTTAAAAGTGTTGAATGTTAAAATAACAATTTTAAAATCAATTCTAGCATGAATGGGAAGCCAGTGTAACTGTGAGAGCACTGGTGTAATGTGTTGGCGTGGAAAAGTATGGGTGACACACAAGCAGCATATATTTGAATATACTGAAGCCAATTTAAAGATTTAGCTGGGAGGGCAGAGAATAAGTTAGGAATAATTGACGACGGGCTGTTGAATTTTTTGAAAAATAACGCACACCCGAGGTGGTAATGCGGCCACACGGTGCGAAGCGGAGCATTATTTTTCAACTAATAAATCAACGGCCCGGAGCAATTATTCCGCTTGTACTACGGTTACCACACCTCAAAACATTGTTCGGATGGTGTAGTTCAAAATATTTGTCAGGTTTTTGTCCTAAAAACTCTATTGTGTGTGGGACTCATTTCTTACGCTTCTAATCCCAAGACTCCGTTGCTAATTCCAAAAGTAATTTTAGAGCTAGTAACGGAGGCTTGAGCCACTGATAGCAGAGTAGACTAATGTCGTTATTAGAGAGAGAGAGAGAAAGAGAGAGAGCATGTGTGAATTACCTCAGTCTGTGCATCTCTCAACAGTGTTCGGCACCAGCGTCTACTAATAGCGAATATGTTTATCTACACCTCGCTAGTGAGAAACATCATAGCTTTTAATTTGCTAAACTATTTTACTGATAAAATCGTCAGAGCAGTGCTGACAACACACGAGTGTGTGCCCATTCTATGTGTGCATTTGAGTGGGAGAGGGAGCGTGATTTATCATAATAACAAATAAATGCATAATACATAAAACGTAATTTTGTGGCAAACATTAATTATTTTCTCTGTGTTATGGGTTTTGGTTCTTTAGGCTGTAAAGACCTTTGAGATATGGAACTGCAATGCGGCCAAGACTTGCCTGGAACTACTTTAGCCGTGCATTTCCCTGAGAATAATTGCACACCTTAGAACGTTCATCAACCAATCAGAATCAAGCATTCAACAGCCCCGTAGTATAAGGCATTATAATAGACCAACCTGGACGTAATGAAGGTATGTATGAGTCTTTCTGCATCAGCAAAAGAGAGAAAAGTTTGAAGTCTGGCAATATTCCTGAGATGATAGAAGGCGATTTTTGAGATGTGTTTTATATGGACTGAGGATCCAAGAATCCATACCTGTGAAGTGGGAAGTACCATGTTGGAATTGACAACCAAGCTAATATGACCAACCTTCCGAGTAGCTGTTATCATACCAATCAGCAAAAGCTCAGTTTTGGAGCAATTCATTTTCAAAAAATAATGCTGCATTCAAATTCTTATTCCTTCTAGACACTCACTCAAAACAGCTAACATGCAGATGACATCAGGGCTAATGGTAATGTAAATCTGAGTATCATAATAAGATAATTTCTCAAAATCAAAATAAGCTTTACTGATCTTTACTGGAAATTGTTTAATGCTTGTTTAATAAACCATAAACAATTAGAAGAGTTGGGTAACATCTCACAGCAAGAACTTGCAAATCTAGTGAAGTACATGAGAATTGAGATGCCTAGTACTTAGTAAGTATTCTGGTGTGGCCAGCAGCTGCATTGTTACTTTTAATATAGAAATTGGAAATCAGATGTGTATTTGATCCATGCACTGGGTCTTAAAGTCACAGCAGATTATTTGTTTCAGCACTACTTTTTTATTTTGTATCTTTATATAATATATATATATTTATTTATATATATTTATAGCTCCACAGAAAAAAAAATATCACAAAATTAAACTACAATTAAAGTGCCTGCCTTAAAATGTTAGATTTCTTTATTAAGGCTGACAGAGGATGCCCTCATGCCCCCATGTATGAGAATACCAAAAGCAAACAGTAAAACAAAAACATCCTGAGATCATCTACAGAGCACAAACCACCTTCATGTGGTGATATGGACTGTGACTGTTATTACATATAAAGTCTGTGTGTGTCAGAGTGAATGAGTAAGACAGTTTTGTCTACAAGCACACGCTATGCTCATCAATATTTTTTTTTTAAAACAATGAATCAATAGATTTTTTGTTAATTCATGTATATAATTGCAATACATGTAATAAATGTATCCCCCATTGCAAATCAGGTTTATTGGCAAAATTTGTTCATGTTTCTGTTCAACTTTGCACTAAAATTTATTTGTAGTATTATTTTTAGTATTTGTAGTTATCATTGTTATTATTTATAGTAAATAAATTAAAAAAAGCATCTTTGCTAGTGGTCTCAGTAAAGAGACCTTTGGACTCCATTATATGAAAAGGTTGAATTGCTGATTTCCCCAGGTCATATGAAAACTGTCTGTAATTTAATACTAAGTCGGACTATAAAGACAGTTACATTAGGAGAGGATGGATGACTCATCTAAGATGCCCGTGCTGACCAAATGTACAAACAGTGACCATCCAAATGGCCTGAACCTTCTAGCGAATGGAGCACTTCTCTACCAATGAGAGCGAAGTGAAGCATCCTCAGCAGATGATCTGCTCCAGTTTTACCGCTCTGCAGCTGGGTCCATGAGCCAGTGGCCAGTGGCAGAAAGCGACTGGCAAATCTTTCATCTACGACCAGCACTGGTGAGCTCATGACTCATTCTTCTAAACTCAGCAACACAATAAAACCTACAACATTCATAAAGCTAGACAGAGCGCTGAACCTTGTGACCCACTCCTCTACACACAGATGGAGGAAAGAGACTCAGGAATAACAGTCTCATATTTTAAGGTACGCTGCGAGTCTGATGAGAACCATTGTTTGTCGTCATCCAACATCACCTCAGGGAATAGACCTGTCCGACAGCCAAATCATTCAGGAACCAGGCAGCCCTCATGGGGCCCGAGAACCGAGTCAGCAGGGGCCCGACCGACACACGCTATGGTACTCCAGCGGCGGATTCCACCACCCAAATTGCTTCTCCTAAACAGAGAAGCACAGAAAAACGCTGCCCTAGTTTTCCTCAAACACAAGAGAAACTACAGCCAACAATATGAGATCAACTGTTTGGCCCTGGAAAACAATGCATGTAAATAATCCACTGAAGCAGTATTGTGGAGATAATTCCTGAAAAATGGAGACAAGTGAGTAACAGGAGATGTGGATCCCAAATGCCAAATGGATTAATTTTGCTGCCCTGAGCAACATAGGCAAAAGCAGATCACATAATAAATCTCATAAAGCTGTACATGCAAAAAAAATTCACACTACAGGCATATTCAGAGCCAATTACAGAGCAGCAGCATTGCTACCGTCTCAACAGTTCTGTAACACTCGCTTATGGACACATCCTCAATGTACAAGCAGAATTAGACACATTTTGTGATATTTTGTCAAAGTGAGGTGTCCAGTGTCACTTATGACACTGGACTGAGAACATACTATGCATACATACACTTTTCATACTAACATAACACATTATCTGTTTTGCGAAAATTTTAACACCAGTTAAAGGTGCCTTATGTCAAAAAATCAATTCATACTCCACATATTCCATACCAGATGGGGGCAGTATACCTCCAGAAAGTTGGCCTACTCTAGTCTGTTTTTTAGTTTCAGGTTGTTAATCTTCTAAAACCGTCAAATAGTCCGCTTTGTCCCGCCAAAGCCTATTTTGATCGGTGAGGGATGTAGAATAGAATGACTGCTGCCGCTGCGCTTGACAGGGCGCATTACGAGCAGAGAGAGAGAGAGAGAGCTCGGCCGCGCGTGCGCACTCTCACGTCTACAAACAACACGAGCGCGGTCCTGCTCTCTCTCCCTCGCGCATATTAATCAAATCAATTGACACTATAGTAAGACCGCAGTTTCACGTGGAGCATTTGGAGATTTTTAGAGATTAAAGAGATACAAGCCGTGCAAGTTATTCGTGTGTTGCAGTTTGGCTGGTGGTTATGTATGTTGCCCGCATACAGCCTCCCATGGCCGAAACTGGTATTAGACACCGGCTGGGCCGGGGCTAGTAATTTAGCATGCTAATTCAGGTTTATATCTCGGCAGCACTATAACTTGTAATTTTTTTAATGACATCATTGCACTTATTTCTTCTCATTCTTTTTATACGTGTAGCTAATTTTTTGGATATTTTTACCTCAATTTTTACATATGGCACCTTTAACGTAGATATGTGTGTGTCACTGATTGTGTATTGTTTAGTGTTGTTCCTGTCCTCAGCATGTCCTTTTTCTTTAGTGTAACATTTATTGAGTCATTAATTTCACTACGTTGATATATGTATTGTGTTAAGAACTCAAACAAGACCCAAGACCAATACCATGTTAAACCAGATTGGTGTTCTGTTTGATTCTTCATTAAACATTGTTAAACATTAATAATTAAGTTTGTTTTCTTTACAATGTTTATATATTTTTGTGTTATTCTAACAGTTTATCTCTTTGTTACTGTTAAATACAAAATTGTTTGTCTTTCTTAAATTTCTTTATTACAGTACCTTTAATTACTAAATGATTTGGTCCAAGTAGGAGGGGCATAGCCCTTTTAAGAGGGCCTCTTAGTGTTGTTAGGAAGCTCGTAGAGTGAGTTGGTTTGTAGTTGTTGCTCTGTTTTGGGTCAATTTATTGTCATAGCCAAAAGTTTGTTTGCGAATAACTTTGAACAGTTTATTTTATTTTTGTTTGTTTTGTCTTTGTTGGATTTTCACTGTAAATACCATTTGCACTCTATTGGAAAACCTTTGTTTTTCACTTATTGGAATAAACACTGAACTTTTGACTTCATCACGTCACTTCATTTTTAAGCCTCCATCTGCCGGTACATTCAGAGCAGTGGTGCTGCTACTGTTTGAAACATCTTTGGGGCAGTTGGCACACCCCTGTCTCTATTACAATGAGGATTCAGAAACAAGCTGAAACTTCATACATCATTCCCACTGATTCATGTGTGTTTTATGGAGATTGGACTTAACACCTACCAGTCACATTTATTAAAAGAAACAAGTTAATTTTACTCAAATATGAGTGAAAGTTCATTGCACTTATTGGAAAAAAGTTGATGAAATGTGAACTGATTATATTACATTTAGTCATTTAGCAGACGCTTTTATCCAAAGCGACTTACAACTGAGGACTAAAGACAAGTCAAGTCATTGTGAAGAGGCAAAAACAACGCAAGAAGTGCTCAAAATTACAAAGTTCAGGCATTGCTCAGAGTAGCATAAGCGAGGATTTAAAGGAAAAGGAAAGATTTTTTTTTTATGTTTAAGTTCTCATATTAAGCAGAAATCAAACTGACTAAGTTATAGCAGATTTCAATTACACAGCATGCTTTGCTTCAGACTGTGTAAGGAGATAAAATGTTGAATTTAAATGTTATTTTATGTGTTTTTGCACTAGATGAATATAGTATATAGATAGAATATAGATCTGTTATTGTTTAATGTTATGTTGGGATTTAACAGGTTTTTTGGGGGTTACTATTGTGTTGAAAAGTAGAGTCTATGATTAAGGTCGAGGATGGGACAAAGAATGTTAAGACTATATTCACGCTGCTTTGTTTAAAAGCAGTATTTGCTGATGCAGTGGTAGCCATGTGTGCTTGATAGCTAGAAAGCAGACAAGTAACTACAAGAGGGTAGAGATACCGAGCCTCATTCATGAAATGACATAGATGAGTAAATCTGGAGAAAATAAATTACAACTACGTAAATCACGTGTCCAAGAATGCTGTGGAATTTTGTGGATTTCCTTCTCTGGTTTGGCTCCAGTATATTACAAAAATGCAAAAGAGACTAATTGGCTATATGCCCAACAAAATATCTTAAATTAAAGTGTGTCCACCTAAGCGTTTTAGCCAGCTGAAAATACCAGGTGCTCTTCTGAAAACACCAGGCTGTGGGTGCTTAAATGCGTGTTGGAGGTGCAGCGTTTTTTCCATCTGAAATGCTTTGGTTGCATTGATCTAGTATATGATTTCGCAGTTGAATTGTTTATTATGAAATATTATTTTTTATAGGGAATTCAAATTAAGTATGTTCAGAGCACTCATAACTATTGGTTTCTAAACTTAAATGGATTAAGGCAATCTGTTTCCTCAATTGAAATGACTTATCCTAACTTGGGTTTTATAGTGTGTAACTAAATGTTACAAATTGCAAAGTTAAGGAGCGAAAGCGTTTGCTGATAGTTTGAGGTCCATTAGATAGACACTGGCCAGTCAAGCTCATAATGCACTGAAAAATTCCTCATGTGTAATTATTACACCCTCCAATAAACAAGCTGGCTGTAGTAAGGAAAAAACACATACAGACACAAACAAATCCCCTGTGATTCCTCAGAGGCCAATGATTGGCCTGCTTTCACACTACACGACACTAATGACGGCGTCTGTAAAAGACAGGGCTCGTTTACGAATGTGATCACCAAAACACGCCGAAATGAGAGAAGAGCAAATGTGACAAAAAACAAAGGCTGTTAAAAAACAAAGGCTGTTTTCAAAAAAAGTGTAATGGTGAGTTCAACACCAGACGCGAATAGAGCGTCTGGCGCGAGTGATTTCAATGTTAGGTCAATGCAAATACGCGTTTCGCGCGTAAAAAACTCCTGCGGCGCGAATGAGGTGTAGAGCGTGGCGCGGTAGACGCGAATACGCCTCGTTCGCGCGAATGACGCGAATTGAGAATCTGGCGCGTTACGCGCAAATTATTTTATTTAGTGCTTTTTGTGCATTCACGCATTTGACACGAATTTGTGTATGCAGCCCGAGTTGAAAAATCTGAACTTCTGCGTCCGTTCGCGCCGCTTTAACCAATCAGGAGCCTGCTTGCTGCTGTCACGTGGTGAAGTAAATATTTTATCACATAAAAACTGATTTTAATATATGAGACACTAATTTTGTATTGAATGCTATTTATTCCATATCTAATCTATATTAAATGAAATTTTATTATAATTCTAATGTAAAGACAACCAACATAGTTTAGTGCAAGAACATAGTTCGTGTCTGGACAGTGTTGTGTGAGAAGAAAGAAAAAAAAAAAAAAAAAAAAAAAAAAAAAATCACAGGAAAGTTTAATCACTTTTGTAGTAGGCTGGCTCCATTTATCATCAAAACAAAAATAAATTACAGATTAGGTGGGTGAGGGCGAGGGTGATCCTCGCTCCGATGCGGGACAACAGGTCATCAAACTGGGCGCGGGACAGGTGGAAGTACCGCTGAAAGCAGCCGTCATCCAGGCGCGGCTCCTGGAGCAAATGGTGGAACTCGCCAAACTGGGTTCGCCTCCGAAGGGTCTCGTGGACCCAAATACGATGATCCCTACGCCGCTGTTCAGCTCTCCAGAGCAAACACAGAGCGGTGACTCTCTCGATGAATGCCCGTTCAACATCAGCCATCTTGTAAAAAGATGGCCGCCAACGGATTTCGCCTCCGACGCGCATAAATTTCGCTTCAAACTTTTGTTTTTTAGAGCGAATAGAGCGTCAAATTCACGCCTGCTGCGTCTAGTTATACGCTTGTATACTTTGAATCTATTTGCGCGTCAAGGGCGAAATTGACGCGCGAATAGATTCAAAGTGTTCAAGCGTATAACTACATGCAGCAGGCGCGAATTTGACGCTCTATTCGCGTCTGGTGTGAACACACAGTAAAGGTTCTTCTCTCTCCTGCCACTGACCTTCAGAGAACTAAAGGACACGAGAGAAAATATATAATTAGTTCAACATTACTTACTTCAATTCAAGGCTTAACCGAGTTAGGAGGATCAAAGTATGAACGTCTATTAGGACACAAGACAAGACTGAAGCCTCATTAGCGTCAGGAGATTTTGAGTGGCTCAAACCGCTTTTCAGCAAACAGAAGCCGACTATCAACAGGAGTAATTCTGCCTGGTTTCAGCAACATCAGCTGAGGCTGCTTTAGACTAGCATACAAACTCATTTGTCAGATTTGTCTTAATGGCCAACTAGTGCTCTTCAATCATTTGGGATTTAAGCGGTAAAGCAGCAGCGGTCCAGTATCCATGTGTTTCTATACAGCAAAGACAAATAGACTTGTCCATCCCTCCCTTCACCATAGGACAAACGCCAGGCTGAACCGCAGTGGCTCCAAGAGCTAAACTAGGTTAGCGCTGTATGCAGGTGTACATGCAGATGACGCTCGGCTAGAGGGGTCACCGTTAGGAGGGTCATCCTCGCCTGCAGCCTGACAGAGCTTTACATCATCAGCCATGTATCCCCCTTCACAAGTCCCATTGCAGATGCACTCACACGACTAACCGCATCGACCAGCCACACTGACTACCAAAAGACGAGGGGGTCGATGCTTAATGGCCCATAAATTAATCTCTGAGAATGAAGAACAGACAATCAATAACAAACCAATGAAACTGAAACTCCAACGGCAGGATGTTTGGTTCATACATGCTAAACGCACAACATGCTAACTGAATGCCAAGCATGAATCCAATTGAGTGGATCTCTGATGGAGAAAATGATTACGAGTATTGTTTAGTAACTAGTATTTTCATGAGAATAAAAGTAGGGTTGCAACTAAGGATTAATTGGATAATCAGTTGATTATTTATTTGATTAATCAGGTTAATAAAGTCAGATTTTAATTCCTTTAAGTGGGAAAAAAAACTATAAAATACATTACACATTCTGCCCCAACGTTGTCTTCAAAACATGTGCAAATGCTATGAAAACAAACATAGTGAATGCTTTATGTAGCCTATGCTAAACATACTGTATGTGAAAGACAAAACAATGGCTTAAAATAAAGTTTAAGCCAAATGACAGTTTAATGACAAAGAAAAACAAAAGCACAAACAGGTGAGAGGAATGTACTTCAGGACACACATTCACTCTTATGAACCTTGTACTGCATTTTCTTTCAACTTCTTACATTTATATTTAGTTACATGTTATTGCCCCTTTACAATTATTACACTCATAAAATATCATTACTAGATTGCACATACCAAACTGAACATCCAACAGCAAATTTATAATATTATAAATAGACTCCAGATCAAATGTGCACCGTTTTCATACTTGTAGGCACAAGAGGTCAAAATTTCATCCAGATAGGTCAGGTGAAGCCTGGGAGCTCAAACAATCTTTAAGCCTCATGTTTCCATACAGACTGGAGCCAAAGGCAACATGCATTATTTATGATTTGTAAATATAAAACCAACACAATGAAAATAACATTCTAGATAGATAAATGTAATACGTGTGACAACTGGAATAAAAATTTATTTGAGAACATTTAAATGAATTTAAATTTGAATAGAGTTCTGTGAAGCCTCAGTGGAGACAGACGGCAGCAGCTAATATTACAACTGAATTTTAATGAGAGATTTCAAGGTCAAATTCATGTTATCGTTACGTACTGCTCTGACACATGGAGTTTAGGATCCAAATGCAGCTTTATTTGAGGGTAATCAAATAATCCAAACAATCAAAGGGCAGAAAACACAGGGCAAAAATGGAAAATCCATGGAAGCAGGCATGAGGATGCCCTCTGGTGGAGTCCTCATAGACTCATAAAAATCCAGGAGGGAGGTAGAGAGGAGGGCCAGGATCATGTAGTGGAGGCAGGACTAGGGAGTGATACAGATCGGGGACCCAGGGTGGACTGGGCAGAACAGGCTGAGTAAGTGGCCAGGGCAGAGCTGACGGGACTGAAGACCACCATGGCGAGCAGATGACCACCACAGCCGAGCAGACTGTACTGATGGTCCCCACCACGGGGAGGAAGACCACCACAACAGCGTAGGCGGGACTGGAGATCCCCATGGCGAAGCAAAATTCCACCACAGCAGAGCAGACGGGCCTGAAGACCCCCACGGCAGAGTAGAGGACCACCATGGCGAAGCAGACGGAGCTGGCAACAACCACAGGGGGGCAGGCAGAACTGGTGACCACCACGACAGAACTGGCGTGGCTGAAGACCACCTGGAGCTGCAGATCCCCAGGGCACTTCTGGAGGAACTGGAGACCGCCACGGCTGATCAGGCAAAGCTGGAACACAGCTGGGTGGTTAGGAATGGCCTTTGTAGCCATCACAGAGAGTTCATAGACCACCTGGGTGGTCGTGTCAAGGCAAACTGGAAGTCCATGGGCGGACGCCGCCATATGGCGACTGCCATTACCGAAAGCGCAGCCGATGGTGGTAGGACCTCCGAGACAACCGGACTTGGGACCCCCCAGACTCAAATGCGCTAAGACCACTGGACTAGGGTGTGCTGGACAAGGGGATGATGTTGGCACCGCGGGGATACCAGCTGTTCGCACTGATATCAGCGGTGGGACCGCCACATTGGACGCTAGTCTTGAATGCCTAAGGGGCTGCCTTGGTAGCTTCAGGTGAAAAGTTCATGATGGCCGGAATCTCTGGCGTGACTTTCATGACGGCTGAAGATTCTGGTGTGGTGTCCATGACGGCTGAAGGCTCTGGGTGTGGCGGTTATGTTGTGGACAAGCTCTGGTGTGGCAGCCATGTTGTGGACAGGCTCTGGTTAGGCGGCCATGTTGTGGACAGGCTCTGGTTCGGCGGCCATGTTGTGGACAGGCTCTGGTTCGGCGGCCATGTTTGTGGACAGGCTCTCGAGCGGCGCCATGTTTGTGGACAGGCTCTCGAGCGGCGGCCATGTTGTGGACAAGCTCTGGTGCGGGTATAACCGAACTGGAAGGTACTGAATGTACAGGGCTAGCGACCATCCAAACTGGACTTGCTGGAAACCATGATGTGCCAAGCTCCGTGGCCACCGGAGGTTGGTACTGCCTCTTCTTAAAAAAAAAATGTCTAGGGGAAACGTCCTCCTCAACCTCCCCGACAGTGAAGGAGGACCCAGTCAACTGAAGAGCATAATCTAGGAACTCATTAAGTGACCCACAAGGACCATCACGGATGAGTTTAGATTGTAACGGGTAGTTGATTCCAAGGCAAAAGAACTCAATCAAAGCCAATTCTGGGAGGTCAGGTATATTAGCAATGTCCAAAGGGTCTCTGATGTGGTGTTATCAGTGAGTGAGTTCCTTGGCGTAGTCGGACTAGGGAGACTGCTGGATGCATCTGTGGTCTGGTGTTCTGTTACATACTGCTTTGACACACGGAGTCCAAATGCAGCTTTATTTGAGGGTAATCCAGAATCGTAATCCAAAATACAGACAAGGAACCTGTCAGAACCACGGGGCAAAACAATCAAAAGGTTGAAACAGGGAAAATCCAAGAATCCAGGCACGAGAATCAAATACAGGAAATCAAAGACAGAATGCTCAGAATTGTAGTGTAACACTAGACAAGACTTTGCAAAGAATGACTGAATAAACCAGCTATAGACAGAGATAACAAGGGTAATGCCATATAGGTGGAAGAGATCAAACAATAATGAGTCCCAGGCAATGGGTTATGGGAAATGTAGTCCATAGTGGAATGACACTGGGGTGGAGTGCCCTCTGGTGGATATTCTGGGCACTCTATCTGGTGATAGTGAGAGTTATCAACACCAATCATTGGACACAAAGAGACTCCAGTGCAAGATGGTGAAATGTGTTTTGTTTACAAACGGAACAGTGTTGCTTTGCCTAAACATCTGTGGATGTTTCACCCACTCAAAAACTACAGGGAAAATGCATAGTGATGAAAAAAATCATCTGGTGTTATATTTTCACCCCCTCCAAAATGTGTTCCAGCAGTCGAGAGGATTTACTGATCATCACATCTGCTTTGGACAGGAACAGAACTGTCAACTCACACCACAAGCCAAAGCAATAAGATAATGTTTTTAACATTGCACATCTCTATGATTACAATTGCAAGATCAGAGCAGGGAGAGCCAGAAAGCACTCCACGTGCCCACATTACAGACGAGGGGGTGTTCACAGGGTTCACTAGTAACTCTCGTCTCCTTGCTGTAACAAAGGTAATGATACACGGGCCAACTTTTTTTAGCGATGTTGCTTGGACACCCATTGAGAATGGGCAACAAATTTCTATCTGGATACTTTAGATAGGTCGTTGGCCTGTCTCACCTGGTTGCCCGTTGACGGCACCATTGCCCGGCAACATTGCTCAAAAAGTTGCCCCACACCACCCCATACCCCACTGTAACTAATCACAAAATTAAAAATGATCTGTAATTACTGGGATTGATTGCTGCCATCACATATTCACAGCTCCTAAGCGATGTTGACATTGTTCCAGTAATGTACACAGAAGAATCCAGGCATTTTGGCTCCAAAGCGTTTATTTGAACGGGCACAAATACGGTTTAAAGGGAGCGATTCAGCAGACTCACTCAGGCTTGTCTGAGTGAACAGTCTCCATCAGAGTCATGACAGGACAGGAGGGCCTGTGGCCATTAAATACTTGTATTTCTGGAAGAGAAAAGTTTGTGTCAATCTGACCTTTGTTTTATAGCAACACTGAACTTCTCCAAAAATGAATTCCAGCTGCTTCAGGCTCCAGTAAACAAACTGCCTGCAATCTCACATCACCCTTCCCACACCACTGTAAAATACAACAGCCGTGAAATCAGAAATCTGGTACGGTGACCGGGAGGGGACATGTTCAGTTCACTTCGCTTTGTTGTTGCCATGACATATTAACTCGTGGGAACGTGATAATATGTGGTGGCCACGGGATATTAATTTGTAGGAATGTCATATTAACTTGTGGGAATGTCGTGGCCACGAGATCATTTTGTCGAGGTAACGAAATTCTTATATTGTGGCCATGCGATTGTGCCGCGGTATTCGATGTTGAGGGAATGACATTTTTCTTGTGGCCACGATTTCTTATGTTGAGGGAACAACTATTTCTCATGACCACGAGTTTAACCCTCTGGGGTCGGCGGTATCGCCGGCGATACCAGCTCACTTTTTTCCTTATCAGTGCAAAAGAGACTCAAATTACTCTGCTGATTTTGATCTTACATATAAGTGCTGTACATCATTACATCCTGTAAGTGTCTATTTTTTTTGTGGGTACTCACAATAAAAACAAAGTGTTGTGCTTTTCGTCAAATAAAGAAAAATAAACATGATGCGCGTTTTACCTTCTCTCTGTCAGTGAGGTCCATTCTGAAACGCGTCCGAAAAATGAACTGTAACTCTGTCAATACTTGTCACAGAGATACGAGAGATTTCTCTTTATGGAGCTGAAATTCTCTTCTTTTAAATGAAGTAATTTATATAAAAAAACAAATATTCTCAGTTTATGTAATCTGTATGAAAAGAGAGAGATGTCAGTATTTTTCTTTCCAGCTCATTATACGTCATTACGCGTTAATTTGCCACGCCCACAGAGAGCGCGCGGTATTCAAACGCAAATGATCTAAGGCAAGCCATGCAAACATGCCAACGCCAACCAGCTGGATTATAAAATCATGTTTAGTAAGTTTTTTACTACCGCTGTGAACACAGCGTATCCCTACCCTGTGAGGAATAATACTATCTAATAACCCTGGAAAATGTACCAGAAGTGCTGGTAGTTTCATTTCGAGGAGCAACGGATCCAGCTGATGTAGTAAGTCATTTATTCTTAAGTGCTTTGTTCTAATCACGATATTGAATAGTGTCTATAAACCGCAAAAAGACTGTTTAAATATGAATTGCGTGTCTGTGTGTAGGCTAAATGATGAATGAACGGCACAGACACGCGCGCTTTGTTTACTACAGTTATACAGCGCGTGTCTGTGCCGTTCATTCACTCTCGCATCTACATTAGTAAACATGTTATTAAATTTACATGAACACATCCAAACTATATTGCTATAGCCTACTAAGATGAGTAAAAATAGACTGAAATATGTTGAAATAAAATGTCTGTATAAGCAACAAACTGCAAATTAACATGTATATGCTAATATATCATACACAATGTTACAGACTAAATATGAATGTTTAGACAAGATTTTGTGATTAGTTTTGGATAGATTATAAAGTTTTGACTGTAAAAAAAGACTACTGTCACATTAAATAGGTAAGCTTTTGTTCACCAATTTCTGCTCATGTTAAATATACTATATGATGTTTTGTCAAAAATAAAGTAGGTATATTGAATTATCAACTAAGATGTTATTATAGTGTTTGTTCCAATATTCAAACTAATGAATCCTTACCTTTTTTAATACGTATGATAAAATGTATACTTTTTACAAAGAAAGAATACACTTGAAATATTGTTAAAATTGTAATTGTTGTTGTAATTGTAACCTATTTGTAATAGGTTACAATTTCTAATTGTAAAATATGTATATATAGATAATTTATTTTGTCCTTGCGTTCTTTGGGACCCTGTGACACACCTGTGTGAGGCTAATTAATATGCAGCTCATTATGTATGTGGCACATTATCCGGCCTTTGTCTTCTCAGGTGTGAACACGCCTCCACGCATATTGCCTTTCCAAACAAAAGGTGTCTTATAAAATTTAAATCAATGTATTGTTTTGTGTAAATTAGGCAGGATGATTTTCAGATCATTTTGAAGCAAAAACTCTAGGCAACAATGCCCATTAGTCAAAAGTCTTGTAGACACATATTTAGTATGTGTTTTGTGGCCTTATTTCAGACACTTTAAGTTTTAGTTTTTTCAATAACCATGCATAAACAATATTCTCTCAAAAATACAAACATGTACATACATGTTGCTCACATATTACGGTAGCCCCGTTTGTGCTATATAGAGTGAATTTACACCTTTGCCATTAACATGTTTATAAATAACTGAAAAAAGCACAAATGTCAGAGCATGTCAGAACACCTCCAGGACCCAGAAAACCCCTCAGACCCCTGAGGATTAATGAGTAAACAAACATGCGTGACCATTGCAACCTCGGATTATCAGAAAGGGATAGGCCTATTATTAATACATTAATATTTTATATTGAATTAAGAATGACAAAAAAGTAGTGTGGAATTAAGAAATTATTTTATTAATCTATATTATAGGTCTACTATTGTATTATATGGCACACAGTGTTGCCTATAGACAGCATTCAAATGAAGTTTGTTATTATCAATAAATGTTAAAAGAATATGTAAGAAACAACATAAAATAATATAGGCCAACAAGAAAACATTTTCATCCATCCCATCCCACTGCTATCTGTGATCGTTATGATTAAGTAATAGATAGGTGTGACTGAGGCTCTACCTTTTTTGACGTGGACATATTGTGTTCAGTACATCAAGGTCAGATGTCTGCGCATAAAAACGAACACACTGGAGCACCGCCTTAGTGTAAAATGTTGTTGTAATTCAAATTTAAAGAGACATATCTTGTTTAAAAAACAAAAAAAACAATGATTAAAAAAACAATGGAAATGGTATATGTGAAGATTTCTAGTCAGGATTTAGACCGCTCTCATCAGAGTTACCAATGACTTTCTCTTATCTGATTGTGGTTTTATCTCTCCATTATTGTAACTGGGCTATAGTGCTGCATTTGATTTATCGACGCCAATATTCTTTTGAATAGGCCTGAAAATTATGTTGGTATTAGTGCACTTGCATTGGCATGGTTTAAATCGTACTCATCTGACCGTCATCAATTTGCAGCACTAAATGAAGAGGTATCATATCATGTTCAGTATGGAGTACCTTAAGGCTTAGTACTAGGAAGGTTGCTTTTCACCCTGTACTGTACATGCTTCCCTTCGGAGATATCATTAGGAAACATGACATGACAGTTTTCACTGTTACACTGTTGATACTCAGCTCTATATTTCTTCGCAGCCCAATGACACATACCAATTCATAAAACAGAAAGCATAATTGATAAAAAAAATGGATGACTGGTAATTTCCTACTACTAAATTAAGAGGGAAAAAGGTTTTAATCATTGGACCAAAAACCTCAACATAACCTACAATACTGTCTAACTCTCCATGGATGTTGAGTCAAGTCTTTGTCGTCAGTTAGGGACCTAGGTGTGCTCTTTAATGGCAATCTTAATATTGAAAGCCACATTTCTAGTATTTGTAAAACTGCATTGTTCCATCTTAAAAATATCTCGAAATTACGACATACGATCAAAATGTCACATGTTAGGCTAGATTATTGTCATTCTTTACTAGGTGGTTGTCCTGCAGGCTCAATAAACAAACTCCAGCTGGTCCAAAATGCAGCAGCTAGAGGTCTTACTAGAACCAGGAAGTATGACCACATTAGCCCGGTAAACACTGCATTGGCTCCCTATTAAACATTGTACACATTTTAAAATCTTGCTGATTACTTCTAAAGCCCTGAATGGTTAAGCTTCTCAGTACTTGAGCGAGCTCATATCGCTTTATAGTCCTTCCCGCCAACTGCGGTCTCTTCTGGCCAGTTGAAAATAACTAAAATATATCAAAATCAACTGTGGCCGGTAGATCCTTTTCCTAGTTAGCACCTAAACTCTGGAACTATGCCTTTATAGTGTTGTTCGGGAGGCAGTTACACATACTTCCAAGTTTAAATCCAAATTAAAGGCCCATTTCTTTAACCTAACATACACACAACACATCATCACATTTCTATCATTTAAATCCCTTAACGGACTGTTAGGCAGCATAAATTAGATCAACCGAAACCGGGAACACTTCCCATAACATCTGATGTACTTGTTACATAGTAAGAGAAATGGCATCTATGCTAATATTAGTCTATGTCTCGTTCTAAACCTGAGGTTGCCGAAGTCAGCTGGATCCGGTCCGTATCAGGACCAGATGGTAGGCCTGCACCTAGAGACGAACACAACACAGCCCTGAATGTCAGCAGAGAACACAACAACTAGACGAGCCCTAGAGACAGATCCCTTGCGAAGACCTCATCGATTCGACAGCCATCGGCACAGATCCTCAGCCAAGACCATGAGAACAAGTCCCTGCAGAGACCTCTATGGCCAGCTTCAACTCTGCCTCTCTCCATATGCTGGCTTTTGTATCCTGGTCTTCAAGTAGAAAGAACTGGATGAAATATCCTGAATGCTATCAATCCACAATCTGATGCAGTCTGAAATCATAATCGCACCATGTTCGTTCATTTGGCCAGAGGAGAACTGGTCCCCAGATTGAGCCTGGTTTCTCCCAAGGTTTTTTGTTCCCCATTCTGTCACGTGACGTGATGGAGTTTGGGTTCCTCGTCACTGTCGCCTTTGGGCTTTCTTAGTTAGGGACACTTAATATTTAGAAATATTGATTTGATTGCACTGACAGTATTGGATGTCAGTGGCTCAGTGGTTCATGTAGGTTGTCTACAAACTGAAACGTTGACGGTTCGATCCCCGGTTCCACCTGACCAAGTGTTGCGGTGTCCATGAGCAAGACACCTAACCCCAGCTGCTCCCGACGAGCTGGATGGCGCCTTGCATGGCCGACACCGCCGTCGGTGTATGAATGAGTGAGTGAATGGGAGAATGTGAGGCAACATGTAAAGCGCTTTGGTGGCCATTGGGTCTGTGAAAGCGCTATATAAATGCAGTCCATTTACCATATCCTTTTTCATGAAATATACTTTTAACGCACACTGATGGATCCTTTACAATAAAACTAGGAACATGTTTTAAAGTAAAGAGTCAATTGGTATGTCATGTTGACATCTTGACTGCATGTTAAATTTTTATTTGAAGAGAACCCTTATTAATATCTGTGTGCTGTATTTCACATTGCACAGACGCATCCCGTCAGACCAACACAAACAAAACGTATCGTCTTTCATCTATCATGATCAACAAGATGTCTGAGCCAAAAGTAAATGTGTCACGCATCTGTACGCACAACAGTGGAAGGAATGAAGAGGAGCTCTGTAACGCCTCCGTCACTGTGAGATCTGAGGTCGGAGACTCTGATAAGAGACTGAATGACAGATGGGGTGTCCAGCTGAGAGAGAGAAACATCACACAAAGAGCTCTCTATCTACACAGCCTTTAAATGTCAGGCCTGATGTCAGAGGTACCTGAAAAGCAAATTAAAAGCCACTCTGGAGTCAACTAAAGACAGATTGACACTGAGGTGGCATTAGACATGAGCTCTGCTCTTCTTTGAGCTGATAACCATCAGACATAAATGCAAATGAAATCAGAGATCTGAAATCGAAGTTCACCCCACACAGCTGTATACAAATACGTTTTATTTTAACAGAGCGCCAGTCCTGTTTAACTTCATCTAACAGCACTTGTGACTGAACAGAAGGTTTAAAAACTTCAGCAGACACACCATCTCTCAAGATGGGTTTATACAATCAGTGAAGATTAGACTATTAACATTTTAAAATGTATTACAATAGAAAACCATTATTTTAAATTGCAATATTTCACAAAAATACTGTTTTTACTGTATTTTTGATCAAATAAATGCAGTGAGCATGGTGAACATAGACTTTTTTCACAAATGTTGAAAAATCTTACAGACACCAAACTTTTATATTTAGTGAGTTCGTTGAAAAGACCCAGTTCACATATTTGACTGATTTACTTAAGCAGCTAAATGACAAAATCATGTTTGACATTTATATAAATTGCATTTTCTAGCTTTTAGGCTGCATTTAATATCAACGTATTGGTTTAATTTAATGTGTTTTTCACTAGAAAACACTGCATAAAATAATATACATTTTATTTACGTAAAACACCATTATATATTTAAAAAGACTGTTAGCAGTATGTAGTGTAGTATAGAGTTTAGAGCCCGACCGATATATCGGATGGCCGATATTATCGGCCGATTTTAGGCATTTTCCTAACTATCGGTATCGGCATTTATAATGGCCGATAAATGAATATTTAAAAAAATTGCGGGTGCGGTGATTCATGTAAGGGTGGCGCTGCCAATAAATCACCTAAAAGCTGTCACAATAACTGGCAAAAGTAATGATTATGAATACAACAAATATAGCAAGGAGACATTTTAATTGTCTATTAACAAACAAGTGTTTTCAGTCAGTGTCAGCCAAAGATGAAGTTGACGATGCTGACTCGCGATCTTCAGTGAACGCGTGCCAGAGAGAAATGCACATTTCATACCATTACATGAGTCTGTCTGTCTTTCGTTTTGAATTGTTCTGTTTAAAAGTAGACTTTTCAATATAGATATATTTCAATTCTCAGGTCTATACGCTGAGTTTCGGTTCATGAGACGAGCTCCAGTTCACCCGCAGGCGCCTCCTTGTCGAGATTATCTATCGTCTGCTATCTACTTCTTATATATTAAATCCAGGCAATGGGTTGATGAAACATTGATTAAAATTAAGATACAATTAATACAAAACGAAATTCACTTTGAAACGAAAGGTTTTGTGCTTTCTGTTTGATGTCTATGTGAAAGTTTCAAAGCATATTTTAGTGCCGCTTTCAGAGCGCTCACGTCCGTAGTGCTGAACTGTCGAGTCTGTAACATAGTTTTTTCCTCATAAATGCGAACACGAAAAATAAAATAAAATAAAATAAAATAAAAGCCTGTGGAGACTGAGAGCCAACCCTTCTTCATCCAGTGGGTAGTAGCCTACTTGTGATTTGCGCAGTGTAATTCACAGAATTGATTTCTCTGCTACAAGCCTCTGTCACGTATTGTGTGAGCTTGTGACTATTGCAAGCGCACAGCTGAGAAGTATTTATTATATTGTCTGCTATATTTACTTCTTATTTATTAAGGCAATTGGTTGATGAAACATTGATTAAAATGCGTGGCGCGAGCGATCTCCGACAGTAAACTGATTCTGCTTTGTCTAGGGTAAACAGCTGTTGCAACGCGAGCAGTAACGGCCGCGTCCGGTGTAGACAGTGTTAAAGCTCATTCTGCCTGATAACGCTACGTTACAACATCAAGCAATATTCCAAAAATTTATATAATTATAACACTTTATATAGGGCCATTTTGCATTAAGAGTAGCCTAGTTTCACGTTTAGTACATTTTGCTTACTAATTATTTAAAATAGTATAAAAGTACTGTACATATGTAATTAAAAACGTTTTCATTATGATATTATTAATTTTACTTTAGTAAAAAGATCTGAGTTCTTCCTCCACTGGTAGAGATTAGAGGAATTAAGAGTAAAAATAGAAGATAATAAGGTTTTGTCAGTGACACTTTTTATATATTTATTGATACAAGTTATGACTAAATTAAAAGACAAAGTCGTTAGTGAAGATTATGCAACAGTATTTATAATATAATATAATATAATATAATAGCCTATAACATGCAATGCAAACTAGTTTGGTTACATCTCAACTGTATAATTCTCATTCTATCATTCCCCCTGCCTCCATTACATAGCCTATCTGTGTCACACAAGTGTTTGATCACCACATTTGAGTGATCATTCCAAAACGTGTTTATAAAATATATTTATTCTGTTTAGAGCTACTGTGTAAAGTACCCATCAAAAGTTTGTACACACCAATAGGAAAGTGTCCAAACTTTTGACTGGTATACTGTACTATAATACACATAAATAATATTGCTACTGTATTATAATATACACATAAATAATATCGGCCGATATATCGGTATCGGGATTTTTTTACGCCCTAATATCGGTATCGGTATCGGCCCCCAAAAATCCATATCGGTCGGGCTCTAATAGAGTTTAAACTACTTTTTGGAAAGAGCAGCGTGACTGTAGCTGATGTGTTGTAAATGAGTAACTACAGTTCACTGCTGATGTTTATATAAGCTAATGTGTGAGGTTTTGTGTGTTCCTGTGAAATAGAGCTGTGCCGGTTAACTTGACAACCACATCACCACGGTGGTAGAACGCCACTGCGGTGGCTGAGTAGCACCGGCGGTGGTCCGTCAACACACAATGTTTTTTGTACGTGAATGCTGTTTTACGTGAATATTGACACGAATAAAAAAAATTAAAAAAAACTTTGTTTACTAAATAAATAATAGGTTAGCAATTAAATGTTACATTGCACCCATGGACACATTTGGATTTGTGCTGAATTAGAGAGGTACGTCACGTGAGGCCGTAAATTTAAGGGGGCAAATCAGCGGGTGATCAGCACGCGCCAATATTTATATGTGAACTACTCAACGACGCATCAAAGAGGCATTCCGACACCAGACAAATATCTAGCATGCTAAATATCTGGTGCTGTCGGCCGACTCGACATCCAGTGGTGTCAAGTGTCGAGACAAGCTACAGCCAATGAGAGAGAAAGGCATGGGTTGAGGTCATCGGAAAAAAAACAGCAGTAGCAACATGGCTTCAAGAAAATCCATATTCTTTGGGGGTGTTTTTCCTTCTGGGTTTTTCAAACAGCTTGCAGCACTAATTTCTTCGCAAAATCCAGTTTCAAATAAAGAACTCCGGTTTTGCACGTTGTTTCGCATCATTTCCCGTTCCAATTCTCGCACGTGTTTTTGTGACAAAACGTGGTTTGGGGACCAGAGAGAGTCGTTGGGTGACAGAGTTGTTGTCAGCTTGTGTAGTGGGTGACCTACTGTTGCGGATCATTTACATAGTAGGAACACCACAACAACTTCAAGATTACAGATTACAGACAGCAAGTCATGTAGTCTGAACAGCACAGCGATCTGTCAACGTTTAAAGTCATGTAGTCTAAACTAGGCATGAGCCGCTGAATGAGATGTTGAAGCAGGATCGTGCTCAGCATTACTGTGTGCCTTCCTTAAAGTGCTCCTGAGGGAAAAATGATAGTGATTAGTCATAACATGATTGCATTCAGGCATCTGAGGACATGGCACCACCTTCAACCTGTTAGCATTAGCAAATAGAGCATGATAACATCAGACACACAATCAAAAAAAGCACTCGTCTTAAGTACATTAATACAAGAGCTCTAGTGAGTCCACTGCAGCAAACAAAATCAGCTATTACCCACAGATATAGACTAATTCCTGTCCCAACATGAGAGTTCATATCATGTGAAAACAAACTCACTCAATCACAGATGTCTCAAACAGTTACACAGATTCTAGAATTCCTGAGCCACTGGAACTGACTGAACTGATGAAGTGGAATCTGGTCACTGCTCCTAATGTTTACATCTGGAAGGGACAACTTCAGTCCTGGACACTGGACAACTCACCTGGCTGTAGCTTTCTAGTAATACAGAGGCCTGTTGCATAAACCCAGTTACAGTTGCTACCCAGGTAAGTTTGAGATTACTTTGAGCAAACAGTTTTTTGGGCTCAAGTTTCATCACCATGGTAACTTAGTTACACAGCTTACCAGCTCCGGAGCAGGGTTTATTCTGGGTAGGATATTGCAAACCAAAACTGTACAAATCCGTTATGAGCAAAGTGATAAATCTGATGCAATAAAGCTACGCCCCCTGTATCTCGTTCCAAATTAAAACAGTTTATAATGGAAAAATCTAGAGACAAAATTGCCCACCCCTTTATATATATTAGTGCTGTCAAACGATTAAAATATTTAATCACGATTAATCGCATTAATGTCATAGTTAACTACACATTTTTATCTATTCTAAATGTCTCTTGATTTCTTTTTGTTCATTATTTTTTCTCATTTTAATGCTCTTATCAACATGAAAAAAGTGGATTGCTTGCTTTGTGCACATTTTTTTATTATTGAAAACAACATTGGCAATACTGTGTTCAATTTCACACTAACATTCTCACTTGGAGCACATAATTTCTTTGTAACACAATGTAACACTGTCCATCAATAAAAGGGTGAAAGAAATACTGACGAGGTACTGATATTGACGAGGGGGCGGAGAATTCGCATCAGCTGTGTGTGTGTGCTTGGCCATCATCAACTGGTATTTCAGACTGGACGTGCTGCGATGATGATAGCTCAGTTCATAACGACAAAACACACAGATCACTTTGGTCTAGTCAATGGAACCATTTGGCAACTTTTTAAAAGTAAACTTTCCATTCAGAATCTTATTGGCATCCATTTCGGCGTCTCGCGCTCGTCACTCAAAACGTAACGTTAACCTATTTGGCCAGCTCGCAAGCCCAAACAAGTGTGTGGCGTGCCTGTTGTTTTGTTTCCGGTCTAGCTAGATCCATTTGCGCTTTGGTCGACGAAGCAACAAAACATCCTCGCACGGCGCAAGCCCTTGAAACGAATGGGTTTCATAGCGCAGCGGCGCGCATGCCGCGTCCTGTTGCAAAAGCATGTGAAAAAAAACTACAAAGTTTCTAGGCCAAAAAAGACAGTTAATCTCGCGATAAAAAAATGTATCGTGTTAAAATAGTTTTGCGTTAACGCCGTTAATAACGCGTTTAACTGACAGCCCTAATATATATATATATATATATATATATATATATATATATATATATATATATATATATATATATATATATATATATATATATATATATATATATATATTACCGTTCAAAAGTTTTGGGTCGGTAAGATTTTACATGTTTTTAAAAGAAGTCTCTTCTGCTCACCAAGGCAGCATTTATTTGATTAAAAATACAAAACAAACCCAGTAATATTGTGAAATATTATTTCAATGTAAATCAGCTGTTTTCTATGTGAATATATAGTAAAGTGTAATTTATTCCTGTGATCAAAGCTGAATTTTCAGCATCATTACTCCAGTCTTCAGTGTCACATGATGCTTCAGAAATCAGTATAATATGATTATTTGATGCTCAAGAAACATTTATGATTATTATCACAGTTGAAAACAGTTGTGCTGCTTCATATTTTTGTGCAAACCAAGATTCATTTTTTTAAGGATTTTTCGAAAGTTCAAGAGAAAGGCTTTTAATTAAAAAATAATTATTTTGCATTATTATAAATGTCTTTAATGTCACTTTTGATCAATTTAATGCGTCCTTTCTGAAGAAAACTATTAATTTCTTAAAAAAAAAAAAAATCGTATTGACCCCAAACTTTTGAACGGTAGTGTATATATATATATATATATATATATATATATATATATATATATATATATATATATTAGGGTTGGGCCGATGGACGATCCCCCCCCCCCCCACGTTTCCATGGTGACGCTTCATGCTTGGTACGTGATTCACCACAGCCAAAATAGCGCTGTATGAAAGATGAAGCGCTTTTATTTATAAATATTAACAAACTTGCTTACCATGTCATCAACTATGTTCTATTCCGATTCTCATATATGTGTAAGTGAGTTTATTTTGTTGTTTAAAAAACCTTTTATAAATGATCTTGATCTGTAACGTGAGATGGGCGCCGTCATGTTTGTTTGTGCCGCAGTTCAGAGAATCCTGTCTGTTGGATTTATTACAGCACGTGAATTAATCAGTTTCTCCCGAAATACATGAAAGTGGCCGGTGAACTGGGAGAAAAATAGTTGACTTTATAGTTATTTACACTGTGTGTCTGATATAAATAAAAACAGTCTGCAAATATATTTGAATGGTTTGTTATTGCTGCTTCCATTGACACCATTGTGTATTTTACAAACTATAAATGTATTGTTTTGCTATAAATTATAAGTATTTAAATGTCTGAAACCTAAAATAAACATTATGTGGTTAAAAACACTGAACATTTTGTGATATAGCCTATGACAAGCACTGAGCGCCTCCGTCTTTGGCTCAGCGCCAGCACAGTTTGAATCTGGCAGTTTTCACGTCACTGTACAGTAGGTTGCCAACCAGAGTGCCTATTACCGCCGCGGCAAAAAAAAAAACAGTCGCATTTCAAAGTCATTCGCGAAATGACCGCCAGGTGGCGCAAAGGGACATTTAGCGAAAGCAAAACGTACGTAAAAGTAGCCTACATTTTAAATAGAATATAGCAAACTTTTAGAGCAGAACATTTTATGAATCAAAATTTAAAAGAGGCCTATCTCGCATAGTTTGAATATTGAGGTGTTTTGAGGTGGTTTTGAGGTGGTTTTGAACGAAATATTGAAGTTTATAATAAAGTATTTTGACACACCATGAGTGCGTATTCTAAAATGGGGTTTTATTCTGGCATTGAATTAGAGTTCGACAAACGCAGCGGCGCGTTCACTTGAATTAATTTTTCTGCTAAAATAACTTAATAGGCTATAGCCTACTTCGTAATTTTTGGTCATACAGATAGGATATCATATTTTAAAACTGTAAAAGGTCTACTTTTATTCATGTAAAGTAGGCTACACTCACAATAGACTAACAACAAAACATTTTCTCACTCATTTGAGCGAACACACATTGGAGAAACAAACGTTTGGGCATTTCTCAGTGAGCTACGACATGGCCGAGTGGTAGAACTGATGGATCGATCAATCAGAAGACATGGGTTCCAATCCCGAACAAACATGGACTACTGTAACACAATTTTATTTTTAGGCTATTAATGCAGATAATGCAGATCTGTTACACCATATAGTTTTTTGCTTATATTTATAAAATAAAATTACCATGCATTTCCATTTTACACTAAGGAACAAATAGTATCCAACAGAACGACTTTACATCTGTAGCTATAATAATACCAATCGTTCAAAAGCAGTTTTGTAAAAAACTTTTTTTATATATATAGGCCTAGCCTATATACAGGTCCTTCTCAAAAAATTAGCATATTGTGATAAAGTTCATTATTTTCCATAATGTAATGATAAAAATTAAACTTTCATATATTTTAGATTCATTGCACACCAACTGAAATATTTCAGGTCTTTTATTGTTTTAATACTGATGATTTTGGCATACAGCTCATGAAAACCCAAAATTCCTATCTCAAAAAATTAGCATATCATGAAAAGGTTCTCTAAACGAGCTATTAACCTAATCATCTGAATCAACTAATTAATTCTAAACACCTGCAAAAGATTCCTGAGGCTTTTAAAAACTCCCAGCCTGTTTCATTACTCAAAACCGCAATCATGGGTAAGACTGCTGTCCAGAAGGCCATCATTGACACCCTCAAGCAAGAGGGTAAGACACAGAAAGAAATTTCTGAACAAATAGGCTGTTCCCAGAGTGCTGTATCAAGGCACCTCAGTGGGAAGGAAAAAGTGTGGCAAAAACGCTGCACAACGAGAAGAGGTGACCAGGCCCTGAGGAAGATTGTGGAGAAGGAATGATTCCAGACCTTGGGGGACCTGCAGAAGCAGTGGACTGAGTCTGGAGTAGAAACATCCAGAGCCACCGTGCACAGGCGTGTGCAGGAAATGGGCTACAGGTGCCGCATTCCCCAGGTCAAGCCACTTTTGAACCAGAAACACCAGCAGCTGACATGGCACCCCAGACCATCACTGACTGTGGGTACTTGACACTGGACTTCAGGCATTTTGGCATTTCCTTCTCCCCAGTCTTCCTCCAGACTCTGGCACCTTGATTTCCGAATGACATGCAAAATTTGCTTTCATCTGAAAAAAGTACTTTGGACCACTGAGCAACAGTCCAGTGCTGCTTCTCTGTAGCCCAGGTCAGGCACTTCTGCCGCTGTTTCTGGTTCAAAAGTGGCTTGACCTGGGGAATGCGGCACCTGTAGCCCATTTCCTTCACACGCCTGTGCACGGTGGCTCTGGATGTTTCTACTCCAGACTCAGTCCACTGCTTCCGCAGGTCCCCCAAGGTCTGGAATCGGTCCTTCTCCACAATCTTCCTCAGGGTCCGGTCACCTCTTCTCGTTGTGCAGCGTTTTTTGCCACACTTTTTCCTTCCCACAGACTTCCCACTGAGGTACCTTGATACAGCACTCTGGGAACAGCCTATTTGTTCAGAAATTTCTTTCTGTGTCTTATCTTGCTTGAGGGTGTCAATGATGGCCTTCTGGACAGCAGTCAGGTCGGCAGTCTTACCCATGATTGCGGTTTTGAGTAATGAAACAGGCTGGGAGTTTTTAAAAGCCTCAGGAATCTTTTGCAGGTGTTTAGAGTTAATTAGTTGATTCAGATGATTAGGTTAATAGCTCGTTTAGAGAACCTTTTCATGATATGCTAATTTTTTGAGATCGGAATTTTGGGTTTTCATGAGCTGTATGCCAAAATCATCAGTATTAAAACAATAAAAGACCTGAAATATTTCAGTTGGTGTGCAATGAATCTAAAATATATGAAAGTTTAATTTTTATCATTACATTATGGAAAATAATTAACTTTATCACAATATGCTAATTTTTTGAGAAGGACCTGTATATATACATATATACATATATACATATATATATATATATATATATATATATATATATATAGTTTTTAAAAACATGGTTTTAAGTAAAGTTTTCGACAAACGAGGCGGCGCGTTCATTTGATTTATTTTTCTCAACAGCTAAAATAACTTAATAGGCTATACGTGATTTTTTTGGTCATACAGATAAGAGTAGAGTAGCCTACATCGTTCAAAACTGTAAACTTTTTTTAGGCTAACGACAAAAGTTTATCTGTCGTCTCGGTCTCTGGGAACTGCGCGTCACAAAAATGAACCGAAAGCCACTTGCCTCAGCTCAGTCACGATAAGAAATCGGCTATGTCTAAAGCCTTTAAATGTCTAAATATTTAGGCTAATAAATGTTATCTGATTATGTAATCCATATGAAATCGAGAGGTACAGTGAATCTGCTCAAATATGTTTATGATGTGAGCGCCTCCCAATGAGAAAATGACAAGGTGAAAATCTCGCTCTAATTAAATGTAGAGAATAAATCGCCCTGAATTAAAATGTAAAAACAGATCAAATCATTTATTTGTCAAAGTGTTGCTATATTGTTTCATTTAAAGTTCATAATTATTATCTAAATGTTATTTAGTTTATCAGCAGTACCACAAAGCACCGAGATTTATTAGAATAATAATAATTTAAAAATTACTAATTCACAATTTGCATGCCTGGTTGGATCCAAAGATCCCTGTAGAATTTAATATTGAGTTGAGCATTTTGTTCATGACAACAAAATGAACATGCGTTTGAAGATTATATTTAGTTTTGCTTGGAAAAAGCTGGCCCAAACCAGTTTTATTTCTTAAATTATTTAAATAATGAAATCTTTAGTAGGCTAATAAACTTTTATGACAGAAATATCACTACATGTAGCTTAAATAATTTAATTCCTTCATTATCAACACTTTAATAGCCTAATGCTAATGTATAGAAGAGCGATTTAAGTGTGAATTGCGACTTCTCTTTATTTTAAGTCAGTCTCAGAGAGCCTGTGGGGGGTTTGGAGGGACAGTTCAGCGTGATGCAGGACAATAGGTGTTAATGTTCCTCTGTCATATGGAGAGTGTCGGATAGCCAGCCTGATGAGCAGGCAAAGGCAAAATTATTTTAAGGATAAATCTCTCGATGTGTCTCCATATTTTATTAAATTATAAATATTGTAGTTTATTTATTGTAGCCTATTTAAAGTTTTTTCACACACAAATTTAAATTGAAGTGTTCAATCCAGTTGTTTCAACTGGTTTTGTAGAGTTTAAGAATGTTTGAGCAAGGGGGACTAAATGAACTTGCTGAGATCCAGCGCGAGAAAGGCAAAACTCATGTTTTTAATTTATGTTGCTTTGGACTATTTTCGATTTGTAGCCTACCGTTTCGTTTAATTTAGCTGCAATTTCTTTGGCAAAACAAATTTAAAATGTCGCAAGAATAAGATTCTGTGTTTATTTTTTGCATGGAAATAGTCTAAATGCAATAGTCTGTTTTACATTTTTTTAAAAACTGTCCCGCCACTTTATTTAAACCTTGAATTGTTCGATGGGGTTCCAAATTTAAGTATTTTAGTGTAGCCTACAATAATTTAGCAGACTAAAGACCAGCTTCTTCATTTTCATTTTCTGACGCAATCGGCTAACAATCTTCCTTCAACAGTTTTGTCGGCAGTTCAGCGGCTCTACAGGAATGTAGCAATGTTGTAATGTGCCATTGATAATTAAACAAAACGCTTGACTTTAAATAAATAAACTCGCAAATAAACAGTTACCCATTTAAGCCTCAAGAACGGTTAAAGATTAATGCTGTCGGCCAACATCATGTTACAAGGAGATTAGATCTCGGATCTGTTGAAGCTCTACGAGCCTCATGTCGATGCGTTAACCACAGAGCTACCGCGTGATCGCTGTTTCATTAACGTCTTATGCTCTTGGAAAGCCTCATTGATGTAGCCTAATATGTTTCTATTGCAATGTTTTATATGGAAATGTTTTCATTATTTATTCAATTTAATTTCAGTATTGTGATGAATTATTTTCACTACATTTCACTTGAATTCATCTGCTACCAGCTTTCAATCGCTCTGAATGAGCCGCAGCGCAGCGGCAGATTACACAATAGAGAGAATAAACGGACACTTTTCAAAGTCTGTGATTGTAGCGCCTCTTAGCGGTTAAAGGCAGCAAATACACCCCGAATTTTACCGCCATGGCAGAGGCGGCGGTAAAAGTATTATTCTGGTTGGTAACCTACTGTACATTCGCTCCTTAGTGGAAAATGAGAATGTTACCCCCCCTCCCCCTCCCGATATCATCGTCCATCGCGATGTTTCACTGTAGACATCGTCTGATACCAAATTGGTAGACATCCCAACCCTAATATATATTCCTTTATATTTATATATATATTTATTTATATTTCTTGATCAAAAAGACCTTGATTGTAGGACTGTTTTGGAAACTCAAATTTCCTTTCAAGACCTTGCTACTCCTGTTGAACTGTTAAAAACTGTTTTTGTTGTTGGTGTTGTTTTTGTGAAAGCTATAAGAATGGTATTCTTCCTGTTCCATGTAGTGTTGGGCGATATGCTCCATTTTCATATCGTCCTATCGTCAGCCTGTGAGATCGGCGATACACGATATTATCGTGAGGGGGCGGGGCTTACTTATTTGATTATTAACTTGATTATTTACTCAATAATTTGCTTGTTTTATTACTTCATTTTATACGAGAATATATATATTTTTTTTTGCTAGCAAAGGTGGATTGTTTATTACTAGGCTATCTGGTTATTTCCCGGTAGTATAGTGAGGTAAAAAAAAAGATTTTTGTATCTGACTCGAGTATTTCAACATGTCAGCGGGAAATTTACGGACACACATGATCCTCTCATGCCGTTACAGATGCAGCATTTTGTACTTCTGCGCGTGATGAAAATATGTTTTAATAATTTCTAAGGTCAAGAAAGAGTCATAGTTTGCAATATATGTCCTCCCACCAGTGCTCTCTCTGTCTGGATGCACTTCACATACGCGCACTTCAATAAGCCCAAAGAACGCGGGTTCTTGTGTTTAAAATGCCGGGAGAAATCAGAGTAAGGGGCAGAAATCTAGCTGAGTCGATCGGAATACTTAAACTTATGACTTGACTCCGATAAAGGAAAACAGATTAATGCGTTTACATGACCACATGCATTGTCAGTTTATTCAGAATAATCGTGCTAGAACGTGCATGTAAACGCACTCATTCTCTGAAAGTGAAAGTAGAAACTGAATGAGCTTTCAGCATCTGTTGCTGCATTAACGCCACGTTCTCTCAGAGACGACGTTGGATATAACGGTATAGCGACTATCTTAATTTACTGGCTTAAAATTTCTCTTGTGGACCTATATGATGACAGTGAAAAAAATAGAAGAATATTTCTTGTTAAACAAGTGTTTGAAGCTGCTTTTGATTTTCATAGATGGCAGAGTTGTGCTGTGTTCGTGAACGACTGGCCTATATAATTTTAGCGATATTATTATTATTATAAATATTTAATTGTATTGTTTTTAGTGTTATTGGTGTCATTAAACATTTTGTTAATGTGCTATGGAAACCAAATACTGATGAACAACGATGCCGTTTTCATCTTGGATCTGTATAAGTGCGTCTGTTAAAACAAGCACTCTTGACAATTTGTGAATGCATCACCTTGCAATTCAATTTTGATGTGGGATGTAGGCCTCATTTTTTATTCTGTTTTAAAAACATTTTCTTAGAGGAGTCCTCATACGCGCGTGTCGGTGTTGTCGCAAGTGTTAGGCTATGCGGTGATGTCGTTATGAATTTAGGCAAGGCAAATTTAGGCCTATTGTAGTTCCTAATATTAATTTAATAACAATACTAGCTTTATAATAATACTACTAGGCCTACTAATAATAATTTAATACATTCATGGTAAAACGAGCCAATTATCGTATTGATATAGTCAAAGGCATCTGCCATCGGCGAAATCTCAGACTATCGTCGATACACGATACTATCGTCTATCGGCACAACCCTAGTTCCATGTCAACGTACTGTTTTGTCTCTACTACCCATAAAGGGGCACTTGACGCTTTTAAAGAACTGTAGATATGTTGCTTTGTTGATGACAGAATATAAAATCTTATCTAAATCTCTTGCCAACAGTCTCAAGATCTATCTACATTTAATAATTCAGAGAACTCTGAGAATTGTAAATGGTTTATACTCAATACCCACAAGGCTTCAACATCTAAGGATTACAGTTACTGCTTGTGCTGTTGTTTCAAAAACAAAATAGGGAGGGAGTTTTGGAGAGAGTGTGTACCCAATTGTCTAGATGGATCTAGCTGCTACCCCAGGTGTCCCAGGCGCCTAGTGATAGGCACCTTTCTTAATGAACTTGGAGCAATTTTAAAGGGGTCATGAACTGAAAATAAAATGTTCCTTGATCTTTTGAGGTTAAGAGTTTGTTATACTATAAAAATACCCTGTACGTTTTTAAAACTCAAAACTTCCTTGTTATTCCAAAAACTGCTTTTATTGAAAACAAGGCCAGAAAACGTCAGGCCTTGACGACACTTGTGACGTCATAGAACAACGAAAGACCGCCTTTGCAGAAGAATATCAACGCCTACGTCTACATCACCACGTCTTTGGCACCGCCCACTGAAGCGTTAGTGAATAGTGACATAAAAACTGGTAAAGATCGACAGTGGATCAATACCATTACCTTCCAAACGATCCTAATGCTAGGAAAGTTTTTTTTTTTTTCAACAATATGATTGTCTCAGCAGTGCATTATATGTTTGTATCCGGTGCATTTCACTGTGGATTATTCGGTGAATCAGTCACAATTTTACAAAACTGTGATTCAATTATATACAGAAAGCATTTAAAGAACGCTCCATTTCCAATTGCCCAAGCTGTCAATCACACAGCGTGAGTTTATCTGGACACTTGAGAAAACTCGTTATGAAATCAATGACGCTGTTACACTGCACAACGAAGCTCTTACTGTATTTGCATTGTTATTTGGGGAAAGCATTCGTGAGAGTGCAGAAATTGCTTTGCAATGATGTAATCTTCATTCAAGTGATCAACAGACTTTTGTCATCTGCTCAATGCTCATCACTGCAACTTTTCATGTGATGGAATAGATCTAAATATAATGCTTTAATCAATACTTTTCACAATTTGTTCATCTCCATAGCTGTAATAGTTAAAACTTTGTAAAAGTATTCGAGAGATTTCCACATGTAATGCTGGCTATTTCATATGGAAAAATGTCAGCAAATCACAGCAGTGGGCGTTTGCACTGAAGTATAACAGACACGTCCCTTCAAACAGAGCATTCAAATTAGAGGCTAAAATCAGGGTACGATAAATGCCTTTTATTTCTAAATTATGACAATTTTTGATGTAAAAATCATAACATTATAAGGGCACAGAAGGCCTGGAGAAAACATTATAAAATAATAAAATAATCCAGTTCATGACCCCTTTAACAGACTTGGCTCCCTTCTATAGCTCTGTGATGGAAGCCCTGGAATGTCTTCTCTGTGTTAAGACCAGATGAAATATGTGTATGGTTTTGGCTGCCTTGAAAAGCCACTGTTCTTAAAGGTTTTTTTTATTTTTTATTATTACCCTCTAGAGCAGGGCTATTCAATTGGGGGCCCATGGGCAGCCCCATCTCCCTCCTCCTCTTTTCCTGGCGGTGCAGCTAAATTTGGCACCTGCAGCTTGATAGATGTATGCACTGTGCGTACCATGAGAGCTCTGACTGATCTGAGAAACATTTTCCATGCAAATTTTTCCGCAGCTATTATGTGTGCTCATGCGATTACAATCATTCATGAATTAATCATTCTTTTGAGTCGATTCTCTCTTTTCTGTGAATTGGCAAAACGCGCTTGCATAACGGTCTGAAACTATTCAGATTTGTTCGGACCGCTCTGTCACTGAATCATCTGAAACGGTTTCTTGGTCACTAAATCAAACAGACCGTATACATAGAGAGAATAAATAGCACTGTTCTCTTACGAGAGGTTCTCTCGTATTGCGTAAGTTTAGCTTACGCTACGGGAAAGATTCATCTTCTCGAGATACTGAAGCCAAAAAATTATCCTTAATTTTTGTATACCTTGTCAACACAGTGCAGCAGCTAGCAGACCTAGAGCAGGCTAACTTGCGTGCTCATTGGCTGCCCTGCGGGCAACTGCTGCAGCCTACCAGTGAGCCGGGCGTGACATCACGCCCAATGAAGGGCGCCCGCGCCTTCATAGCGTCACAGCCCGCCAGAATGGGCGTGGCTTTAGCCTATAAAGGAATGGGCTGTAGGCTGCTTCCCTGATTTTTGTCTCTTCAGCGAGCTCTTCGCATCGCTGGATCTGAGAGAAGCCACCGCCGCCGTCGAACAGTGAACAGCCAGCTTAGGAAAGCGCTGAGGAAGCCGGCCGTCTTCGCCACCTTCAGCCATCCGTGCGAGCTACGCTATCCGGCGACGTATCCTTTTTGCCTTGCTATTTAGATTATTTTCTAAAAGAGCAGCGAGCGTCTTTTTCAAAATGCCTCGCACTTCCTGCGGCTCGTGTAGAGCCCCGCTCAGCGCCGGAGACCGCCACCTGATCTGCGCTCTCTGCCTGGGCCTGGAACACGCAGAGCTCGCCCTCGCTTCCGGGGGCTGCGAGCTCTGTAAAGCGCTTCCGCTGTCGACCCTGCGGGCTCGATTCGAAGCCTTCAACCCCCCGCCCCTCCTCACCGACGCGCAGCTGCCGCTCACGAGCCTCACTGCCGTCGCATCTGAGGATGAGGCCGAGGGACACGTACTAGCACGCGGCTAGCTCTCTTTACGTTATAAGAGAGCTACCCCGCCCTCGTGTCCCCGTTCGCTCGTCATGCAGAGCCCTCTCGAGCTCTCTGCATGACCCGGACGGGCATCATCTGTGTTAATGTAGGTCCAGTGCCCACTACTCGTGCGCGCGCCCTCGTACAAACACTGTTCCAGTTCTGCTGGACCAACGAGCACGCGGCTAGCTCTCTTTATGTTACAAGAGAGCTACCCCGCAATCGCGTCCCCGTTAGCGCGTCATGCAGAGCCCTCTCGAGCTCTCTGCATGACCCGGACGGGCTTGCGCACCGCCGTCGAAATGTCTCGCCCTGTCAGTCCCCTTAGATAAGGCTACTGCAGCGGTGTATTTGGAAGCCAACGAGCCGGTGATGCAACCCGCTCGCCTGCACACATCCGTTCTCGCGGTGACCCAGAGAAGTCTTAAGTGAGTGTATATGAGGTTAAGAATGTAAGTTACGTGCCCGCTCACGAGCGCTCACGCTTACTAATAGACACATCGCCTCCGAAAATACGCGCGTGTCCCGCTGCGGCCGGACCGCCGTCAAAATTAATTTCCCTGTCAGTCCCCTTCAAACAGGCTACTGCAGTGGTTCAATTAGCAGCCAACGAGCCGGTTTGTTTACCCTCTCGCCTGCACACAAACGCCGTCTTCACAGCGACCCAGAAAAATCTCAAAAAGAGTATAATGTCTGGTCCGGCTCATGCCGTCGGTGTTGTAAGTGTAGTGAAGTGCCCACGCCCCCAGTGTTCACCCCTACACATAAGCACTCCGAATCTCGCAGAGCACACTCTCATAATGCGCAGAAAAGCCGCTCGAGTGTTGAATGTAAGAAATGTGTCCACAGGTCTGTGCCCACTATCTGCCCGCTCTGTTACACGATCAAGAAGCAGGTTATGTATGTAAGTCTCGTGCCCACCAGAGTGTGTTCACGCTTGCTAACACAAACCTCCCCCCGGGCTCCGCCCGCGCGTTTAAGTGTTATCACAAAACGAAGGGCATTAATAAAACGCTCCCCATCCATTATGATCGGGACGTCAAATACACTTGTAAGTCTAGTGCTCGCGCGTCATAAAGTGAAAAAAGAATGTTCCCCATCCCTTATGATTGGGACATCTCGCATAAATCAGCCGGTTTTCGGTTTTCAGCGAGCAGCCATTGCCCAGAACCGAGAGCGCGCGCGCCGCGTTTTCGGCTCCGGGTCAGTTTCAAACAGCCTTCGCAGCGAAGTCAGGGCGGCCGCCCTAGATCGCGCTCAGACAGCCGTCACAGACCGCCGCCTCCCAGAGGGCCTCGGCAGAGAATCACGCTGAAATCTGACCACGCGAAGCCCTCCTAACAGTAAGAGAGAAAAGACGCGCGTGTCCCGCTGCGGCCGGACCGCCGTCAAAATTAATTTCCCTGTCAGTCCCCTTCAAACAGGCTACTGCAGCGGTTCATTTAGCAGCCAACGAGCCGGTTTATTCACCCTCTCGCCTGCACACAAACGCCGTTTTCACGGCGACCCAGAGAAATCTCAAAAAGAGTGTAATGTCTGGTCCGGCTCATGCCGTTAATGTTTTAAGTGTAGTGAAAGTGCCCACGCCCCAGTGCTCACCCCTACACATAAGCACTCAAAATTCTGTGTCACTCACAGAGCACATTCTCATAAAGCGCAGAAAAGCCGCTCGAGTGTTGCATGTAAGAAATGTGTCCACAAGTCTGTGCCCACTATCTGCCTGCTCTGTTACACGGTCAAACAAACAGGTTATAAACGTAAGTCTCGTGCCCGCCAGAGAGCGCTCACGCTTACTAACACAAACCTTCCCCCGGGCCCCGCCCGCGCGCTTAAGCGTTATCACAAAACGCAGAGCGTTAATAAAACGCTCCCCGTCTATTATGACCGGGGCGTTAGATACAGTTGTAAGTCTCGTGCCCGCGTCCACGCGCTCACGCTTACAGAGAGCTCTATCACGCAGAGCGCTGCTCGCGCGTCAAAATGTGGTAAAAGTTTGTTCCCCATCCCCTATGATCGGGACATCTCACATAAATCAGCCGGTTTCGGCTGTCAGCGAGCCGCCATTGCCCCGAACCGAGAGCGCGCGCGCCGTGCTCTCGGCTCCGGTTCAGTTTCACAAGCCAGCAAATGGCGGTCTGAACCCGGAGGCCATTCGCCCTCTAGCGGCTCACATAGCCGCGTGGGAGAACATCCCAGGGATTTCTGAATGGGTATTGATTACAATAAAGCAGGGCTATACACTACAATTCATTCGCCGTCCCCCGCGCTTTCGAGCCCGGACCGCGACAATAGTGAATGCGGAAGTAGCACACCTACTTCACGCAGAAATAGCAAAGCTGCTGTGCAAAGGGGCTATAGAAAGGGTACCGCCTTCTCTAAGCGAGTCAGGCTTTTACAGCCGTTATTTTCTCGTGCCCAAGAAGGACGGAGCCTTCAGACCCACCCTGTCCCTGGCACCCCGTACATTTACAAAGTGCATGGGCGCGGCACTCGCCCCCCTGAGAAGTCAGGGGCTGCGTATAATGAACTATCTGGACGATTGGCTGATGTTGGCACAGTCAGTGACAGAGCTTCTATCTCACGGTCAACTGGACCAAGAGCTCATTACTGCCCAGCCAGTCAATTTCCTTTTTAGGAATAGAACTGGACTCGGTAACCATGACGGCTCGTTTGTCGACACAGCGCGCGCGCCGTGTTCGCCACCTGGCCGCTTCTTTCCAGAAGGGCAGCTTCCTCCCTCTGAAAAATTTTCAGAGGATGTTGGGCTGTATGGCATCAGCTGCAGCGGTGCTCCAGCTGGGCCTACTGCGCATGCGCCCGCTCCAACGCTGGCTGAATGCTCGCGTGCCCCCCCCGAGCCTGGGTGTCTGGCGGTCAGAAAATCTGAGTGACTCAGGCCTGCATAGCAGCTCTGCAGCCCTGGTTAGCGGCCAGCTGGTTCCAGCAGGGAGTAACGATGGGAACCGTCTCTCACCGGAAAGTCATCTCAACAGACGCGTCCAACTCAGGCTGGGGAGCGCTGTTCGAGGGCAGACCGGCCTTTGGCCAGTGGTCAGACCGGGAGAAGGAGTTTCACATAAACTGTCTGGAAATGATGGCGGTCGAGAACGCACTGCAGTGCTTCCTCCCGTTCATACAGGGCCAGCATGTTCTTGTCCGTTCGGACAACACATCTGTGGTTTCCTATATAAACCGTCAGGGCGGTGTCAGATCCAGAAATCTCTGCAATCTGACGGAACGCCTCCTTATTTGGTCTCAGATACACCTGCGCTCGCTGAGGGCGGCGCATGTGCCTGGCCATCTGAACGACGGCCCAGACAGACTGTCCAGAGACAATGTCCCCCCAGGGGAATGGTCCTTGCACCCCCAAATGGTCCAGAAACTGTGGCGCCTATTCGGCAGAGCGGAAGTCGACCTATTTGCGTCAAAAGACAACGCTCAATGCCCAATGTTCTTCTCGAAGGACGAGGACGCGCTGGCCCAGGTTTGGCCCAGCCTCCCGCTATATGCTTTCCCTCCGGTCTCTCTGTTACCAAAGGTGATCAAGAGAATCAGGGAAACGCGCCACTCGGTGCTCCTCATAGCCCCGCGTTAGGAGAATCAGATTTGGTTCCCGGAACTAGCACAGCTGTCACTTACAGCTCCGTGGCCGATTCCGGTGAGGGCAGATCTCCTCTTTCAAGCTCGCGGCACGATCTGGCATCCCCATCCAGAGCGCTGGTCGCTGCATGCATGGCTGATCAACAGGTACTCGTTACCCTGCCAGAAGGAGTGATGCAGTCTAGAGCCCCTTCCACGAGAAGGCTCTACGCGTCTAAATGGTCGGTGTTCTCCGGTTGGTGCACCGACAGAGGTCTGGACCCGCGGACATGCGGGGTGGCGCATCTGCTCACTTTCCTACAAGAGCTGTTGGATAAGGGAAGGTCCCCTTCCACGCTCAAAGTGTACGTGGCGGCCGTGGCAGCGTTTGCAGAACCAACGCACGGCCAGTCACTGGGGAAACATGAGTTGGTCATCCGCTTCCTTAGAGGAGCTAGAAGGATGAATCCGCCGCGCCCCCCGTCGGTTCCTATGTGGGATCTTTCATTGGTCCTCGAGGCCCTGAAAGCTTTTCCTTTCGAACCACTAGACTCCGTGGGGTTGGAATATCTATCACTGAAAACGTTTTTTCTGACTGCGCTGTCATCAGTAAAACGCGTAGGGGATTTACATGCGCTGTCTGTCAGCGCGTCGTGTCTTGAGTTTGGACCAAATGACTCTAAAGTCATCCTCAGACCTAGACACGGCTATGTCCCTAAAGTGATGGGCACTCCATTCAGAGCGCAAGTTATTTCACTGTCTGCTCTCACAGCATCTGACAGTGAAAGTGATGTGAACCTCCTCTGCCCCGTCAGAGCGCTGAGGGTCTACATTACGCGCACCGCCTCCTTCAGGCGCTCGGAACAGCTTTTTGTTTCGTTTGGTGGGCGCACCAAGGGTTTCGCGTCCTCGAAACAGAGCCTGTCCAGATGGATAGTAGACGCTATAGCGGCCGCTTATGCGTCGAAGGATCTGCAATGCCCTCTGGGCATCAGGGCTCATTCCACGAGAGGCGTGGCCTCTTCGTGGGAATGGTCCAGCGGGATTTCTATCCACGACATATGTGTAGCGGCGGGCTGGAGCTCCCCGTCTACCTTTGTCAGGTTCTATAACCTAGAAGTTCCTGCCTTGCAGGCTAAACTGCTGTCAGTCTGAACGAGAGATGTATTCTGCCCAGATCTCCTGCTCAGATTACTCACATGACTCAGCTCTCCTGGTTGAGCTGCACTAAAGGGATTATGCCATGTGCCTATACAGACCCCGCGCCCGCGCTGCTCTGTATTCCCTATGTGTGCTTATGTACAAGTGATGGCCCGCGAAATGGCCGGCCACCTTATTCTTCCACTTATGGGGTTCCCCCTAAAGTTCGGGGTCTCATGTGGATGCTTGGCGCGCACGGCGTTGACAAAGTGTTCCCGTAGCGTAAGCTAAACTTACGCAATACGAGAGAACCTCTCGTAAGAGAACGATACTCGGTTACTAACGTAACCTCGGTTCTCTCTAGAGAGGGAACGAGTATTGCGTAACCGGCCGTGCTCGCGCCACGAGCGACTTCGCTTCAGTCGACAAAAACCAGGGAAGCAGCCTACAGCCCATTCCTTTATAGGCTAAAGCCACGCCCATTCTGGCGGGCTGTGACGCTATGAAGGCGCGGGCGCCCTTCATTGGGCGTGATGTCACGCCCGGCTCACTGGTAGGCTGCAGCAGTTGCCCGCAGGGCAGCCAATGAGCACGCAAGTTAGCCTGCTCTAGGTCTGCTAGGTGCTGCACTGCGTTGACAAGGTATACAAAAATTAAGGATAATTTTTTGGCTTCAGTATCTCGAGAAGATGAATCTTTCCCGTAGCGTAAGCTAAACTTACGCAATACTCGTTCCCTCTCTAGAGAGAACCGAGGTTACGTTAGTAACCGAGTATCGTTTTCACCTGTTTCAATAGTTTGAACTACACAGCACGGCCCAGAGGATAACGGAACACAAGCTCAAAGGAGTTGAGTTTACTCCCGGTCCCAGACATCAAATTATTAAACAGTTGTGTTTAGGCATTTTTGGTATTTTTGTTTTGTTTTTTATAACAGATTCATACTAACATAATATCATATGACTATGGTAGTGAGTAGCCAGCATGGTTTTACCTGTGGATACCAAGTTAGTCTCACTGTCTGAATATTTTATAATAATTTATATAATAAATAATATAATAATAAATATTACAATTTTTACCAATAGCCATGAACTTGTATAATTACGGAGACCCTAAAGGGACATGGTGAATGGAAAGATGAGATTATTTGGCCGAAGCGGCTCTTCATTTATGCTGAATTTATTCAAACATCATAGCCAGTCTTTAGTCTGGTTACCATAGCAATGACCCATAATTATCTCATGAGCACAATGATAAACTCAATTTTATATGGTGAGGAGAGACGACACATCCACACAGAAAATGAGAACAGCTAATCTCTCATGAAAACCTGCTGCGTAACATGAGCGTCTGAGCTCTGGACTCAGAGCCACAGATTTATTTGCATGAACTTAAATATGTATAAGTAGTAGTTATGGCTGAAGTCTCCTGTGCCTAATGCTTCCCTAAACTTTTGTGTTTCCCCTCCAGATGACAGTATCATGTTAACAGTGAGGTAAAAGTCAGCTGTAAAGTCAGTATCATGGCAGACAAAAAAAAAAAAAAAAGAAAAAAGGAAAGACACAGAGGGGCATAACTGTCTCAACTGTCTGTTTTATGCATGTCCGTTGATAAATGTTTATATGCAAATAAAAGCCTAAATTAAATATGTTCATCATATAAAGTGATAGTGTCTCTTCAGAAGACTTGGACTAAACCACTCTATTCATATGGATTTATTTTACAATCTCTTTATGAACATTTTAAAGCGTTTTGGATGAATGTACTTTCAATGGAGGGACAGAAATCAGATTTTATTAAAATAACAAATCTTCATTTGGGTTTCGAAGATGAACAAAATTGTATGGGTTTGAACGACATGGCAGTGAGTAATTGATGAAAATGTAAATTTTGGGTGAAAAATCCCTGTTAGGCTGTTTGAGAAGAGCTCAGGATCCTCACATGAGGTTGCTCCTAAATTAACATCAGGCTAATAGTGAAGGGCTAGAGCCCTTTAAGACAATATGTATGAGAACGCTGATTAATTTCCTTCAATAAACGACCTCAAACACACGACTAGCAGCTACACTTTGCTCCGACAGTATTTGTTGAGAAAGTCCTCTGTAATATATAAACTTCACCGTACAGAAAAACCCAGCAGAAAGTCACAAAGTCCCCAAACAACATGTTCTCCTGCCAGGATGACACTCTTCAGCGTCTCGAGGTGTTACCATTTACATCTCATTTGCTTCTAACTGGCACTAAGCAACGAGTTTCTAATTAAGCCACCGTCATGCTGGGGAATTTGTTGAATTCTGTCGAACAAACAGGCAGATTAGAAGCGGCAGACGCGATGGACCTCTGGAGGCCTGCAAACGAGGGACCGACGGCGCTCAGGTTTCTTCTGCAGCACTGACACCCTGGATGTCAATGATTAAGAATCTGTCAGTGACACAAACAATATGACACTGATGAATACATCAAAATGGTCTATGGTGTGTTGAAAGCTCAGGTCTGGCTGTCAGTTCACTGAAGGTCATGTTCAGCAATGTAAAACTCATACGGTCAATGTGAACAAACTCTGCCAAACAAGATCAGGATCACTGTGTGCTAAAACCACTAAGCAATGCTGTTATGACAGTGTTAGAGGCGTCCAGATGGACATCATTTGTGGCAGAATTACAGTAAAACTATGTATCTGTGTATGTTCTGGGGTCAATATTACCCATAATCCCTTGAAATATGCAAGCAGAGTTTTGACTACATCAAATTCCACAGTCATGATATTGTAAAACTGATGCAATGGCTACATAGTGTGCTCGTAGTGTTAAGTTACCGCTGGATGTTTAGCAACAGAAAACCAATCGCGTACTCGTAGGAACTATGAACAGTCACAGAAACACTGCATTGTATAACAGCAAAATCAGTGTTTGAGAAGAAAAAAAATGTAAAATGCTGAACGCAACAATATGAATGAAGAAGAGACAGTTTCATTCTAACGTTTATATTCCAAAATTTCCATTCAGTACAAACTCGATAGTAGTACAGTTGGCAATACGAGGATATGCAATGCTAGAGCTTTTATGTAAACAGGTTGCGTGCTGCGTTCATCAAGTCATTGACACTGAAAACGCAAATATGTGCAATAAATAAATGCAAAATTAAGGATAATTTTTGGCTTCAATATCTCGAGAAAAGATGACTTTACCCGTAGCGTACGCTAGCTTACGCAATACGAGAGAACCTCTCGTAAGAGAACCCAGGATTCCCTTTACCGGGGTTTAGAATGACCCAGGGTTAACTACTTCAAGTATGAAAAGCCCTATGACATTATAATACCAACTCTGAACTACCTGTTCAGCCGACCAATGGTAGACAGGGAGAGTGACATCATTTTTACAGTTCTGTTTGGTGACACTATCGGAACAGATCACACTCTTCCATGCCTTCCCATCAGCAGAACATCATGTTGGGATTCAACCAGGGGCACTGATAGACCACTGATGCACGAGCCCCAGTGAAATACCACTGTGCCCCAGTAAAACATTACTGATATATCCTTTGCCTGACAATGGAGCAAGTATAAAGACCTGAGAATCATTTTCAATAATAATAATAATAATAATAATAATAATAATAATAATATTTCAATAATATTTCTGCAGACATTTCGTATGATTTCTATCAGCTGTTCAGAATCAGAACAGGTGATGCCAAATTCATGAAAAAATCACTATTTTGAACTACTTGGTCAAAGTTGTTTGATTCATTCAGACAACTGAATCATGCACTGAATCATTTGTAGCAGTTTCTCACACTGTTAAAGGCAGGGTAGGTAGGTTTGAGAAACTAGCAGAAAACTGCTGGATTTTGAAAGTATCCAACAGAGAAACTCCCACCCCCTCTCATCTGGGCTCCTTCCAAAGCCACGCCCCCAAAACCCATGAACGCGTGATGCCGACCGCTCAGCTGAAGGACGCGTTTACCAGATCCGAGCGGAGAGGAGCACAGTGCATGGAGTGACATCACCTTTTTTTGCCTTGTTTGCCTGCGCTGACTGTATATGCAGGTACAGGTGGTACTGGGAATTTTGACTGCTCTTTCTCTGCCATAAATGTGAGACTTCGTGGCTTGCGGTCGGTACGCGCCTCTCCTCTTCCGAAATGAGCGAGTCAACCAAGTGTGCGCATGTGGGCAGCTCCTGTTGCAGCAGGGCTGCTGGTAGCCATAGCAGCGAGGGAGAGTGACAGTCGCCCAGTCAATCAGAGCACTCGGTCCGAATGGAATAATGAGCTGTTTTTATTGCAGCCCTGAGAGGACTACAGACACTCTATTTTTATAAACTCCTTTTCAGAGTACTTACATTTTAGATATGTATTGGCTTATACAGACAGTTTAAACAAATTTGGCAAAAAGTGTTTTAGAAACACATTGCCTACCCTGCCTTTAAGTGATATCTCATAAGACAGAAATCGTTAACACTTTATTTTAAGGTGACCTAGTTACTCGCTACTACATGTACTTACTATATTAATAACAGTAACTTATGCATAATTACAAGTAACTAGCTCTAGACCAATTCCTAACCTTAACCACAAATCTATAGCAGTGGTTCTCAACCGGGGGGCCACGAGATGACGTAAAATTATTATTTTTTTATATATAATTAATCAATTGTATTAATACTTTAAATTAAAAAATTAACAAACCACTGCCCCTCTTGTACGTATTCTGTTATTGTTTCGGAGCAGCCCAAGCAGTTTCTCATCGCGCTGTGTGAAATACAGACTGAACGGAAGCTCAAAACACCCAACTGCTTCATGAACATAGTATACGCAAACTACATCTCTCAGTTGGCTAGAAAAAAACAGTGTAGCTAATAAAGTTTTGATGGATGATGATTGTAATGAAGGTAAAGACGATTTCAGTGACATACAGGAGTCATACATTAGGCATGCACGAGTCGTTTATTATTGATGCGCAAACAAACTGTGTATGTGCGCTCTCAGTTCACTGATCGCTATAAAATCGTATTTCTGCATGAAATGAGTGTTTTGGAAAAGTTTGAGAGGATCAGTGGCGTTTATGTACACATGGGCATCAGACGCTCCAAACAGACAAGATTGCTTGTTTTGAAAGAGGAAGTATTCACTGATGACATCGACCCGCCTTCAGATCGCTAAGTCTCCACACATTCAGGATGTTTTTATTTTTCATTTGCAATTTGGTGTGTTTAACAATTCTAAATGGATCTTAATGGAATGTTTAGTAGCTATATGCAGTCCTTCGGCATCTCCCTGTGGTCTTGTTTGGTATGGCAGGTTGACTTGTGCTCATTTAAGTTACTGTATAACTGAGCAGAGTAAAAGTTGTAATATATGTTTGCAGTGACATTTTTGCAAAGTATGTTTGCAAAAAAGAAGGACCTATCTTGAATTTATCTTGTTTAAAAAAATAATACCGGAGGTGAAAAGTATAGACTATAAATATTTTTGTGAATAAAAAAGGTAGGCCTTGACGTTTAGATTTGGAGAGGAAGTACATGTAGTTAATTAATATTACTCAGTACTTATTTAAGTACAATGTAACCTTAACCGTAAAATAAAGTGTAACCCAGAAAACAACAAGAATGCTGGATGACGTAGATGGGCCATTCTACAGAATTGGTGCAAACTGCTGTCTGACAACCAAAAAACTTAAAAAGCATTTAAAGGGACATTGTGTAGGAATTTCTCCCATCTAGCGGTGAAATTGTATTTTGCATTCAAATGAATTGTGCTCTCCAGCGCCTCGCTTTTTCAAATGCATGTTGCATCTACGGTAGCTGTTATGTACCAAAAAGCTATAACAAACAATGGAAGAACAATCATATGCTCTATTAAAATAATATATTCTTATCTAATTTCTAGGTTACAAAAAGTAAACTTACAAACCTTGTTTTGAGCGCCTTCTCAACTTTATTCAATAGCTGCTATTCATCAAAGAGCCTTTTAACTATAAATGTTCTACTGTCTATATAATAAAGTAGCCTACACATCCAAGCAATGAAAAAAAGCATGTCATTTAGACTGTAATATTGACACAGCCTACCTGTCGAGGAGAAAGCAGGCAACTTCAGCATCTCTTTTGAAATCTTTCTCCTGCATTAGCTCTTTCCACCTGGAAAAAGCTATCCCGACATTGACTCTTTTTTGGCGACGAGGATTTCTTCTCTGAGGATTGTGGCTCGGCATATGTATGCCATTAAAAATAACAGTGCAATGCAGCCTTTTAAACTTGCCGGGGCAGTGACAAGCGCCTCTCACTGCTCTGCTCCTCCGTTTCTGCTGCCTTCAGTTACGTGACGCTGGCTCTGAACGAAACCTAGTTGGCCTAGTACTTTTTGACCCTCTCTGCTATTATAGTTTTTCAAGAAGGCGGAACGACATGGAAGCCTCCGTGGACCTACCCGTCACATGTATATAAAGATAATAAGTTTACTCCAGTTTACTCCGTCACTCCAGTTGCTCTCCATTTTAACGAGTTTGACAACAGCTGTCAATTAATCCGTCAATGCGGGTCTCAGGTGCACACCCTCCACTCAGCCCCGCTCTCGGTTCGTCCCCTCTATCTCCGCTGGGCTCTGCCCACTTTTCCAGCATTTTTCAAATATTGCCAGTGGGTGGAGTCAGGCTCTGACCAGGGGTTTAGTTACCCTTTAAGTATTCAAATTTTAGAAGTTTACTAAGATCCTTCTATTGTCTATTGAATCCCACAATAATATTTAAAATATAAGTAAGCTTAATATATATACACAATCATCATTGATTGGGTACCTTCAATTGGGAGGTGGCTGTCCCGAACCCTAACCCCTAAATTTCAACTTGTGAAAATATTGGGGGAAAAAATCTTACATTTTTTCCATTCTTATTTTAAAAATTGTCTTTTTGATTTCTTTAATAAAAAATTTAAAAAAATTATATTTTACTTTTAAATCATGAAACTTGATGTAAAAAAAAAAAATGTGTCCGGCATTTTCATGTCACTACCAAAACAGTGTGTGTTTTAGTCGATTGGCTGAGACTGATTTTAACCACACCCCTACATTTTTTATCTGGAAATATTCCCGTGTCCCTCTCCCTCATAGGCTCTTTCATTGTAGATGTGTACCATAATTTTAAGGGAAACGTGTTCAAAAGTCTAAGAAAATTTGTGTGTAACTTTAAGGGACGTCACTACCAAACACCTTTTTTCTGCAATTAAGCAAACTTTTTTGGGTGTTATTCCATAAAATAATTTTTTTATGTGTGTACAACTGTTCAGAACTGTGCTAGGTAACCATGTGCTGGCTATCATCTTTGAACTAGGCTCAAAAGTATTTTAAATTGTCAGTACCGAAACAGTCATGACCGAAACATGTCATCATTGTTTTAATAGTGACAAAAAGGAACAAGCATTTATTTGGGGGAAATAAACAAAATTGTAGTACAGTTTTGCAAATCATTAGTATCTTAGTATGTTTAAGTATGCGAATTAAAATTCTGTAAAGTGATGTGGTTGCTACCAAAACATTACTGTCACTACAGAAAATGTGCCGTCACAACCGAAACATGGATGTTTTGTCTAAAATAAAGTATACTGAATTATCAACTAAGATGTTATTATAGTGTTTAGTTCAATGTATATTCAAACTAATTAATCCTTAACTTTGAAATCAGTATGATTAACTTAATGCCTTTTACAAAGAAAGATTGGGTTCAAAATACAACAAATCTTATAAATTACACTTGAAATATTGTTAAAATTGTAATTGTTATTGATTTACCTGTGAAAACTTTTTTTAAAAATAGCAAAAAATATATTTACAAGGTAGATGTAAAAAATATGAATAGGTCAACATAAGCCTTCTTATGAAATTATTTATTATAGTGTTTCGGTAGTGACAAATTTGGGGAGAGGAAAAATATTCCAAAACTTTCTGAAAATAAAATATGATAATTAACTGCACAATTACTAAAAATGTGTACCTTGAATATTATACAATTTGGATACATACAAAATTTGTGGAAAAATACAAAAATTTCACGACGTTTCCAACTCTGACTTTGAACCAATTCTGTAGAATGGCCCAGATATTCACCTACAATCCATTGTAATGTAGAAAACAAACTTGCAAATGGCTTGTATTGTTTGTCAACAATGAACGACTCTGCACTACAGGTAAATAACTATACAGTAGCCTATCCATAACAGTATCAAGAAAGAGCATCAAAATATGGTGTGGGGCTGTGCTCCAGTACTGATGAAAGAATAAAAACGCTTCTCGATTCAGCCACATCAGTCAAGGCTGTAGATCAGCGACTAAAGTCACCATTAGCAAAGAACCATCAGTGCCCGAGGAGCCTCATTCTTAATGAAAGAAACATGAACAGCTTAAACAATGCATCTATAATCCAGCAGTAAGTGTTGATGGATTCATACGGTCATTACACCAAACATCAACAAAAATTAATTTGTATACTGTTTTTAAAAATGAGGGAGTTTTTTGGAGATTTTGAAAGGTTTAGCTCACTTATGGGTACAACTTTGTCCCCAAAATATGGTTAATTAGTTACAAACACACGCTACGTCAATGTGATCATTCAGCTGGAAACAGAATCCTCTGATGACTGTGAATTGTTCACAAATGTTTGTATGGCACACAGCTTACCCTGTATTGATGGAAATTATTTCAATCAGCGGGTTCTTTCTGATCTTGGGCAAATCCAGCCGTGCTCCTCCCAGTCGTTTCCCTTTCTCCTTCTTCTGACCCAGCAGACGCACAGAGTGACCTTGAACACAAACACAGCGTCACACACAAGGAATGGCACAAAATCATCATGCCGCAAGCCATGAATACAGATTGATGCCACATTAACTTTAGGTCACAAGAGACAGGCCGCGAGCTGTCATTTCCCCAGAACGCCTATAGCTGGTCAAGCCATGAGAGAGAGCGTCTGCTGCATGTTGACTGAGCCGAGACCATAAGGACGAGAGAGAGAGAAAGGAACGGACGGAGAAGATAATGAGATGTGGCCATAAATTATCCTGATTCCTTTTAGTTTAGAGCAAAAGAACAATGAGAAACCCTGAGCTCAACCCTCCAGATGTTCACACACACCTTCAAAAAGCATAACATCATGGAAATGAACTCACAGATTCCTCTGGCGGCAGCAGTAACAATGAGAGATCGAGAGCTCTCTGAACTGCGGCACATGCTCACACCGAGCCAACCAGCTGGACATGGTCCCGAATCACAGTCTGCAACATGGGCAATCGCTTTATTCACACAACAATTCTCAAGCATTCTGATGGCTCATTATTAGGGCTACAACTAGCATTTGATATTAATTTTGATAATTATTAATTATATGAGGAACACATCTGAACGTAATTATATTACAATTATATAGGCTAATCTAACAATAGTCCCTTTACGATTACTGCTCTCGTAAATATACGATCACTTGTGTTACATGAACAGTAGAACTTTAAACCATTTAATTTCTAACAAGAAATATTGTTGAGCAAAATGTATTTTAGTCAGAATTATTGCACTGTTATGCTCCATCCATAGAAGTCTGGGAAGTTTAACAGACTAGCTTGATGTCAGGTTATGCAAAATGAAAATACTTGCAGGACTTTCAAACATATATATATAAGGTAATAACCAGTGGTGGACAAACTTCACAAATCGAGTACCTGAGTAATAGCACATTAACCTATTAAAATATTATTCCAGTAAAAGTATCAAGTAATCCTTTATAATTTTACTCTTGAGTATGTGTGTTCACACTTGGTAGGTTTGGTTCGATTAAAAGGAACTCTGGTGTGATTGCTCAGTCAGTGTGGTTCATTTGAATAAATGTGAATGCTGCCATCTGAACCCTGGTTCGCACCGAACAAGCTTTCAAACAAACTGGTGAGGTTTGACTGAAATATAAATGCAGCGACCAAAGATATGTAAACGAACCAAAAACAGGACATGATATCACAAGATGTAACCCTAAAAGGGCAGAATGCTTAAGCATTCCTGTTTTTTTTTTTTTCTCGTCAGAGTCGCAATGTTGACAATCACAGTTGGGTACAGTCTCCTAACAGCAGATCATCATTTGTGTGTGTGGCGGAAGGATTCCTGTTGCTGCTTTGACTCCTTTAAACATTTTATAACCTCTTCACAAGTTATCAGCTCCATCATATGTACGCACGTACAGCAAGCACATTTAGCCCAGCACACAGCATTGTATCGGGTGTTCAACAAGCTCCGTGGCAAAATATAAATCATAAAAGCATTTTTTACTTTATGTTTGGTGACAGTGTGAATGCTAAGCGAACCAGGTCTAAATGTATCATCTTTTTTTAGTCTGGACCAAAAGAACCAAGAGAACTACAAGTGTGAACACATCCTAAAAGTACAAAAGCACTTGATTTTTAATGTACTTAAGTATTAAAAGTGAAAAAAAGTACTGACTGATGAATGTTTATTTATTCTGCAATTTTATATAGGCTGCGCTACACCATCCTCCTGCTCAGGGTACTAGACAGACAGAGCTTGAATAGGTTACAGCTCAGTCTGACATAATTATGAATTATTAATTTTCAAGTAGCCACCTAGTCAATAAGACAGATTATGCAGACACTTAATTTGTATTGATCTGCAAGTAAGAAAATGTTTTATTACGAAAATTGTCCATACACTGACAACTACTACTGATAATTCAAGTGTGCAAACAAGTGAAAACAACAAAACATACCATATAGCAGGCATCCTCAAATAGCAGCCCGCGGTCCGGTTGGACAAAATGACAATTGTAGCATAATTTTACCGTTTCTACAGTTTAAAGTGAGCAGTGCGTCAAAACAACGGAGCGGTGCACACCTCAATCGCTCAGAGCCATTCATAGTTAAGATCATTTGGCACTATCCTGTAATGTTTTTATCGAGAGCCAAACCTGTTTAATTCAAGCTCTTTCCAATACATGCATGTTGCTTCTTTCCCCCGCTAAAGACACTAAAGGTCCACAAATACTGTACAGTAGCCTATATACTCTGAACATTCAAACTTGCTCGGACAGATCGTTTGAATCAGTGAGTAGTAACACTGTCATTGTGTGTCTCAAAGCGGATTTCTTCAGTTCTAAATAACGAGGAATGACGTTTTTATGAAATGTAGACGAGTAAAAAGTATGATATTTTGCTATACTTTCAACGACATCACACAGGAGCTGAACTGAACGTCCAGGTATGTTAAGAGCGAAATGAGTAACAAAAAAGCTCTTGAGACATTCTTACAACTTATGAATAACTTTAGAAGCACTTTTTCTCATGCTCTGATAAGAAAATAGGCCATGACCTTATCATCCAGCATCTTTCTGGCATTGTCCTCCTGTATCCCTATCATCAAGCAGAAGGATCTGGATAAAATATTCTGATTGATATCAAATAAAATTAATCTTCAATCTGATTTATAATGCAGCCTGGAATCACAAATCACACCATGTCCGTTTGTTTGGCAAGAGGAGAACTGGTCCCCTGATTGAGTTTGGTTTATCCCAGGTATAACAGAACATAACATCATATAACATAACATATAACATAATGTTTTTTTAGCTTTTACAACTGACAAATTTCATCGCTTGAAATATACTAGATACTCAATTCATTTAAATGGAGTTTGACATTAAAATGTTTACACACTACGAAGCATAATGCATTATCACATTTACTCTACATTTGTATGTGCTATTTTAAATTAGATAACTAGTGTGCATACATATATTTCATTAAATGCTGAAATTGAACATTAATCTGTAATCTTGTATAAATATTTCAGCAAGTTTGCGACAAAATGATGAGCAGATTTCAAGAGCACAGTGTGTCTCTTTTTCACATTGAAAGAGCACATCAGGATGGAAATGACAATCGAAGGTCCCGTTTTCTGCTGCTGTGACAGCAGACCTGATTCATTACACTGAGCTTACGTATATCAGTGCATTCAGGGGTTGCAATCACTGTGAGGGACAGATGTGTAGTGTAGGCAGTGCACTAGGATTTAAGCAACACTTTAAATGTGTGACCAGCTAGACATTCAAAGTATGATAAAAGTAGCGTAACATGACAACTTCCACATTGACAAGTGCTCAAGGCAACACACACCTTCCCTTCAAAAGTAGCCATGCAGTGAATGAACAATTCTGAGCAACACTAATGAGCACTGAGGCTGCTGATGTGGATCTGTTCCTCTAAAATATCCTGCTGCTATATTTATCTCATTCAAAGTCACCTTCAAAGACGACATCGCAAAGACAGCTCGATCATGCAGGTTTGCACTGCACAACATCACGAAGATCTCTAGGCTGGATTACTGCAATGCTCTTCTGGATGGACTTTCATCATGTGCAATTAAACCTCTACAAATGACTCAGAACTCTGCAGCTCGTATTGTCTTCAATGAGCCCAAAGGGGCCCATGACACGCCTCTCTTCATTTCTCTGCATTGGCCCACGTCGATCGGTCAATGAGCCATCACAGAGAGACACAAAATCACTCTCCAGAACATTCTCATTCACGGTTCCTTGCTGGTGGAATGATCTCCCCACCCTCATCCGGAATGCAGAATCCCTGACAACATTCAAAACACAGCTAAAAACTCATCTCTTCTGTGACCACTTAACCTCATTTAAAAAAAAAAAAAAAATCTTTCCTTTTCCTTGAATCCCTTCCTTGCCTGGCTTATGCTAGTCTAATTATGCTACTCTAAGCAATGTCTGAAACTTTGTATTTTGAGCACTTCTTGCGTTGTTTGCCTTTTCGTGATGACTCGCTTGCTGTATTCCTCATTTGTAAGTCGTTTTGGATAAAAGTGTCTGCTAAATGACTGTCGCTGTGGGGTAAGGGCCATTGTTTCTTCTTTCAAGCTGCTGTAGTTTGGACAGATGGACAGGCAGAGCAGTGGTCAGCTCATCCCAATGCTCACAGTTAAGTGGTCTTGTTTCATTGATACAGTGTATATTTTTTATTTACCCCGAAATAATTTAAGTGAAATGTCCTTAAGGACGCACAAAAGACTCATCTCTTTCGCCAACATTTGTCTCAATAATACTAACACTTACTTATTCTATAAAATTCTAGCTACGTGTGCTGCGCTGGTCTAGCTGAGAATGGTCACAGCATTTGCATATTGTTGCCCTATTGTTGATTTGACTGATTCTATTACTCACTTCATTTGTAAGTCACGTTGAATAAAAACCTGCTAAATGATTAAATGTAAATTTAAATGTACAGCAAGCCTCCAACAATGTTGGCACAAAAAATGTGTTGGGTTTGTGTTTTTATATGTATGAATTCAATATTACAGGCTTTTAAACTATGGTAACATTATAATGTCACGTCAGAAAACGTTGTCGTCTTGTTGTATTGTGTTGGATTAGCAAAATCTTCTCCTGAAGTCTATTGCAAATATAGATATTCATACACTACGGTTGCAGAGGCACAGTCAACTTGCTCTCGAGTGTTGACATACCGGCATTCCAATATGGCAGACGGCTTGCACATAATGCCCAAAGAAATAGCTGATAATGAGGTATATATACTGTATACAGTATATATCTATGTAAATGTAAGTCCAAAATTATTCATAACCAGACCAAATGTTTATGCTATTTGACAAATAGAAATCTTCTGGCTGGAAATGACACAAAAAGGTGACAAAAGAAATTAAGACATTGTGGGAAAGATATAAATGAATAAGCTTTTTTTTTTTTTTTTTACATTGACAAACATTCCATGTCCACAATTATTCATACCCTTTCTCAATAATCAATGGTATTGGTAATCAATGGATTATTGAATGGTAATCAATGGATTATTTTTTCATCACAGTTGTCAAATTTTTGTTTTAAATTGGTGACCATTTTTTTTGCACATTTCCACTGGGATTTCGACCACTCCTCTTTTGCATACAGTAGATCTCCGGGTCCTTGAGGTTGGAAGGCCTTCTTGCCATCACTCTGGTCTCCAGTTCTCTCCACAAATTCTCAATTGGATTCAGGTCTGGACTCTGGCTTGGCCAATCCAAAATGTTAATATTGTTCTCTGCCAACCATTTCTTGACCACTTTTGCTGAGAGTTTTGAATCGTTATTTTGTTGGAAGGTCTACTGCATCCCCAGGCCAAGTTTTTCTGCAGACTGTCTTATGTTTTGCTCCAGAATCTCAATGTAGTCTTTTTGATGCCATGTACAGTTTTTTTTTTTTTTACAGTGTGAAACTTTCTAATAATGCTTTGCACAGTGGCCACTGGTACTTCAAAACATTTGGAAATACCTTTGAAGACTTCCCCTTTCTTGCGATCATCCACAATGCAAAACCAAGTTTTGACCGAAACTGAGTAGGAAATAGGTGTATCAGTTGTTCTGATTTTAAAGTTGATTAGAATGCATTTAGAATGGTGCAGAAGATAGCATTTCCTGAGAATTTTGCGATAAGACCTGGGATATTAATCATTTTGGACGTGGAACATTGTCAAATTGTATAAAATTATAATATATACACTGCCGTTTCTAAAGTTTGGGGTCGGTAAGATTTTTATTGTTTTTAAAAGTCACTTATGCTCACCAATGCTGTATTTATTTGATTAAAAATGCAAAACAAACCCAGTAATATTGTGAAATATTATTTCAATTTAAAACAGCTGTTTTCTATGTGAATATATAGTAAAATGTAATTTATTCCTGTGATCAAAGCTGAATTTTCAGCATCATTACGCCAGTCTTCAGTGTCACATGATCCTTAGAAATCATTCTAATATGATTTGATGCTCAAGAAACATTTATGATTATTATCTATGTTGAAAACAGTTGTGTACCTTTTTTTAGGATTCTTTGATGAACAGAAAGTTAAAAACAACAGCATTTATTTGAAATAGAATCTTTTGTAACATTATAAATGTATTTACTGTCACTTTTGATCAATTTAATTCCTCCTTGATGAATAAAAGTATTTATTTATTTTATTTCCCCCAAAAAATAAAATAAAAATTCTTACTGACCCCAAAGTTTTGAACGGTAGTGTTTAATGTTACAAAAGATTCTATTTCAGATAAATTATGTTCTATTGAACTTTCTATTCATCAAAGAATCCTTAAATAAAAATGTAAATAACTGTTTTCAACATTGATAATAATGAGAAATGTTTCTTGAGCATCAAATCTGAAGGATCATGTGACACTGAAGACTGGAGTAATGATGCTGAAAATTCAGCTTTGATCACAGGAATAAATTACACTTTACTATATATTCACATAGAAAACAGCTGTTTTACATTGAAATAATATTTCACAATATTACTGGGTTTGTTTGTTTTGTATTTTTAATCAAATAAATGCAGTCTTGGTGAGCAGAAGAGACTTTTTAAATACATTAAAAATCTTACCGACCCCAAACTTTTGAACGGAAGTGTATATTTTTTTTAAAAGCTAATATTTTTCAAAAATATATCTCTAATACAATGTCTTACAGTCTTTGCCCACTTTGTCTGTCATTTTTTTGTTATTTGCAGTCAGAAGATACCCATTCACCAAATAATATATATAAAGTGCATCCGGAAGGTATTCACAGCACTTCACTTTTTCCACATTTTATGTTATAGCCTTATTCCAAAATGGATTAAATTAATTATTTTCCTCAAAATTCTACAAACAATGCCCCATAATGACAATGTTGAAAGAAGTTTGTTTGAAATCTTTGCAAATTTATTAAAAATGAAAAAAAGACACATGTACATAAGTATTCACAGCCTTTGCTCAATACTTTGTTGAAACACCTTTAGCACCAATTATAGCCTCAAGTCTTTGAGTATGATGCTACAGTACAAGCTTGGCACACCTTTTTTTTGGCAGTTTCTCCCATTATTCTTTGCAGAACCTCTCAAGCTCCATCAGGTTGGATGGGGAGCGTCGGTGCACAGCCATTTTCTGATCTCTCCAGAAATGTTTAATCGGGTTCAAGTCTGGGCTCTGGCTGGGCCACTCAAGGACATTCACAGAGTTGTCCCGTAGTCACTCCTATGTTATCTTGGCTGTGTGCTTAGGGTCGTTGTCCTGTTGTGAAGATGAACCGTTTTCATCTAGGATGTCTCTGTACATTGCTGCATTCATCTTTCCAGCGATCCTGACTAGTCTCCCAGTTCCTGCTACTGAAAAACATCCCCACAGCATGATGCTGCCACCACTATGCTTCACTGTAGGGATGGTATTGGCCAGGTGATGAGCGGTGCCTGGTTTCCTCCAGACATGACACTTGACATTCAGGCCAAAGAGTTCAATTTCTGTTTCATCAGACCAGAGAATTTTGTTTCTTGTGGTCTGAGAGTCATTCAGGTGCCTTTTGGCTAACTCCAGGTGGGCTGTCATGTGCCTTTTAGTGAGGAGTGCCTTCAGTCTGTCCACTTTACCATACAGGTCTGATTGTTGAAGTGCTGCAGAGATGGTTGTTCTTCTGGAAGTTTTTTCACTTTCCACAAAGAAATGCTGGAGCTCTGTCAGAGTGACCATCTTGGTCACCTCCCTGACTAAGGCCCTTCTCCCTCGATCGCTCAGTTTGGCCGGGCAGCCAGCTCTAGGAAGAGTCCTGGTGGTTCCAAACTTCTTAAATTTAAAGATGATTGGAGGCCACTGTGCTCTTAGGGACCTTCAATGCTGCAGAAATTTTTCTGTACCCTTCCCCAGATCTGTGCCTTGATACAATCCTGTCTCGGATGTCTACAAAGAATTCATTGGACTTCATGGCTTGGTTTGTGCTCTGACATGCACTGTTAACTGTGGGACCTTATATAGACAGGTGTGTGTCTTTCCAAATCATGTCCAATCAACTGAATTTACCACAGGTGGACTCCAATCAAGTTGTAGAAACATCAAGGATGATCAGTGGAAACAGGATGCACCAGAGCTCAAATTTGAGTCATGGCAAAGGCTGTGAATACTTATGTAAAATTTTTAATAATTTGCAAAGATTTCAAACAAACTTCTTTTACATTGTCATTATGGGGTATTGTTTGTAGAATTTTAAGGAAAATAATGAATTTAATCCATTTTGGCATAAGGCTTTGGGCGTTTTCACACCTGAAAGTCCGCACCAAGGTCCGAACCAAAGTTCACATTTTGATACATTTTATACTTTCAGAAAGTTTTGGTTTGGTTTCACACTGCAATTATGCGAACGCACTAAAGAACTTTACGTGACATACTTGCGTCCTGTCGTCATCATCTATGTGGGCTGCATCTTGACATTGATTGGTTTGTAAATGGACGTGCGTCTGACGTCAGCGTGTTGTCAATTCAGCGGGTAACTTTGACAACATGAATGAACAGACGCATATCGTTGCAACTGTATTGTTACTTTTATGCCATAATTACCTGCAGCACCAACTATACACAAGGCTAGTTCAAATTCGCCAAATGAACGTCCTCGTCGTGCGAACATTTTATCGTCGCTGGCAGGAAAGGAGGAGAAGACTGCAAGCAATCATGCGAGCTCTTTATTTTGTGCGTTTTTTCCAGTTGACTTCTTATTAACTGTTGTGTCATCAGACCATACTTCAATTAAAAACCTCGTCTCCTCCTCTCCCCATGTGCTACCACGGCTCATTTTCCCTGCCACCTTCTGTTTTTTCGGCTATGCGGGAACCACCGGAACTTCCTGTGAAAGGTCTGAAAGTCCGAACCATACATAAATGCTTTCACACTAGAAACGAACCAAACCTTTGTTCAGTTTGATCCGGACCGAGACTACCTTTTCGTCGGACCAAATTTCATCTGTTTGGTCCGGACCGTGGTCCGGGGTAGGTTTCACGCCTGTAATTTTGATTCGGACCAAACTGAAAAGTCCGAAAGTCCGGACCAAACAAGGTAGGTGTGAAAGGGCCCTTTAACAACAAAATGTGTAAAAAGTGAAGCGCTGTGAATACTTTCCGGATGCGCTGCATATATTCAGTGGTGGCCAAAATTATTAGAACGGTAAGATTTTTTTAATGTTTCAAAAGAAGTCTCTTCTGCTCACCAAGGCTTAATTTATGATCCAAAATACATCAAAAACAGTAATATTGTGAAATATTTTTATATTTTAAAATAACTTTTCTATTTGAACATATTTTAAAAAGTAATTTGTTCCTGTGACCAATTACTCCAGTCTTCAGTGTCACATGATCCTTCAGAAATCATTCTAATATGCCGATTTGCTGCACAAGAAACATTTATTATTATTATCAATGTTGAAAGCAGTTGTGTACAATTTCTTTTCAGGATTCTTTGATGAATAGAAAGTTCAAAAGAACAGCATTTATCTTAAATAGAATTATCTTTTGCAACATAATACATGTCTATACTGTCACTTTTGATTAATTTAGTGCATCCTTGCTGAATAAAATTATTAATTCCTTTAAAAAAATAAAAAATAAAAAAAAAATCTTACTGACCCCAAACAGTTGAACGGTAGTGATAATGTTACCAAAGCTTTCCATTTCAGATAAATGCTGTTCTTTTGAACTTTCTATTCATCAATTAATCCAAAAAAAAATGTTAACATTAATAATAAATGTTTGAGCATCGACATACTAGAATGATTTCTGAAGGATTATGTGACTCTGAAGACTGAAGTAATAATGCTGAAAATTCAGCTTTACCAACACAGAAATAAATTGTATTTTTAAAATATATTCAAATAGAAAACAGTTATTTTAAATTGTACAAATATTACACAATATTACTGTTTTTGCTGTATTTTGGATCAAATAAATTAAGCCTTGGTGAGCAGAAGAGACTTATTTTAAAACATTAAAAAAAATCTTACCGTTCTAATAATTTTGGCCACCACTGTGTGTGTATATGTATATATATATATATATATATATATATATATAGAGAGAGAGAGAGAGAGAGAGAGAGAGAGAGAGAGAGAGAGAGAGAGAGAGAGAGAGAGAGAGAGAGAGAGAGAGAGAGAGAGAGAGAGAGAGAGAGAGAGAGAGAGAGAGAGAGAGAGAGTATGTGAATCTCTGTTTGAACCGCATCACACAGAAGTGGCGGAACATTTGTCTACTTGGCTCAAAAGACAGCGCAACGCAAGCTCAGAGCAAATGCATTTAGGCCAGAGAGAAGCATTTAAGTTTGGCGGCAGGCGCAGGGTCCAAACCGGTGAGTTAAACTAGTTTAGATGAGACCGCGCTGGCATTCTCAACACTGACGCAGAAACAGGAGAAACATTGAGCCACGACGTTTTCGTGTTTTCACAATTCACCAACATTTACCATGGATTTACTGTAGTAACACTAACTGTTACCATGGTATTGTAGCAGAAATGTGGGATAATCATTTCAAATTTTATTATATTATTAATGTAAACATGTATTAAAGGAGTAATGGAATATGATTACAGTATTTTTGTGTTATTAAGCTATAACAATTTTTGACTACTGTTTTTCATAAATACCACAGAAACTATATAGTTACTTTTTAACTGTAGCTATCATGATCTACAAATGTATAGAAGACCAATTCTAATAAGAGTAGAGTTCTAACACAGTCAGTCAATCTGAGTTAGAACTCAAAGAGATCCCTAGGAAATAAAACATGTAATGTTTCCAAGAGACAACACCACGTAATATTAATGAATTCATATTATCAACAATTTGTATTAATACTGCATTAAGGGACTTCCGGTTGGGCAGTGAAGCACGATGGCAGGTTAAGCTGTGAGCTCCCTTAAGTCAGTTTAAAAACTCCGCTAAACTCGATATATATTTGTTGAGAATCTTCGTGTGCTGAGAGATGAGCGGAGGCAACAAATCTAAAGCTAAAAGAAACCTCGAAAAGCAAGGTAAAGACCCCAAACGAACAGAGACAGACAGCATGCAAGAAAAAGGAGAAAATGGCGACCGAGAAACTTCAGACGCTCTGCGCGCGGGCTTAAATGCTATTAGTAAGCAGATACAGGAATTTCGCAGCGAGCTGAAAGCGGAGCTTGGGTCATTTAAAGATGAACTCAAAACCCAGATGAAACGCGAGCTAGATGAGTTTAAAGAGGACATAAATAAAAAAATCGTGGCAACAACAGAAGAAATAAAGGAACAAAATGCAAAAGCTGAGGCCACCTTGTCTCGGGTTGAAGAAATGGAGTGCTGGAGCACCGAGACTGATGGTCTACTACACAACTTCATACAAGGACACAAAAAGATGATGGAAAAATTTACGGACCTCGAGTCGCGGTCCAGAAGAAATAACCTGCGGATTTTCGGAGTGCCAGAAGAGGCCGAGAAAGGGTCTGTTACTCAGTTCGTCGAAGAAATTATCCGGAGTAAACTTGACATTGAAAACGACTGTCAAATTCAGCGGGCGCACAGGGCTCTGGCGCCGAAACCTAAAACAGATCAACCACCGAGGGCCATCGTGGTGAATTTCCTACAGTATAATACGAAGGAGAAAGTCCTGAGAAGAACATGGGAAAAGAAAATAATCACACTTGGAGAGCGGAGGATTTTCTTCGACCATGATTACCCCTCGGCTGTGGTGCAGCAACGCAAGTCGTATGTTAAAGCCAAGAAAATTTTGAAAGAAGAGGGGATTCGATTTCAGACTCCATTTACAAAGATGAGAGTTCATTGGGATAATGGAGTAAAAACATACAACGAAGCGGGAGAAGTGGAGAAAGACTTGCGTGATAGAGGATATAAAGTGACGGATTCCGAAGATGCAGCCGGGCCAATAACGTTACTGGAACGACTCGAGGCACGGAAAAGTTTAGCATGGCAACGGGTCGGCAGAGAACGGAGAGCGGAGACAAGCAGAAGAGCACGGAAACGGCTGGAGGATTTTCGGCGAACAAACACGGTGAATTAGTAAGAAACCCTCTATATGACGACGTGAACAAGGGACTAATACATAAGGGGTTAATGGGAAATAATGTTGCGCGATGACCGTAATTTAGAACAATTCAATAATACAGTGAGAGGCGTTTGTGAACATGCATTGACTTAGGGGAGACATGGACAAGGAAGAAAATATATCTAGTATGGGTGCAAAAACATCTTACAGACTGCATCTCATATCTAGAAGGGGGCCCTCAGTTCAGCCGAGGCTTTCCCTCTCTATGGAGACAGTGACTCAAAACCCTAAGTTCTGGGTAAACATACCCATCTGGAGGTCAGTTGATATCTTTTCAGTTAATCTAATATGTTTTGGTTTATGTAAAAGTTGTTTAGTAGTTTGTATTTGTTCAAATGTTTGCCAGTGGGGTTATCATTATACAGTGATTGTTATAGAGATAGTTGAATGCAGGAGAGAGACATTGAGATAATGTCTTTGAATGTTAATGGACTAGGGAACCCAGTCAAAAGAGCTAAAGTTATAGCCAAATTGAAAAAGGAAAAGAAACATATTTATTTTCTCCAAGAAACACATTTATCGAATGAGGAACATGAAAAACTGAAAAAAATGGGCTTTAAAAATATATTTTATAGTTCATGTCCAAACCATCGTAAGAGAGGGGTCATTATCTTAATTCCAAAAGGTGTTAACTTTGATTGTCACAAAGAAGTAAAGGATAAAGAAGGGAGATATGTTATTGTTAAAGGAACAATTAATAATACCATGGTAACTTTGATAAATATTTATGCCCCACCGGAAAGCAATAAACAATATTTCAAAGTACTTTTTGATATTGTGGCGGAGGAGATGGAGGGGGTTGGTATATGTGGAGGGGACCTAAACATAGTGCTTAACCATGACCTGGATACTACAAGCCATAAAAGAAACAAAAAGCATGTAACAAAATTCATGAATCACATATGTACAGAATTGGGCCTAATTGATGTCTGGAGGGAATTACACCCATTAGAGAAGGATTATAGTCACTACTCTGCCACGCATTCTGTGTATTCTAGAATAGATTACTTTCTATTACAAGAAGAAAACAGACACCGGATACAGAATTGTAGTATTGGGGTAGCTGACGTATCAGACCATAATGCTATTTATATGAAGATCTCTCTGGGAGAGGAAAGAAGGAACACGTTGTGGAGATTAAATCTAGGAATATTAAATAATAAATCAGTAGTTGAGCAAATCCGAATAGAAATAAAAAGATATTTGGAGGAAAATAACAATGGAGAGGTGGACCCCTCTATACTATGGGATGCATTAAAAGCAGTGATTCGAGGAAAATTAATAGCTATTACAAGCACTCTTAAAAAAGAAAGGATATCTCATTATGAGAAACTTACTTCAGAATTAAAACAATTGGAGTTAAAACATAAGCATAAATCAAATAAAGAAGTGTTGGCTCAAATGGGAGAATTGAGAAAGGAAGTTAACAGCTTGTTGCAGTCAGAAGTGGAGAAAAAGGCTAGATTCGTGAAACAAACTTACTATGAATCAGGACCGAGAGCACTTAAATTATTGGCAAGACGAATGCGGAAGCAACAAACTGATAATTTAATCTCCAAAATACGAGACCCCAAAACGAATCAAATTAAATGCGAACCGACAGATATTAGAAATATATTTAAGAAGTACTATGAAGAATTATACAAACAGACCTCTGGTATGAATGGAACCAAAACACAAGAATTCCTTAATACATTAGATATGCCCTCTATTGGTGAAGTACAAAATAAAAGTCTAACCGCAGAAATAACCACGGAGGAACTACAACAGGTCATGGGCAAATTTAAATCAGGCAAATCACCAGGGAGCGATGGTTTCCCTTCAGAGTGGTATAGAACTTACAACAAAGAACTGATGCCATTACTAAGGGACACGTTCAATTGGGTCATAAAGGAAGGGAAAACCCCTCCATCGTGGAAAGAGGCTATCATTTCTGTTATCCCCAAGGAGAAAAAAGACAGGGAATATTGTCAAAACTATAGACCCATATCACTTCTTAATACAGATTATAAAATATTTAGCTCTATCTTGGCATCCAGAATACAATTGTTCTTACCAGACTTGATAGATGAAGACCAAACAGGTTTTGTTAAAGGTCGACAAACAAACGACAATATACGAAGAACTCTCCATATAATAGATAAGGCTCATCGAAATAAATTACCTATAGGCCTAATCAGTCTTGATGCCGAGAAGGCCTTCGACAGGGTCAACTGGGAATTTCTTTACTTAGCATTAGAAAAGTTGGGTTTTAATGACAAATCTATCCAGTGTATCAAGTCATTATATCAGAACCCAACAGCTAGAGTAAGAGTAAATGGGTCTCTATCAGATAGATTCCTCCTGGAAAGAGGAACTAGACAAGGTTGCTGTCTTAGTCCCTCTCTATTTGCCATTTATATAGAGCCACTGGCTCAATTAATCAGACAGCACTTGTTGATTCCAGGGGTCGAAATTAACGGCATGGAACATAAAATTTGTCTTTTTGCAGACGATGTTATGATCTATTTAACTGAACCCAAAAAACATTTCATAAACCTTATGCAAGTATTAGAGCAATTTAATGAATATGCTGGATACAAATTAAATGTAATAAAAACCCAAATTCTTATGCTTAATTGTAAACCAAACACGCAACTCAAACAAAACTATGACATTAATTGGGACGCAAAATGTATAAAATACTTAGGTATAAATATGACTAAAGACTTAACAAAATTGTATAGGGCCAACTACGATCTAATTACTAATAATATAAAGAGTGACATTGAGAGGTGGTCCACATATCCCATGAGCTTCAGTGATAGGATAAAAGGAATAAAAATGAATGTCTTACCACGCCTGCTGTATTTGTTTCAATCCCTCCCAGTGGAAATCCCACCAAAGCAATTCTTTGAATGGGACAAAATAATATCCAGGTATATATGGGGGGGTAAAAGACCCAGAGTGCGCTATTCAACACTCCAATTACCTAGAGAGAAAGGTGGCATGGCTCTTCCAAGTCTTAAAAATTATTACTGTGCAGCACAGTTGCATCCCATCTTATATTGGTGTACCTCTAGTTACATAGCCAAGTGGAAAGACATAGAAACACATATACAAGATCTTCAAGTTCAGTCAATTATAGGGGAGAGTAAAATCCATGGTTATATTAAAGACAAGCTGGACCCAATAACAACATTCTCATTGAAGGTATGGCATTCTATTGTTAAACAATTCAAATTGGAGAAAGAAATTGGAATACTTAGGTGGATTACTCAGGATGAGGAATTTAAGTCAGGAAGGGATGACCCAATTTTTCAACAGTGGAGGGATAGGGGAATAACAGCATTGTGCTGTGTAATTACAGAGGGTGAAATTAGAAGTTTCCATGACATAAAGGAGAACTTTGGAATAAGAAATCAGGATTTATTTAGATACTTCCAGTTAAGGGACTACTACAACAAAAAAAGGAAAGTTAAAGTAAATGATATCCATCCCCTTACTAAAATGATGATGGACGCCTATGAGCATGAGCATACACTACCCAGAATAATTTCTTATTTGTATGAAGTGTTGATGTGTAGCGGCCCGTCCTCTACATTATATATAAAATTGAAATGGGATAAAGAACTAAAGATTGAAATAACAGAAACGGATTGGTATGACTTGTGGTCAATACACCAAACTACTACCAGTTCACAAATATGGAGGGAGTTTTGCTGGAAGTGCCTTATCCGCTTCTTTATAACACCTAAGATCAGAAACAAACAAGTCTCCGGACAACAAGCCTGCTGGAGGCAGTGTGGACAGTTAGAAGCGGATCACACACACATTTTTTGGAGCTGTGAGAAAATCCAGTCCTTTTGGGACGATGTGCAGTTAGTTATGTCGGAAGTGTTTGGATTTAAAATACCTAGAACCTCTATGTTTCTACTAATGGGAAATATTAAAGGCATAGTCCCTAAAAGTGATCAATACTTATGTAAAATCCTTCTTGTGGCTTGCAAAAAAAACTATAACTAGGAACTGGCTTAAAGATACTACTTTGAAGTGTAAACAATGGTTTGGAATTATTGAAGAAATCATGGTTATGGAAGAACTTACATATATTTTAAAGATGAAAAAAGGTGCTTTTAAAAGGGACTGGGAAAAGTGGTTGATATATAAAGAATGTAAAGACATCTTTAGCTAAGTAAACAGTAATGGCAGAATGGTTAACCTCACCAGTTTTGGCTTTGTTGTTCAGTGTTTCTTTTTCTTTCTTTCTTTCTTTTATTTATTCTTTTTTATTTATTTATTTTTATTTTTTTATTTAAATTTTTTTATAGGGGGGTTAGTGCATACATATAATTTTAGGTATGCAGGTATACAATGATTATATTTGAGAATATGCGTGGATATTGTGACAAAGTTGTATAAGTATAAAGCTGTCTAAGCCATGTAGCATACAACTGCGATGTATTTATGCATAATTCCTTCTCCTCCCTTCTGTTTATATTGTTTTTGCTTTATTTGTTCATCCTGTAAATCAAAAAATAAAAATAAAAGTGTTAAAAAAATACTGCATTAAGACAGAATCGCCTGATGTGTATTAGCTATTCGGCTTGAATCATCAGATAATCAGATTTTAGCACAAGAACTCTATTGGTTTCATCAGTTAATTACTCAAGTATCCCATAACTTCATGTCTGTGTGCAGCTTGAGAGTTTGTACCTGCTCAGTCTAGAAAGTAATGAAGGGGGGGCAAAGGAGAAATAGATATGAAAACATCTTCAGAAGCTGAGAGGTGAAAAGCAGCAGGAGAACAGCTGCAGAAAGATGGCACAGATATGAGTTTAAGATTTTTTGGACTGCTAAGCCATAAAGCACTGGCAGATAACAAAAGTTATCGAGATACATTGAGTGATGAACGCCTAACAAACAATGACCAGAGGAGCTGCACAGGTCATTGCGACTCAATACGTGAACAACTAACGACCTACAGTCAAGCACTTCACACATGCATTTACACACACACACACATACATATATATACAAATCATGTTTATGTTTTGATTATACCATTGAAACGTCTTCCATTGAGGTGTTACTTTTAGAAAGTGTCGAAATATTTCAGTCATTGTGCAGCGGCAGGGTAGAATACATCAGCCATTTGTACATTTGAATTTGTTACTCATTCAAGCATCCTTTCATGAAGACCAATCCATTTAAGATTTTTTTTTAAACACTAAACTAGTTCATCACCAAAAAGGGTCAAATAAAACGCATATAAGCTTTTCAGAGAAAGACGAGAAACACTGTTCTACCAAATCTGTCAACATGAACCGTGAGTATGCGACAGGTGAAATAAGAGCAAACACACAGCAGTGAGACAGATACCTTCACATAGACAGAAAGACAGGGTGGGAGTGTGTGTGTGTGTGTGTGTGTGTGTGTGTGTGTGTGTGTGTGTGTGTGTGTGTGTGTGTGTGAGAGAGAGAGAGAGAGAGAGACTGACCTTTGACAGCCTCGTCCACAACCTCCACCACTCTATCAATCTGCTGAACCTACAGAGAGAAACAGACACATTATGAGAACATCAGACTGTTATCTGCATATATTGAATGTAATCGCATTAAATTAGCCCTGCTTCACACATTCTGAAGAAGAAAAGGTGATGGGTCAAACAGTAAGTTCTGGTCCTCAAATTCAATTAAACTTAGGCTATGTTTACACATGGCATTAACATGCGACCTGTATCCAGATGTTGTCTACATTGAAAAGACAAGTGTAAACGCACGTCTGATCAGAATGTTATCCGATCAGCGCGTCCAGGTTCGGAGGTAGTCGAGGATGCATTGTGATCGATCTCAGTGTAATGTAAATGCAATCCAGCGATCGTGTCTGCATTCACAGGTGGACGTCACGGAACTGAGAGCTGTGTGGTTTTGCGATACAGTTCAGTGCGAAGTACATGTTGGCTACATCGCAAATATACTTAAATGTTTGCCTTCGCAGTTCACACCCGAAAGTTGTAGAACCATTCATTTCCTGTAAAGAACGCGCATTTTCCACAGCTGTCAACGTTCTCAGACCCATGCGTTTCTCTGTACCGTTTCTATTACGGCATGTATCCACATTATTAGTAGCCTACTTGCAGCCTCTTCCTCCTCCTAATTTTGCGAGATTTGTAAAATGTCCCCTGACTGAAAACTGTTTTTAAAAAAAACCAAAAAAAAACACCACCATCCTTTTTTTTTTAATTTTCGTGGGAATGCGAGATCCGATCTCTTATCCAGATACAGAAGCCACTTTATGTGGACAGGTATAAATGCACCGTGTCCTGATTGGCTTATGATCCGATCTGTGTGATCGAATCACTGTGATCGCATGTAAACGCAGCCTTAGAGATGCAGATATAAGTTATGTGTCATCTGAAAGTTTCTGATCTAGTTACTGTCTTCCACCGGAGCGGTTTATGGATTATGTTCAACTCAAACACTACACTCTCACTCAGGTACAAAAGCTATAAAAGTTCATTCAAATTTGACTGATAAACTTATTGTTTAACAAGCCATTAAAATTATTGATTCAATGACTCATTCACTCAAGAGCAAAACAAGTGACTGTTTTTATAAGTGTTTTTAAATGAATCCATTGAATGATTCAATGACTCACACATTAAGACAGTAAGAGCTGGTGCACCTACTGGTATAACTATGTAACTGCAAAAAGAGTCAGTGTAAGGGCCTGTTTACACCTTGTTACTTTGTGTTTTTACTGATCGGATAGCTATCTGATCTCCTAGACCATTTAAAGCGGTTTTATTTACAATTGGACGCACGTGTCTCCACAAAACGAATATATATCTTCAATGTCTGCGCTATATGCAAATTCAGGTCAATGAAAGCAACAGATATCAGCTGTATTTTATTTATCATCAGCTAATTTCAACATAAAAGACCACAATATGAGAGAGCGACATCAGCACCAGTACTTTAATTAAGGTAATTAAGTGTTGAACACCTGTGACTTTGTTTTATTTGCGGCAGTTTGCGCGTTGGCTTTCAAAAGTAAAACTCTACTCATCTGTGGCGATGCTGTGGCATATCTGGCTATAACAGTTATATAGGCTATAAAACGCTCACATGCTTATTTTATTTTTTACCATTTTGGGAGGAGTAAAATTGCCGTATGTGGTTTCAATAACCAGATCCATTTACACTTGTCCAGATCGTTTGGAATGCGTTTCAAACCATCTCCTGAAATGGTTTGAGGGATCGGATTAAAATTAATCTCGAAAGCTTTTTTGGAGGGCATTTATAACTGGTCTTTTCAGGATCAGATAGCTATCACCAAGAAAAATAACCATAACGATAGCTATATTAGCGTCCACACCAACGCATGATAGTGTTCTATTCATTATAAGCATGTGCTGCAGTTTTGTCGTCTGCCGCTTTAAGTGCTCAAGTTCTCTAAAGCAGGACGGATTCTTGTCTTTTTTTATTGTTCATAAGTTGGAAAAAAAATCGTTCTGAAGGTGATTCCAATATTTTTTCCTCTGTGTCGTTCTCATTATAGTTGTGGTGTGGAATAAACCATTACTGTTGTAGTTATCATCCTTGGTGTGAACAGGCCTTAACACTAACACAAATAGACAAGCGGAGTGATACAAACTGTGGAAAGTCCCAGTGCTGTTGGACAGTTATGTGAGCACTCTTGGAACGCTGCTCGACCTTTCAGATTAGAGGACTGTAACTAACTGTATAGCATATGAGCAGATATGAACAGAAGCTTATGTTGGAGGAAAACACACCAGAGTTCATTTGGAAATTAAGCTTTTACATTAATTTTATGTCATTTGAGCTTTTGCTAGCAATTTTATACATACACCAAAAACAAAATGTTTCTGTCATGCGCGTTGATGTGAACACGTATATCAGATCAGTACGTAGCTGCTGTCAGTGTTCAATCCTCATTATAACTGACTGACAGCTGATTCAAATCAAGCTCCTCTGCATGATGAACCCCTAATCTCTAATACTAGAATGTCACATTAGTAAACGGTGGCAGATTAAACACTGCGTTTAACCATATTCAACTCATTTTAGGAGGATTATGAGGTAATTAAGAAGCTCTCTGACAAAGGGAGAACTACTAGACATGTAAATGGTTATTTTCAGGAAATAAAGCAAGGAAATATGACAATTGATTAATGATTGATTAATGTGTGGAGCTGTCTGACCGTTATTCAACTGATGAGTCTGTAGGGAGGTAATTTTCAAGAACATACAAATAAATCTACAAAAAACTGTATGGACATGATTTCAGTTGAAATCATTTTATGTAAAATGTAATTTCAAGACAACAAAAATATGTAGAATATGAAGAAATGAATATGAAGAAATTAAATTTTTACACTTACACTACACAGATTTTTATCAATTCACATAAACCAGCTGATTATAGTAGAAGTTATAGTTAATAAATTATACTTTAGTGGCACTATACAAGAATATTCCAGTGAAGAATACCACGACTGACCAATCACAATCAAGTATTTCTGAGAGACAGGAAGAGACAGAATTCTTCAGAAACTCATTTTGGACATTTTCACTTTGAAATTTAACCCCAACACTGCAAAATTATACACATTCCTCACCAGCTGTTTATTCATCTTTTTTGTTTCTGTTGGAGTCAGAAAAAAAAGATGAGGAAAAAGAAAAAAGCCTATAATGGTGAGAGTCGGCTGGAGGCAGGTAATCTTTCCCTCCTCTGCTGAGGTCATTTCTGCAAGGAGGCTGTGGAATTATAGAAGCTGATCTTCAGTATTAAAGGGAATTCATATCCATTGTGCACAGCATCCTGTGGATAAATGGCCAACCCGAGGCCTGTGCATGCTTTTCTCTAGCTACCGGGGCCATTAATTCAACTGTAGTGTTGGCCAAAAGATAGATCGCAGACCCCGGGGCCTCCACTGGCTGCAGTTACATTGCATGAAAAACCCTCAAACAGAAATAAATTTTTCCCTAATGGGAGCGCAATTTCAGCCCCTCTCTGAGCAGCACCTGCTGGACCAACGTGTCCGAGATCCGCTAGGTGAATGCACTTTAGGCCCCAAGCACAGCGGGACGGGCTCTGAATGCTACACGCTCTCAAGCACCACGTCAAAGAGGAAGAAAGGTAATTTTATTGAGTGGATTCTTTCATGTGCTGGCAGAGATGTTTTGGGAGCGGCAGGAAGTCGGTCTGTTAAGCATTACTGACTCCCTCGGCTGCAGTCTCATGCTTTAAATCCAGCCCTGGTCAGAAAAACTTCAAAATCGGTTTTGTGATTCCCCACAGTTATTGTTTTTTAAGCGAACTACTTGAAAGCAACAAGGGACGAACCGCTTTAGATGTGAATGTCTGTTGTCTAAACAAAACAAAGATGTGCTGAGGCAACTTTATCAAATGCTTCGAAGCCAGATATATCTGGGCTGCAGTTTCGATCTGCTCACCAAAGAGATTTTTGCTTTTGTCGCTGGGGAGTTGGCAGATGGTGCATTGTAATGTTAAAGACTGCAGTTTTCCAGGCTCAATAATTTGTTACATTTATATAGCGCTTTTCTAGGTACTCAAAGCGCTTTTAAATGGAAGGGGGAATCTCCTCAACCACCACCAATGTGCAGCATCCACCTGGATGATGCGACGGCAGCCATATTGCGCCAGAATGCCCAGCACACACCAGCTTACTGGTGGAGAGGAGACAGTGATGAAGCCAATCAGTATATGGGGATGATTACAATCCCCAAGCCCCTGACCAAAGCAGAGTGGGTCCATGTGACTTTGCCCACGATGGTAAAATGTTACCGAAGAGGTACTGTGCACCAGGGCACCTCTGCAAATCTTGAACCTCACATTTGTTCTCCTGCAAGGGGCGCAGGACGGGCTGAGTGCTCCATCACTGCTTTCCCAATCAAAACAGCCTTTCAGAAAGCCTCTACTCACCCCTGTCTGTCTTTAAACTGCAACAGTGAACGCAGCAGGAGGAGCCCTGCTGGTGCTGAAGGCTTATGTCTGGTGTTCGCAACAAGCAGTTCCAGCACACTGACAATGACGGTCAGAAAATAAGAAAGAAAAAAAACTAACAAATAAGTTTTAAACAAATAAATGCAAAATATAAAAAAAATCTAGTGCAGGAAAGTTCACTTATTCAAGTTGTTTTCTTTAAACAAAAATTCAACTTCTTAACATTAATGAATTAGTAGGGTTGGGAATCAATTCAATTCAATATTATTCGGCGTAAAAAACGGTTAGCTCTGGATTGATGCAAGGTGGTGCTATGAATTTTAGATTTTATTTTACTCAAATTAAAATTAACCTGAAAAATGTATGTAAACAAAATTATTAATTGACTCGAAGGAATTAGTTGGACTAGTCAACTAGTCAACATAAAACACTGTACGCAAGCTGTTGCTGATTTGCCTAATTGCAGTAGCAGTATTTAGTGAGTCTCGGATGCAGGATATTTACAATCACTATCACAAGCTTGAATTGTTGTACGTTACCACAGGAACCCCAGATATTGTCCCACATGACTGGCATAAACATAGGTAAATAGGTATACCCAAGTAAGTCCCATTACTGTACAGTGTGGAAAGCCTAATGAATAAGTTTCAATCTAGAATGCTGTAATGTTCCCAACATACCTCAACTTCACTTTACAAAGTTTGGATATTGCATTACGCCACTTTCACACCACAAGCAGCAACATGAATGGCACATATTTCTTTACCACCAATGTTAAGAATTTAGGGTGAGCATCACACTTCTGATGTTCACACTCTCATTGGCATTGTCAATACTTACTCCAATGTAGTATTTATTTCTCGTCCATTGCTTGTAATTACTCCACTGTGCTCTCTAAACCATCCATGTGCTGCACTGCCTTTGCAGTAGATGCATTTTTTGTTTCAAAAATGACATTGATAAAGACAATTTTTATAGTTTTTTTATTATTATTTTTATAAATCAATATAATAAATAATTGTGTTTAAGTATTGTTAAATTGAACAACAAACAAATAATAATAAAAAAACATCCATTCAACTGATTTGTTCAAAAACGTTCAGGAACAAAAAGCCCATGATTGTGTTGCAGTGGTTCTGCTTTGGCTTTGTTTGGAACAAAAAAGTAACTGTTTAAAACATTTTGTCTAAAACTATTGAATTGGTGCATCAAAAACAATACAAAAATGTTTCTCAAGTAAAACAGTTCTCAAAGACTTTGTAGGTGGTTGCTTTGTCGTCTTCTCTAGTTTTCCCTGAGTTAAGTTTGACTGAAGCCATTCAACATATTCATCAGATATAAACAGATACGGTGAAGTAACAGACGGGGTCGATGCCGTTTGGAAAAGTATCTCTGTGGGACAGCAATCTGAGCCTCATCCTCCCAGCTCTGGCTAGTAACCAGTGTGACCAGCTCAGCTTAACATATGAATTACAGAGAGCTCACGTTTAACAGTGGAGGAGAGTGGCAGCAGACCGAAAGCTCATCATCCGCCGACTGCTGCACCATCAGGTCAAACCTTCCTGATAGACTGTTATAATTCAACAAAAAATCTCTCATCAGGATGAAATGCATCTCTCCAGACTTTCGCACATTTGAAATGCAGTTTCTCACCTCTGTCTTTAAACCATAAATAAAATCAAGGTTTGTTTATTTGCATATTCATGTTTTATTAAAACATGACCGGTTAGGCTCAGGCCATTTATTATGAATCGTCTCCTTCATAAACATGAATCTGGTGGTAATCCCACATGCTATGTCAAACAGCACACCATAAATAATATAATTAAATTCAATAAACACACCTGCTTCTGTAAGCCAGTGGCTTAGCTCTAACAGCTGGTGAGTTAACGGCCAAAAGCTCGAGAGCTCTATTCTCTAGAAAATATAACGCACTGATTAGTTCTCCACACATACATCCTGCTCACATCCTGAGACACTAAACGGCCCAGGCATAATATGTAAAACGGCTGCCCATTTGCATAAGGTGATTTTTTCCAACGGTAAGAAGGGTGCAGTCAAGAGCAAACTCAAACTCGCCCACACATGTTGACTGATTCCAGCTTTAACTAATGCAAATATGTGAGCAGAAAACATGGTTACTTCCTGAAAAATCACACCACTACACTACTTATTCACCACTTCAACACACAGAATAGGAGGACAGAAAGAAATGAACATTGGTATGATGAATTGAGCTTCGACACATTTGAACACATCAGATTAAACGGTGAAAGGATCTCCAGCATGAGCTTGTGCATTTACCCCGATGATGCTCAGGTCTTTCAGGTAGTCCATCCTGGGCTGGGCCTGCGGCACACATCCCGCTAAAACCACCTTCTTATTCTGCTCCTGAGCTTTCCTGAAATAAAACACAAACAAAACATCACAATCAACAATTAGTTTGGCATGGTGGCAAAAATGACTGATCAATGTTCAAACATATTCTGAAATTAAAGTGACATGACGTGAAGGCCAAGTATGGTAACCCATACTCGAAATTTGTTTGCTGCATTTTAACCCATCCAAGTTAGTGCATTCACATAGGATCAGTAACAGCGCAAACCATGGACACACACACACACACCCAGAGCAGTGGGCAGCCATTTTTGCTGCGGCGCCCAGGGAGCGATTGTGGGTTAGGTGCCTTGCTCAAGGGCACCATCATTTCCTGCCGGTATTGAGAATCGAACCTGCAACCTTTGGGTTATAAGTCTGACTAACCATTAGGCCATGACTGCCCCAGTCAATCAATCAGTCATTGATATACTGTATATCTTAACAAATTTCACAGGCGTTTGACAAACAAAGATGGAATGACTCAGCAGGGGTCAATATCAAAAGAAGCAGCCTGTTAGTAGCTGTCAGTAACCCTTTAAGCCCTGAAGGCATTTTTAGAGACAGACAAAAGTAAAGACTCATAACTCAAAAACTAGCCTATAGCAAGGAGAATCAAAAGGTAGCTATAGTTTGATAGAAAACTTTACATTTTTAGAAATAAAAAAAAGTCATTATATTTGGACACTCATGCTGAGAGACTACTGATAAAAAAAAACAATAGTGTGCTCAAGGGAAATTGTACATATATTTCTTAATTGACAAGCAATAATAAGGTAGGAGGACAAATCTTTTTTGGTGAAGTTCCCCTATATATAGGCTGCATCTGGATCAAATATTGTGGTAATAGCATGAAGTAATCAAAGGTTACAGTATTTGGAACCAAGGTAGCCTTTTTGTTTACCCCTTGGCACCCAGAAGGTATTTTTAAAATTGTTGTTCCTCCGTGAGGAATATCTTGTGATCGACGCAAAGGATTATGTTGATTTTGGACTCATTTGAATTGGGAGCATCCAATTTAAGTAATAATATTCCATTTTCTACGATTTGTGCATGTTTCATGAAGTTTTTTGATTTTACTTGGCTACATGTGTGGTTTTATGTGTTATAACTAAATTAAGGGAATATCTTTAGATCTAAGTGATGCTTTATGGTGGATTAGGGCTCTTTTCCACGATCAAAGCATGTTTAATTAAGTTACAAGCGGAAATGTAACAAATGCTACATCCGTATATTATTTACATATGGGTCTGGGGGGGGGGCTTCACATAGGAAAATCTTGTTCAAGTTTAGTCAGAGCCCAAAACAATTATACTTTTTGGTTGTATTGTACTTCGAGACATTTCAAATGACATGACACGACTATATGAGCTGTATGATGTTTTTGACATTACAGTACATAGTACGAAAAAGTATTTAATAAATTATGAAAACTTTTTTTTTTTATCAGCAAATAACTCAGAACTACTTAGGAATATCAAATTGACTACATGCATTGTAAAGTTCAGACTCTAAGCTTTCAAATGAGTGTTGATTTTGTGTTGATCAAGGCAGTCATTGTGAAAAATGTGATTAATTTTTTTGTAGCTAAAAATTATACCAATTTTGTGTTATTCCATTCAGTGGTTGCTTAGTAATTTGATTATGATTTTTTTTGCTAGGGGTTGTACCACCGGCGGTACACTTCAAGTAATACAGTGGATCTCATCCTCATGGACTGAGCCAGATCCGCCAGTTCTTGCTGTGAGATGCTCTTCCACCAAGGAACTTGCAATTTTTCAAACACGTCTGAGGTGGACACATGATTACATGCGGTTTGGCAAGGACGATCAGCTGTCCTTTCTGTCTTGTGAAATTGTTACAAGACACACCTGCATAAAACAAAAACAGACGGACTAAATGAAAATGTAAATTCACTCTCTGACAGCAGGTGGCACTTATGGAAAAGAAGCGTTTCTTTGGGTACCGCTGTAAAAAAGCAGTTGTGCTTATAAACACCACTTTATACGGAGGTAAGAGGAAAATAAAATTTCATCAAAACTATTCTGAGGACAGTCAGTTTCCTTCAGAGATCCATAAATATAAATCCCCACCCTAGTTCAATATTAATATATTTTTTCTTCCTATATTTCGAGCAACACCAACTGTGATCTCGCTCTCCTCTTCGCGTCAGTATTCAGCTTGTCCAATCTCTGGCCTGTGTTAACGTCCTGGTGGAGGCGTCCGTGGACACCACCGTCACACTCGAGGGAGTCCCCAGACTCACGCCTGACTGATACCAGTCGGCTATTTTCCACGGTTCCAGAGCCGAAACGCATTTCATGTCGACCCTGAGGCGAAACAGACCAGAGGTCCATGCCCGGGGTGGAACTCGCACTTTCAGCCATAACTGCAGTGGGCGTATGCGAAGCAGGCCCAGCTGGAGTACTGAAGATGCCGAGGCCATGAGGCCCAGCATTTTCTGAAACCTTTGAGCGGGACTATAAAGCCGCGGCGAAAGGATTTCACCTGCATAAAACAAAAACAGACGGACTAAATGAAAATGTAAATTCACTCTCTGACAGCAGGTGGCGCTTATGGAAAAGAAGCGTTTCTTTGGGTACCGCTGTAAAAAAGCAGTTGTGCTTATAAACACCACTTTATACGGAGGTAAGAGGAAAAGAAAATGTCATCAAAACTATTCTGAGGACAGTCAGTTTCCTTCAGAGATCCATAAATATAAATCCCCACCCTGGTTCAATATTTATATATTTTTTCTTCCTATATTTCGAGCATCACCAACTGTGATCTCGTTCTCCTCTTGGCGTCAGTCTTCATCTTGTCCCATCTCTGGCCTGTGTTAACGTCCTGTTAACAGACTTTGTAATATTTACACACAAATGACATTTGGGGAAATGATTGCAATGCAGTTTGGGTGCAAGCCTGGAATAGAGATCATTCAAAATTAAACTAAAAACCTTCCAGTAGCCCATCTTGTGTTTGGAGCATAAACCGGCCGTTTTCTGATTTATGGCTGGTCGACCGGTGCATCTCTAGGAAAAAGGTCACACCACAACAATTATTTGTACTCACAAATAAATTGAGGTCGCACAGATTTGATTTTGGAAGCATTTGCGATATTTCGAGCCTTGATAATCTTTTTTCTGTACTTATTTTTCTGTTATTTTCGGGAGCTCCAGGACAGTGAAAAAGATCTACTAGTCGATCACGATCGATGGGTCAGCATTATGGGCTAGAGAATACCCATAACACACTGTTAGGGTCGCGCCAAATTAATTACCGTGTGTAGTCAGAAGATGGTGCCCGCAGCGGAATCATTCATCCATCTATTTTCCAAACCAGTTGTTTAATGTGGGTACAGGTTAATACCATACATGTATAAATTCCTTTTTAATTGATCATTAAATTAAGGTTACATGCTAGTTTCCATGACAGAGTTCAAGATAAATCTTTTCATTACTACTCGAGCAGCCAGTTTGCTTAGTTTCAAATGATTATTAAATGGCAAGCACAAACTATGCAAAAGCGGCAGCCCTTCCAATGCACTCAGGGCCCTATTTTAACAATCTAAGCGCATTTTGCCGGATCGGGTATCGGTCAGACGAGGCCGATCCAAATCCGATATTGTGCGTATACTATTCTGTGTTATTGTTAAGCCCCACAAAAGCCACAAAAAAACATTATAAAGAACCATAAAGTTTTTGTGCACTATATTACAAGTGTTCTGAAGCCATTATAGTATAATGTGAGATAGAAATTAACATTTAAGTCATTAAATTCAAGATCACGTAAACATTTCCCTCTGCTGCGGTTGTCAATCATTCAGCATTCAAACAGCGCGTCGCTTTCGGTTACAACAGTCAACATGATGAAACCCTCTCCAAGATGATTCAATGTTACTATTATTATACTTGATCTGTAGATAAAGGTCTATGGTTTTGCATAAAACGTACTCGGTTACTAACGTAACCTCGGTTCTCTCTAGAGAGGGAACGAGTACTGCGTAATATCTTACGCTATGGGGAAAACCTCTTTTTTCCACGAGATATTGAAGCCAAAAATTATCCATAATTTTGAATTAATGTAAAACGCTGTGCAGCAGCATGCAGACATAGGCAAGACGGCTTGCGCGCCTATTGGCTGCCCTGCTGCAACAGCAGCAGCCTATCGAGAGAGGCTCTGCGTGACATATCCAATGGGGGCATTTCGCGCCCATTTCGTCACGTCCCGCCAGGAAGGGCGTGGTCTCGCCCTATAAATATAGCTAGATTAGGCTGGTACAACTGGTTTTCATCGCCGAAGCGAACCAGAGCTGTGTATGCACGGCAAGATACGCAGTACTCGTTCCCTCTCTAGAGAGAACCGAGGTTACGTTAGTAATCGAGTACGTTCTCTTACGAGAGTATCTCTCGTACTGCGTAATATCTTACGCTATGGGGAACACAATGCAAAACGCCGTGCGTACTGGGATCCGACACCAAAGTCCCAAGGGCAGTAGCCCGGGGCTCATATAGTGCATAATCACCATAGACTCACAGAGAGTCGGAGAAGAGAGGCTGCAAGCATCATTCCCCATGAAATAGCATCCTACAGGAGCTAGTTATGTTAACAGTGTTTCACGCAGTCAGGGTGAACGTGTTCAGCCTGAACTGGGTAATAGTACGGGTTATTCAACACCCATGGAGCTGTTTTATCGCTCAGCGAGCGATGCACAAGCAAAACTTAGCATCTAGGCCGGCACAGCGGGGCAGATAGCACTGAATTCTATACCGACAGAAGCTTGGCTTGTAAGGCGGGAACCTCTAGGTTGTTAAACCTTATAAATGTAGACGGCGAGGCCCAGCCCGCGGCCGTACAGATATCGGTAACCCCACTATACCACGCCCACGACGAGGCCACGCCTCTCGTGGAGTGCGCTCTGACACCCAAAGGACACTGCAGGCCCTTAGAAGTGTAAGACAGTGCTATGGCGTCGACTATCCATCTGGATAGGCTCTGTTTTGATGCCGCCAGTCCCTTGGAGCGTCCGCCAAACAAAACGAAGAGCTGCTCAGTCTGTCTGAAGACCGACGAGCGGGACACATAAGCTCTCAGTGCCCTGACAGGGCAGAGGAGACTCGCATCCTTCTCCTCATCACGAACCGGGAGGGCGCACAGGGAAATAATCTGGGCCCTGAACGGTGTGTTGAGGGATGTGGGCACGTACCCGTGCCTTGGTTTGAGTATGGCTTTCGAGTCATTAGGCCCAAACTCCATGCATGACGCGCTTACCGAAAGGGCTTGCAAGTCCCTTACGCGCTTCACTGAAGCGAGAGCCATAAGGAATACTGTTTTGAGAGACAGATTTTTCATGTCTGACAAATGGATTGGCTCGAATGGGGCACCTTTCATGGCTTCCAAAACCGTAGAAAGGTCCCACACAGGGACTGAGGGGGGTCTGGGAGGATTCAGCCTCCTCGCACGACCAGGTCGTTTTCCCCAGTGACTGGCCAGACGTCGATTTTGCAAATGCCGCTATGGCCGCTACATATACTTTGAGCGTGGATGGGGTTCTGCCCTTATCCAGCAGCTCCTGAAGGAAGGAGAGCACTTCCGTAACCCCGCAGTCTGCGGGTGAAAAGCCCTGAGCTTGACACCAGGCAGAGAACACTGACCACTTTGAGGAATAGAGCCGTCTAGTAGACGGGGCTCTAGCCTGCGTGATTGTATTTAACACTCCCTCTGGGAGGTTAGCGGGTACCCATTGATGGCCCATGCATGTAGGAACCATAATTCCGGGCGAGGATGCCAAATCGAGCCCTTTGCCTGAGAGAGGAGGTTCGGACAGTGAGGGTTTTCTTGGGACGCGAACAGGTCCACCTGCGCTCTGCCGAATGTCTCCCACAGCAGTTGGATCGTCTGCAGGTGCAGCGACCATTCCCCTGCTGGGACATTGTTTCTGGACAGACGGTCTGGTCCCAGATTCAGGCGACCAGGCACATGCGCTGCTTTCAGTGAAAGCAGGTTGTGCTGAGCCCAGACCAGGAGGCGTTCCATCAGCCTGTAAGGTTTCGGGACCTGACGCCACCCTGGTGATTTATGTATGCCACCACTGACATGTTGTCCGACCGGACTAAGACGTGGTGGCCTTTTATCTGGGGACAAAAGCACCATAGCGCGTTGTCGACTGCCAGCATTTGTGTAGGAGCTTTTCCCGTTCTGACCACTGGCCGAAGAACGGTCTGCCCTCGAGCAGCGCTCCCCATCCCGAGGTGGAGGCGTCCGTGGACACCACCGTCACACTCGAGGGAGTCCCCAGACTCACGCCTGACTGATACCAGTCGGCTATTTTCCACGGTTCCAGAGCCGAAACGCATTTCATGTCGACCCTAAGGCGAAACAGACCATGGGTCCATGCCCGGGGTGGAACTCGCACTTTCAGCCATAACTGCAGTGGGCGTATGCGAAGCAGGCCCAGCTGGAGTACTGAAGATGCCGAGGCATTGAGGCCCAGCATTTTCTGAAACCTTTGAGCGGGACTATAGAGCGCTGAATGTCCAGTTCTCACTCTGGCGACAGACGTGCTGTCATAGACAGCGAGTCCAGTACTGTTCCCAGAAAATAAATTTTCTGGCTGGGGAACAGCGAACTCTTTGCCCAATTGAATCTGAGACCCAGATTCTCGAGATGCTCGATTAATGTGGTTCTGTGTTCTATGAGCTCTGAATGTGATCGAGCTAGAATCAGCCAATCGTCCAAGTAGTTAAAAAGTCTCAGGGGTGCGAGGGCCCATGCACTTCGTAAATGTACGGGGTGCTAGGGATAGGCCGAACGGTAGGACTGTGTATTGATATGCCTGGCCCTCGAAGGCGAATCTCAAGAATCGCCTGTGACGTGACGCTATTTGGATTTGGAAATAGGCGTCTTTCAGATCTATTGACATAAACCAGTCTCCCTGGCGCACTTGCGCGAGGATTTTCCTGGCTGTCAGCATTCTGAACTGGCGCTTCATAAGCACTCTGTTCAGCTGTCACAGATCTAGAATGGGTCTGAGACCCCCGTCTTTTTTCGGTACCAGAAAATATCTGCTGTATAGCCCCCCTTCACTCTGAGCCTGAGATAAAGGTTCTATGGCCCCTTTGCTCAGCAGTTTCGCTATTTCGGCTCGAAGTAGATGAGATACTTCGTTGTTTACCGTGGTTTCGACTCGCGCCGTGTAACGGCAGGGACGTCGAGCGAACTGTATCGAATAGCCTCTTTTTATAGTGTTCAACACCCATTCTGATACCCCGGGAAGCTTTGCCCACGCATCTGCGTGAATAGCTAGGGGTAGAATGAAATCCGGGCTCTGGCCGCGGCATAGCGGCGGCTGCAGAGCTTCGGTGTGCTGAGACATAAACACTGTGTTTATAGTGTGCGAGGCGGGAGGCGTGCCGATCCAAGATGGCGCCGCAGACGGCTGCCTCTGTGTGGGGCTCTCCAGCTATTGTGTTGTTTTTGTTTGCTTGTTCTGAGTTTAGTCATTCTTTTCCTATCAGTTTCACCAAAGACGAACTACTGGACATTAGGAAACATACACCAGATAACTTTTCTACAGTTTTTGATTATTCGGACGTCTTGCTGGACATTCTCGTCGGAGGGGCAGCGTTTGTGTTCAAACACGCGGTCACACGCAAACGCGGGAAGCAAGCCGGCGCGCTGGTTAAACTCTGCGAGCGCGGCCTGCGCACTGCACTCCCCAGTATTCATCTCGCGAATCTCCGATCCCTTCCTAACAAAACGGAAGAACTTCTCCTCACCCGCACTAACAAGGATTTTTTAAACTCTGCTGCTCTGTGCTTCACTGAAACCTGGCTGAGTGAAGCCATACCGGACAACGCAATACATCTGCCGGGCTTCCAGCTGTTCCGAGCGGATCGCATCGTGGAGCTAACGGGGAAAACAAGAGGTGGTGGATTGTGTTTCTACATTAACGAAAGTTGGTGTTCAGATGTAACAACACTGAAGAAGATGTGCTCTCCTAATTTAGAGGCACATTTCATAAACTGTAAACCTTTCTACTCGCCTCGGGAGTTTTCCTCTTTCATTCTCGTGAATGTTTACATCCCTCCAGACGCGTGCGTGAGCGCGGCGCTACAACAGCTGGCTGAACAAATAGCTGAAACAGAACAAAGGTATCCTGACTCAATTTTAATCATTCTTGGGGATTTTAACAAAGCAAATCTTTCCCGTGAACTACCAAAATACAGACAGCACGTTACATGTCCCACCAGAGACAGTAATATACTGGACTACTGTTACACCACAATAAAAGATGCGTATCACTCCGTTTCACGAGCAACTTTGGGGCTCTCTGATCACTGTTTGGTTCATCTCATACCGACCTACAGGCAGAAACTGAAATCAGCTAAACCTGTAATAAGGACTGTAAAAAGATGGACTAATGAAGCAGAGCAGAATCTACAGGCCTGCTTTGATTGCACTGATTGGACTGTTTTTGAAGCTGCTACCAACGATCTGGATGAGCTCACAGATACTGTAACATCATATATAAGTTTCTGTGAGGATACATGCATTCCTACCAGGACATTCTTATCATTTACTAATGATAAAACATGGTTTACTGGGAAACTCAAACACCTTCGTCATGCCAAAGAGGATGCCTACAGAAGTGGGGATAAAACCTTGTATAACCAGGCCAGAAACAGACTGACAAAGGAGATCAGAGTTGCTAAAAGAAGCTACTCTGATAAACTGAAAAAACAGTTTTCATCCAACGACCCATCATCAGTCTGGAATGGCCTGAGGAACATCACCAACTACAAGTCACCATCCCCCCGATCTTTGGACAATCAACACCTGGCTGATGATTTAAACTTTTTATTGCAGGTTTGAAAAGCCCTCATTCACACCACACACCGGCTCTGACCTGCACTTCACACATTCACCATCACCTCCTGCACTCCCATTACTCCCCCCTCCTGCCATCCAACCTGAGCTTAGGCCGTGTGTCCACCAAAGCGTTTTTAACCGGCTGAAAACGCTAGGCGCTCTGCTGAAAACGCCTAGCACTGGGCGCTTGAGAGCGTTTTGGCAGCGCTGCGTTTTTTCAGTTGACACGATTCTTTGCTATGATACAGAATATCCGCAGCACAGATTACTTGTAACTGATTTCGTAGATAATTTGTTTCATACTAAAAATGTATTTTTCATCCATTTTGTTCGGGTTAGCTCTGCTGGTTGATGTCTTTGTACAGAAAGAATGTTGTGACAGTTGGTCGGTGTGGTTTTTGTCCCGCCCCTCCTCCACTGTGATTGGACGGCTGTGTAAAAAGTGACAGTGATGAGCGTAGCGTTTTACCCAAAGTTGAACATTTTTCAACTCTCGGCGACCAGTAAAAAACGCCGGGCGCTCAGCGCTTGAGCGTTAAATACACGCTCAGCGCCTCGTTACGCTCATGGCGTTTAAAAAACGCGGCGCTCCCATTGAAAACAATTGGAATTTTACGCCAGCTGCGTGAAAAAACGCTTTGGTGGACACACGGCCTTAAGGTCTGTGTGGAGGACGTGAGCTGAGTCTTCAAAAAACAGAAGACTAGGAAAGCCTCAGGCCCAGACGGCATCTCATCTGCTTGTTTAAAAGCCTGCGCTGACCAACTGGCCCCGGTCTTCACGCAGATCTTCAATAGATCATTGGAGCAGTGTGAAGTTCCCTGCTGCTTCAAACGCTCCACTATCATTCCTGTCCCCAAAAAACCCAAAATCACTGGACTTAATGACTACAGACCTGTCGCTCTCACGTCTGTGGTCATGAAGTCGTTTGAAAGACTGGTGCTGGCCCACCTGAAGGACATCACTGGACCCCTGCTGGATCCCTTTCAGTTTGCTTACAGAGCAAACAGGTCTGTGGATGATGCAGTCAACATGGGACTGCATTATATCCTGCAACATCTCGACAGACCAGGGACTGCAAGGATCCTCTTAGTGGACTTCAGTTCGGCCTTCAATACCATCATGCCTGGTCTTCTCACAGCCAAACTGACCCAGCTCTCCATACCATCCTCGATCTGTCAATGGATCACCAGCTTCCTGACGGACCGGCAGCAGCGAGTGAGACTGGGGAAACTCACATCCAGGACTCTCACCACCAGCACTGGCGCTCCTCAAGGGTGCATTCTCTCCCCACTGCTCTTCTCCATGTACACTAATGACTGCACTTCTAAAGACCCCACTGTCAAGCTCCTGAAATTTGCCGACGACACCACTGTCATCGGTCTCATCCGAAACGGTGACGAGTCTGGTTACAGACTGGAGGTTGAACAGCTGGCTGTCTGGTGCAGTTATAACAACCTTGAGCTGAACACGCTCAAAACAGTGGAGATGATCGTGGACTTCAGGAGGAACAGCCCAGCACTCCCCCCACTCACCATCATGAACAGCACTGTGGAAGCAGTGGAGTCATTCAGGTTCCTGGGCACTTCCATCTCTCAGGACCTGAAGTGGGACAATCACATTGACTCCATTGTGAAAAAGGCCCAGCAGAGACTGTACTTCCTTCGCCAGCTGAGGAAGTTCAACTTGCCACAGGAGCTGCTGATTCAGTTCTACTTAGCCGTCATTGAGTCTGTCTTATGCACTTCCATCACTGTCTGGTTTGGTTCAGCTACCAAATCAGACATCAGGAGACTACAACGGACAGTCCGGACTGCGGAGAGGATCATTGGTGCCCCCCTGCCAACCCTCCAGGACCTGTACTCTTCCAGAGTGAGGAAGAGAGCAGGTAAAATCATCACAGACTCCACTCACCCTGGACACCTCCTGTTTGAACTGTTACCGTCAAGACGGCGACTCAGATCACTGGCCACAAGAACATCTCGGCACAGGAACAGTTTCTTCCCACAGGCCATTTCCCTCCTGAACAGTTAACACTCCTCCCAAGGCATATGCCTTAAGTGCAATACTCCCACTGTTTAGTGCAATACCCTACAACTCAGGTGATACTTATATGTAGATTTATTTATTTATAATATTCAAAACACTGTAAATATGTTCATAATCTGTAAATCTGAAAATGTCTATTCTGACTTAACCCAACTGTGATACTTTTATTCTCATATATTTATATTTTTATTTTTTATTCTTATAATTTGTAGTATTATGTTTCTTGTTGTATTTGTATTTGTATATGTCCACTGGAAGCCTCAGTACCAAAAACAAATTCCTTGTGTGTGCAAGCACACTTGGCAATAAAGCTCTTTCTGATTCTGATTCTGATCACGGCGGGCAGCCTGGTCGCACTCGAATTCTCTATGACAGGTTGTGGAGAGAGAGCGAGCGGGACAAACCCCGTGGGGTTGAGCGTGTCTGTGAAGGAATGTGGGCGCGGGACGCCGGGCACATTCACTGCACTGAGAACACCGTCGGCTTGTGCTGACTGAATGTGTGTCGGTTTCGTTTTTACAGAAAACGAGGGACACGCATCGTGTACTGTTTGTGGGCACTGTGTCGTGGGCACATTCACTACATTTTTTCACAATCGACATGAGTCGATTTTATTTGTGCTAGCCCTGTACTGTGGCGGGCTGTGTCTGTGTGTGGGAATGGGCACTGAGACGTGGGCATTCTTACAACCCTCATAACACCATCGGCCGTGGCCGGAATACCAGAAAATACACTCTTTTGGGATTTATCTGGGTCGCCCTAAAAATGGCAATTGTGTGCAGGCAAGCGGGCTGTGGTGCCGGCTTGTTTACTGCGAAATACGCTGGAACAGTCACATTGTTTGGAACTGAACGAGCGAGAAGTTTCGGTGGAGTCTGGCCGCGGCGAGACTTAAACACCGTGGGTTTTAGCTGACTATGTGTGTTGGTTTCGTTTTACAGAAAACGTGGCACATGCAGTGTGTAGTGTTAGTGGGCACTAGGTTGTGGGCACATTCACTACATTTAATGCACAATGACATGAGTCGATCTCATTTGTGCGTGCCCTGCACTGTGGCGGGCTGTGTTTGTGTGTAGAAAAGAACACTGGGCTGTGGGCATTTTTATTACACTCATAACACCATCGGCTGTGGCCGGAATACCAGAAAATACACTGCTTATATGATTTTTCTGGGTCGCCGTGGAAACAGCATTTTTGTGCAGGCAAGCGGGCCATGGTACAGGCTTGTTTACTGCAAAATACACTGGAACAGTCGCATTTTCTTGGAACTGAACGAGCAAAAAGTTTCGGTGCAAGTCTGGCCGCGGCGAGACTAAATTTTTATCTGCTGCGAGAACTGGGATCGAACACGGGTCTCCCGTGCGAAGGCTTTGGGTTTCGCCACTGAGCCACAGGGTGAAACGACAAGAGCTTAAAATAGCTCGAGCAGATAAGAGCGTCATCGCAGTTTGTGTGTGTTGGCGTTTGTTTGCAGGCGTGCGTGTTATACAACAGGCTCATTGCTGCAATATTGACATTTTCAGCTGCTCAAACTAAGAGGAGCTGAGAAATGTTTGAGAAATGGAGATTGGTCCGGCCTCGGCGGGACTAAAAACACACTCTTTCCTCATTTCGCCGGTGACGCATGCCCACGGGGGGCGGGGGCGGGTAGCTTTCTTATAACGTAAAGAAAGGTAGCCGCGGTTTTGATGCTGGCCCGTTTCCCTGACGACTCGCGGGCAGTAGGGGGAGGTCCACAGAGCTCGCCCAATCCTCACTGTCCGACGCCAGGATAGAGCAGCTGGCCTTCTCTACAGATGCAGCGATCTCATCGTCGTTAATGGCGGAAGCGGCGGCGCGCGGCGGCCGTTGTCCGTCAGCGAGCGACTCGAGTGAAGCTGTTGAAGCTGGCGGGCGAACCGGCGAGCTATCACGGGCTGGAGAAGGCTCGGGGCTGTTTCGTCGACCTCAATGGCGGAAGCGGCGGCTGCTGTCCGTCGGTGAGGGACTCGAGCGATGCCGGCGAAGCTGGCGGGCGAACCGGCGAGCTTTGGCGGGCAGGAGAAGGCTCGGGGCCGCGCTGGGCACGGCGCTTTTACGGCGCGGCGCTACAGCGGGCTAAAGTGCAGGCTCTGAGAATGATGCCAGGCGAGTCCTCAGAGTCACCATTGGCAGTAGCTTGCAGTGAGGGCATCCGCCGTCGACGAGAGCGAGAGCCGCATGATCCTCACCCAGGCAGGAAACGCAGATGACATGGCGATCCTCTACACTGAGTGTGGCTCGGCACGAGCCGCAGGATCTATGCATCTTGAAAAAGACGCAGCTCTTTTAGGAGAGGGAGAGAGACCGTGAAAAAATGTGTGTCGCAGCGGCGAACACACACACAAACTTGCAGAAAAGGATATAACGCCGGAAGCGTAGCAGGTACGGCGGCTAAAGGCGGCGATGCCAGCGACTTCAGACTCAAGGCTCGTCCCGCTGTGTGCTATTTTTAGATGGCGTGGCTTCTCACTCCGGATCCAGCGATGCGGTGATGCTTCGCTGAAGAGATGAAAATCAGTTGTACCAGCCTAATCGAGCTATATTTATAGGGCGAGACCACGCCCTTCCTGGCGGGACGTGACGAAATGGGCGCGAAATGCCCCCATTGGATATGTGTCACGCAGCGCCTCTCTCGATAGGCTGCTGCTGTTGCCGCAGGGCAGCCAATAGGCGCGCAAGCCGTCTTGCCTATGTCTGCATGCTGCCGCACAGCGTTTTACATTAATTCAAAATTAAGGATAATTTTTGGCTTCAATATCTCGTGGAAAAGAGGTTTTCCCCATAGCGTAAGATATTACACCGTAAGAGAGATACTCTCGTAAGAGAACAACTATCTTGCTGGACTTTATTGCTGTAACCTTCGTTTGTGTTTTGAACTTGTGACTCTGTTGCTTCAAGCGCATCATTCTGCGCTCAGGATGCGCATAAGCGCTTTGTGCCGCACTGTATTACAGCCTTTCATATCATAATACAGTGACGCAATGAAAGATTATTAATAGCCTTTCTTGTTCTGTTCTATCTATCATATGTTGCAGCCTCCATTAAACAGCTGTGCAATACATTTAAAACATGTCTCAATTGTATAGTAGCCTATAGCTATATATAAAATAATTTATCTTTTTAATTTTTGTTATCTTGCTTTTCATGAATGTATTTTACAACAATACAAAGAGCAATGAGTAACTTTTTACCAGATTTAGTGTTACACTTATTGTCTCTTATTTGTTTTTTTTCACTAAATGTTCAGATTTTATTAGACTTCTAGACTTTTACTGCTGAATTATCCACTAATCTAGTCTATAATAGCATTTGTGTCATAGATTATGATTATATATTTTTTGGATTTGTTTTTCTTTATAATGAAGTTGTCTGTATTAAGTAGATTGTGTTTAACACACAAAAGAGTGATTATCAGTTCAACACACGGAGAGTTATATAAATTCTACTTGATTTAAAAAAAAAACTGTGTTGTATCGGATCAGCATCGGTATCGGTCGATACTCAGAATTTTTGGTATCAGATCGGATCGATTCTGAAAAAAGTGGTATCGGTGCATCCCTAGTCTAAAGCGCATGGCGCAAGTGCACTTTTCCACTTTTGCTAGTTTAACGATGGGAAAAATGGTTGGCGCACCAGGCGCATGACCTAAAAGGGTTGTCCCTATTCTTTTAATGAGTAATGGATGTGTTTTCAATAAACAAATCCGAGTCTCGTCTCCCATTCCCCTTAAAAGCCAGTTGTGCTCGCGCCATGGTGGATTCGCTATTTGCATGGCGGAATTTGCAAGTGGACAAACTGAATGCTTCTCCACAGACGAAACGGATCAGCTCGTGCGTGAGGTTAAAGCGCACAAGCAGACCATCTACGGGACAAATCAGTTTCCACCATATCTTTATGTACACAATATTAATCTTTTACATCGTAATCCTTTTATCTTTAATATTCAGCATGTTTGTGTGCTGCTGCATGTCCCTATGTGTGTAATAAGCAGAGTGTACGCGCGTTGTGGACCCGCCTATAGGCTCATATTACTAATGTGCCCTTTAAATAACAAAAAAAAAATACTGCGCCATTGACTTTAGACCAGGTTTTTGTTGGTTAATGTTGCAGTCTATTTCAGTTGCCTCAAAATAGCAACGTGCCAACAATGCGCCTGAACACACTGGTTTTCAGACCAGAACGCCCATGGGCGTAAATGCATTTGCTATTTAAACAACGTGGTGCAGGACGTGAAAATGATAACTGCGTCAGGCTGGAACTAGCAAAAAAGACTTGCGTTGCGCCTGGCGACGCATTGTGCAGTGACTTCTGCAGTGACACAATGACTTTACCAATTGACGATTGGCTCTTTTACTTAAAAGCTGGGACTTACTCCGCCAAACCACGCTTTACACTTTCTACCATTTTTATAAGAATATGAATAAACCGTCTTGTTTAATCTTAAAGTTTCGGTGGTCAGACTGGGCGCAGAGAGCACAGTGATGATAGCAAATAAATAATGCTAAGGTCACTGAACGAGCAATCGTTATTATAGTTCAAAAGGGCAAACAGTCAAAGTTAATATGCGAGTTAGCGAGTCGAAATCGAGTCGGCTTTGTTTGATGGCTTCCTTTTGATCACAGTCCAGAGGTTTTCAAAATGGGGTTCAGGTCTGGAGTTTGGGCTGGCCATGACAGAGACTTGATCTGGTTGTCATCCAGCCACACCTTGACTGGCCTGGCTGTGTGGCATGGAGCAAACCAATCCTTTAAGTTGGGGAACATTGTCAGAGCAGAAGGCAACAATTTTTCTTCCAGTATAACCTTGTACACGTCTTTAATCATGCGTCCTTCACAATATATATTACATAAAGTAGTAATACTGAATGTCTTTTCATCTAGTGGAGACACAAACTACAGATGAACCATCATTACACAGGCAGAAATAGGTTAGTACAGCTCAAGCAACAAACCCAAAACGCATCTATATCAGACAAGTGCAAGACAATGAAGCTTACAGCAAGTTACAACTGTCAAACTGTAGACAGTGAGAGAGTAGCGAGTGTGAAGACAGTGAGCAGCCAGGAGTGAGCTCATGCGAAGTGACAGTGATGATGAGCCTCTGAGGAGTGCTGGTAGAGACACAGGAAGCTCAGCTGGAGAGACAGACAGTGTCGCCTCTATTCAACACTCTTAAGACATGGACAAATAAATGCAAAAGAAATGGACAAAGAAATCCAAAGAACACGATCAGAAGAAAGTAAATGTAATGATGTCAGAGGTAGAGGTGTCTCACAAGAAACCACTGACCAAGCACATTCATGAAGACTAAAACAGATGGTTTTGCTTTATAATTTTTTGTTTGAAATACTCTTGGCCCATAATACTTCATGGAAAACAATGCTTATTTTAATTTTAAGTTAAAGACCTGTAGAGAAATGCCCAGAACTACAGTTCCTAATGTAGCCTGACAAGAGTATAAACCAGAGTCTGGAAGTGAAGCACCATTGATAAACAAGCCCTCATTTACACAAGGTGGACCAGCGTCGGCCAAGATCATTCTGGTCAATTGTGCTCTCTGACCAAGCAACGTTCTGCTGTCTGTTGTCCTCCGTTTTAATAGCATAAAAGCAGTTGCCCATTGACCTCAATGTTTCAGAGATACACAAAGGTCAAGAGCCTGGAGACTGTTCCTCATCACTATACATGTGAGATGATCATGGTGGTTAGCACACAGGATGAATGTGCCTCATTTTCAGTGTTTTGTGATGTTTTGATGTTCAGCAGGAATGTCAGCTGCTATCAGAGGACTGTGGTGCCCTTATAATTTTTAGCATGTCAAAATGCATTCTAGTTTTTTTTGTTATTATACTTATATATATTATTCCATACTATTAACATACTGAGCCCACCCATGCACCTCCCATAACTGGTTTTAACTAAATTAAAACCAATACTTTCATTGTATTCATCTTTTTAGTTTATCAACCTTAAATTGATAAGTAAACTGAAGACAACAGAGTAAAAGGATATTCAATTTGTATGTACTAGTCTGTAGCACTGCACAGTACACCGGTACTACGGTAGTAGTAAACGGTAGACTCGTCATTACAGTAGTACCATAAGTAATGTATGTTTAAAATGTGTATTTTAAATGTTAATTTGAATACATCTACTAAAACATTATTCAATTCATTATTACTATTCAAAATCATTATATCTTATGTAGAGAATGTATTCGCTCAGTTCGTCCTTTGCTCATTTGACCACTTCTGGAACAAATCTGAAGTTTAGTTTCTAGAATGACGGATGCAATTCCATTCAACTCCAGTCTTGAGTCAGGGCAAAAAAAAAGCTCCTGTATGAGATATTTTACCAATGAAAATACTTTCAAACAAAGAGGAACTGTTAAGCTTCCAGCAACACACAGCAGTGTTTTGTTTCTGAATTAATCAGTGTTTTTGAACGATTTGAGCGAGTCAAATCATTGAGCCATTCATAAAAACAGTCTTGTTTTGTTACTGAATGAAAAAGCAGTTTTGAACAAATAAGTTGAATTAATGAATCAGTAAATCAATCATAAAGACTTGCCACCACCTAATGACGGTTTTAATTTCAAATTAAAAAGTAGGTCTATTTTTTTTTTTTTCCAACACTTCCTATTTCTAAATTGCTCCAGAACAAAAACTAGCCCAAATTAAACACCTCGGTTCCTTGGACTCATCCGTCCAGTTGAGCCTAAGAAACCTTGGTGTTCTGTTCGACCAATCAATCACTCACTCATTAACTTTATTTCCAGACTCTTGGTCCATTCAGAAGGCACAGACATAACATGCAACATACATAAATCAATGTCTCTGGATGGTCATTCTAGAGAGTTGGTCAAAAACTGCTTATATCATGCTTATATCAAATATCTCTAAACTGAGAACAATACTGCCCAAAGCTACCATGGAGTTGATCATTCATGCTTTTATTTCTTCACGGTTAGACTATTGTAATACTCTTTTTATTTGTTTTAACAAATTTTCTCTACGCCGTCTTCAATTCGTGCAAAACGCAGCGGCCAGGCTACTAACAGGAACAAACAGAAGGGCTCACAGTACTCCGATATTATTTATTCTCCACTGGCTTCCAGTAAAATACAGAATCGATTATAAAATATTAGTTTTAACTTTTAGAGCACTACATGGACAGATTCTTAAATATATTGTGTACATGTTGACCCTTTACTCTTCTTTCCGCAGTCTTCGTTCCTCAGGTCAAAATCTCCTGATGGTCCCCAAAACCCGTCTTAAAACTCGGGGAGACCTCTCTTTTCAGGCAGTTGCTCCCAAACTGTGGAATGCCCTGCCCTTGTCGTTGCGTATGGCTGATTGTGTTGATTCTTTTAAAAAACAGCTGAAGACACTTCTATTCAGACAAGCTTTCAGTTGACTGAGCTATTATGTTGTATGTTTTTTGTATAATGTTTCTTAACTGTTCAAATTGCTATTTTCTACATGTAAAGCACTTTGTGATTTTATCTGTGAAAGGTGCTATATAAATAAAGTTACTTACTACTTCTACTACTAAATTCAGAATTTTATATTTAATCTCAATAACCTTATTTATGCAATTGTAATTGAGTGCAAATGCATTAATACCACCTCTGAGCAGTTTTAAACTGTCAGTGTAAATGCATCTAAATTTCACTTGCAGCATCTGTGCCACTTCTGCAATGCTATATTGGGGATTGATTTTGTTTACACTGATTTCAGTTGAATGGTGACAATAGCCAGTTATTCATTCTCATTAATAAAGTATTCAGAGGAAAATCTGGTCTGTTTTCATTTACATCTATGCATTTATGAAAACTTGGTTAATTTTGTTGATTTGAATAATGAATTAACAATACTGTACTGTATTGTGATACTACGTGGTATTGTGATACTTCAGCTGGTATAGTATCATAAGATACGTTTGTGGTATCATGACAACCCTAGTCCTTAGCAACAGTCCCATTGTTTATCAGGCTCAATCTGGCAGCTGCACGAAACAAACTAACACTTGTATTCGAGTTCATGACGTTTCTCCAGAATGTACGGAAATGTCATTGAAGACTCTAAGCCCAAGTATTGGGCTAATGGAGACAAACTGGGTTGATTTCTGATAAAGTGAGGTGAACAGGTCAGATTTGAGCATATACCTGTACATTGTGACGAAATTGCCATAGCCACTGTGATTGACCCGCATACAAAGCATTGTCCTTAGGTTTTGTGTGTATGTGAGCGTGTGCATGTCATCTGTAGTGATGTGCCAAGCACTGTAGCCCTGAAGAACTGAACAGGGTTCAGGAGATCTCCACCTGATATCTCTGGACATCTGCTGGAGTGTGGGTCACTGGCGTGTGCTTACGCTCACAGTAGATCTACAGCGCAGATACAGCAACGATGGCACAAACCGCTTCTGCGACAGGCACGTCCCCTCCAGTGTCATGGCAACAGCTCAGACGCTGAATGCTGATTGGCCATTTCACTGAGGACAAGGCTGTTGGGAAGCTCATGCACTCAGCAGACTCTGCAAGTTCAGCTAGACAGGAAGGTGTCAGTGGTGTCCACGAGGACAAAATAAAACTGCTTCACATCTCCACTTATGTAAAAAGTGTAAACTAGCATAAAAATTAAAAGATTTAACAATCACAAAAGCAAGCGTATCGAAGTGTTGAATATCAGCACGGCTGTGATTGGGCCGTAAGCAGTTTACGCATATAAACAAGATGTCCATAATTAGAAACTAAAATTTTACCAGTAATGCAGTGTAAAGTACCAGTACTGTTGAACTGTTATGGCATAACTTTTGGAATGCAGATGCAAGTACCAGAAGTGTTCTATAAAAATAAAAATAAAAAAAACGTCAATGTAAGACACAAAACTGGAGCTTATAAGACATCTAACTTGACTTCAGTAGCAAGAGAGAAAGACAAAGAAAAAAAGTGTGTGTAATGACTGAACAGCAGCTGTCTAAAAAGAGATGCTGTTCCTTAGATGACAGCATGCCCATGTACTGTACCAGTCTGTAATGCAAATTAATTATGCAAGAAAAGGGCTGAAAACAGTTAAATTTCTCTCAGATAAAAACAAATGATCACAGACATTAAATATATTCAGGTGATGCACCGGTCCTCAAGCAACTGTGTCAAAACAGTGCTGTTTAGCACAGCAAGACCTCACTATGCATCTTTGACTTAGAAACTAAAGCGTGTTTGGGACAATTTGTTCCGTACAGGACCAGATGCAGGTTCACACATTGTGACCAATGAGTCACGGATCAAGCTGCCCAGCATGAGATGGTCGGATGACTCCGTTCTCTTCTGAAGTATTGTGTTGTGTACTAAAACACACTAATGACAAAGACAGCCTTGGGGACAAGCACAAACTGAAAGTCTTGCAGCATTAACAGACATAAACAGATGGCAATCATAACCAAGTTTGCCCAAACAGAAACAGTTCGATAGCAGCATGATTGTTGCGTGTGTAATTGCCATATCGGTCTTCCTGTAAGCGTGTAATCCAAAAATGATGTCCAGACTGAGAAGAAAAACACAAAATCAAAGCAGGTTAAGGTGCAGAGAATTGGCATTGCTAATATGTTGATACTAGTGCAGAAGCAGTTTATCATGCAACACTAACTCACATTAGTTTGTCTTGGTTACACCCGTTTCACACATACTCCGTATTCAGTTCATATGGGGGAACATATGCGGTGTGGAAGCAGCACAGGCTCATTGTTCTTTCACATAAGACGAGTTTGCAAGTGTGCAGCGCAACTTCACAACGGCTGTACATCAAATACAACTGTATATTTTTAAATCTTAATATTGTTATAGTTACTGAAAATGATTTTTCATCATTGTAATTCTCTTTGCATAATACAATATTTCATAAATGTATTCACATTTAAAAATAAATATAAACAATGTGTTATTCCATTCATCACTTGTATATGTATTTATTATGTTGCAAAAGCAAGTGGAAAACATTTAAATGTGGTACTTCTCTCATGTTGAAAGGTAGCATCACAAACATTTTAAAAGTACGCTATCTGGTAGTACTAGTAAACTTCAAGTGGTTAAAACAAAACTGCATGCATTTTGCAGAACAACATTGTTTTGTGCTTTGGCAATCCCTGATTGTCAGGATGAATATGGTTCTTTCTCATATCTAAAAAAGAGATTATTCTACCACTCATTAAACTTCACAGACCACATTGCTTGAACTTCCCGGTCCTGCAGATTTGCCTTATACAAAATTAGGAGGATCAGGCCCTTCCTATCAGAGCATGCTACACAATTCCTTGTCCAACTGCTTGTTCTATCCAGACTGGACTATTGTAATGCTCACTTGGGAGGCCTTCCAGCATCAACTGGCAAACCTCTGCAACTGATCCAGAATGCGGTAGCGGGACTGGTCTTTAAAACGAGCCGAAGAGGGCACACGTCACACCTCTCCTCACAAAATTACTGCTTGCCAGTTGCCGCTCACATCAAATTAAAGCCACTGATGCTTGCCTACAGAACAACCACTGGCTCTGCTCCCTTTTACCTAAACTCATTACTCCAGACTTAAGTGCCATCCAGAAGCTTGCGTTCTGCAAGTGAACGTCGCCTCGTGGTGCCATCTCAAAGAGGCATAAAATCACTTTCACGTACCTTTTCCTTGAATGTTCCCTGCTGGTGAAATGATCTACCTAACCCAACCCGAGCTGCTGAGTCCGTAGCCATTTTCAAGAAACAGCTGAAGACGCATCTAGGCAACATTTCATCCATTAATACCTAAAAAGTATTAATTAATACTTAATACAAAAATTATTTTTAAAAAACACAGCACTTGCATATTGTTGTCATATTGTTAGTTTGATTGCTTCTACTGCTCTCCTCATTTGTAAGTCGCTTTGGATAAAAGCGTCTGCTAAATGATTAAACGTAAATGTAATGTAAACATTTACACCATGCACGTGTCAATGTAGCGGGAGCAGCGTTTCTTTATTTATGAATATGACAAGACATTCACGGGCGAGTGACGTATGTAGGCAATTTTCTGCTAGATCTAAAGCATAAACTCTTACGACAGGCTTACCATAGTTACCAAAGGGTAAGACAAAAACGTTTAGGAAAAAGTATTGATGATGCATTGACTAATTTAAATGTTAATTTAAATGCTAAAAAATAAAGTTCAATTAAACATTTTTTTTTACAAAAATTGACACAGTCTTAAATTAGTTTAAAAATTCTTACATTAACAGTGTGTGAGAAAATTGGATGTCAGATCCACATCATGTGTGATCTTAAAGTGACAGCAGACAATACTTGCTGCAGTCTTTCATTGTTAATCAAAGAACAAAAAAAATAAAATCACTCACTGCTCTTGACTGAATAACTTCTGAAGCTTTAATAAGGATTAAACTATATTCTATTTATAGTTTAGTATAGTAGTATAAATAGTTATAGTGGTTCATGTAGGTTGTCTACAAACCAAAAGGTTGGTGGTTCGATCCCCGGTTCCACCTGACCAAGTGTCGAGGTGTCCATGAGCAAGACACCTAACCCCAGCTGCTCCCGACGAGCTGGATGGCGCCTTGCATGGCCGACACCGCCGTTGGTGTCTGAATGAGTGAGTGAATGGGTGAATGTGAGGCAACATGTAAAGCGCTTTGGTGGCCATTGGGTCTATGAAAGCGCTATATAAATGCAGTCCATTTACCATAGTTTATGCTTATAAAACGTATAATTTGTGAGGCTTGTTTCAAGTTCACTTAAATTAAAAGTTATACATTTTAAAGCCAATTAAATGCTAAAAATATTGGCTTCCAATTATACTGTATTGTTGAATGGCTAAGACAGCAGCAGAATTTGTGATACTGACTTTCATTTATAATACTTAGTAAAAGTATTCCATTAAACAAATATTTAAAATATATCATCTTTATGCGGTTTCTACATTCATTTGGAGATTCAATGTGAAATTACAATATAAAAATATGCAATTGATTGTGATTACATTAAAATGCACAATTAGTTACTCTTTTTGTTTTTACAATCGATTGACAGCAATAGTAAAAAAATAAAAGCTGAAAACTGAAATGGGTATAGATGACAGACTAGGCTGACCTTGTCAGAAATGGACTCTAGTACTGTAGAGCTGGACCTACATACATATTACAATTCAACTGCAAAGGGACTGGACACTTTCAGATGGCTGTTGATGCTACGACTGTCATGAAGCTCACAGGAGCGATAAACACGCTGGCCTTTCTTCCGAACCATTTCCAAGGAGATTGTGAGATTTGTAATCAGCCCACATAATTTAAATCATGGAAACATGGAAGACTTTGATTTCCTTTTCTTGTATAAATTCACCTTCTGGCAATGATGTCTTCTTGACAACCACAGCCTTAGGTGAAGTTATACGAGGCGGGCAGGATACCAGAGGCGCCCAATAATCCAGAGGCTTGTTAAAAATCCGACTCCTCTCACAAACGGCTGCTTTGACCAGGGTAATAAGTAAAGGCTGAACACTGGGCAGCCCTGTAAAACATCAAGTAGACAGGCACAGTTGCCTCAGGAGCATGACAAATCTCAGGCTTTGAGCCTTTATAGCTGCAAGCACACAATAAGTCGCCTCAAGAAAAGCTTCCATGACAAGAGGAGTGGAGTTTAGACGAAAGTGCAGACACCAGCTTCATTTCCATGTTTGTAGGAAAGATGAAACGATTGAAGACTTGTGTGGGTGAAATGGAAAAAGCTTCAGAAGCAAACCTGCACATCTCAAAGGATCATATCTCTGACCAGATCAAAAATGAGAAGGAAATTATTGAAAAGGAGAAAAGTTTGCACTTTTTCCTGGTGGATTGTTTCTTAGAAGTGGGGATCAGAAAGATTTACTCCGGTGTTTGAGGAGAGGCGATTCCCCTCACGTACTAATGGTTTCTGACTGCTGCCTCTCAGTCAGAAGCTGCTCATTGTCTTGTCAACACAACAAGTGACTCTCGCCAGCAGAAATCAAATCTCTGCTGCTGCCTTCCATCACTTACCAGTTCATTTTCTCCTTCACTCACCAAATCCTTTAGTGGGGGAGATTTATGGTGCAGCTTCAAATCCATGAGACAGATTAATCTTGGTCAAATTGGCAGGGTTTACCTGGAACAAATGACCATGGTTGTTGATTGTTGTGCCATTCAAATAACATTCGGTTCATTCTGAGCAGAATTAGTATTTTAACGTTTCTGTTCTGTGCTCCTGTAACATTCCAAAAAAGGTTTGATTAGAAACAATACTAGTTAATAATGTTATTTTTATTTATTTATTTTATTTTTATTGGTAACAGCCCTATTGTGTCTTATTATTTTAATTTAATTTATTGCTTAAATGTTAGAATTTGACAGAAAAGATAATGCATTTGATTAGGTTAAAATGGCTTTATAAAGGTAAAAATGCCCATAAAAGCTAAATATCAATTTAAACTGAAAAGATCATTTGTGTCACTGCTGCGAACAGACCACCACACAGAATATTAGGAGTCCTCTGTCAACGGCAGTCCTAAACCTGCCAAGGTACCAACACAAACACACACGGCAAAATATCATCTAATTATCATTATCGATAAAATCTCAGAAAATATTGAGTTATTTTTTGTCAATATCGCAGACCCCTAGCTGCCATAAAAATTCATGTAAAAGGTTTGGCATGAAGTTCAAAGAAGTGACCTTGTTATTGCAATCGGAAGCTCCTGGTTAGGGGTTAAACCTAAGGGTTGCTTCAAATGCCACCACTGTAATCATTGTGATAATGTTGTACAAGAATAAAAGTTTTTAGATTTATAGACTGGAATGTCCTCAATGTAATGTATTTTATAGTGGGAGAACAAAAAGTTGTTTACTAGATCGATTGGCTGAACATAAATATGCCATCAGAAGGGGCAATGAAGAATATCCTATGGCAAGACACTTTAAATGAATGCATAAAATTAACCCTTCTATCCTGAGAATACTATGTAATTGATCATGTGAACAGTACTATTAGTAAAGGGAATAGAGAACTTAAACTGAATCAAAGAGAGACGTTTTGGATTTATAAACTAAAGGCCAATATGTATCCAGGATTGAATGAGGACTTGGATTTGACTTAGGATTCATTTTTTATTATTATTATTGATTTATGAAGGGGTGTTTTTGAGTTTGGAAATGTATTGGTGAATGTTTAATGCTGCGAAGAGATGTTGATCACATGACATGCGTATGGCATGCGTATAATAAAATGTCTCATAAATTGTATTACCTGAACTGCACAGTAGTCACACATGACGGCATTAATTCCCGCTTCCAAATCTGAGAGCCTTAATCCTTATAAACACAAATGTCACTCACTGACAACTGTCAATGTCACAGGGAAAATCTCCATTTTCACAGTAACTTCAATTAGGTTTTTAGAGTCACTTCAAATATTATTAACCACAGCAAACTTTATCATTCTAGAGTGACTAAAGTGCCAAACAGATGTTGAGCCCCATCAAGACAACAAACTATTAAATCTAATGCACATTTGCTTGTGCCACTATTGAAGCCCTGAAATCAAGACACAGGATGAGATTTAAAGAACTTCAGGTCTCCCTGGAAGAAGAGATAGTAATATCTCAATGGGATTTACCTGGTTAAATAAAGGATAAATAAAGCTCCATAATGCAACTTGAGGAGTCTAAATGTCCTTTAAATAGAGGCTCATGGGAAGGCAATAGTAAGATTCAAATACTACAGTGGCCCTGTCCCAAATGGCACACTTCATATGCACTTTCGGTCTTGTGGACTGATGGTGGCAGTTTTTGACCACCACGGTGGTAATTGGACCAACTACTGGCGCTGACACGGTGGTGTCAAAATACGGGAGGTTTATAAAATAATTATAAACAAGGCTTCCATTTTGTAACACGTGTTTATTTTAGCACTTCCGTCAGTGAAACTGAAACACCTACTACTGCCTGTAAAACATTTAAATAAATATCAGTAAATTTTGGTTACCTAAATAAATAATATAAGAAAGTTACATATTTAAAAAACATTCGTTTTACATTTCCCGACAAAGATGCATCATAGCCTACCGCTCTGCGCTTTGAGAGGGATGTGGGACACGAGCTGGAAAGAGATGCATTCTCTTTTCTAATATCTTCATGTTTTCTCCTGATGTTCCAAGCAACTGAAACTTGTAAAGGTCTGAAGAGCGAATTTTATCTTCTGCAGTGTCAAGACATTTAGGCTCTGTTTCCTTTTGTGCTGCTAGAGAAAGCGAAACTAAAATCCCAAGTGTGTGTGAAATGCGCTCTACAAATAAGCTTGACGCGTCTTACCATAATAACAAGCACAAACTGTTAAATAGAATTTGATGTGCAAGTAAAAATGTATTACGCCCATTATATTCGCATTTTTACTGTGGTAAAGTATAAAAAATGCTGTAGGGCAAAAGAAAAGCAAACCAAAGGAAGAGACGTTTATAATTGAAAAAGTTTATAACGTTTATAAGTGAGAAAAGATTTGGAAAAGGAACCAGATAATCCATGACCAATGGAATATTGTTAAATTCGCTGATAATCGGGTGACCAGATTGCAAAACACAATACAAAGCCGACAAAGCCTAAATTTATGGCCTCACGTGATCGACGCACCTCTCTCATTCGGCACAAATCCAAATGTTTCCATGGCTGCAATGTAACATTTAATTGCTAACCTATTATTTCTTTAGTAAACAGTTTTGTGCTCCACTCATGTCAATATTCGCGTAAAACAGCATTCACGTACAAAAAAAATATGTGTTTTGGCGGACCACCACTGGTGCTACTCAGCCTGATGCGGTTGTCAAGTTTAACGGCACAGCCCTACTTAAAATGGCTGTCACGCGGCAGCGTGTGTCCATGAGACCATAGGGTGTTCAATTTGTCATTTTAGGTCTCAGAAGCGTGCTTTGTGGTCGATATGCACCCTCGATGCGCACTTTTGCGAGCTTCGCAGCAGACTTCTTCACGACAGTCAAAGCGGCGTTACGTCACGAAAGTGCAGAATCGTGGGAAGACCGCAAGTGCTTAGGGTGCCCTTTGGTAGAGGGCCAGTATGCTACAGTAACCACTGGGGGGTTTGTGTTGCTGAATCCTCAGAAAAAGTCTTGTTTTCCGTTCCATACTCTCAGGTTTATTCTATTCGCTACCCATCACTACACTCTAAAAATGTGTCAACCCATGTTTGGGTCAAATATCAACAAACCCAAATGTTAAATTTTTAAATTAAATTGTTACAAACCTATTTTTGGGTTGGCCCATATAGACTAATATACAAATACAAATATAGACCCAAACATCGGTTGAAACAACCCAGCATTTTTTAGAGTGTAACTAAGTTCTGCTTCACATGCATGTGCTCACACACGTCATTCATCATTTAATAACCAATGACACACAAACAGCAAGAAATTTGTCACTGGAAGGTCGCACTGTTTTCAGTCAGTGGTTTTATTGTAATTGACCATACAGCATGTACACAGTGAAACAAAACGATACTACACAGGGCTCTACGGTGTGCCCATTTTGCTCACATATGCTCCTAAAAATCGATACGTTCACTTTTCGTCAACTGACCAATCACAGTCTGGATGGGGCGTTACATAAAAGAAGTTTGATTGCTACAGTAAACTTTCAAATGTTGAACTCCTGCATTAATAGTTCTGAATATTGATGAGATAGTAGCATTAACAAATTAGAGACCAATGTAGGCCATGTTTCTTGCACAAGGATTTAATGAATGAAAACAACTCACAAATATGAAACTGCTGTTTTGTCCGACTGGAATAAATATTATACCAGTGGTGATCTATATAGTATATTACAATGCATATAGTGAAATTAAATCATGAATATATGAACAGTATACTATTAGATTAAAATTTAACTTTTTATCTAATGTTATTATAATAATATAAATACGAGTACACACTAATTTAAACTAGTTTCTCCTCCATGTTGTGGAAAGAGCCTCTGCAGTGGAAAGATGCAGATTTCCACAGGTGTGGAGGCTATGTGCTCCTAGCCTCCTCCTGAGAGCAACACGTTCCCCTTGTTCTGTTTTACTAAAGTGATTGTAAAGTGTGATTTATACTATTTATACTGCATCAAATTGACGGCGTAGCCTACGCATTAATACTGTTCAGTAGTCTTGTTTACATTTGGTGTGGTTGGGTTGTTTGAGTGCTGCTGGTGTATCGTGAATCCGTCCCTGGTTCAAAAACTTGCTCGGTTACTAACGTAACCTCGGTTCTCTCTAGAGAGGGAACGAGTACTGCGTAATATCTTACGCTACGGGGAAAACCTCTTTTCCACGAGATATTGAAGCCAAAAATTATCCTTAATTTTGATTTAATGTAAAACTGTGCAGCAGCATGCAGACATAGGCAAGACGGCTCGCGTGCCTATTGGCTGCCCTGCGGCAACAGCAGCAGCCTATCGAGAGAGGCCCTGCGGGACGTGATACCCAATGGGGGCGCTTCACGCCCATTTCGTCACGTCCCGCCAGAATAGGCGTGGCCTTGGCCTATAAATACGCTCGACAGGCTGATACAAACTGGTTTTCATCGCTGAAGCGAACCAGCGCTATTGTATGCACGGCAAGATACGCAGTACTTGTTCCCTCTCTAGAGAGAACCGAGGTTACGTTAGTAACCGAGTACGTTCTCTTACGAGAGTATCTCTCGTACTGCGTAATATCTTACGCTATGGGGAACACAATGCAACATGCCGTGCATACTGGGATCCGATACCAAAGTCCCAAGGGCAGTAGCCCGGGGCTCATATAGTGCATAATCACCGTAGACTCACAGAGAGTCGGAGAAGAGAGGCTACAAGCATCATTCCCCATGAAATAGCATCCCACAGGAGCTAGTTATGTTAACAGTGTTTCACGCAGACAGGGTGAACGTGTTCAGCCTGAACTGGGTATAAGTACGGGTTATTCAACACCCAGGGAACTGTTCCATCGATCAGTGAGCGATGCCCAAGCAAAAACTCAGCATTCTGCGCCGGCGCAGCGGGGCAGATAGTACTGAATTCTAGACCGACAGCAGCTTGGCCTGTAAGGCGGGAACCTCTAGGTTATAAAACCTTATAAATGTAGACGGCGAGGCCCAGCCTGCCGCCATACAGATATCTTGCAAGGGAATCCCGCTAGACCACGCCCACGACGAGGCCACGCCTCTCGTGGAGTGCGCTCTGACACCCAAAGGACACTGCAGGCCCTTAGAAGTGTAAGCCAGCGCTATGGCATCAACTATCCATCTGGATAGGCTCTGTTTTGATGCGGCCAGTACCTTGGAGCGCCCGCCAAACAAAACAAAGAGCTGCACGGTCTGTCTGAAGACAGACGAGCGGTACACATAAGCTCTCAGCGCCCTGACGGGGCAGAGGAGATTAGCATCCTCCTCCTCATTATTCACCGGGAGGGCGCACAGGGAAATAACCTGGGCCCTGAACGGTGTGTTGAGGGATTTGGGCACGTACCCGTGCCTTGGTTTGAGTATGACTTTAGAGTCATTAGGCCCAAACTCCATACATGACGCGCTTACTGAAAGCGCTTGTAAGTCCCCTACGCGCTTCACTGAAGCAAGAGTCACAAGAAATACCGTTTTGAAAGACAGGTGTTTCATGTCTGACAAATGGATCGGCTCGAATGGGGCACCTTTCATGGCTTCCAGAACCGTAGAAAAGTCCCACACAGGGACTGAGGGGGGTCTGTGAGGGTTCAGCCTCCGAGCTCCCCTGAGGAATTGTACGACCAGGTCGTTTTTCCCCAGTGACTGGCCAGACGTTGGTTTTGCAAACGCTGCTATGGCCGCCACGTATACTTTGAGTGTGGATGGGGTTCTACCCTTATCCAGCAGCTCCTGAAGGAAGGAGAGCACTTCCGTAACCCCGCAGTCTACGGGTGAAAAGCCCTGAGCTTGACACCAGGTAGAGAACACTGACCATTTCGAGGCGTAGAGCCGTCTAGTAGACGGGGCTTTAGCCTGCGTGATCGTGTTTTGCACTCCCTCCGGGAGGTTAGCGGGTACCCGTTGATGGCCCATGCGTGTAGGGACCATAAATCCGGGCGAGGATGCCAAATCGAGCCCTTTGCCTGAGAGAGGAGGTCTCTCCTCACCGGTATAGGCCATGGGGCAGTGCTGGTCAGCTGCATCAGGACTGGGAACCAAATCTGGTTCGTCCAGAGCGGAGCCACGAGCAGCACTGGGCATCCGCTTTCCCTGATTCGTTCCAGTACTTGAGGCAGGAGCGAGACGGGGGGAAAAGCATAGAGGGGGCAGCAGGGCCATACGTGGACCAGCGCATCCCTGCTCTTGGAGAAAAAGTTCGGACAGTGAAGGTTTTCTTGGGACGCGAACAGGTCCACCTGCGCTCTGCCGAATGTCTCCCACAGCGGTTGGATCGTCTGCGGGTGCAGCGACCACAGCGACATTGTCTCTGGACAGTCTGTCTGGTCCCAGATTCAGGTGACCAGGCACATGCGCTGCTTTCAGTGAAAGCAGGTTGTGCTGAGCCCAGACCAGGAGGCGTTCCGTCAGCCTATAAAGGTTTCGGGACCTGACGCCACCCTGGCGATTTATGTATTCCACCACTGACATGTTGTCAGTCAGCCATAACTGCAGTGGGCCCATGCGAAGCAGGCCCAGCTGAAGTACCGAAGATGCTGAGGCCATGAGACCCAGCATTTTCTGAAACCTTTTGAGCGGGACTATAGAGCCGCGGCGGAAGGATTTCGCGGCGCGCTGAATGTGCTGTCCGGCGACAGACGTGCTGTCATAGACAGCGAGTCCAGCACTGTTCCCAGAAAAGAAATTTTCTGGCTTGGAAACAGCGAACTCTTCGCCCAATTGACTGTAAGACCCAGCCTCTCAAGATGCTCGAGTAATGTGGTCCTGTGTTCTATGAGCTCTGAGTGTGATCGAGCTAGAATCAGCCAATCGTCCAAGTAGTTCAAAACTCGCATGCCCTGAAGTCTCAGGGGTGCGAGAGCCGCGTCCATGCACTTCGTAAATGTACGGGGTGCTAGGGACAGGCCGAACGGTAGGACTGTGTATTGATATGCCTGGCCCTCGAAGGTTGACATTTTCCTGGTTGTCAGCATTTTGAACTGGCGCTTCAAAAGTGCGTTGTTCAATTGCCGCAGATCTAGAATGGGTCTGAGACCCCTGTCTTTTTTCGGTACCAGAAAATATCTGCTGTATAGCCCCCCTTTGCTCTGAGCCTGAGATAAAGGTTCTATGGCCCCTTTGCTCAGCAGTTTCGCTATTTCAGCTCGAAGTAGATGAGATACTTCTTTGTTTACCGTGGTTTCGACACGCGCCGTGTAACGGCGGGGACGTCGAGCGAACTGTAGCGGATAGCCTCTCTTTAAAGTGTTCAACACCCATTCTGATACCCCGGGAAGCTTTGCCCACGCATTTGCGTGAATAGCTAGAGGTAGAATGCGATCCGGGCTCTGGCCGCTGCCCAGCGGCGGCTGCAGAGCTTCGGTGTGCTGAGACATAAACACTGTTTAAAGTGTGCGAGGCGGGGGGCGCGCCGATCGCGGCGGGCAGCCTGGTCGCGCTCGGTTTCTCTATGACAGATTGTGGAGAGAGAGCGAGCGGGAAAGAACACGTGGGTTTTAGCGTCTCTGTGAGAGAATGTGGGCGCGGGACAGCGGGCACATTTACTGCACTGAAAACACCGTCGGCTTGCGCTGACTGAATGTGTGTTGGTTTCGTTTTTACAGAAACCGTGGGACAAGCATTGTGTAGTGTTTGTGGGCACTGTGTCGTGGGCACATTCACTACGTTTGCACAATCGACATGAGTCGATTTTATTTGTGCTAGCCCTGAACTGTGGCGGGCTGTGTCTGTGTGTGGGAATGGGCACTGAGACGTGGGCATTCTTACAACACTCATAACACCATCAGCTGTGGCCGGGACACCAGAAAAAACACTCTTTATTGGATTTATCTGGGTAGCCGTGAAAACGGCTTTTGTGTGCAGGCAAGCGGGCAAAAAAAACGGCTTGTTGACTGCTAAATACGCTGGAACAGTCACATTGCATGGAACTGGACGAGCGAAATGTTTCGGTGAAAATCCGGCCGCAGCGAGATTTGAACACCGTCGCTTTCCTAGGATGGCTAGGAAGGCTTTGAGACCTCGGGCTTGATCTCGATCCTCGGCCCGCGCTGAGGGGGGCGGCGTCCAGCAGAGCGAGAGCGCGGTCTCTGTTCTCGGGCCTGGCGGCGCTGAGAAGCGGCGGCGGGTGGTGCGGGCTGTGGCTGTGAGCTCCGGGCACACGGCTGTTTCGAGCGACCTGCTGCGGAGCTAGAGCGCTTCGGGAGGAAGTGCTTCATAGCCTGCGATGTCTTTTGAACCTCCTGGAATCTGTCCGCGAAATCTTTGACGGCAGATCCGAAGAGGCCCGCTGACGAAATGGGAGCGTCGAGAAACACAGAGCGCTCCGAGTCCGTCATCTCAGACAGCGTTAACCACAAATGTCTGTCAGCCACGGTGAGAGAGGCCATGTTCTGCCCAACGGCCTGTGCAGCAGATTTAGCGGCGCGTAGAGCCAGGTCTGTAGCGCTCCTTAAATCCGCAACGCTGATCGATCCCGCACCTTCCTCGTCCATTTTTCGGAGAAGGTCGGCCTGGAAGATCTGCAGGATGGCCATTGTGTGTAGCGCCGACACAGCTTGCCTGGCGGCGGTGTAAGCGTGACCGTGCATGGATGACGTCACTCGGCAGGCTTTAGATGGTAGCGTCGTCTGTGCTCGCCGTCCAGCAGAGGGCGGGCAGAGATGTGTTGCTACCGCTGCTTCCACAGGAGGAAGAGAAAGGTACCCTCTATCTTTCGCACCATCCACAGTGGAGAATGCAGCAGAGACAGAGGTACGCATCCTGGCCGAGAAGGGGGCGTTCCAGGACCTCGCGACTTCTTCGTGAAGCTCAGGAAGAAAAGGCGCGTTCCTTCTTGAGGAAGCATCCATCCAGTCGGTTGTGCGGGGGCTGCGCGGGCGCTTCCCAGTCGAGGCCGAGGTTTCGACGGCTTGAGAGAGCAGACGCATCAACTCTGACTCAATGCCAGCCCTTCTTCCAGAAGGCTCGCGAACAGCGGGGGGGAGGTCCACAGAGCTCGCCCAATCCTCACTGTCCGACGCCAGGATAGAACAGGCCTCGGCTATTTCGTCGATCTCAATGGCGAAAGCGGTGGCAGACGGCGGCCGCTGTCCGTCGGTGAGCGACTCGAGCGATGCCGGTGAAGCTGGCGGGCGAACCGGCGAGCTTTGGCGGGCAGGAGAAGGCTCGGGAGCCCACTGAGCACGGCGCTTTTTACGGCGCGGCGTAACAGCGGGCTGAAGTGCAGGCTCTGAGAAGGATGCCAGGCGAGTCCTCAGCTGTAGGCTTGCACTCAGACGGCGCGGCTTCTCACTCCGGATCCAGCGATGCAGTAGTGCTTCGCTGAAGAGATGAAAATCAGTTTGTATCAGCCTGTCGAGCGTATTTATAGGCCAAGGCCACGCCTATTCTGGCGGGACGTGACGAAATGGGCGCGAAGCGCCCCCATTGGGTATCACGTCCCACAGGGCCTCTCTCGATAGGCTGCTGCTGTTGCCGCAGGGCAGCCAATAGGCGCGCGAGCCGCCTTGCCTATGTCTGCATGCTGCTGCACAGCGTTTTACATTAAATCAAAATTAAGGATAATTTTTGGCTTCAATATCTCGTGGAAAAGAGGTTTTCCCCGTAGCGTAAGATATTACGCAGTACGAGAAGATACTCTCGTAAGAGAACTCAGAGATGGGGGACTCGAGTCACATGACTTGACTCCAGTCAGACTCGAGTCGCAAATTTAAGGACTTGAGACTTGCTTGACTAAATTAAGAAAATTACTCGACTTGACTTTGACTTGAGATCCAATGACTTGAGACTTGACTTGAACTGTATGACTCGAGAATGACTTGATATACATTTATCATCGCAACATCAATTGATGAACAAAATGAAAGCAACGGAACCATTGACGCCAGTCATCAGATTCTGCGCGATTGCGTGACACTGCACAAGCCCATAAAAAACATACATCGCGGTGAGCGCGCTAAATACAAAAACATCTCCCAGCATCGTTTGTTTTTGGATATAAACACTAGAAATTGACTATATTCATACAAGAAGATTTGCTGTACGCATAATAACTGGCAAGGGATATCGGACGACCATCACAACCTCGAACAGTCGAACTTCATTCACCACGTCTAAAAGTAAGCTATGGCTTGTTTAACCTGTTTGTTATAGTTAATTTGACTATCTTTAAATCTAGAGAGAATATTGGTCAAAACAGCATGCCTCTTTATACACAATTATGTTTTCAAATGTAGCTTAAGGTTGTCAATATTCAAATGATAATTAATGATGTCATATGTTTTGTATAACATTTGCCACATTTCTTTTTAAATCATGCTTTAAAGCCAAATATGTCGTTCTTTCCAATGACAAAAAGCAACATAGAAAACTGTTAATTTTTTGTCGTGTTTTATGTTTCTCTTAAAGCAGGGTTAGATGTTATCAGGGGTTACATCTATAAGATGTTATCAAAATGCCAGCAGAATTAATATTGCACCCAAAATTCTAAATGTGGTGGAAAAAAATGCCCTAGTATGAGTTATTTTCATAATTATAACATATGATATTAAAAAAATATTTCCAGAATATTGACGCGATTGCAAATGTGATAATGATTTTATAAAAAAGTTCAGTAAACAAAGACTGAATATTGTCATGTGACATTTAGACATAGCCTAATATTCCAAATATTTTCTGTTTTTGCTCGATTTCTCCAATGACAATAGTTCCAAACAAGCCACAGAAAGAGTTATGCGTATTTGTGACTCAGTGACCTAGTTGCTTAGTTCCAGAACGAATCTGCCGTTTTGAACATAAGTTAAATGAATGCTTCTATGACTCGTACATTAATACGGTAATTTGGCGCCACCTATTGGCGGTTTTAACTTCATAATTAAAAAACATAACTTGTATTAAGGGGATGCCAGTTTGAAAAATGCCTTTGGTCGCATAGGAACTATACTTGAATTGTGAATTGTTTAATACCTTTTAATGGTCTTCTGCAATGTTTGAGGCATATTTATTTTTTCATGCTTTAATGTTGGCCTAATTTCAGTTACATTTAGATTTTTATTGTAGTAACCACTCAGCTATATGTGGAAATGCATATTAAAAAAAAATGTTGCAAATAAAACCATAGTCCACAACTTCTGTAGTTTTAACTTATTTTAATATATAAATTCAGTGAAATCGTCAAACGTTTGTATGACTTGCCAGTGACTTGTGACCCAAGCTACGACTTGACTTGACTTGCTTGACATAAGGCAGTGACTTGACTTGCCTTTATAAAAAATGTACTTGCACTTGCTTGAGACTCGAGGGTTAAGACTTGAGACTTGCTTGTGACTTGTACATGTGTGACTTACTCCCACCTCTGAGAGAACTACAAAAGCACCAATCACAGTAAAGTTTTTTTGTGATGAGTGATCAGTGTTTTAAAAGCTCTTTTCAATGTGTCAAATTTTCAAAACATCTGTTTCAGTATTTTCAAATACTTCGACAAACTTTTAAGGCCAATGCTGAGTGGGCAGATACAAGAGTCATCACTTCCATAGTCCTCCCATGGTTTCACACCATAGTTGAACACAAAGAGAAGGAGCACACACGCAGTATATATGTATATATATATAAATATAATAGTTCGTTAAACTCTGTGATACTTGAGCATTTTTCACTGCGCTCCAAAATTTCTTTGTGTGCTCCTTGGGAAAAACCTTAGCGTAGAACCCTGCTACATAAAAACACCAGACTACAATAGTGGACAAGGCAAACACAAATTAAATAAATGTAAATAGAATTAAAAAAACTAAAATAGTATTAAATAAGAACTAGGATAAGGGAGATAGTCAATATTGCAGTCATATTTGTGTCTAATGACTCTCCACTGTAACTGATCACTGTGTCAGTGATTCTTTGTTCTAGGTTCTCTCACATCCATTCACACTCTGAATGGGACTTTCTGGGTTTATTCTTTGATAATGTCTGACCATTAGCCCTCATGGATCATACAGTGCATTTCATACTTTCATTAACTCATGTGAACAATAAACCAGAGCTGATGTTACTCTCAAAGCAACAAAATCTCCTGTATCAGCAGCTTGGCTCAATCACATTTTTCAGACCTCCACCACAGCATGTCTGATCTGTTTCAGTCACACCAGTTCAGTTCAGTTGCCAAATTGCATGCAGTAATGAGCAGCACTGAGACTGTGTGTTACAAACACAGCTCATACTCTGACTCGCTGAATGAGATCAGGCTCGTCCGTGGAGAAAGACCAGACCGCACATCATCTGCTATGACTGATGATCTGGACTGTGCAGGAGCAGTTCAGAGAATAGACCATGGGACCATTACAGAGACATACTGATCTACAATCCAGCCTGTCCCAATAATCACATTAATAAGAGTCAAGTACAAAAAATATTCCAATGAAAACACTGCACTTAAAATGAAATAATGTGCAATGAAGAATCAGTCCTAATAAGTCAAGGTTAGGGTTAGGCAATGGGAATTACAGCACAGAGGCACAAGTACAACACCTGCTTTCTGAGGGACACACAAGCTGGAGGAATTTAGAGTGGCCTTGAGCAACAGGTTCCAAATACTGCAAGAACTAGAAGAGGAGGAGGATACAGTGGATGGCAGATGGAAGAGAGTGAAAGAAACCATAACAACAACATGCAGGGATGTCCTTGGCCCCCTGAAATACCAGCATAAGGAGTGGTTGTCGACAGAGACATTGAGGAAGATTCAGGAAAGGAAAGAGAAGAAAGCAGCCCTCAACAACAGCAGAACAAGAGCGGAAAAGGCCAAGGCACAAGATGATTTCACAGCTGCCAACAAAGAGGTGAAGAAGCGTATTAGAACCGACAAGCGGAACTATGTTGATGGTCTGGCAGCCGAAGCAGAAAAAGCAGCAAGAAATGGCAACATGAAAGATCTGCATTCCATCACAAAGATGCTGTCAGGGAAGTTTTGCAAGCCAGGTAGGCCGGTGAAGGACAAGGAGGGAAAGATATTGAAGGGAGAGGAACAACAAATGGACAGATGGAGAGAACACTTCAAAGAACTGTTGAACAGACAAATGCCAGCAAACCCGCCAACCATCAATCCAGCGGCAGAGGATCTACCAATAGACTGCAGTGCACCCACCAGAGAAGAGATCCGCAAGGCAGTAGGCCAGCAGAGGAATGGCAAGGCAGCAGGTCCAGACAGCATACCAGCAGAAGCATTAAAGGCGGACCTGGAAACAATGGTAGAGATACTGTTCCCGTTGTTCAAGAAAATCTGGGAGGAGGAACAGGTGCCCACGGAGTGGAAGGAGGGATACAATATAAAGCTACCTAAGAAAGGCGACCTCAGCAAGTGTGACAACTACCGAGGGATTACGCTACTGTCCATTCCAGGGAAAGTGTTCAATAGGATCATCCTGAATAGAATGAAGGACCAGGTGGACACTCAACTCCGTGACCAGCAGGCAGGATTCCGGAAAGACATATCCTGTACGGATCAGATAGCCACCCTGCGTATCATTGTTGAGCAGTCACTGGAGTGGAACTCTTCCCTCTACATCATCTTCGTAGACTACGAGAAGGCTTTTGACAGCCTGGATAGGAGTGCCCTTTGGAACCTTCTCCGGCACTATGGTGTGCCAGCCAAGATTGTTAACATCATCCAAAACTCGTACAACGGTATGATCAGCAGAGTGGTCCATAGAGGGAAGCTTACGGAGACCTTCGAAGTGAGAACCAGGGTTCGTCAGGGATGCCTGCTCTCTCCCTTTCTCTTCTTGCTAGCCATCGATTGGATAATGATTACAACGGCACATACAAGAACAGGAATCCAGTGGACACCCTTCACACAACTCAACGACCTGGACTTTGCGGATGATTTGGCCTTGCTATCCCACACCCCACAGCAGATGCAGGAGAAGACAAACAGCATAGCTGCCACCTCCGCTCAAGTAGGTCTGAACATCAACAAGCAGAAGACAAAGATCCTCAAGGTAAATAACACCAACAACGACCCAGTCCAATTGGACGGAGAGGCGCTAGAAGAAGTGAAGACCTTCACCTACCTGGGCAGTGTCATCGACAAGCAGGGTGGAACAGAAGCTGACGTCAAGGCACGAATATGTAAAGCAAGAGCAGCCTTCCTACAGCTGAGGAACATCTGGAGCTCGAAGGAACTGGGCCTAAGGACAAAGGTCAGGCTGTTCAACACCAATGTCAAGGCGGTCCTTCTCTATGGTGCAGAGACATAAAGGACAACAGTGGCGACAATGAAGAAAGCTCAGACCTTCATCAACTCCTGTCTGCGAAGAATCCTCCAGATCCGCTGGCCAAACACCATCAGCAACCAGGACCTTTGGCAGAGAACCAATCAGCTTCCTGCAGAAGATGAGATCCTGAAACGACGCTGGAGATGGATTGGCCACACGCTACGCAAACCAGCTTCCAACATCACCAGGCAAGCGCTCACCTGGAATCCCCAAGGCAAAAGGAAGAGAGGAAGGCCAAGAAATACGTGGCGCCGAGTTCTGGCAGCTGATACCAAAGAACTTGGATACACCTGGAGCCAGCTGGAGAGAAAAGCCCAAGACAAGGATGCCTGGAGAGCTCTTGTTGGCGGCCTATGCCCCAGGAGGGGTAGCAGGCATAAGTAAGTAAGGGTTAGGCATATGGTTTCACTAATGGATTAAAATATGCTTAAAGGGTTAGTTCACCCAAAAATGAAAATTTGCCCATAATTTACTCACCCTCAAGTCATCCTACATGACATTCTTCTTTCAAACAAATACATTCGGGAGTTATATAAAAAAAAATGTCCTGGCTCTTTCAAGCTTTATAATGGGAGTGAATGGATGGAGAAAATTTGAAACCCAAAAAAGTGCATCCATCCTTGATAAAAAAATACTCCACACGGCTCCGGGGTTAACAAAGGCCTTCTGAAGCGAAGCCATGGGTTTTTGTAAGAAAAATACCCATGTTTGTAACTTTATAATCTAAAATAACTACAGGTAGCTTCCGCCAGATGACTTGCCCCACAAGAGTAACCCGTGGCGCATGTATGACGTACGATGTAGGAGTATCGTAAGCTTAGACGCCTCTCGCGGTTTAAACAAATAGGACTGTGCAACAAACTGAAGCTCCTCTTCTATTATATAGAAATCCTCCAACATTTCTCTTCAAAATGGATAATTCGTGACCAGTGTTTTGCTTTGCCCTTTCCTCTGAAGCTTCCGTGTTCGTCATTGCGTTGTGCGTCGGGTCTGGGGTTAGTCTTCCACTGTAAATCGAAGCGTACGCTGTGTGTCGGAAGCTAGTGATTATAGTTTAAGTTTTAAATATGGATATTCTTACAAAAACGCATGGCCTCACTTCAGAAGGCCTTTATAATCCCCTGGAGCCATATGGATTACTTTTATAATGGATGGATGCACTTTTTTGGGCTTCAAATTTTCTCCAGCTATTCACTCTCATTATAAAGCTTGGAGGAGACAGTACATTTTTTTTATATAACTCCGATTGTATTCGTCTGAAAAGATAATGTCATATACACCTAGGATAGCTTCAGGGTAAGTAAATCATGGGCTAATTTTCATTTTTAGATGAACTATCCCTTTAATTTATGCAAAATACCTATAGTCAAACACACTGAGCAAACACACAAATGGGCCTGTTAGAGGTATTGTGATCAGATCTTATCTTAAAAGCAATTGGTCATCACAAATATTATGAACAATCATCAGATCAGATCACTAAAGCTCTGCAAACAATGATGTTAAATAACTTGAGACGCGTTCATCCGCTCTTAGTTCATCTGAATGAAGGAAAGTGGACGCATCAGGACATGAGCTTTACAACTAATACTGCAGAAGCAACACAGGAGGATTCAGCCTTTATTATCAGATGGCCACATACAAAGCCATGCAAAAACATTTAAAAACTCTTTGTGTTTTGGCCCATGCCTTCAAGGAGAGCAACACAACAAACTCAGAGGATATTCAGATACTCAAAATATTCAGAGGAAAACAAAGTGAAGAAGATAAGGCAGAAAATGTTTTATGGCAAATAAATTAGATAAGTAGAAAACACAAAAAGGCATAAAGCAGCATGGACACTTGGGCCATGCAGAGAGAATACAGGCTCATTATGGGCAAAAATAAGAGCCATTTTCCAACTTAATTTCCCTGGCTGCTATTTCAGCATAATGTAGCGTGGCTTATCGTCGCAAGCGGTTGTATTGATGTGGTTTAAAAGCCTCTCATTTTGAGCATCATTATTTATTCTAAACAGAATTCTTCTCTGAAAAAAAAAACACGAGAAAGACTGTACAATGCTGGCTACCGAATTAAATTGCTATCCAGTCGCTGTCCCTGAAAATGTTTTCATGTAATGAAAAAGTGTGTTTTTTTTCAGAAAATGTGGGGAGAGGCAATTAAAAAGAAGGTTCAAGGCAAGGTTCATTACATTACAAAAAGCAGAAAGAAAAGAGTCGAGTGAGAAAACCACAAGATGATTTTAATAAAGATTAAGGATTCAAGAAGCCACACTTGTTAGAAGCAACATTTATTTTTAACATTCCATCCACTTTTGATTTGTTTGATGTGCTTTCCGCACATCTGTGTCTGATGATTCCTTGCATTAAATATTCAACTGCTAATGTTTTAAAATCTGCCTATCCCTAGACAGTGACTCTAAAGAAATTATTCCATGTAAACCTTAGCCGGATTACTGTTCATCCGCTCTAATACAGCACACAAGAAACACCAACAATGCAAAATAATTTAATAGTGGGAAATCCAGAATAAGTAATTGCAATATTTATACACAATAATATGTCATAAAATGTCATAATGCAGACGCACTTAAGCACGCATGTCTTCCTGAAAGCAGCAGTGCAGCTTTCGATGGGACAGCAGTAACATTGTGAATTACTGAAGGACCAGATCAGGGTCAGGAGGTCATCCCAAGTCAATTCTGCACTCTAGCATGAGTGTGAGGCCATATTACCCAGATAATTCAATGGTCATATTCCCCAGCAACAGATTTCATGAAGGAAGGGCTAATGGGATGTGGGACCAATACAGCTAGAAAGACTCCTGCAGTTACACATGCTACAAAAAGAAAAGAAGAAAAAAAGAAAAGAGAAAGACACTTTGTTCGGTGGAATTTCAACTTATTATTATTACTCAAAAGAGCCATGAACATTTTTCAGTAAGAGACCATGTCCAACGAGCTGGTCATTATCACACAATGAACCCTGACAGGGTGAGCAGGCCAAGCGAAGGACTAAACGGGTGTATTTTGTGACAATGATCAGCTGAACAGCATTGAATATAAAGATACTGAATTATTAAGAGAACAATACAGCTCAAATCAATTTTTAATGTTCATGTATTCCTTTATTTGGGAAGAAGCAGTGTAATCCACTTCAAGTCCTGATCATAATCAGAGAATTCAGTATTTAAAGGTGATCTAAGCGATGTCGGGTGACGTCACTTCTTGTTGACGTTTGAAAGTATTGTCAAACATTGACAAACAGAGGCTAGCTAGACCCTCCCTCCTCCTCATCCGCGTACTAACCCCCCAAATCCTTCTTGTCAGTTATTGGCTGGAACGTTTCATGGTGCGGGTTAGCCCAGTTTGTTTGTTACCGTTTGTGGAGCATGGGGTGTCTGCAGAGACTGCGTTTTTTTACTGTTTGTTCAGGGGACAGGCAGCTAGCGGATAGTGAGGAGATGTTTGCTGCATGTGACAAAAATGCATGTTTTGGCCTAAATAATGTGTGACATCGCTTAGAGCACCTTTAAAGTTTGACAAAGATATAAACGTCACATATTTCCATTAACATATAACTGCGCCAGTAGCATGGACGGACCTCTTTGAGGAAGATAACAGTTGAACTTCAGTTGGTGTTTTATTTGAGTGGGATTTTCTTGTGCACCCCCCCAGAGCCCCACGAGCTGCGTCTCTCTAAATGCTTTAAGCATTAAGGTCTCGTTTGGATTCAGTGAAATATACCCTCGTAACTTTTATTCGTTTTTAATTGAGATGGTTTTCCCCACCCATTGCTTCTCTGCTCAAAAACACTCCTTTTTTTTTAAAGACACCATTAACCTGACCTTGTAAAGGCTTTTGAATATCCGCTGAGGTACAAAATGAGATGCAGGAACATGCCACCTGAGCCTCTTTACACGCTTCCTCCACACAACAGCATCCAGAGGCTTCCCTGCCGGATTTCCACAAGTCTCCTATCATGAACGAACGCTTGGGAGCATTAGACTCATAATGAATCCCTGCGCACAGAGACCAGTCTGAACAAGCAACAGAGGAAAGGAACATAATCTCTGACAATCTAACAAAACATTTATGGAATTCCCACAACTGAAATGTGGAGAACATGAAAATGCTGCAGAAAGTAAACTTAAAGCAGAATATGAGGACTGATCCTATGGCCAGATGGAGCAAAAGAAAGAGACAGACAATCGGCAAGAGTGAAGTGCTGAAGATTCATGGAAGGTTGAAGCAGAGAGCCACGTCACCGCAGGGCAGGATGGGATCAGAAATAAAAGCACAAAAGGAAAAGGCAGACCGAGGACAGAAGACTCAGCTCTGACTTTTGCCTTCAAGTTGCGAATAGACATGCAGCCCTGTCAGAACCGTAACTACTATAACCACTGTATCAACTGTTCACTGCACACCACCAACTACATGCAGACCAACTATTTAACTGAGTTTACACGATGACCATTAGATCTACTAGTGAGAACAATGGGATCATAAACTAATGTACTTCATGAGCTCAAATCATGCTAAAATACAGAATAGCTTAGGTTGTTCCAGCTAACACACATTTATTCTGCAAGGAGAGCGATACAGTCTCTGTTAACAACATACTTTATCCATGAGCTAAATTCATGATATAACCCAACCTATCATACTTTATTGCTTACATGGAGCATGTACATAGTGATTTAGGATGAGCAGCTTTTACTGGAGTACAGGCGGTGTAGTGGTCCATGAGTGTCCCTCCAATGACTCGCCCATCTGTGACTACAACTACTGGAAGGACAATCCATCTTCTATGAACCAGCTGATGCCTGCGTTTTAATGCATCTTATAAAGGATCATAATGAAAGTAAAAATTAATCCCAGTAGTCCTTCAAAAATAAGGCTGCAGATTTCTGCCTCGAATGGCTCCACTATAAATGAATGAGGACCAGAGGAGATCAAACTGCATTCTATGAAATGCATTTACACTTCATTACAGCAGACTTTAAATCACACGGGGTGGGCCAGGGACCGGAGCGGAGGGGGAACACGCTTTAATTTCCAGTCCAATTACAAGCAGGTTTTGATCACGGCATTCAGACCATGTTTAAAACTTCACACAGTCCATGCAGCCAGACGTCTGGTAACCACGCTGCACATCAGGATGATGACGACGAGTAGTGATGCACCGATGTGAAAATTGTGGCCGATACCGATAACCGATATTAATATTGCTGTTTATGGCCGATACCGATATTTACCGATGTCGATATCTCTGTATAGAAAATACATTTTTATGATAATCAAATAAAGAGCTATTTTCCAAAACACTTTTTTTTTTTTACTTTTGTAATTTATTTTCAGAAATGACTGATATTGGCCACCTTTACCTGTGTGCAAATTATGTCATCAGATTTTCAGAAGAAAAAATAAATATTTATATAAAAATACATTTTTATAAAGGATACAAGTGTGTCCGGAATTCACACTATGAATAAGCCAACCCTAATTATTCTCAATAAACATCTAACTCACTTGAGACCAAGTCACTGTATTCTGTGAACATTGTACAACAGTTCAAAACTTTAAAGTACAGTACTGTCCTACTAAGGCAAAAGACCTTAACTTCTATTTTATAGCACAATGTTATGATAACACTTCAAATGCAATGAATATTAACCCTATTAGACTCACTATGATAAAAATGGCTTCACATGTATAAACAAGAAGTTGAAGTAGTGAGCATAGTTGGAATGTCCTGTATGAACAAAATGACGGAGTATGTTTTTGTCTCCACTGTTCGATCGCGCGCGCGCGCCACACACACACACACACACACACACACACACACACACACACGCAATCTTGACGTCGCAGACAGTTCATAATAGTCACAGAGCTTCAGAGCTAAGGGAGGGCTACAGATTAGGTGTCCCTAAAGAACTGTAACGTTATCTAACAGTTAGTAGTTCCGCATTGTAATGGATTTGCTTTCTCGTCGGTTGTTTGACATGGATTTTAACCAGGGTTCAACAAAAGGTAGGCTTTAAATTACTACATTCCCGCTGCTGGTGTATAACGGGTGTGTCGTTGCGGCTCCAAACTGACCAACTCGCATAGTTTTCAGTCAGTGGACTGTCATTGACAGGCGAGAGCTAGCATTTTATTTCAGTTGTAGCCTACATGTAGCCTTACGGGCTTTGAATTAAGATATCCTACAAGCCTGCTCTAATGCAGCGCTTGTTACTAGATAAGTTGTTGATTATGGCTCGAAACGTGTTTGTGTCTAGTTTGTGAAGTAGCATCGCTAGCTAAAGGCTACCGCTAGCTATTACTGGATTTTAAAGATTATCTTTTTTATGCACCCGTGTCGGGTGTCATTCTTACCTTGATCATTTTCATCATCATATTCCCCCGAGAGTATGCCATTATTCAGTAATCTAACAAAAGCAATCACTGTGAAACATGTAACTTACATGTGTGTCTGAGGTGATTTAATTGCTACATCATAACCCCGTAACTCCAGCGCGACAATATTTTAATGGTCGTTCAGAACAAGGCAGAGTGCCGTAACTTGCGCCTCCAGCACCTGCTTCAGCACATCATGTGTGTAATGTATGCGCGCGTGCAAAAACAAACATCCCCGCCGGCCCCACATAAGCCTACATACACGTCAAATACACAGGAATGATTATCGGCCTGTTCACATCGGCCCTATTTTGACATCGGAACGATACCGATGTGTAAAAAATTTAACATATCGGCGGCCGATATATCGTGCATCACTAACGACGAGTAATCAAAAACATTCAGAGGACCTTACATGAACTTAAGTCAAATAAATAGAATGCATGCAATGCATTAAAACAGAGTTAAATGCATATTCAGAGGAAACCTGCAATTTCAGCATATATTCGCATTTTAAATGATTAAATTATACAAAGGAACTGTCAATTTAATGTTTAGTGAAAGAAAATGGTACCACATTTAATTTTGTATTAGTTTAGTACTCTCTAAACCTCCACACAAAAGAGAGAGAGATGGAAAGAGAGAGAGATAGAGAGAGAGATTTTTTTAAACAACATTATTGCATCACTTCAATTCATCAAAGATTTAACACCACAAAATATCAAAACAACTCTCCCTCCTCCACTGTACAGATAGCATCATTATAACACCACTGCTGTACAAAAGTTCCCACATCATTCATTGCTCTATAATACTTAAAATCTATCATGATTCTAGACTTTACAAAAGCTTTGAAAACTGGCAAAAGCTCCTGACCACATTCAATTGTATTTCTTCTTGTAATAAGTATGGCAAGTTTTGCTTGACCTACCAAAAAATGTATCAACTGCCATTTTATCTTTTGATTCTGCCTATAGCCAGCTCCCAAAATAAAAGTACTTTATACCTCTCCACATTTAAAAAAAAAAAAAAAACTGGCTTAATGTCAAACAATGGCATCAATCTTTCACATTCTGAATAGCAATGAAATACAGTCTCTCTGTGTCCACAAAAATACACTTATCATCAACATTAGGATTGATAACAGATATAAAATCATTTACTGCCACAACACCATGTAAAATTCTCCACTGTAAATCACCAACATGTTCTATTAATGGTGGTTTATACAGCACCCTCCACACTAGGGATGGGAATCGAGAACCGGTTCTTCTTCAGAATCGGTGCCTGGTGAACACTTGCATACACGTATACTAAGTAGTCAAACATACATGTACACTGCTGAATGCTCAAACAAATACATATGAAATGCACAACGACACACCTAAAGTCGCTCATGCACATACACGCAAACTCTACACACACGAGATGCGCGGAACTCTCCAGGCACATACTCATATGAGACGCGCGCGCACACACAAACTCTCCACGCATACTCATATGAGACGCGAGCACACACACACACACTCTCAAACTCGCTCACATACTCAATGAGAGTATGATGGCGCCTCATAACAATACGGTCACTTGCAACACTTGTAAAATTTCCATTTCGTCAAAGGGGGGGGAACTACCTCCAATATGCAGAAACATTTGGCCACACACACAGCATGAACAGACTTTAGTCCCATGAAACTTAAACTGGAATGTCACTGTTTCTGTCACTGCCACTTCACGAACAGGCGAACACGCACACACACGCACACATCACTTTTGAAGTAAAATTTAAAATTGAGGATGCAGTGCATGTAATGCATCGAGATATCGAATTGAACTGAATCGATGACATAATCGTAATCGAACCGAACAGTGAGACCAGTGTAGGTTCACACCCCTAATACTCTGTGCTGTGTCAGCAAGTTAATAATAATTAACAAACAAATAAGTTAAGTTATAAGTTCAATAAGTTAATACAAACAAACAAATTTGTTTTTCCCTCACCCAATGAGAATCGATAAGAGAATCGATAAGGAATCGAATCGATAAGCAATATCGATAATGGAATCGGAATCGTTAAATTCTAATCAATTCCCATCCCTACTCCACACTGGTTTTACTTCATCTATTGCAAGTTTACTTCTCCACACTGTATCAGTTCTTTTGTCTAACATTGTTTTGTTACACACTTTCACAAAATATTTGTACATCAATTTACCCCCCAACGTGGTCAAGTCCAAATCCATAAAACCTTTCAAATCCAATAAAGGTCCTGTTGTATCTTTAAATCTGGTGTAAGACCAAGTTTTGGAAAGGAATCAGTCTCATCCAAACTTATAGACCCATCTTAAAATCCTTTCAACAACTTCAAAATCATCATCTGTTAATTTTTTCTTCCAAAGTTCAATTATTTTTACTGTTTGGCGAGTTGATCTCTGCCCCAGCAAAGTAGCCACTACATTAATATCATTCAGTTTAGGCCCGGCCACATCAACTATATGCATCAATTGAACATTTTTGGAGGAGCACAGTATCTGGGACCCATCATGCTCTCGCCAGTTACATCAAGCAGTAAGTTTTCTTCAGTAAGTAAGTAAAATTTATTTATACAGCGCTTTTTACAGTCAGGGTCACAAAGTGCTTTACAATAGACAAAACATAGTAGAAAAAAAAACACAGTCTAAGAATAAAATAAAATACAACAGATAAAATTATCAATAGACCAAAGACACAGATTACCCAAAAGCTAACCTAAACAAGTGAGTCTTCACTTATCCCTAAAAACTGTCCACATTCTCAGCAAACCTAATGCTAGTTGGCAGAGCATTCCAGAGTCTGGGTGCCATAGAGGCAAAGGCTCTATCCCCAGGTCTTTAGACGAGTATGTGGCGTAGATAGCAGATTTTGGTTGTTAGACCTGAGAGACCGGAAGGGGGTGTGTAGGTGAATTATATTGGCAAGATAAGCAGGGGCCTGACCATATAGAGCCCTATAGGTTATGGTGAGAATTTTGAATTGGATGCTGTAAGTTACAGGAAGCCAGTGAAGGGAACAGAGTAGAGGGGTGATATGGATGTGCCTATTTGATCTACTAAGTAGCCTAGCAGCAGAATTTTGCTCTACTAAGTAGCCTAGCAGCAGGCTGATGGCGCGGGCGCGCGCCATAATCTGCTCCTCAGATTTCTCTGCTGAAAAAGGAAGCTTGTCGGCAGCACGAGGATCTTGGCAGCGAACGCAGCGCCTCGTTCCCTATTCAGAGAACATAGGTTACAGCAGTAACCAGAGACGTTCTCTTTCATAGGTTTACTCAAAGCTGCGTAGCTGAGACGCAGTGGGAACGAAATACCAAACTCGCCAAACTAAGCGCTGCGTAACTAGTACAACGACCAGATAACTTAAATGACTGGATCAAGCAGACAAAACATGGGAACCTGGAGCCATGTCGACATTAGATTACCCTGGAAGTAATCTCTATTAATCTCCAGTATTATTACATTGTTTGATACAATATTGTTTCATTTGATATTATGTAAATGTGAAATTGTATTTTTTATTGGTTTATTTATTATTATCATATGTTCTATTTATATTGTTTAAAGATTTAAGTTAATATTGTGTCCAGTTTGGCCCTGTAAATAAATTGATATTATTTTTTGACAAAGTGTGTGCGGTTTCGTTTTCTTAAGTAACCGGTTCAAGAACCGTTTAAGCACCGGAACCGTTTAAAAAATACCGAGTAGGTACTGGTATCGGATAAAACCCAACCGATACCCAACCCTATTTACCACAGACACCAAATTTTCAATATCCTTTTGGCTATTAACTATTATAACAACATTGTCAGCATATGCATATGCACAGCATATGCACCTGATGCTGTAACTCTGTGCAATGCAATGATAAACCCACAATTTTGTTTCTTAACTTAATTAACAAAGGTTCAATGGCTAGGGAGTATAACATTCCTGATAGCGCACACCCTTGTCTTATACCCCTACTGATATTAAATGGGGCGCTTAAACCACCATTGACTTTCAGCATTCTTTCAATGTTCTGGTACAACACTCGAATCATTTTAACATTTTATTCCAAACCAAAAGACTCTAAAGCCTTCCACAGATATTGATGTTCAATTCTGTCAAAAGCTTTTCCTGGCTAATCGAGATAAGTCCTAAATCCACCCCCAAGAAACCAGAAACATCCAAAACGTCTCTTATTAGATAAACATGGTCTAAAATTGATCTACCTGGCAGACAATACGTCTGATCCAAATGAACAACTTGGTCCATTACTTCTCTAAGTCTGTTAGCCGAAGCCTAAAATCTTCATATCAGAGCATAACAAACTTATAGGACGCCAGTTCTTGATCTCCTGTAAATTGCCCTTCTTAGGAAGCAGTGTTATAACAGCTCTTCTGCAACTCAAAGGCAATGAGCCTTCTGTCAGAGTCTCATTAAGAACACTTAATAGGTCCTCACCAAGCACAGACCAGAACTCTTTATAGAACTCCACAGGGAGTCCGTCAATACCAGGAAACTTCCCACCCTCCATATCTTTAAGGGCATTCAAAAGTTCCTGATTGGACAAGGGTCTTTCCAGATGTGCCTTTGAGTCTTCAGCAACACTGGGCAATCCTTCAAGGAAACCGGCAGACAACTGAACATTCTCTTTATATTCACTCTTGAACAGTTCATTACAGAACCTTACAGCTCTCCGTCTTTGTATCCATTTCAGCTACATTCTGATGCCTTGACCTTATCAGAGCTCCTTGTGCCTTTATACCAACCATATTCTCCAAAAGAGACCTTTTGGACTTTAATGTCTCAGCTTGTCTTGGTTCTCTTTTAACATCAGCCAACGCTTGTAAGTTAACAATTTCAGATTCCAATTGTCTTATGTCTCGAGTGATGCCTCAAGAAACATTGGAAAAATTGAAATAAAAATGCTGTCAACAGTATGCTTTCATAGTCCAACCATTGTCTCAAATCATTAAAACCTTTCTTTCTTAATTTAAATTGACTCCAAAAGAAACAAAAAACTTCTTTAAAATTCAAATCGCTCAAAGAAGTATTAAAATGCCAATACGCACCTTTAACCTTAACATTTGCAATAAACACCTGACATGGAACCAAAAAATTATCAGTAAAATCGACTGGCACAATTTCACATTTTTCACAACATTTACATGGTGTTTAAAACAATAAAATCGATCAAGTCTTGCCATGGAAAGAAAATTGTCTCTTGTATGGAACCACGTATACTGTTTCACATATTAAATTCTCTCCATAAATCACATAAACTATGTGTCTCAAACAATTCAAGAAGAACTCTTCTAGAAGCCGCATGAGGCTCTACATGGTTCCTATCCAACATATTTTCTGTGCAATTGAAGTCTCCATCCAAAAACACATATTCATCAGTTTTACAACTCTGTAAAGTTGTATTTAAACTATTAAAAAAAACAATTAATTAAATTCTATACCATTTGTAGGGGCATACACATTTATAAACACCATCTTACACTTTTCAAAATTAGCCTGCATTATCATGAGCCTGCCAGCTAGGCTATTGCCTCTTCCACCTGACATGATACAGGCAAAAAACTTTTTGCAAATAAAACAGCCCCTCCTCCTCTGTTAGAACTCATATGTGTTAGCAGCGCTTCTCCCTCCCATTCCCTTTTCCAATAAATTGCATTCATGCAATCACTATGAGTTTCCTGAGTTTGCAAGTCCCATTTGTTAACAAGGATGTATTAACTAGCTTTCATGAACTATGCATTATGCAATATAAGTTTTTACTGCATGTTATAATATTTGAGCAATTCAATTGTACCTTGATCATTCATGTTAGTTCATAGAACATTAAGGTAATAACAGATAAAATAAAAATGTTAAATGTATTAGTAAATATTGAAATGAACAAACTAACAATGAAAAATACTTCAACATTTATTAACCTTTGATGATGCTAAAATTGTAATCTTATTGTAAAGTGTTACCATTTCATATGACTCATGCTTAAAGAAGATGGCCATATTTAAATAGGCCAGAGCATTAAAATTACATAAATGTAGACCTATATTACATAGTCTCTCACTTTATTTGCTTCTATTTTAGAACACTTGATTATCTAATTCATGTAGGCGACAGAAACATAAACAAATGAGAAATGCATTCGCGTTCTTTTTCTATCACTACAAAACATTGTTATTTTTTGTTTCTGTCACCTACATGAACATATCAATGTTGAGAAAGCAAATCACGTCACTAGCTTAATATGAAACTTTGCCGGCTAATGAAAGCATAAAAGTGACCAGCTAGATAAAAACTAATGCAAATTGATAGTAACAACTGCGACAAAACATTTGGGTCAGGTTTGCGTGTGTTTTTGTCACATTGTTTTAACAGTTTGAGGTATAGCCACTACAAATGTTAGTCCTCTCAGACTTGATGGCAAACATACTTCTGTTCTTTTTATGCTAATGCAGCATCTAGTCAACAAATTAATTACTTTATAATGACATGGCAATATGTACTTTAGTGTTCTGTATTCATACCGTTTCGCTGTCTGTGTTTTAAATGCGCATCTGAAGTGTCAGCGGTGCTCTCTGTATAATGTGTGATCTCCGTGCTGCAAGTCAGTGATGGTTTGTTATTTGCCCTCTAGAGGCCGCTCTCGCTCTGTATAATGAAAGTATACTCTTCTCAGCGTTCTGATACTGTGTAATGACAGCGTACCCTTCTCAGCCGCTCCAGCAATGGACGCAACCCGGAACAACTATCGGTGTGGATTTTTGCCGAAAACGACGATAATCAACTATTGGTACCGATATATCGGCAAAACCGATGAATCGACGACCTTGCACCGTTTATATTAAGTGAGCCCACCCTTATTGCACTCATTAATAAAAGTGTACAAAACTGGCACAAAATATTCCTTAAAAGAAACGAACACATAAAATTATGTTGTTTCAAAACAATTTTCTGTTTCTAGCTCTTGCCTCAATTTAACAACAAACTTTTTTAGCCTGTAAATTTCTTGCACAGTGAATTGTTCAGTTCCTTCACCCCTCATTAGTGTTCCAATTCACTCAAACAATCTCCGATCAGGAAAAGAATCCACAACGTACATGTTTTTCATATTCTTAGTTTTGTGAAAAAAAGCCCTGATTTTCAAAAACGAATATTCACTCAGTTTTACTCAATTTTTACTGTCAGTTGCCTCATCTGAATCATCCACTGTGCTGTGTTCACTATCATCACTGTCACTATAATTCCTGGCTCTTTCCATCTTTGTCTTAACCCTTTTCCTCTTGATAGGAGTTTTGAAAATATCTTCTTCATTGACTGATTCACTGTCCACTCCTCCCTCTAGAGCAGTCTCAAACACATTACTACATTCAGCACGGACTTCTCCCCCATCCCCATCTGTCCCCTTCTATCTCCATGCCATTCACCCGTTCACTCACATTCTCTTTTGTTTTTTCACCATCCATCACATTATCCTGTACCTGCTCTCCCACTACACCTACACCACCATCCTCAGCAGTGACAACATTAGCAGCATCAGCCTTCTCTGGACATGCACGTCTTATGTGCCCCTCTCGTCCGCATCCAAAACATTTCATTTCTCTCAGATGAAGCAAAAGTTGTGTAATCAAATCCATCAATCTTAAATTTAAACACCACACTAAGTTCATCTGTTTCACCTTTCAAAATCATGTGAACCTGAAGTCTAAAACAAGTTTCAATAACGGCGATTTACAGCCTAAAGGAATCTTTTTCATTTGAGAGACTACTTTTCCGTGCCTTGATAATTCTGCGAATAATATATCATCCTTTATGAAAGGGGGCACATTTGACAGTGTAACTTTCCTTGCTGGCTGAACCAAAGGCATTACCGGGGTAAAAGTATTTTTTTACCACCCCACTTTGAACCACACTAGTCACTTTCTCTACACAAATCAATACAATTTTACATTTTGTCAATATTAAAAATTAAAGGTTCTTTACGACAGACTCAATGATATTATTTATTTTAGAAACCTTTGAGTTTAAAGGTTTTGACATTTTCTTAAAAGAAGAAAAAAGGGACTTTATATCAGAGGAGAATATTCTTAAATCAGGATCATTGAATGGTTCTGTCTTTATGAAGATGAATCTTGCCCAGAAGACAAAGTAATAATACCGTATAATCAAGATTTTTATCGTTAGCATGAAAATCTGACAAAAAAATTATAGATTCTGTCATTTGTATGTTAACATTGTTACATTGTTTAGCAATGTTGCAACATTTATTATTTATAAACGATTAGCTTGGTAGGTAGATATCAATTAATTTCTATATCAATGGAAGGGTCTATAATTTATTTAGAGAGACAAAAAGTTCTTGACGGTCAGGTTTATGTTCTATCTGGCTTAAACTTAGCTAACCACGTGTAGGTTTAGCTGCCCCTAGTCTTCTCTACTCACTTTAAAATTCATTTTCTTTTGTTGCCTGTCTTTAGCTTGCGTGAGATGGCCTCTTCTGGTAAGACCCTGTTTACTCCTTGCATTAAAACATACTCCACATGGTTTCTGGGGCAACATTACAGTAGATATTGGAAATATATGAACTTGTTTTTTTACAGTCTATGGTGTGAACACAAAAGACACATTTATAATAGGCATATATGTATACATGTATGTAAATCTCTCTCTAAGTAAAGAGTTGAACTGCACACTCACTCAAATATTTTGATTAATTTCCAACATCATTTCTTAAAATAGCTTACTGGTCTGGACTAAAATGTAGGGTATGTGCACTTAATGTGGGTTTTATCATACTCTGTCTTTACCAAATTCTTTTTAACTTGCATCTCATAAAGGTGCGTGTTTGCTTTAGCTATAAGAAAATGAAAATCTCTCTCTAAACTTACAAACACCCATCTTTTTTTTAACGGCTTTCAAAATAAACAACTTACAGAGACACACATGGACATGGTTTTAATGTCATTTTCAATTTTCTCTGCACAGTCCATCACTAGTGGCCAAAAGAAATCAAAGTGGCTTGACAGTTTTTTCTCTATTGTTCCACCAACAAGTGCTTGTGCCGTTGTACTTTGAAGATCAGGAGCAAATTGATGTAATCCACACACACCTGACATCAATTCTGCACACACACACACACACACACGATAAAATCACCATGGATGTCCTTTTAAAAAATAGTTAAAAATAAAAGAAGAGGGGCAAACCATAGGGGAGTCATCATAATTCATAAATGGTGTTAATAAAAAAAAAAATTGTTAACAACAACATTGTGTCTTTCTTTTAAATGGCCCTTGGAATTTTAGAAAAGGGATAAATTGTGTTTGTCTTCATAAAATGCTGTGTAGGACATAGGGCTGCAACAACTAATCGATAAAATCGATAATAATCGATTATGAAAATCGTTGTCAACGAATGTCATTATCGATTAGTTGGTCTGCTTACGTCACGGGGAGCGTTTACTGATGACGTCACTTTCATGACAACACAGTCGATCGCGAAATGGCAGTGAGTACCTACAGATCAATCGACGGCAGAAAAAAAGTGTGCACCCCAAGCCGGGGCTGTTTACACCTGGCCACTTCATGCGTTTTCTCAGATCGGATAGCTCTGATTTATCAAAACGATTCCATTTACACCTGGTCACATAAATGTGTTTTCGCTCTTCAATTCCCGCGCTATATGCAGATTTAATTCAGAAAATTTCTCGTCACCGAAAGCACGTCAGTTCTTTCACGTCACCGAAAGCAACAGATATGAGCTGCATTTTATTGATTAGCAGTTAAAATCAAAATCAAACACCGCAATAAGAGAGAGCGGCAACAGCACTGGTAAGATCATTTCGTTTCTTTACTTTTAATGATGATGATTGTGCGTTAAGCGTCTGCGACTTACTTTCACTTTGATTTGCGATAGTTTGCTCGTTGGCTTGATGAATAGATCGCTCATCTGCGGTAATGCGTGTTGCAGTAGCGTCGTCATATCCGGCTATAACATTACATTGCCTATAACACACTCTCACATGTTTATTTTTTTTAGCATTTTTGGGAGGAGTAAAATGTACATATGTGGTTTCAACAACTAGGCTAGATGCATTTACACTTTTCCAGTTTCGTATGGAATGAGTCTCAGATCTCCTCCTGAAGTGGTTTGAGCGCGTTTAGAAGGGCTTTTACACCTGGTCTTTTCACGATCCGATAGCTATCTGATCTGAGAAAACAATGCTACTGTGTAAACAGCTTTGTTTACTAACTTCGGAACAGTCACACTAGATCTATTTTGTCTCGAGCATCAGGTTGCGCAATCAGTTCGCTCCCAACATAAGTGATGGATTAAAATAGCGCTACCGCAGAAATAGGTTAAATTAAAACGGTGTTTACAAAGTGAAGCACTAAATGTAAAGGCAGTTAATAACAGCAGCAGTAAAATAAATTTTTTTTTTAGTCACTGTAGTCAGTGGTTTTCAGCGAATGCTTGTGCACTAATGCATAATTTTTCCTGTCTTTTTAATCAAGCCTGTTAGCTTGCTGTGTACCTCCATTCCGTTCTCTTTTTATAGCATTTGTCTACTATTAAGTTTTAATTGTTTTTCAAACGCGATCTACTGCGGCTCTACTACAATCACACGTTTGTTTTCAGTCTTTCTATATTTAAATTATCAATATATTAAGGTTTAAAATGTCAAAAATAAAGATTATATTAGTAAAACTCAATGTGTGGCTTTTGCACTTTTTAAAGTACACTTTTACACATGAATACCCTGATTTAAGGTTTTATTTAATTATAATAAACAAAAAATCTAATAAAATTTATAAAAAAACTTTATCCGATTAATCGATTAATCGAAAAAATAATCGTCCGATTAATCGATTATCAAAATAATCGTTAGTTGCAGCCCTAGTAGGACACTGTTTTGTAGCTGTATGACAACCAATAGAGAATAGTAGCCTACTACAGCTAATCAAGGATCCATATGATTACACGGTACTGTATGTCTAATGGGCTAAATTTGGTTAATATCTAAATGTAACTATAAATTCACAACAACATATTTCACTCAGTCCAGACCTGCCAACCATGTAATTTTTTTTTGAGTAGTATGGGGGGGGGGGGATTGTTGTCATTTTTTGAGACAATGCAAGACACACACAAACACATGCCTATCTTCATAATTCTAGTTTTGACTTCTAAAGTTTTAGCTAGCAATTTAGCTATTGCAGTGAAAGTCCAAAAATTCAATATACTGCTCAAAACCATTTTTTATTCATGATTAATATTGCATTGCAATATTGCATTGCATAAAAAAGCATGTAATGTGTAATGTGTGCTGGTCAACAACTAGTCTAAAATAAATAAAATAAACTAGAAAAAAGTAAAAAAAAAAAAAAAAAATGTGTACATTTAAGATAGGCTACTTAATTTATTATTACAATATCCAAATATGATACTAAATCACACAGAAAAAAAGGACTTTTATTTATGACGTGCTGTCTTTGCATTTGAACATTGCACATTTTAAACAGGACACGCATTAGCTGAATAAACGTTAGCCAATACAAACATATTTATAGAAAATAGTTGACAATAGACAGGAGTCCTGTCACATGACCAATAATAGCAAAACGAATCACTTATTCTAAAAAGAATGATCAAGTAGAATATAAGTTTAGATGAATCCGAAATATGGGGCTGTGTTAACAGTAAAACGTCTGTCTTTTAACGAATTTTAAAAACACGGATGGATAATACAAAATGCTTTCAGTCATTTTGACAGAAAAAAACACAACCAAAAAAAAATTTAAACTTAGCCCGTCAATTTACAATTATCTTCTCTCTCTGTGTGCGTGCGGTCTGTGTTTGTGAGAGAGAGCTCGCGCAGCACTGATACAACGGTACTTTTTAATCCATAAGTAACTAATACGCTAGTTTTCATACAAAATAATTATGTAACATAATTAGGTAGGCTACTTTAGTTATTATTAACACATTAACATAACATGCAGACTACGTTTCTCAACACTGAGAATGAATAAATAAACGCCTGTTTCTCCAGGTTTATCAGTAATCCACAATTTATCACAGAACTTTCATAATCACTAAGCCACAGCGATTTTAATTTTATTTAGATTTATTGTTCATCAATACTTAAGCATTTTATAATTTGCATGGCTGAATGACGTTTTCCTCTAATCTGAGTGACCATGAATGACGGAGTATTTTATAATAATCCATGCGATCACTCCCGCGTGATCATTGAATCCAGATTAAGTTAACTAAAAACAATATTTCAACTTTCCACATCCACCCCAGCCCGTTTACCTTCAGGAGTCAGAAGTGCTGTGACTACTGTCCTCACTTATGAACTCAATCAGACGTTGGGCCGCGGGAGTGGAAGAGGATCGAGCGGGATTCTTTATTGCTGTCGATTTTTTTTTTTTCAGTCTCTTTTTAATTTGATAGGCCTTACGCATCTGTCAATCATCCCCGCTTGCTATTTGGGGAATGAACCCAGCGCTATGATTGGTCGAACTCCGCTTCTTTTGCTGTTGGTTGATTTGAGGACTGCGCGTGCACAGAAGCGTCACCAGGTTTTTGCGTAGTTTAGAGTGACAAATCGTACCACCGTACTTTGAGGTCAAAATGCGTATCCTCTACGCAAAATGCGTACAGGTTGGCAGGTCTGTCAGTCTTCCATATAAAAACCTACGGTGAATAGGCCTATAACTGCAGTAGGTCATATACTTGTCATAACATAGTTGATCCAACTGTGTATTTTTAATTTTTCAATTCACAGACACATAGTATTCCGTAGGCTGAGTGAAGAGAGTGAAGCCCAACTGAATAGCTACAGACATTTTAATCCGTGCAGATCTACACTGTAACGTTTATATTTAAATGAACAAAAAACAAAAAAATTGTCTATGGACGGGTTATTAATGTGTAAGAGTCGATTTAATTATGTTATTTTGCAGTATATCCCCCTACTGGACGCATCAGGAACAACAGGGGCGTAAAACTGTCAGGGGCGTAAAACTGCCAGGGGCGTATATCTGCCGGCTCCAGGTCTGCAGCCTCCCCAGCAAACGCTGGCAGGCTTAAAGGGTAACTAAACCCCTGGTCAGAGCCTGACTCCACCCACTGGCAATATTTGAAAAATGCTGGAAAAGTGGGCAGAGCCCAGAGGAGGGGGGCGTGCACCTGAGACGCATCTCTCTGTATGGAACCTGCCTACGTCACCTACAACCGCTACGTCACGAACCACCAAAACATCCAATAGGAAAATTCAACTGCAGTAGCCACTGTTCAACCTGAAGAGGGCAGCACTCGGACGTTTTTAAACCATATATTGTAGAATTAAAACACTTTAAACCCAAATGTCAAAAAATTTACTGGAATCAATGAACAGCATTTATGAAGCTCCATTCTTACAGATCATTAACTAAAAAAAGTTGTTTTAGTGTTTAGTTACCCTTTAAGTAAAACCTCAATGCAAAAAAGGAGAAAAAGATAAATCCCCTTCCATCGCAGCACAGAAAATATTTTTATAGCACCAATGCACAAATTTATAGTACTTAAAATCAACAACAATTCTAGAATTAACATAGACACTCTCTTGGCCAGGTCTATTCTCTATTCTATTTTACCTGCTTATATCCACATTATTCCTACGCCCCACGACGCTTTGCGCAAATTATGGGTGTAACTTCCGTTAAGCTGTAAACAATCGGTGAAAGAACAGCTCTATGGACACAATAATATATATTTCTAAACTGTGTACAATGACATTACATTATTCTACCCACCTTTCAACCACTGAACATTAAAAGGACATTTAAAAGTGTAAAAGCGTCAACAAGGTACTTTTAACAGACCATGAATAACCCCAAAAGCGCGATTCTTTCCACAGCAAAATCTGACCGTTAAATATCACTGTGGTAATCTGTATTATGTAACATATGTTGCCTTCATAATTTTTATTATTTAGCTACTTCAGCATTGCGTGATACTATTTCAAAGTGATTTCGGTCATTTTGACAGATAATAAATTGTATTTACCTGTGAAAACAAACCTGGAAAGAGACGTGAGGATTTGGGGAGAAAAAAAGAGATTCTTTGTTCATTCCAGTGAATTATTAATGGCATATATCGTAAATTAAACCGTTGAGAACAGACCACAAATGTGCAGTATATGTTGACCTTTATCATACTATTACAGCGGAATGCAAAAGGAAAAATAATCATGAGGAAAAGAAAGCAGTGACTGAAAAGAGCTGCCATAGACATTCTTGTTATAACATGTCGCGTTAAAATACCAAGTGTTACGTTATTCTCATGTTATTCTTAAATAAAACATGAAAGAAAACTGATAGTTTAAAGAGTCAAACTAATGTATAAACTTTTTTGTAGGGCAACCTTATGATTTGAAATTATTTGTTTCAGTCTTTTTGAATGGAAGTTCACCAAACCGGAAGTGCCACCCATAATTCAAAACGCAGTAAGGTCGTCAGAAATAATGTGGATAGATTGCAAGTTTTGCTTGACCAATCACAAAGTTGATCAGCTGCCATTTAATTTGCTTTTGGCTATACCCTGCCCCCAAAATAAAAACATTATGTGTGAATTTTTCTCCAAATTTTAAAAACACTTCAACAAAACAAAAAAATGATTCCAGTTATACACATTCTAAAAAACAATGAAAAACCTTTTCTCTTAAACCACAACACACACAGATCAACAACACTTGAACTGATAACAGAAATAAAAGCATTAACTACCACAGCACCATGTAAAATTCTCCATTGTAAATCTCCAGATTTCTTAATCAATGGTGGTTTATAAAACGCTCTCCAAAATGGTTTTGTTTCTTCACCCATCCCACGCTTTTCCTTTCAGACATTATCAACTCTCCCATTTAAAGAAACTATTAAAAACTTTAACACAACATCGATATAACACTTTCCCCTCTACTGTGGTAGACCCCCCAAAACTACTCGTGTCGCAGAGCGGGCATGTTACGGATACTTGGTTTAAAATTTTTAGTAATCAAAAAGTATGTCTAATTAATTGAAATCATGAAACTTATAGACCTTATGTAGCCACGCCCCTTTTCAGCGCTGTGCTCGTCGTCTTTTGTCTTCCGGTCTGTATTTTCACAGCGATCCTTCGTATTTATGAATGAACGGCTCGTTTTAAAATCATTCCGGTCTACTGACATTTGTTAAGACATCTGCTTTAAACATTACAATCCTCATGATAACTTTTGTTAACTTGTAAACTTTGTAAAAACGGAAGATCAAAGACAATAATCTAAAGATGGCTGCGCCCTCGTTTCTCTGGCGCATAAGGTCTATACAATTATTAAACTTATACAACATTTTTAAAAATTCTATGAAATGTTTTTTTTTTTCTCACAAATTCGGTGTTGTGTTTTTTCTGGTAATCAAATGAAGACAAAACATGTATTTAATTTATTTTAATCATATGAAATTAAACTTTTTGTCAAACAGCATGCTGCACAATGAGCTTTACTGTTAAAATTAAAACATGGAAATTAAGTTTTGATGATAATTTATTTGTATTAGTGTTAGTATTATTACATTGAGATGTATCTTAATTCAACTGTACAACAGTAATATATTTTTGTGAAGTTAAATCGCACTTACGGCCTGCCGTAAAGACCTTTGAGTTTCTGTGTTTATGACATGACGATAGTTTTTCTCACATGAAGCGGTAAATGCTCACAAAGTGACATTCAGAGCAGATCTAGAGATTGGAGATGAAGTTCATGCATTCGTGTCCTCATAGGCAAAAACAGTGCGAGCGTCACACCTGCTTCAGTAGGTGTGTGTGTGTGTGGTAATGAAACTGCACGTCGTCTGCACCATTCATTCACACAGAACATGTAGGATTCACATTTAAGTAGTCTTTTTACAGTTTAATATTCACACACTAGTCAAGTGTATATCGTGATTTGATTTCAAGCGTACTGAACTGCCTACAGTAAATTCCGTTTTTATGACTGGATTCCGCGATTCCGTCCATGTTTTCTTCCTTTTTTTTGGAATATATTTTTGTCTTTCTTTCAGGGGGGGGGGGGGGGGGTTTGATTTGTGGGACCTCTGCCCCAGCAAAAGGGCTATTGCTGCAACATCACTTAAGTCAGGCCCAGCCAGAGTAACAATTTGCCTCAGCTTCAAAACACAATTTCTGGGTGAGACCCGGCACCTCATCTGTTATATCCAGACGGACCCCTTGACAAGGGGCTCCTCCAAAAGCCAAAATAAGGAGTCTGAATAGTCCATTCTCTTAACAGTAAAAAGTCCCCATATTTTAAAGAGTCCACAATAAAATGGAGATACGCCATTCAGGTATAGCTTCATGTAATCCATAAAAAAAAAAGAGAAAAAAAAGAAAAGAGACCACCATCAAGTCCAAGCCCATCCACCCTTCATAGAATATCCTTAGTCACATTCCTCCAACCCAGATCAACAGGAGCTGTTAAAAATCTTTGAATGAACTGCAGCCTAAATGTTGGCATTCTGCTTGTGTATAATTCATATAAAGTTTACCAAACCTTGTCCACCTTTATCCTTAGGTAAAAACAACACACTTTGTGGAATCCAGTGCAATCGATCCCCAAAAGAATCCACAAAAAGTATTTGCAGCTGAGATAACCCTATGGGTGGATCTACACAAAACAGCTGATGCCAGAGGATCGATGCGACTAAGTTGTTGACTATTAACACTCTTCCCCTAAAAGATAATTGTGAATGAATCCACTTCCATTTAGCCAGTCTACCTACCATTTTCTCTACTATTCCAGCACATTTTCTTTGCTTTGTAACTATATCTCCAAGATAAACTCCCAAATATTTGAAACCTCTTTTTCCACCTTATTCTATCAGGCAAAACTGGTAGGCCCTACTCCCATTTCCTAAAGCCTCACACTTTTCCCAACGAAGACTTGACAGAGTAGCCATCAAGTGTTAGACAGTATTCTAGGTTATTACGTGAGGAAGTTTGTCGTCCAATAATTACAATCTCTATTTTTTTCAGAATTAAGCAGTAGGAAATTGCTAGTCATCCAGTTTTTTTATATCAGCTATGCATTCCGTTAATTTTGTGGATTGGTAAGGGACAGTTCGGTATTTATGGAAAGGTCCACCGGAGGAAAATAGGGGAGGGTCATGTCTTTTCATTCTTTGTTGAGGGGAGGGTCATTCAACTTTTTTTAGTCTAGGGGGAGGGTCACCCAACTTTTGCATTCATGATAACAGCAAAATTTCAAAGTGGCTTGTTTGGTGCATATTTCTTCCATGTAGCTTTATGTAGCTCTCTCGGTCTCGGTCCCCCATCGCTATCAGATAGGTCTGACCCAACAAAAATCCAGTTTGGCGCTGTCTGACAGTGCGCGCGCACTTCAGTACGCGCTCAGAAAAAGTGCATCATGTACAGAACGCCAATGAAATGTTTACCCGGCATAGCTTTAAAGCACGAGCAAATAATTAACTTTTGTGATTGCGAATAAGTGCAGTGTCCTGTGAGTGTAACTCTACCGCGGCATTAACATGTGATATGAAAGCACGTGTATTGGGACTGAGGCGCCAGAACTGCAGCTGATGGAATGTGCGCTGTACGATACTACCATATTTTAGTTTCTATTCTTATTGTGTTTCCACAACAATGTTAGTGAGTAAATCTACTGAAATTGCCACCATAACAGTGGAGTGTGATGTGTAAGACGTAGGGATACCACATTTTTAAATTACTATTAGTATTATTTGAAGTTAACATAATAAAATACGCAGACCTACACCAAAAAACTAGTTGAGGATAAATTATTTAAAATTGGGCAATTTCAGCGATATGGACGTGACATGTGCAGTCAAAACTTGAAATATAAATGATCAGAAAATGCATTTAATACTGAAACGTCTGTTTATATATCCATACCCCCTTAATAAAGGAGTCAAGACATTAGAAAAATATCAGTCTACACATGCGTTTTATATTTAATATGAGCGAAATACACGTGACGTGACACAACAAATCTTTAACTTTTAGGTGGCAAAATATGTTTTAATAATTCTACAAATTACACTGCGCAAAACAAAAGTACGCTATTAACCGGATGAAGAAGGGTCGGCCCAAAACTCAGCGTATAATGTACTTGCCTCACAGACTTGAGAAATATATAGAAAGCTTGATGTCTACTTTTAAACAGAACATTTAAAAACTAAAAACAGACTGCTCTCTGCTCATGTAGGCTAATCCGTATGAAATCTGCATTTCTTTCTGGCGCGTTACTGTGAAGATCGCGAGTCAGCATCGTCAACTTCATCTTGAAGCCGACACACTGAAACAGAAAAAACTTGTTTATTAAATCTGATAGTAACTTTGAACTATTTAAACAAAAAAAACGCTTCAGTGCGTCCGCGCTCTGGTGAAGCTTAACAGGTTAATAAACAATTAAAATCTCTCCTTGCTATATTTGACATATTCATAATCATTACTTTTGCTGGTTCTTTGTGGCAGCTTTTAGATACTTTATTGGGAGCGCCACGGTCACCCTTGTTACATGAACACGTCACCACTGCATCAGCACCGAAAACATGATTTTAATTTTTTTTAAATCTAAAATAAAACAATCATGATATGAACCGAATTGTAGGTTTGATCTATCGTGACAGCCTTAGTAAGATGAGAAAGCAGGAGTTTAGTCGTTTGTCATGGTTGTAAAAAAACAATGGCTATCTGAACATCTTTGCCAAGCGCAAACCAGTAGCCTACGTAATCAATAAATTATCGGGGAGGGTCATGCCTTTTTTCACAATCATTTTGGAGGGTCATAGAAAAATGTATTACTGGCGAAGGGAGGGTCAAGTCTTTTTTGACTACAGATCTCAAAACTCCGGTGGCCCCTTAAATAAAAAACGAACAGTCCCTAAGTTTCGTCAGGGCGTGAAGAAATATAGAGCTGCATTGATTAGGTCAGCGGGAACACGTCCCATAAATCCTGATGTACTTGTTACATGGCGGATGGCGTCTACGCTAATATCAGTCTCTGTTTATCCGGAGGTTTACAGCACTCCGCCGGATACAGGCCGTATCCAGATCTGATGAAGGACCTGCGCCTGGATACAGAACTGGTAATCAAAGAAAGTAAATGGTATGCGAAAAAGTAATGTGTTTGCTTTTATATTATTTGTAACCAAAAAGCAAAACAATCAGGCTAAAATACTTTCTCATTTACCGTCAACATTCAGCAAATGCGCATCTACATAATTTAAACAAATCTCTGAATATCTAATAAACATTTAATTTCACAAACCTTGCTGATTTAATCGAATCCAGCTGTGCTATCTTGTGAAGTGTCCATTTGTAGCCTGCATAAACGTGTTCCTGCGAGTGACGGTCCGTGCGAAGTGAGTGAATGCGAACAGAAGATCAGCTTCACAGGAGAGAAGATCGAAAAACTTTAAATCCTTCATTTTAAAATATGCTGTGCTATATCCAGTTGCCCACTGTGTCATATTCATGTCGTTTTCACTGTGTGCTGTATGTAAAATTAGCGTTACCTTTTCAAAAGTCAAAGTAAAAAAAATATGATTATCAGTGCGCATGAAATTACCAGATTACTGAGTGCCCTGTTACAGTGTTTACTTCCTTTTTATTCACATTCATATATTTTTAAACAATTACTTTATTTGTGAAAAATACTGTAATAGGATTGCAGATTCAAGAAGTAGCCATCTAAAGTATAGGGCCTAAGCATGTTTATTTTAAATATTTTTAAATATTTATTAAATTTATCTAATTTATTAAGTATTGATTTATATAAATATAAAGTGTGTATATATATATATATATATATATATATCCAATATATATATATATATATATATCCAATATATATATATATATATATATATATATATATATACATATATATACAGGTCATTCTCAAAAAAATAGCATATTGTGATAAAGTTCATTATTTTCCATAATGTAATGATAAAAATTAAACTTTCATATATTTTAGATTCATTGCACACGAACTGAAATATTTCAGGTCTTTTATTGTTTTAATACTGATGATTTTGGCATACAGCTCATGAAAACCCAAAATTCCTATCTCAAAAAATTAGCATATCATGAAAAGGTTCTCTAAACGAGCTATTAACCTAATCATCTGAATCAACTAATTAACTCTAAACACCTGCAAAAGATTCCTGAGGCTTTTAAAAACTCCCAGCCTGTTTCATTACTCAAAACCGCAATCATGGGTAAGACTGCCGACCTGACTGCTGTCCAGAAGGCCATCATTGACACCCTCAAGCAAGAGGGTAAGACACAGAAAGAAATTGCGGTGTGGCATGGAGGCAATCAGCCTGTGGCACTGCTGAGGTGTTATGGAGGCCCAGGATGCTTCGATAGCGGCCTTAAGCTCATCCAGAGTGTTGGGTCTTGCGTCTCTCAACTTTCTCTTCACAATATCACACAGATTCTCTATGGGGTTCAGGTCAGGAGAGTTAACAGGCCAATTGAGCACAATAATACCATGGTCAGTAAACCATTTACCAGTGGTTTTGGCACTGTGAGCAGGTGCCAGGTCGTGCTGAAAAATGAAATCTTCATCTCCATAAAGCTTTTCAGCAGATGGAAGCATGAAGTGCTCCAAAATCTCCTGATAGCTAGCTGCATTGACCCTGCCCTTGATAAATCACAGTTGACCAACACCAGCAGCTGACATGGCACCCCAGACCATCACTGACTGTGGGTACTCCAGTGCTGCTTCTCTGTAGCCCAGGTCAGGCGCTTCTGCCGCTGTTTCTGGTTCAAAAGTGGCTTGACCTGGGGAATGCGGCACCTGTAGCCCATTTCCTGCACACGCCTGTGCACGGTGGCTCTGGATGTTTCTACTCCAGACTCAGTCCACTGCTTCTGCAGGTCCCCCAAGGTCTGGAATCGGTCCTTCTCCACAATCTTCCTCAGGGTCCGGTCACCTCTTCTCGTTGTGCAGCGTTTTTTGCCACACTTTTTCCATCCCACAGACTTCCCACTGAGGTGCCTTGATACAGCACTCTGGGAACAGCCTATTTGTTCAGAAATTTCTTTTTGTGTCTTACCCTCTTGCTTGAGGGTGTCAATGATGGCCTTCTGGACAGCAGTCAGGTCGGCAGTCTTACCCATGATTGCGGTTTTGAGTAATGAAACAGGCTGGGAGTTTTTAAAAGCCTCAGGAATCTTTTGCAGGTGTTTAGAGTTAATTAGTTGATTCAGATGATTAGGTTAATAGCGCGTTTAAAGAACCTTTTCATGATATGCTAATTTTTTGAGATAGGAATTTTGGGTTTTCATGAGCTGTATGCCAAAATCATCAGTATTAAAACAATAAAAGACCTGAAATATTTCAGTTGGTGTGCAATGAATCTAAAATATATTAAAGTTTAATTTTTATCATTACATTATGGAAAATAATGAACTTTATCACAATATGCTAATTTTTTAAAAAGGACCTGTATATATATATATATATATATATATATATATATTATGTGTGTGTGTGTGTGTGTGTGTATAAATATGTTTGATATATAAATATAAATATCGGCTTTATATCGGCCACCCTGGTCTCTAAGATATCGGCATCGGCCATCAAAAAACCCATATCGGTTGACCACTAATAATAATTAGTACAATTAAATAACAGCGTATCTAAAAAGTAATGAGACAACAACAACAAAAAACAAACCTTTCTGAAACGTCGTTTAACAGCCGTTCTTGAACAGGTTCTGCTCGATCATCTTCACTAACATTCTCTGGGTACAATTGGTTTTATTGACGCCATTGTTCATAATACACCAAATCACAAACTACCAGTAAAGGTAAGGGGCGTGACGTTTCCGGAAAACGTGCACTAGGCGGTTAGCGAATCACAACACACTGGGCCAGCTAACCAATCTGAACCCATTGCGTATTTTTGAGGGACTGGCTTCATAGAACCCGGAAACCATCAGACCGTTTTTACAAGGAGGGACAGAGCAGTGTAGAATAAAGGTAAAATATATGAAAAATAATGCAATTTTTTAAAAACGAAGCATGAACATGTTACAGTGGACCCCACAGACCAATCAAGCCTTCGAAAAAATGTGTTTTACCTTTAATTAACATGCAGCTTGCTTTGGTCTAAAATTTAAAGTCCAGCTGGAGTCCGATAATGTTTGTCTTTTAATGACATCACTCCATTAACTTTCTCATTCTGGATCATGAAACTGTATAATTGTATAAATGGACATTATCAGCACTCATGGAAGCCGATCTGTCGATTGAATTTGATAACTGGAATAAAACGTCATTGGATGTCAGTTGATGGAACCGATGCCTGGAGTTTAACAGGGGTAGAATTTTAGCTAGAACATCAAACAGCAGATTAAACTTTCTGGATCATGAAACAGTATAATTGTATAAATAGACTTTTCATCAGCTCACATAGAAGCAGATCTGTCGATTGAATTTGATAACTGGAATAAAAAGTCATTGGACGTCAGTTGATGCAACTGAAGCCTGGAGTTCAACGGGAAGAATTTAATCAAGAACATCAAACAGCAGAAAGGTGAAATAGTGAAACATGACCAGACTTCAAGGAAGCAACATTGAAAACACAAATGGGAAAGAAAGCAGAAGAAAGGAAAGTAGGATAACAATCTTCAACATTAATAGCTGTGAGCTTCATTATGAGCTTCCTGATATCATAGGGCTGCCATTCTCAAAGCTATAAAGACTTTTTTTTTCTTTGCAAAACATGGTATTAATCGCCTGTTTGTAATGTTAATGCTGCCTAGCAGCTCAAATCTCATTACAACACAAACTCACTCATGTACAGTTATTTCTCACTGTTACAAAGTTAGAGCAGCCAAACCTGTAAACACATCAGCCACAGGTAGAAAGACAAAGGCTTGCAGAACTGCAAAATGTATCAGTTGTACTGCATTCCATAATGCAACGCACTCTCAGCATCCTCCAGAATGGGCACTACAGCAGTGATAAACTTAAGCTCTTCTAACGCTGCTGTCATAGTGAAGCAACATGTGAACATCTCTCACTGAATGTTAAGCTGACATAAATGGTTGAAAACAACAGTAGTTTAGGATTGTGCAGCAGTTTTTTTTTCACACTGTCAGTACTATCTGTGCTCCACAAGGACCAAATGTCTCTTGGGTTTATAAGCACTAAATAATTCAAACGGCTTAAAAAAAAATACAGATGTGTTTCTGTGAGGGTTATGAGATTGAAGATATAATAAGATCAGTATAAAAATAATTATGTCATGTGTCTGTGTCTGTGTGTCTGTGTGTCTGTTCTCTCAGGGATCCAGGAGGAATGCAGATGGAGTAAACCATCTGTAACAATGACAGGAGAAACTCTCGCTCACACACAGAGGACACTGCCCCATACAGCACGCACACACACTCACGCAAATGCTCTGTTTGATCACTGCTGCATTTAGAGAGTGAATCAGAACCACCAATTTACGACTCTCAGCAGTTCACTCGTCACAGAAAGCACCACATACAAGGAATGCCCATTGTTCTCGATTTCACTAAAAGTTATTAAAAGAGTAAAAAGATGATACATAGATAAACTTCTTATCTGGCAAAACACCAGAGTATAATTTTTCACAGCTGCTTGTTTCACTGTGAGATTTTCCCATGTTGATTGTACTGTGTTTGTGGAGTTCTTTTGGCGCCTAGGATCAGTGACAGGATTAGTACTGTGTATTTACTATGCTAACTGTTGTTTCAGTAAACAACCCAAAATACCACTATTTTCACTTTGTGTTGTTTTCTATATTTTGATGACTGCGGTTTGGCTCATACCAAATTACTAACTTTATTGTATTAACAAAAACTAGTTCAGGACTGCCATTTAATAGCCTAACATCATAGTGTTTATTCATTAGTGTTGGTTATATTCTTAAAATGTATGTCCATGTTAAGTAAAGAGGGATGGTACTTGTGTCAAAAATTTTTGAGTAAAATATATTTGCTTGATTCAAATTCGCAAAAATGTGGGTCACGGTTTAATGACCATGGGAAAAACCCATGAATCTCTATTTACTATCATTTCTTGTTAGCTAAATATAAATATTTATAGCTAAATATTGTTAAATATAACTCACTCATCACAATATATCTGATATTTCCTAATATTGCCTATCACATTATCTGACATCGCTAGCTTTTAATCTAAATAGATATCACTAGCACAACGCGGTAGCATTTTGCTAGCCTGTTAACTTGTAATTCGTGCTTACCGACTTTTATTCTTTAGCGCGCTCCATTTTTACGAATCCATCAAACAATTGTGGTAAGTCGGAATCAGTGAACAAATAAAATGAGTCATGGCATCTTCTCCTGTTAGTCACTTTTTTTTTGGTCATTTTTTGCTTGCACCTTGGAATCTATTTCAGGGTTTGCGTTCTTGAGCCACCAGGCACTGTTTAGTGCGGATGAGCAGGCCGGAGCGCGTTCAGTGTTTTCTGTTAGAACTGTGTCGTGTTAGCAGCCCCTAAGTTAATAACTAATGATCTTTGCAAAAGAAGTGAATCAATTAATCAAAACTAACTTTAGCTGGACAATAACTTTATTCTAGAGCTGCTGTAAAGCCAAAACAATCTCTGTTACTGTAATTTCCTATTATCACAGTAAAGCTGCTTTGAAAAAATCTATATTGTTAAAAGCGCTATATAAATGAAGGTGACTTAACTTGCACTGCCTGCCTTCTCTGTCAGCGATGAGGGTTTCACATGTAATAAATGCAGGAAAATAGACAGGCTGACAGAATTAGAGATATGCATCCAAACTTTAATCGAGGATAGTAAAAATGCAAGGGCACTAGATACTGATTTGGATGCGACTAGCTTAACGAACCCTGTATGTTCGGTTCCGGTTGTAAAACTGCTACAACTGGGTGACTGAGACGGCAAAGTCGCGGGACAAAACACCCCTATTCCGTTAAGATTAAACATCAAACAGGTTCTTCCCACTCAGTGACGCACACACTCAAAAACCTATTGAAAGTGCCCTAGTTATTGGCGATTATAATGTACGGAACATGAAAATGGAGACACCAGCCACAATAATCAAATGTTTGCAGGGAGCCAGAACGCCTGACATCAAAGCAAGATTGTAATTCACGCCAGCACTAATGATGTCCGACTTCGCCAGCCAGAGATCACCACAAATAACATTAAAGAGGTGTGTGAACTCACAAGTTAGTTGTCAGACACTGCTCTGGTCCCCTCGTTAGCCAGGGTGACGAGATGCATAACAGACAGTCATCACTCAATGGCTGGCTAAGTGGTGTCCGCAGAATGACAATTCTTTTCATTGACAGTTGAAAAAGTTTTTGGGGGAGACCTGACCTGTTAAAAAGAGATGGTCTTGTGTAGAGCCCTTTGAAACTGGTTTGAAACTGCAATTTGGACCTTCAACCTGTTGATAACCATTGAAGAGAATATGGAAGAAGAGAATATGGAGAAATAGAATATCAATTTTCTAAATGGAGAAAAATCCTGGAATGTTTTCCTCAAAAACCTTACATTTCTTTTCGACTGAAGAAAGACATGAATATCTTAGATGACATGGGGGTGAGTAAATAAGGAAATTTTAATTCTGAAGTAAATTAATCCTTTAAACATTCACAGTAGTCTCTTCAAGCTGTTTTTTTCTCTGAGAACGCTGTAACAACATCAGCAAACTTATACATGAACATGGTAAAATGGAAAAGTAAACACCCTGGAAATTACAGGATTGTTGAACAGGAACCGTTTCAGGAATGGCACAAAGGTGTGTGACCGTGTTTTCTCCTTATATATATTTGGGTTGTGTTGTAAATAAAATACAATCAAAAAGCCATTATTTTATTCCCCTTACATCTTTGTTCGAGTTCCCTCACAGTCCCATTCACCTGATAGGGGCATTAGGGGAGGATCTTTGTCTTCCCTTTGATACCAATCTCTCATTTGAAAGTCACGTGTCTAGTATCTGTAAAAGCGCATTTTTCCATCTTAAAAATATATCTAAATTACGTCATATGCTCTCATTGACAAATGCGGAACAATTAGTTCATGCGTTCATGACCTCAAGGCTAGATTATTGTAATGCTCTACTGGGTGGTTGCCCTTGCACGCTTCATAAACAAACTACAGCTAGTTCAAAACGCAGCCGCTAGAGTTCTTACCAGAACCAGGAAGTATGACCATATTAGCCCGGTTCTGTCAACACTGCATTGGCTCCCTATTAAACATCGTATACATTTTAAAATATTGCTGATTACTTACAAAGCACTAAATGTTTTAGCTCCCCAGTACTTGAGCGAGCTCTTAACCCATTATAGTCCTCCACGTCTATTGCGATCTCAAAATTCTGGCCAGTTGATAATACCTAGAATATCAAAATCGACTGCTGGCGGTAGATCCTTTTCCTACTTGGCTCCAAAACTTAGGAACAATCTTCCTAACATGGTCCGGGAAGCAGACAGTCTGTCAGTTTAAATCTAGACTAAAAACACATCTCTTTGGCTTAGCATACACATATCACATTACAGATTGCTATAATTCAATGTTAGGCTGCATAGTTTAGATCAGCCGGAACCGGGAACACTTCCCATAAATCCTGATGTACTTTGTACATCATAAGAAGGATGGCATCTACGCTAATATTAGTCTCTCTGTTTATGCCGAGGTTTACCGCAAACTAGGGATGGCCGATATATTATCGTTTGCGATATACCGGTAACATTTTTCCTCACGAAAAGAATTAGTCTTCCCACGATAATAACGATAAAGCCTAGTTGATGACGGGACCCATTCGCAGCTCACGCCCATGGCGGAAGGCGGACGTGAAGCTGAGGTGAAGTTTATCGCTAAACAAGTAATGTTGTGTTCACACTGAACGCAAATTTAATTATTTGCGCGAGTAGATTACATACAAAGTCAATGCAAAGACGCGAATAGAAGCATTATTGACGCGAATTGGGCGACGCGTTTTCCGCGAACGTTTTCTGTGCAAGTTGAAAAATTTGAACTCGAGCGAATGTTCAAGCGTCTAACTAGACGCGATAGACGCGTATTTGACGTTCTATTCGCGTTCGGTGTGAACACACCATTACTACCTCTACAATCTGGAACTGGTACACACAGATAGATTCTGGAACTGGTACACACAGATAGATTTTCACCCGCCCATCCCGCCGAACACTGACTGAGCACTTGAGAGTTTCGCTCTTCGTCAAGTGATACGTAAAGCCCACTATATCATTTCATCTCAATGAATACACAGTGTATTTGACGCACAGTAAACACTAGTGTGAGACGCACGACTTGCTGTCACTTTGCTGAGAGCGCTCAGTGTTTCTCACACACTCAATGAGCGAGAGAGTTTAACATACCACGCAGAATTGAAGTGTAGCCTACATGACGTCTACATGTAAATGATATTATTTGTTGTATTTTCCTGTAAAAATAATGGAGTTCATTTGGAATTATTCAGCTTTTATAACCAAGCAGAAACTAATGCGCAAACGCAGACGTGATAATATTCATGAACCAAGCAGCTCATCAATCCTTAGTGCGGTTTATATTATTAGTATCAGAATTCGTAGTAGTATTAGTAGCTATAACTATTCGTATTCGTAACTATTTTTTTACATGTCAAACTTGTAAATGATTTGAACTGTGATGTTTTTCAGTATAGTTGCACTATTTAAACATTATCTGCACTTTTACAGAAAGAAACGTATATATGCAACTTTTCCATTTCTGCAAGGGATGGTGTTTGGATTTTTACTGTTTTTTTAATTATTTTATGTATGGTAATTGGTATTTTATAGGAGCCTATTTGATGAAGGGTACATTTTACTTTGCATGCAGCTATCACTTGTAGCCAAAAACAGTGGTGAATATGGTATTATATTTATATCGTCATTGATATCGTTATCGCAATAAATGCCAGAAAATATCGTGATATATTTTTAAGTCCATATCGCCCATCCCTACCGCAAACCGCCAGATCCAGGCCATATCCAGATCTGAGGAAGGACCATCACATGGACACGACGACAACGCATCCCTGAAGTGCCAGCCTCATCAACGCTGTGAAGGCCTCATGGACACCTCAACAAACTCGTCTCCATACCAAAGAAGCAAAAATTCTAGGCTACTAGGCTACAAGATACATTTTTCGTCTAGTGAACAAGATATTCAGTATGGGTTTTATGGTCTTATTTCAGTGAATTCATTTTTTTTTCATAAACAATTTTCTCAAAACTACAAACTTTACGTACTATTTTTGCTCACATATTGTAGCAGAGTTTGTGGTGAATACAGTGTAATCAGACTTCAGCTATGAAAATGTTCGCCAGTGTGTGTGTGTTAGAGGCTAAGTTTAGGTTCATATTTTCACTCGCTGAACACTGACTAAGCACTTGAGAGTTTCGCTCTCCATCAAGCGATCAGCTCAATTGATGTGCAGCGTACCTGTATTTGACGTACCGTAAACTCGTGTGAAGGTGGCAGGACTCGTGGTCGTTTTGTTGAGGGCGCGGTGTTTCTCACACACACTGGCGCTCATCCCTGTTTTGACTCGAGCAAATCAGTTTGAGGGAACGTGATTAATATTCATGAACCCAGCAGCTCATCATTAGTGTGTTTTATATTGTTATTAGTAGTAGAATTAGTAGTAGTAGTATTATCTTTTAATAATTATTTTTATTATCTATTACTATAATTTATTGTTTTACAGTAACTGAATGACCAACAATATCTTAAGCACCACCACCGGTCCTAAGTTCAGATAAAATGACAAATACGCATACATGATTACCAAGTTTTAGTTCTAATTACTGAAGTTCTATCATTAAACAGTGCTTGATTATCATAGTATCATAATAATGCTTGATTGAGTGATGTTGAGTGTATGTTCAGATATTTAAAAAGATAAGCTAATTTGGTGGAATCATATTTATTTATTTGTTCATGTATTTATTTATTTATTTATTTATTTATTTGGGGTGTAACGATACATGTATTCGTATTGAACCATTCGGTACGAGGCTTTCGGTTCGGTAATCGGTACGTATTACAAACCGAAGGATTCCATTTGTTACCATTTTTCCTGCAAACCAAAATCCGCGCTGGCGCGACCACCACAACGTTGCGCAACATCAAATGGCAAATGTAATGAAAGCAGAACGAAACTGCTCTACTCATTATTTTGGGCTTCACAGACCATTTATCAGTTTGGACCAATGTCAGTGCAGCGCAAGCCGATCTTGATCAAGCGACACTGTTACTACAGCGCTAAAAGATCCAGTAAACAAAGCATTTGAATTCGCCACTGAAGTAATAACATTGCTGCGAGATCTAGTGCGAAGCATTACAATTTCTCCGTTATTAACGGATCAAACATCGCTGACGTGGAAACCAGGAGAAACAATGTTCCATGAATAGTTATAGGTTTTAAGTCCACAGATCAGCAACAATCTTGTTCTCTCAAGGTTTTTTTCTCCATTCTGTCACCTGATGGAATTTCGGTTCCTTGCCACTGTCGCCTTTTTCGTCTTTCTTCGCCTTTGTCGCCATTGTCTTTTGGCTTGTTTAGTTGGGGACATTTAATATCATATATAACAATATTATTACAACATTATTTTACTGTTATCTCTGTAAAGCTGCTTTGAAACAATCTGCATTGTAAAAAGCGCTATATAAATAAAGGTGACTTGACAATGGAACTAAATCAACACTGAACTGATTTCAGTTGAACAACAGCCAAAATGCACCATTTTACTGTTTTCACTGTAAAGCTGCTTTGAAACAATCTGTATTGTATAAAACTCTATTTAAATAAAGGTGACTTTACTTAGTTGCTCTAAATAAAACTACAGCTTGTCCAAAATGCAGCAGCTAGAGTTTACTAGCACCAGGATGTACGACCACATTAGACCGGTTCTTTCAACACTGCATTGGTCCCCTATTAAACATTGCATTCATTTAAAAATTTTGCTAATTACTTACAAAGCTCCAAATGGTTTAGCTCCTCAGTACTTGAGCGAGATCTTAATGCATTATTGTCGCATTATATAATGCATTATAAAATTCTGTCCAGTTGATAATACCCAGAATGGAGCAGTCTTCGTAGCCTTGTTCGGGAAGTAACACACTATCAGTTTAAATTAGAATAAAAACAAATCTTTAACCTGGCATATACAACACAATATCAATTTTGATTACTCAAATCATTTAAATGAATGTTAGGCTGCATTAATTAGGTCAACCGGAACCATGAACACTTCTTATAATACCAAGTGTACTTGTTACATCGTAAGGAAAATGGCATCTATGCTAATATTAGTCTGTCTGTCTAATCCTTATCCCGAGGTTACCATAGTCGGCCAGTTCCGATCCATATCCAGATCAGATGGTGGACCTGCAGCTAGACACGACCACAACGCAGCCCTGAATGTCAGCAGAGACAGTGTCTACTAGCCAATCCCCTGTGAAGGCCTCATCAACATGCCAGCCATCGGCACAGATCCTCAGCAAAGACCACAAGAGCGAGACAGGCCCACCGCACAGACCTAAGACTAGCTTTGTCTACATTCTGGCGAGATGAATCTGATCTTCAAGCAAAAGGAACTGGATGAATATTTAAATGCTACCGTTCCTGATCTGAATTCTGAATCTGAATCATAATCACTTAATCACTTAACACTAAATATTCAATAATATAATTGATCTGATTGTACTGCCCCTGGCCAATGAATTTTTTTTTTATTTGTTTTGCAGAACTGCTTCTTAATTCAATGCTGTTTTAATATGATGCACATGTATGCTTATGTTCACAATGTCCAAGTCTGTTCTTTTGTGAATCTCTCATGATTGGCATGGCTACTCCTTTCACAGCGTTTTTGTTCTGTCTTTGTAAATGATGTGTGTTTACTTAGTGGTAACACTTGCGTTTACCCCCAAGCCCACAGATGCTGTATGTGCCTTCCTTTGTGGGGGCAGGGGATTGAATTGGCAAGCCATTGCACTAATTCAATATGTAAATGAAATGTAACAACCCAGCAAGCACTGCGCTCAGAGCCACAACAGCAGGCGCAAGAGGCCCGGTACCGCAGCCTGACGCACAGCTCAATGCAGCTGTAATTGCATTAGCATTATAGCAATGGCTCTCTCAAATCATTTTTTTTTTTCCTAGAGAAATGTGTGGTTTTGAAAAGGCCCCATTCTTCCCTGACTAATTTCAATAATATTTGCATATTCATTACAATTATGACGACTTTGAGCTTTAGTTTTTTTTTGTTAATTTGTATTTCTGAAGAGATGACAAAGATAATGGCAGAAATTATGTGACGATTGTGGCGCATTCTCCAAAAATGAACCTTGCAAATGTGAAAATGTTACATTTTGGGATTTGATAGCTACTTCCTGATGATTATGTTCCCTTTAAAATTGTATTTTTATTTTGAAGGGTTTTCAGCTGCATCTCAATTCCTACAGGAGGCTGTGTGTGTGTGTGTGTGTGTGTGTGTGTGTGTGTGTGTGTGTGTGTGTGTGTGTGTGTGTGTGTGTGTGCTAGTGAGATGTTGACAGCAGCATTAGTGAAGCTGCTTTGAAACAATCTGTATTCCATAAAATGCTATAGAAATAAATGAGACTTGACACACACACACACACACGCACAATAGTAAAACAGACCAATTACCAAACTACTTCTCTACACTTGTCTAGGTAGACCGCACACTAAATCCTGAATCAGGTTGTTTTTTTGTATATGGTGCTCTGTGTCACAATGCCACATGAAGGGCTAAAGTAATCAATGGCATCTGTAATGATGAGGGGTGTCCATCCACAGAACAACACAAATTATTTATATGCGAGCTACACTAATTACGTAAACTATTCATTAAACAGCAAATATTAAAGCTAGGGTGGCCAATTTCGTAGAGGCTAGCAAAAGCAAGGTAGCTTTGAGAGCATGAGATCCCACCCTCCCTTCAGAGTGCTTTCCAAAGCTACTACTTCTACAAAAGACATACACGGAGCAGAGTTTGCAAAGTCATAATATGAGACAGCATTAAATTGCCTCATGTCTCAAAGCACATAACATTACAACAATAATGAACGTAAACAACTTACAGAGCTCTTACTTGTACCACCTGACTGGTGCAGATTCATTTCAGCATTGACAGAAGATACAGTCATGTGAAAAAGATAGGACACCCCATGAAATATTTTGTTCTTTTGTAAGAAATATGAACAGATCAATATTTGATCTTCTTTCAAACAATATCTATAGATAAAGGTGAAATAATTGAACCAAAAACAATGAAATTTTAACCATGAAATCATTTATTTAACAAAAAATGTTCTTACTGAGGAAAAAGTTAGGATACCCTATGCCCTAATAGCTGGTATTGCCCCCTTTGACTGAAATAACCTCAATAAGACGTTTCCTATAACTGTCTACAAGTTTCTGACATCGACTGGGAGAAAGTTTCTCCCACTCCTCCATACAGAATCTTTTCAGCTGTTTAAGGGGTTTAAACAGCATCTCAATAGGATTAAGATCCGGGCTTTGACTTGGCCATTCCAGAACTCTCCATTTCTTTCTTTTCAGCCATTCCTTGGTCGATTTACTGGAATGTTTTGGGTCATTGTCATGTTGCATAGTAGAGCCCGACCGATATATCGGCCGATTTTAGGCATTTTCCTAACTATCGGTATCGCCATTTATAATGGCCGATAAATTAATATTTAAAAAAATGCGGGTGCGGTGATTCATGTAAGGGTGGCGCTGCCAATACAGCACATAAAAGCTGTCACAAGAACTGGCAAAAGTAATGATTATGAATACAACAAATATAGCAAGGAGACATTTTAATTGTTTATTAACAAACAAGTGTTTTCAGTCAGTGTCAGCCAAAGATGAAGTTGACGATGCTGACTCGCGATCTTCAGTGAACGCGTACCAGAGAGAAATGCACATTTCATACGATTACATGAGTCTGTCTGTCTTTCGTTTTGAATTGTTCTGTTTAAAAGTAGACATTTCAATATAGATATATTTCAATTCTCAGGTCTATACGCTGAGTTTCGGTTCATGAGACGAGCTCCAGTTCACCCGCAGGCGCCTCCGTGTCGAGATTATCTATCGTCTGCTACCTACTTCTTATATATTAAATCCAGGCAATTGGTTGATGAAACATTGATTAAAACTAAGATACAATTAATACAAAACGAAATTCACTTTGAAACGAAAGGTTTTGTGCTTTCTGTTTGATGTCTATGTGAAAGTTTCAAAGCATATTTTAGTCGAGTAACTGTCGAGTCTGTAACATTGTTTTTTCCTCATAAATGCGAACACGAAAAATAAAATAAAATAAAATGATTATTTTATGCAGCCTGTGGAGACTGAGAGCCAACCCTTCTTCATCCAGTGGGTAGTAGCCTACTTGTGATTTGCGCAGTGTAATTCACAGAATTGATTTCTCTGCTACAAGCCTCTGTCACGTATTGTGTGAGCTTGTGACTATTGCAAGCGCACAGCTGAGAAGTCCTTATTATATTGTCTGCTATATTTACTTCTTATTTATTAAGGCAATTGGTTGATGAAACATTGATTAAAATGCGTGGCGCGAGCGATCTCCGACAGTAAACTGATTCTGCTTTGTCTAGGGTAAACCGCTGTTGTGACGCGAGCAATAACGGCCGCGTCCGGTGTGTGGCTCATTCTGCCTATTAACGCTACGTTACAACATCAAGCAATATTCCAAAAATTTATATAATTATAACACTTTATATAGGGCCATTTTGCATTAAGAGTAGCCTAGTTTCACGTTTAGTACATTTTGCTTACTAATTATTTAAAATAGTATAAAAGTACTGTACATATGTAATTAAAAACGTTTTCATTATGATATTATTAATTTTACTTTAGTAAAAAGATCTGAGTTCTTCCTCCACTGGTAGAGATTAGAGGAATTAAGAGTAAAAATAGAAGATAATAAGGTTTTGTCAGTGACACTTTTTATATATTTATTGATACAAGTTATGACTAAATTAAAAGACAAAGTCGTTAGTGAAGATTATGCAACAGTATTTAGAATATAATATAATATAACATGCAATGCAAACTAGTTTGGTTACAGCTCAACTGTATGATTCTCATTCTATCATTCCCCCTGCCTCCATTACATATCTGTGTCACACAAGTGTTTGATCACCACATTTGAGTGATCATTGTAAAAGGTGTTTATAAAATATATTTATTCTGTTTATAGCTACTGTGTAAAGTACCCATCAAAAGTTTGTACACACCAATAGGAAAGTGTCCAAACTTTTGACTGGTATACTGTACTATAATACACATAAATAATGTTGCTACTGTATTATAATATACACATAAATAATATCGGCCGATATATCGGTATCTGGCTTTTTTTTACTCCCTAATATCGGTATCGGCTCCCAAAAATCCATATCGGTCGGGCTCTATTGCATAGTCCACATCCGCTTCAGCTTAAATTTTCGGACAGATGGTCTTACATTTTCCTCAAGAACCCTCTGATAAAACGAAGAATTCATAGTGGATTCTATGATAGTGAGTTGGCCAGGCCCTGCTGCAGCAAAGCAGCCCCAAACCACGACATTTCCACCCCCATGCTTCATAGTTGGTATGAGGTTCTTGTGCTCAAAAGCTGTCTTTCGTTTGCACCACACATGTCTTCTGTTACTGGGCCCAAACAATTAAACTTTGGATTCATCTGTCCAAAGCACATTGTTCCAGAAGTCCTGGTCTTTGTCTAGGTCAGGGGTGCCCAATCCTGCTCCTGTCGATCAACTGTCCTGGGGTGCGTTTCCCAAAGCCAACTATGGTTGCAAGTTCCGTCGTTACCAATAGAGTTCAATGGAAATTGCGAAAATAGTTGGCCACATCTCTAACCCTAATCAAACACACCTGAAGCAACCAATTAACGTCTTCAGGATCACATGAAAATTAAAGGCAGGTGTGTTGGAGATTAACTGTGCAGGACAGTCGATCGGCAGGAGCAGGATTGGGCACCCCTGGTCTAGGTGTTCTCTGGCAAACTTTAGTCTGCCCTGATGTTTATTTTTTTGACAGCAAGGGTTTCCTCCTTGCACACCTTGCATGCAAATCAAACTTGTGCAGTCTCTTTCTTATGGTAGACGCATCTACTTTGACATCAACTGTGGAAAGAGTTACCTGTAGTTCCCGAGCTTTAAACATCTTGCGATCTGCTCTTGGGCTGAACTTGCAAGGACAGCCTGACTTGGGCAGGTTGGTAGTTGTTTTAAACGTTCTCCACTTGTAAATAATTTTCCGGACAGTGGAATGGCTGATTTCAAATATTTTGGAATTTTTTTTTTAATCCCTTCCCAGACTCATATGCATCTACAACCTTCTTTCTCAAGGCCTCAGAGAGCCGTTTTGATCTCACCCTGGTGATTTCACTCACTTACACAAGAGCAAACTAAATGTCTGAGGTTTAAATAAGACAGGCTCCTCCACAATCCTCTCTAACGATGTTCTAATCTTTTGCACATGATGTGACGCACCTGATTCTAATTTTATGCATTTTAAGTAGTAAGTAAATGTGGAGGTGTCCTATCTTTTTCCTCACCAAAAATGTTATTTCTATTAAGGAAATTAAAAAAATATATTTTTAAAAAGAGTACTTCAGTTTTATTAGTTTTTAGTATTTATATTACCTCCATCTCTCAATATTGTTAAAATGAAGATCCAATGTCCATATGTTGAAAAAGACAAAGGTTTTCATGGGGTGTCCCATCTCTTTCACATGACTGTATATTTAATATTTAAACCACTTCTATTATTGATAAAATATCATGTCAAGAACGTTTCGACCAGTATAACAAGTGTCTATAAAAAAAATGGTCTACCCTACCTTTAAGTCACAGAAATTCACATGTTAATTTTCCAGACCCTGAAGTAAATACACATAAAACTTTCATGCAGTGACTGAGTTACAGAAACTTACTTTATGGAGTTCCTGAAGTGATCTTCTGCAGGGTTTTTGACTGTGCAACTGTTCAGTAACCACAGATCAGCGTCAGATGGATTCTCTGGAGAAAGAGAGAGACAGTTACAGATTAACAAGTTACACTGGAAGATTCCCGCCACGATGATCTGTCAAAACTATTCACACAGCTGTAATGCAATATGAGACATTGTCAGATTAACAGCTGTCTGTGATTAAGATGCACATGAGAAGAGTGTTTCTAAAACTGAACATCACAGTGAATTATCTACATGGTAGGAAAATAGTTTCACTACATTCAAATGACCTTAATCCTTTTTTCTAGACACTTTATTAAAAATGAGAAACGTAAAGCAAACTATGACTTTAGACTGGTATTGTGCATATTTTAATCTTTCTTTCTTAATGTATGCTCATATTTTTTATTTGAAATGGAAAAATGTCCACAAATGCTCCAATGACTCAACCCAGCCCTTGGCATTAAAAGCAAACTTATAAAAATAAGCATGCAATTCTAGTAAAGCAGAGTCAGTTTGTGCAAGTCAATCACCGATTGAACCCAATATGCTAAAAGCATATGTTCCAGTTTCCATCTCTTTTCTATGATTTTCATTCAGTCATTTTTATTTAATAATTTTATGTAGACTGCCATATTTCCATTTGTATGTCAGGTTGCATTCTTTAGAATGAACAGATTAAAACGATTATGCATAATTAGCATACAAACAACTCTAATAAAGCCCATAACAGACAGACTAATGTTGTAATGCTGCAAAATAAAGCACAACAGTATCAACCTGATGAAAAACAGCAGTGCAAACGAAACTAGAAGGATGTAGACATTTCAATATTTCCAGGTTTTCCATGATCATAAGAAGCTTAAAAGCATGTGCATAATCTGTGTGACCTAGTGGTTATCACACATGATTGCACACATTTTCCACTACAGCACTGAAGACCCAGATGCTAGATGACACACCTGAGCTACGGAGGCTCGACTGCAAAAATGTTTATTTATAGAGCACATTTAAACCCAACCAAGTTTGACCAAAGTGCTTTACAAGAATAAAATAACACAATGTACATAAAAAACAAAGTAAAAAACAAAATAAACAAACAAATAAGCAATCAACAGTATGCAAGGAAACCCCAAGATAACGTACTAAGGCGTGTTAAATGCCAGGGAGAATAAATATGTCTTGAGATAAGATTTAAAAGCAGGGCTCTACAGTGCGACCGCATTTGCGACTAAAAATTACAGCATGCGACTGTAAAAAAATAGAATTTAGGAGCACCAGTGAGACTGGCCCGATCAGGCCCGGTTCTATGGGGGTGCTAAAGGGTGCACCCTCAGTTAAAACTAATAACAGAATATTGGCCAAACAGATTTTGCAAACGCGCCAGTGCGTAATTGCGTTTTCAGACTTTGCACTCTGGAGAGCGTGATGAGAAAAGTAGAGAACGTGTTTTTGCAGCGTTGAGCAATGTAGCCTGTACAATCCCAGACATATCTGTTGATTTCTTGAAACACAATGGCCAATCAGAGGCGTTTAAGTTAAAATCCACTCACCGCTCAAAGCGCTGGAGTTTGTTCAGTTATACAAGCTCACGAATCCTCTCATTATAACAAAAGTACAGAAACGATGTAAATAAGAGATTCATTGTGCAGTCTAGACAACTTCACTGATTATAAGGGAAGTTTGTGAGATCGCGATGAACTGAGACTAGCAAATGCAATATTGATTTTATACAACAATTCAATACACAAAGTTAATATTAAGTGACTTACATTTTAGAAACAGTATTATCAGATTTTGCTCTATTTCATCAACAAAAATAGTTCCAAACAAAATCACAGCTGAACCACTGAGCATCTCAGAGCAAACACAGGTGTTTAGTTTATGAAAGAATCTGCATTTTCAAACAAATCTAGAGAGTCAATGATTCAATGACCCATTCATAAACAGTCGCTTGCTTTGTTCCTGAATAAATCAGCCGTTTGAACGAATCGATTAAATTAATGTGTTAAATAAATCACATTTATTTGAAAATAATTCAAATAAATGAATTAAATAAATGATTAGTCTCTCCACTGTGAAGGCCTCCTTCCCTTCACCTCTGTACAGATAAAATGTTGTTTCACGGTTCACGTGGCTACGCAGAAGTGATAAAAAAATTATTTATTATAAATTTTTCAAGGCTTGTACCTTGGAACCTATTTCATGTTTTGCATTCTCGAGCCATCAGGCACTGTTTTGTGCAAATGAGCGGCCGGATCGCATTAAGGGTTTTCTGTTAGAACGGTGTCGTGTTAGCTAAGTTAATAACTAATGATCGTTGCGACGGAAGTGAATCAATCAAAATTAACTTTAGCAGGACAATAACTTTATTCTATTGCTGCTGTAAAGCCAAAACAATCTGTTACTTTAATTTCCTATTATCCCTGTAAAGCTGCTTTGAAACAATCTAGAATGATTCAGTGACCAAGACAGTGACTTGCCACCCCCTACTGGTGGTTTTAGTTTCATTTTTAAATTAATCACTTCAGTTATTTAAATAATTTAATATTTCTATATTCAAAACCTATTTAAAACACAATCTCATAACATTGTTATCATGAATTTAAATGCATTCATGCCACTTCAGAGCCTTATTAACCCCTTGGGGTCGGCTATCGCGCCGGCGCGATAGTCTCGCTATTTTCTTATCAGTGCAAAAGAAACTCAAATAACTCCGTCGATTTTTGTCATACAGGCAAGTGTTATACATCTTCAAAAACTGTTAAATGTCTTCTTTTTTTTGTACACTAATAATAAAAACAAAAAGTTGTGTTTTTCGTAAAATAAAGAAAAAAAACATGATGCACGTTCTGTCTTCTCTCTCAATGTGAAGTTCATTCTGAAACGCGACAAAAAATTATCTGTAACTCAGCCAACACTTGCCACCCACACATGAAAGTAATGTCTTTACAAAGCTTGAAGTCTCCTTTTTTGAAGTAAATCATATCAAAAACAAATATTCTCGGTTTAAGAAATCCCTATGAAAGCAACGACATGTACAGTTTCTCCAGCCCGAGCTCATTAACTTTAATTTGACCACACCCCCACGCGCGCAGCTGTTCTTATTCAAATGATCCACGTGAAGGAACGCAGAGCTGTTAACGCCCTCATCACCTCTGAACAAAGAATCAGCGACTCCAGTATTTCTCTACTTTTCATCAGTTTGGAAGACCTATATAGGCATGTGTAGGGCTGCATAAAATAATAACAATAGCCTAGATAGCAGGCAGCCTATAAATCGTTAAAAATGAACACTTTTCAGTGTTTCAGTGTTGTTGTGACAAGGCACAACAAACTAGGTGTTCCTATATATATTTACAAAATACATATACATATAGACACTGCCGTTCAAAAGTTTGGGGTCGGTAAGATTTTTAATGCTTTTAAAAGAAGTCACTTATGCTCACCAAGGCTGTATTTATTTGATTAAAAATACAAAACAAACCCAGTAATATTGTGAAATATTATTTCAATGTAAATCATCTGTTTTCTATGTGAATATATAGTAAAAAGCGTAATTTATTCCTGTGATCAAAGCTGAATTTTCAGCATCATTACTCCAGTCTTCAGTGTCACATGATCCTTCACAAATCAGTATAATATGATGATTTGATGCTTAAGAAACATTTATGATTATTATCAATGTTGAAAACAGTTGTGTACCTTTTTTTTTTAATTTGATGAACAAAGTTAAAAACAACAGCATTTATTTGAAATAGAATCTTTTGTAACATTATAAATGTCTTTACTGTCCCTTTTTATCAATTTAATTCATCCTTGATGAATAAAAGTATTGATCCATTTTATTTATTTCCCCAAAAAAATAAAATAAAAATTCTTACTGACCCCAAGGTTTTGAACGGTAGTGTTTAATGTTACAAAAGATTATTTTTTCAGATAAATGCTGTTCTTTTGAACTTTCTATTCATCAAATAATCCTGAAATAAAAATGTAAATAACTGTTTTCAACATTGATGATAATGAAAAATGTTTCTTGAGCATCAAATCATCATATTATACTGATTTCTGAAGGATCATGTGACACTGAAGACTGGAGTAATGATCACAGGAATAAATTACACTTTACTATATATTTACATAGAAAACAGCTGATTTACATTGAAATATTATTTCACAATATTACTGGGTAGGGCTGCACGATATTGGGAAAAAAATCACATTGCAATATTTTATTTTTCTGCGATATATATGAAAACAATTTCACCAGATGACTTTATTAGCTCTCTTTGGAAAGAATGAATCATCTGAATGACTGGGGTGATTTTGTAATGGAGTAAATCTGCATAGCAACTATTATAGTTAACTAATGTAGTTAACTAGAGTTTAATAAATGGAACCTTATTGTAAAGTGTTACCGATTTGTTATGTCTCGTGAGTTCAGTGTTGGACAGGTCAGTTGTTTTAACCATTCATTAAAGTGAATCGGTTCAAAGGAGTCATTAGTTCGCTAATTGGAGGTGTCATTAACGGACCACGGCAGACGTTGTGTGATTATCCCGGCAGTTTAGGACATCGCACAAGATTGGTCTCAACACAGAAAACATTTCACAACTGAATAGATTTTTTGTTTGTTTTGTTTATTGAAAGTGTGGTTTATCTGAATGTGTGGAACGCTTTTCAGAGAATTTTTTTTTAGCACAATTCACAACCAGTAGCTCCGGAAAAAAATAAATCCGAATGCTTCACCTGAAAAGGTGTAGTATTGGACCTGTGTAGTAGGTCCAATACTACACAATGGACCTTTTACCATTGTGTAGTATTCTCAAAGATATTCAGTCAACTCAATTCATTAATATGCGCGAGGGAGGGAGAGAGAGCAAGACAGTTTGAAAACGTTGAGAGTGCGCGCGCGCGACCGGAGCTCTCTCTCTCTGCTCGTTCTCTCAGTTTAACAAGCGCAGCAGTCAGTCATCTATCACTCACCGGTCAAATAAGGCTTTGGCGGCCGCCAAAAAATGTCCAATGCAGGAAGGGCATTCTGACTTTATTTTGAATTCTCATGTTATTTCAAGCTCAGAAATAAGAGAAAGACCACTGATCTTTGTGTCTGCCCGGCTCACAGAAAACAACGCGCAAGTTCCAGTCTTTTTACGTTTGATGTTTAAACAGGACTTAAAAACACATGCAAATGATAAACTTTCACTATATTTTGGTTAAACTTTGCAATTAATCTGCGAATCTCAAGCGTTACGGGACGTTTTTCCCTAAGGCTTACATCGCAACATTCTGCGATGTGACTATCGTGGATGTGCACATCGCGATATCGATGTTAAAATGACACATCGTGCAGCCCTATTACTGGGTTTGTTTTGCATTTTTACTCAAATGCAGCCTTTGTGAGCATAAGTGACTTATTTTAAAAACATTAAAAATCATGCCGACCCCAAACTTTTGAACGGCAGTGTGGGTGTGTGTATGTATGTATATATATATATACATATATATATATATATAGTTTGTATATATATATTGTGTGTGCATATATATATATATGTGTGTGTGTGTGTGTGTGTGTGTGTGTGTATGTGTGTGTGTGTGTGTGTGAGAATTGAATAAATTCATGAATTTGACATAAAAGATGACATTTAATAAGGTTAGAAAAAAATGCCCTTACAAAGGTTAGTGTTAATTTTGTCACCTATTTTTAATTTAGTCTTAGTCTTGTGCCAAATGTCCTTGTTAGTTTTTGTCATATTTAGTCATTCACATATCTTTTTTTGTTAGTCAAGTTTTAGTCGACTAAAAGTCTCGTCATTTTAGTCTAGTTTTAGTCAAAAGAAAACTCAATATATCTTAGTCAAGTTTTAGTCAAAACATTTTAGTCTTTTTTTTAAATAACAAATCATTTCTGAGATTATTTCTGATAACCATTTCAGTCAAATAGTGTTTCACGCTTCTCAAATATTGGTTAAATGTCACAATTACCTGACAAAATACACTTGTTTAAGGATTTTTGTTGAATGCAACTTTGTTAAACGTGTCTGGTTTTCTAAAGTTGTTCTGAAAAGTATGTTATTTTGAACTAACACAATTCAAAAGCTGGGGCCCAACAGACTCCTATTGACAAGTTACAAAGGTTTTTTAAACTGTTTTTGGTTGCCTTGTGTCTCATTTTTCTGTTCAGAACAGAAATAAAATAAGTATATACCCAGAAAAACTAAGAATAGGCCTACTGTAGCCTACTGTAGGCCTAAAATACAACCTATTTACATTCTAGGTTGGTCTTGAGAAATAACAAACAAGTTAGATTTTGCAAGGCTTAACAATTAATATTTCTGCTAGGTGACTGGTTGATTTACAGCGTAGATGTTTTCCCCCGTCCGCAGTGCTTCCCGTCAGTTATGACACATGATTTTGACCACTTATTAAGTTTTGTTTTGTAGAAAGCCTTTCTTTAAAGTGAATTTCGTTTTGTATAAATTGTATCTTCCTTTTAATAAATGTTTCATCAACAAATTGCCTGGATTAATAAACGAGAAGAAGCAAATAGTACACAATATAATCCGGACACGAAGGCGCGGGCGCGTGAACTGGAGCGCGTCTCATAAATGAACTGAAACTCAGCTTATAAGATACTTGCCTCACAGACCTGAGAAGAATATCTATAGAAAGCTTGAAATGTGTAGGCCTACTTTTAAACAAAACAATTCAAAACGAAAAGAAATGGGCTGCTCTCTGTTTATGTAGGCTAATCCGTAGGCTATGAAGTGTGCATTTCTCTCTATAGGCGCGTTCACTACTGCGAAGATGGCGAGTCAGCATCGTCAACTTTATCTTTGCAGCCAACACTGACATAAAACACTAGTTTATTAATAAACAAATCAAATGTTTAATGCATCATTACTTTTGACGTTTTTTTGTGCGCCACTGTGGGCGTTCTGAGCGAGCGGTGCGTAATCTTCAGAAATGTGCTCTCCGCTCTAGAGTAAATATTACCACTCCGCTCACATGCTCTGGTGTGAGACAATGTGTATCTTCTTCTGTTGTCTGAGAGTTGATTGACAGCTTTTAGATGCATTATTGGCATCGTCACCCTCTGGTTACATGAACGTGTCACCGCATCAGACCCGAAAACATGGGGATTTTTTATAGACGACAATTGCACAACCTATTCAATATTCTATAATAAAATCAACTAATGGAATATTCGAAAATCGTGACTCATCCCTAGTAACCGCTGAATATTCTATCTCATGATGAAAAAGACGATTGTAGACGAAAATGAAGAGAGATTTTATCTTAGTTTTTATTTTCTGCAAAACATTTTAGTCTCGTCTTTTTTCGTCAACAATAATGCATGTTAATTTAGTCTTAGTCATCGTTTTTGGACATTGGTGCAGTCTCGTCATCGTCTCGTCTTAGTCATGGAAAAAAAGCTCGTTGACGAACATATTTAGTCTCGTCTCGTCTGACGAAATTAACACTAACAAAGGTTAAAAAAATGCCCCGGCAAGTCATTTTAAGGGAGTCAAATATCACCTCATAATTGGAAAGGCTGATTTCTGTCAATGATCAGAAGGTGCTCCTAAATTTCTCCTAAAAAGAAACTTACGCATAGAGCCCTGAAAAGTAGTGAGAGATGGGGCATGCCTAATATAAAGAGGGAAGTTATTCCAGAGTTTTGGTTCAGGAGTATTGAAAGCGCGATCACCACGGTTTTTAAGTTTAACTCAAGGAACTGTGAGTAGGCCAAGGTTGCGAGATCTCAAGTCTCTAGAAGGGGTATACGGAAGCAATAGATCAGTTAAGTATCGAGGTGCCAGGACATTGAGGGCTTTGTAGACAAATAAGATTTTAAAATCAATCCTATACTGACCAGGGAGCCAGTGCAGAGACATTCAAATAGGTGTTACAGTATATGGTCATATTTTTGAGCAGTCTAGCAGCTGCGTTTTGGACCAGCTGCAGACGAGAGATGGAAGCCTGAGAAATGCCAAAACACAGCGAGTTACAGTAGTCAAGACGAGATGATACAAAGGCATGGATTGCGGTTTCAAAATTGCTCCTGCATAAAAAGGGCTTAACTTTACTGAGAAGGCGAAGTTGGTAAAAACATGACTTTACAACAGCAGTGATCTGCTTGTCAAACTTTAAACTGGAGTCAAATAGATGCCCAAATTCCTGGTACACTGTGTATTACATGGGGAGATAAAGTCAAGATCAAAACCATTTTATTTTCATTTAAGAGTAAAAAATTGCTTGAAAGCCTCAACTTAACTTCGTTTAGGCAATCTAACAGTGGCTGAATCATTCCAGCTCATGCACTTGAGTATCTGTTCTATTCCGCTTAGTCTTTTTCACATGGATCAGGTGTACCATGATTAAACGCCTGTGGTTTGGAGAGGTGAATATGGCGCGCTCTGCTCTCTGAACTCACTCATAGCAGAAAGCAAGGGACTCGTAAAGGACACAAGGACTAAATTACACACTTTCAAATGAAAGTTTATACGAGTTAAGTGCATATTATTTTAGCAATGAATCACACAGTGGTTCCCAAATAAAGGATTTCTTCCTTCTCGTTCTCCTGTGCTTGCTTAGTTTACTGGTGTACTTTTAAAGATATATTTGTACAGCAGATATGAGTCCTTAATAATTGTGCACCTATAAAGAAATAAATGATTTTATTGTGTTTTTTTGTGTTAAGATTTATTCCGTAAAAAAGGAGATTTGGCTATTTTTAAGGGAACGAATGTGAATGCAGACAAGGCTGTGGAGATCCAAACATGACAAAAACAGCACATAAACTCCTAACCAGATGTGACGTGACACCGCAACATGCGGAAAAAAATTCCATTTCTGCGACATTGCGGCTGGAACATACAAACTATGACAATGATAATCTCGGGTAATAATTATAAAAGCGACAATGGATATTTTATGGGAACAAACAACTGTATTGTATTAGTCACTCAGTATGTATTTTTAATAATGATTAAATGGTGTAATATTTATGAATTAGAATATATATTCATCCATTTTGTTGCGAGTAAAGTGCTCCTGCAGAGAGACTCTGCTGACACTCCTGATTGGCTGAGTTTTGATTGATTTTGTCGCATCTCGTAGTCATGTTGTGTCTGGTGTTGACAGAAAAATTGCTCGAATCTTACCGTCACTTCTGGTTAGACCACAGAACTATACTAGAAATACTTAAAGTACAGGACTGTTGAGGTCCAAAAAAAGTTATGGCAGAGAGCAGTGTGAACTTTCTGCTAAACATCTCAATTTGAAAAAGTAAGAATACAGGTTTAGAACGGCATTATGAGCGAGGGGAAAAAAATGGTGAGCCTATATTATGTTAGGGCCCTATGAAATCCGTTTTATTTCTTCCCAAATTCCGCTTTTTCCGTAAAAATAATTATGGATTCCATTTTAATGGTTAAATTAAATGTTAATAGTAATCAAAACGTCTAATTAATTGAAATCATAAAACTTAGTCAATTGAACACCAATTTATTAAAATTTTAGCAAAAATGACATGTTTAGGACCCTATGAAATGTTTTTTTCCTCTCAAATTCCGTTTTATTTTTTATCAAATTCTGTGTTTTCTTGCTTTCGGTTTTTCTTAATTCCATTTTAATGGTTTAGTGAAATTAAAATAATCAAAAAGCATGTCTAATTAATTGAATTATAAAAACAATTAATTTATTTTAAACTTTTCATTTATGATTTTTTATTTAATTTCTAAGAAATTCTGTGGTGTATTTTTATTTTCCTGGCAATCAAATGAAGGTATAAAACATTCATTTATCTTTTTAATCATATGAAATTAAACCTTTTGTCAAACAAAGTGCTGCACAACAAAGCTTTACTGTTAAAATTAAAACATGGAAGAAAAAGTGTATTCCTTAAAAATCAAGTTTTTTTTTATTCATTATTATAATTCATTATTACTATTGTTAGTATTAATATTACAATGAGACACAGTTATTCTACTGTACAACAGTAATATATTTCTGTCACAATTTCTTCAAATTTTCTGTCAAGATAAACCAAACTTTTATAGACCTTTTAAGACCTTTGAGTTTGTGTTTATGATATGACAATATTTTTGGCAAATGAAACAGTAAAATGCTGATGAAGTGGCTCAAAGCAGCTCTGGAGATGAAGTTCATGTGTTTATGTCCTCATATAGTGAGGCGGAAGAGGTTGAAAACACCGCAAGCATCACGCATGCTTCAATGTGTGTGTTGGAAATGAAACTGCATGTTTAAATTGTCTTTTTGCGGTTTAAAATTCACAGACAATAGTCTATCTCCTGACTTGATTTAAGTTTACTGACCTGCTTATTAATTATTCATCAAAAATTTGACCAATTCTGTGAAATTTGTGTCTCAAAGTTTTCAAATGACTGGTCAGCATTTTACGCATTGTAGAAATCATAGGGCCCTACCCCTACCTATATTTCCTTTCTTTTGGGCTATGTAAAAACAGACACATGAGACTCTTATTTGATAACTTCAAAAAACACTATCTGAAACTCTTCTGCGAAAGTGATGCTTGTGGGCCTTCACTGTAGGATGACAGCTGTATGTTTGGAGAATGAAATGGGGTTGAGAAAGGCAGGATGTCCAAATGATGAGGCGGAGGATGAGAAAGCAGGAGTTTCAGTCAGGGCTGCATCCGAAAACTTTGGCAGCTGACTTATTGCCTCATGGCCTTATCAGGCAATGACTTTGTAGGCAGTGTTTGCACACAAAGGTACCTCACGAAACTTATTTCGAACAGAATTCTGGGGCAGCGTAACGGTTTAATGGTTTACAGCAAAATAGAGCGAGCTTTGGTGATATTTAAGCAAATATCTAATTACCACAATAGTAATTTCTCGCTAGAACAGACTAGCGAACAGACTGAACAGAAAAATTTACATTTACGCAAAAACTGACCACCAACCGCAACTTTCAGATGCCATATTTCTTTTTAGCTTAACCCCCTGGGGTCGGCTATCGCGCCGGCGCGATAGTCTCACTTTTTTTCTTATCAGTGCAAAAGAAACTCAAATAACTCTGTCGATTTTTGTCATACAGGCAAGTGTTATACATCTTCAAAAACTGTTAAATGTCTTCTTTTTTTGTGTACACTAATAGTAAAAACAAAAGGTTGTGTTTCTCGTAAAATAAAGAAAAAAAAAACATGATGCACGTTCTGTCTTCTGTCTCAATGTGAAGTTCTGAAACGCGACAGAAAATGATCTGTAACTCAGCCAATACTTGCCACCCACACATGAAAGTAATGTCTTTACAAAGCTTGAAGTCTCCTTTTTTAAATGAAGTAAATCATATCAAAAACAAATATTCTCGGTTTAAGAAATCCGTATGAAAGCAACGACATGTACAGTTTCTCCAGCCCGAGCTCATTAATTTTAATTTGACCACACCCCCACGCGCGCAGCTGTTCTTATTCAAATGATCCACGTGAAGGAATGCAGAGCTGTTAACCCTCTGAGGTTGGCTCTCGCTTTTTTTCTTATCAGTGCAAAAGAAACTCAAAATACTCTGTTGATTTTGATCTTACATATTAAGTGTTGTACATCATTAGATCCTGATAAGTGTCTATTTTTTTTGTGGATACTCACAATAAAAACAAAGTGTTGTGCTTTTCGCCAAATAAAGAAAAACAAACATGATGCGCGTTCTGCCTTCTCTCTGTCAGTTAAGTCCATTCTGAAACGCGTCCGAAAATTAACTGTAATTCCGCGAATACTTGTCATGCAGGCACGAGTGTTTTTCCATAATGAAGCTTGAACTCTCTTCTTTTAAATTAATTAATTTATATAAAAAACAAATATTCTCAGTTTATGTAATCTGTATGAAAAGAGAGAGATGTCAGTATTTTTCTTTCCAGCTCATTATACCTCATTACGTGTTAATGTGCCACGCCCACGGACAGCGCGCGGTATTCAAACGCAAATGATCTAAGGCAAGCCATTCAAACATGCCAACGCCCACCAGCTGGATTATAAAACACATCGTGTTTAGTAAGTATCTTGTACAGCTGTGTACACAGCGTATCCTTTCGCTGTGAGGAATAATACTATCTAATAACCCTGGAACAAGAAGTGCTGGTAGTTTCATTTCGAGGAGCAACGGATCCAGCTGATGTAGTAAGTAATTTATTCTTAAGCGCTTTGTTCTAATCGCAATATTGAATAGTGTCTGACTGTAAACCGCAAAAAGACTGTTTAAATATGAATTGCGTGTCTGTGTGTAGGCTAAATGATGAATGAACGGCATGCAGGCGCGCGCGCTTTGTTTACTACAGTTATACAGCGCGTCTGTGCCGTGCATTCACTCTCGCACCTACATTAGTTAACGTTAGGTTTACATGAACACATCCAAACTATATTGCTATAGCCTACTAAGATGAGTAAAAATAGACTGAAATATGTTGAAATAAAATGTCTATATAAGCAACAAGCTGCAAATTCACATGTATATACTAATATATAATACAAAATATGTTACAGACTAAATATGAATGTTTAGATTTTGTGATTAGTTTTGGATAGATTATAAAGTTTTGACTGTAAAAAAAGACTACTGTCACATTAAATAGTTAAGCTTTTGTTCACCAATTTCTGCTCATAGTTAAATATACTATAGTATGATGTTTTGTCAAAAATAAAGTAGGTATATTGAATTATCAACTAAGATGTTATTATAGTGTTTGTTCCAATATTCAAACTAATGAATCCTTACCTTTTTTAATACGTATGATAAAATGTATACTTTTTACAAAGAAATACACTTGAAATATTGTTAAAATTGTAATTGTTGTTGTAATTGTAACCTATTTGTAATTGGTTACAATTTCTAATTGTAAAATATGTATATATAGATAATATCTTTTGTCCTTGCATTCTTTGGGATCCTGTGACACACCTGTGTGAAAGGGCTAATTAATATGCAGCTCATTATAGGGCTCATTATCCGGCCTTTGTCTTCTCAGGTGTGAACACGCCTCCACGCATATTGCCTTTCCAAACAAAAGGTGTCTTATAAAATTTAAATCAATGTATTGTTTTGTGTAAATGATTAGGCAGGATGATTTTCAGATAAATTTGAAGCAAAAATTCTAGGCAACAACACTCAGTCAAAAGTCTTGTGGACACATATTTAGTATGTGTTTTGTGGCCTTATTTCAGACACTTTAAGTTTTAGTTTTTTCAATAACCATACATAAGCAATATTCTCTCAAAAATACAAACATGTACATACATGTTGCTCACATACTACGGTAGCCCCGTTTGTGCTATATAGAGTGAATTTACACCTTTGCCATTAACATGTTTATAAATAACTGAAAAAAGCACAAATGTCAGAGCATGTCAGAACACCTCAAGGACCCCAAAAACCCCTTAGACCTCAGAGGGTTAACGCCCTCATCAGCTCTAAACAAAGAATCAGTGACTCCAGTATTTCTCTACTTTTCATCAGTTTGGAAGACTGTTTGTGCTGTGGATTTACCTTGGATTTACCTCAGAAGACGTTTTGATTATGAGAACAATTTTTAAGGTAAGAGACATAATAGTAAGTGTTTTATTGTTGCATAAACTTTACATTGTAGCTACTAAACTAGTGCCAGCCTAAAATGTTATGAAATGAGATACAAGTATGCTAGTATGAGTGTTTATTCTAATATGGTGAATATTTTAATGTTTAGACCTGTGTTTACTGTTAAATACTGTGTTTGTGGATATCTGCTCAAACGTAGATGTATAATGTAACAATAATGTTTCATAGTTTGGAGTGGCTCGATCGCTGCACGCGCTGAGTTTGGGTCTGAGTCACGCTGTGTGTTTGAAAAACAAAACACGCCACACATTAGGCTTCACGACAAACTCATCTCATTTTATAACGAATAGAAATATTTGAAGTAACATATGAGTAACAAAGTAATTCGTCTAGTGTAGTGTTACTGAAAAGTGTTCATTTTTAACGATTTATAGGCTGCCTGCTATCTAGGCTATTGTTATTATTTTATGCAGCCCTACACATGCCTATATACAAGGCACAACAAACTAGTTGCTCGTATATATATTTACAAAATACATATACATATATACACTGCCGTTCAAAAGTTTGGGGTCGGTAAGATTTTTAATGTTTTTAAAAGAAGTCACTTATGGTCACCAAGGCTGTATTTATTTAATTAAAAATATAAAACAAACCCAGTAATATTGTGAAATATTATTTCAATGTAAAACAGCTGTTCTCTTACGAGAGGTTCTCTCGTATTGCGTAAGCTAGCTTACGCTACGGGGAAAGATTCATCTTTTCTGAGAAATTGAAGCCAAAAATTATCCTATAATTTTGTATCTATTCACAACGCAGTTCAGCTGCAGCAGAGCATGAGCAGGCTAGCTAGCAGCTCATTGGCTCGCTCACAGGGAACTGCTTAAGCCTATGAGGAGACACGAATGAACTCTCGGCCAATGAGAGTCTGACCTGCTCTCATTGCGTCAGAGCCCGCCGAAACGGGCGTGGCCAGAGAGTATAAATTCGCCTCTCAGGCTGTAAATTCTGATTTTTCATATCTTCAGCGAGGCTACAGGCATCTGCTGATCCTGAGAGAAGCCGCCGTCGTGGAAAAGGCACCTTCTAGCGAGCATCTGGGAGTCTGAGGAAGCCGGCCGTCTTCGCCACCTTCAGCCGTCTTGCAAGCTAGCGCCATCCGACGGATTCATATCCTTACCAAAAAAGCTTCTTGTATTGTGTGTGTGTATCTAAAAGAGCAGCGAGCGTATTTTTTAAGATGCCTCGCACACCTGCGGCTCATGCCGCGTCCCTCTCAGCGCCAGAGCCCGCCTTCTTCTGCGCTCTCTGCCTGGGACTGGGACACGCAGAGTTTTCTCTCGCCAACGGCGGATGTTTCCTCTACGATTGGGCTTCTGTTGTTGACCTTGTTGACCGGCAAGTGGGTTTATAGTGCGTTAGTTCCGTCGAGGTCGAACTAGTCGCTGCTATCACACCCTCTTATCTGCTCGCGCTATTAAGCCTGTGTCTTCCCCCTAGCTCAGTGGTGGAACACAAAGCTTTTCGCGCTAGAGACCCGTGTTCGATTCCGGCTCTCGCAGATAATTTTTTATGCAGCTCTGAGCTCTCGGCTAGCTTTCTTACGTTACAGAAAGCGGCCGCGCTCTCCCGCCTGCATATAACGCCACTACATAAAGGGTTTATAGTGTATCAGTTCCGCTGAGGCCGAACCTGTTTCTGCTATGACGCCCTCTTATCTGCTCGCGCTGTTATGTTTGTGTCTTTACCCCTGGCTCAGTGGTGGAACACAAAGCTTTTCGCGCCAGAGATCCGTGTTCGATTCCGGCTCTCGCAGATATTCTTTATGCAGCTCTGAGCTAGCGCCCAGCTCTCTTACGTGACAGAAAGCGGCCGCGCTCTCCCGCGCTCATGAGAAACGTTCTCATTTCCGAGCATAAAGCTGGACAAATGGGTTATAGTGTGTTAGGTTCGGCCTCAGCGGAACTGTTACTGCTATCACGCCCTCTTATCTGCTCGCGCTACAGTGCTTGTGTCATTACCCCTGTGGCTCAGTGGTGTATCACAAAGCTTTTCGCGCCAGAGACCCGCGTTCGATTCCGGCTCTCGCAGATAATTTTTCACAAGTCCAGCCTCTGCAGGCTAAAAATAGTCTCGTGCCCGCTTGCAGCCCTCACGTTTCTAACACGCACTTGCACGCGACGGCGCGTCACAAGTGCAGCCGATTTCAGGCTATATATATATATATCCCGCTGCAGGCCGCTCACGTGACCAGCCTCAGCTGAAAAAAAGGACGGCTATTTCTCACCATGGCTGAACCGCCATCAAGGTTTCGCCTTCTGTCAGTCCCCGTTCACACGGCTACTGCAGCAGTGTACACCGCCATCAACAAGCCGGTCTCTTTTCCCGCTTGCATGTGCACAAACGCCGTTTTCACCGCGTCCCAGATATATCTCAAAAAGAGCATAAAAATCTATTGTGTAGATAATGTGCCCACAACACTGTGTTCACTCATACACAAAACACTGCATGTGCACAAACACCGTTTTCACGGCGACCCAGAGATATCTCAAAAAGAGCATAAAAACCTATTGTGTAGATAATGTGCCCACAACACTGTGTTCACTCATACACAGAGCACTGCATGTGCACAAACACCGTTTTCACGGCGATCCAGAGATATCTCAAAAAGAGCATAAAAGCCTCACGTGTAGAAAATGTGCCCACAACACTGTTCACTCATACACAAAATCTTTTCAGTTCCCGTGTGTCTCACAGAGCCCACTCTCATAAAGCGGTTCCAACCCGCTCGAGTTTCAGAGTGCATAAGCGCGCCCACGAGCCCGTGTGCGCGTCCCACCTCTGCTCACTCTGTTACACGGTCCTTAAACTCCTCTCTGAGTGTAAGTCCCGCTGTCATAAACACTATGAGCGCGCCAGCGCGGCCCGCTGTGTGCAGCAACAGGGACCATGTAGCCATTCACCCCTTAGCGTTACGCTTCAAGCGTGGGAAGCTATTCCGGGAATTTCCCAGTGGGTGCTAAACACAATAAGGCTAGGCTATCGATTACAGTTCCACCGCCGCCCTCCAGGTTTCCGAGCGCGGCTAGAAACTATTGTGAACCCAGAAGCAGTGACTCTGCTCCGTTCAGAGATAGCAAAACTATTGTGCAAAAGGGCTATAGAGTTCCTCTATCTATGAGCGAGTCGGGGTTTTACGGCCGTTATTTTCTGGTTCCAAAGAAAGACGGCGGCCTCAGACCAATCTTAGACCTCAGATTTCTGAACAAAGTTCTCATGAAGAGACCGTTCAAATTGCTCACTATCAGAAAACTCCTCGCGCATGTGCGCCAGGGGGACTGGTTCATTTCACTAGATCTGAAAGATGCCTACTTTCAGATTCAGATAAATCCCCTTCACAGGCCATTCGTACGTTTCGCCTTCGAAGGCCAGGTTTATCAATACACCGTCCTCCCGTTCAGCCTATCCCTAGCACCCCGCACGTTTACGAGGTGCATGGATGCGGCGCTCGCCCCCCTGCGGAGTCAGGGGCTGCGAATACTGAACTATTTGGACGACTGGCTGATTTTGGCACAATCACAGAGGGAGCTACTGTCTCATCGTACAGTTCTCCTCGACCATCTGAAAAGTTTGGGCCTCTCTGTCAACTAGACAAAGAGCGCACTTCAACCCAGTCAGACTATCTCCTTGGGTATAGAGCTAGACTCGGTCTCAATGACGGCTCATCTGTCTACACAGCGCGCGCGCTGTGTGCAGCGTCTCGCCGCATCTTTTCAGATTAACAGACTCACACCTCTGAAAACTTTTCAAAAGGCGCTGGGTTACATGGCCTCAGCCTCCGCAGTGCTCCAGCTGGGGTTACTGCCCATGCGCCCGCCTCAGTTCTGGTTGAAGAGCCGTGTGTCTCACCCCGTGTGTCTCACCGCGTGTGGACCACGGGCCGCCAGCTGATAAAGGTAACGCAGACCTGTATCACAGCTCTGCAGCCATGGACCATGACAGAATGGTTTCAGCGGGGCGTTTCCTTGGGGACCTTTTCTCGCCGAAAAGTCATTTTCGACAGACGCATCCAACATGGGTTGGGGTGCGGTCTGCGAGGGCTCACCGGCCTTCGGCCCCTGGTCAGCTCAGGAGAGTCTCCTCCACATAAACTGTTTGGAGATGCTGGCGGTCGAGAACGCGCTCACGCGCTTTCTGCCGCGCATTCACGGTCACCATGTGCTGATCCGTTCCGACAATATGGCTGTGGTCTCCTATCTAAAACCGTCAGGGCGGCGTCAGATCCAGAATTCTCTTCCGGCTGACAGAACGCATCCTAGTTTGGTCCCAGTGTCACCTGCTCTCGCTCAGAGCGACGCACGTGCCGGGCCATCTGAACGACGGTCCAGACAGTCTGTCCAGGAACCCCATTCCCCCTGGCGAATGGTCCCTGCACACTCTTACAGTCCAAAAGCTGTGGCGAATATTCGGCAGAGCAGAGGTGGACCTCTTCGCCTCAGAAGAAAACACCCACTGCCCAATATTTTTCTCAAAATGCGAGGACGCGCTAGCCCAGACCTGGCCCAGCCGCCCGCTTTATGCATTCCCTCCGGTGTCTCTGCTACCACAGGTGCTTCAGAGAATCAGGGAAACACGCCACTCGGTGCTCCTCATAGCCCCGCGTTGGGAAGGTCAGACTTGGTTTCAGGAGCTCACTCAGCTGTCACAGACAGCCCCGTGGCCCATTCCACTCAGAACAGATCTCCTCTCCCAAGCTCGCGGCACGATCTGGCATCCCCACCCAGAGCGCTGGGCGCTTCATGCGTGGGTGATCAACGACTACCCGTTGCTTTGCCAGAAGGAGTGTTAAACACGATCATGCAGGCTAGAGCGGCTTCTACTAGAAGGCTCTATGCGTCTAAATGGTCTGTGTTCTCTGAGTGGTGCACCGACAGAAACTTGGACCCACGGTCATGCGAGGTTCCTTCCTTGCTAGTTTTTCTCCAAGAGATGCTGGATAAGGGCAGGTCCCCTTCCACTCTCAAGGTGTATGTGGCAGCCGTCGCGGCGTTCGCTGAACCCCGGCGTGGCCAGTCACTGGGCAAAGATGGCTTAGTCATCCGCTTCCTCAGGGGAGCTAGAAGGATGAACCCCTCACGCCCCCCGTCGGTGTCGATTTGGGACCTTTCCATAGTTCTCGAAGCTATGAAAGCCCCCCCCATTCGAACCGTTAAACACCGTGGAGCTCAAATACCTTTCGCTCAAGACTATCTTCCTGCTCGCGCTTGTGTCAGTGAAGCGTGTGGGGGACCTTCACGCGCTGTCCAGCAGCGCTTCCTGTCTGGAGTTTGGGCCCAATGACTCCTTAGTCGCTCTCAAACCTAGACATGGTTATGTCCCAAAAGCGATTGGTACCCCATTCAGGGCACAAGTTATTTCTCTATCGGCTCTGCCTGCATCCGATAGCGAATCTGACTCTAATCTCCTGTGTCCGGTCAGGGCCCTGAGATTATACTTTACTCGCACTGCTCCGGTCAGACGAGCTGAGCAGCTTTTTGTTTCGTTCGGTGGGCGCACCAAGGGGTTGGCCGCCTCGAAACAGACTCTGTCCAGATGGATAGTTGATGCCATTGCAGCCGCATACGCGTCAAAAGACCTGCCATGCCCTCTGGGCATCAGGGCCCGTCCCACTAGAGGCATGGCCTCATCGTGGGCTTGGTCCAGCGGCATTTCCATTCATGATACTTGTGTGGCAGCGGGATGGGCTTCCCCCTCCACCTTTATCAGATTTTACTATCTGGAAGTTCCCGCCTTGCAGGCTAAACTACTAGCAGTCTAGTATGTTACAGCTCTTCTGGTTGAGCTGCACTATAGGGAGTTATTCACGCAGACCGGTCTCGTTCTGTCCCTCCTTATTATGTGCTTATGTACTTCACAAATCCCCGGCCCGCTCCGCTGGCCTTTGTCACATGTACATATTTTATTCCCACTCATAAGGGTTCCCCGGGGTCCCCCCTGGGACTCATAGTGGATGCTTAGCATGCACGGCGTTGACCAGGTGTTCCCGTAGCGTAAGCTAGCTTACGCAATACGAGAGAACCTCTCGTAAGAGAACGAATCGGTTACCTAACGTAACCTCGGTTCTCTCTAGATGAGGGAACGAGTATTGCGTTCCTGGCCGTGCTTGTGCTACTAGCGTTCTCGCTTCATTCTATGAAAACCAGAATTTACAGCCTGAGAGGCGAATTTATACTCTCTGGCCACGCCCGTTTCGGCGGGCTCTGACGCAATGAGAGCAGGTCAGACTCTCATTGGCCGAGAGTTCATTCGTGTCTCCTCATAGGCTTAAGCAGTTCCCTGTGAGCGAGCCAATGAGCTGCTAGCTAGCCTGCTCATGCTTTGCTGCAGCTGAACTGCGTTGTGAATAGATACAAAATTATAGGATAATTTTTGGCTTCAATTTCTCAGAAAAGATGAATCTTTCCCCGTAGCGTAAGCTAGCTTACGCAATACTCGTTCCCTCATCTAGAGAGAACCGAGGTTACGTTAGGTAACCGATTCGTTTTCTATGTGAATATATAGTAAAAACCGTAATTTATTCCTGTGATCAAAGCTGAATTTTCAGCATCATTACTCCAGTCTTCAGTGTCAAATTGATCCTTCAGAAATCAGTATAATATGATGTGATGCTCAAGAAACATTTATGATTATTATCAATGTTGAAAACAGTTGTGTACCTTTTTTTTAGAATTCTTTGATGAACAAAGTTAAAAACAACAGGATTTATTTGAAATAGAATCTTTCGTAACATTATAAATGTCTTTACTGTCACTTTTTATCAATTTAATTCCTCCTTGATGAAAAAAAGTATTGATCCATTTTATTTATTTCCCCCAAAAAATAAAATACTTACTGACCCCAAAGTTTTGAACGGTAGTGTTTAATGTTACAAAAGACTATTTTTCAGATAACTGCTGCTCTTTTGAACTTTCTATTCATCAAAGAATCCTGAAATAAAAATGTAAATAAGTGTTTTCAACATTGATGATAATGAAAAATGTTTCTTGAGCATCAAATCATCATATAATACTGATTTCTGAAGGATCATGTGACACTGAAGACTGGAGTAATGATGCTGAAAATTCAGCTTTGATCACAGGAATAAATTACACTTTACTATATATTTACAAAGAAAACGTACTCGGTTACTAACGTAACCTCGGTTCTCTCTAGAGAGGGAACGAGTACTGCGTAATAGCTTACGCTAGGGGAAAAACTCTTTTCCGCGAGATATTGAAGCCAAAAATAATCCTTAATTTTTTATTAATGTAAAACGCTTTGCAGCAGCAAGCAAACATAGGCGAAACAGCTCGCGCGCCTATTGGTTGCTCTGCAGCAAATGCAGCAGCCTATCGAGAGAGACTCTGCGTGACGTAATGACCAATGGGGGCAATTCGCGCCCATATCGTCACGTCCCGCCAGAAGGGGCGTGGTCTCGCCCTATAAATATGCTCGTTAGGCTGATACAAGCTGGTTTTTATCGCTGAAGCGAACCAGAGCGTATTCCACGCACGGCAAGATACGCAGTACTCGTTCCCTCTCTAGAGAGAACCGAGGTTACGTTAGTAACCGAGTACGTTCTCTTACGAGAGTATCTCTCGTACTGCGTAATAGCTTACGCTAGGGGAACACAATGCAACACGCCGTGCGTACAGGGATCCAACACCAAATTCCCAGGGGCCGAAGCCCAGGGCTCATGTAGTGCATAATCACCATAAACTCACATAGAGTAGAGGAAGAGAGGCTGGAAGCGTCATTCCCTATAAAAAAGCACCGAGCGGGGCTATTATATGACAATCAAACGCGCAGCCAGGGTGAGAGCATTCAGCCTGATCTGGGTGGCCATACGTGAGTCAATACTCATGGGGCTGCAGTAAACTCAGCATCTGGGCCGCACAGCGGGGCAGATAACACTGAATTTAGACCGCCAAAAGCTTAGCTTGTAAGGCGGGTACCTCCAGGTTATAGTATTTTATAAATGTAGACGGCGAGGCCCAGCCCGCGGCCGTACAGATATCTTGCAGGGAAACCCCGCTAGACCATGCCCACGAAGAGGCAACTTTCTATTCATCAAAGAATCCTGAAATAAAAATGTAAATAAGTGTTTTCAAAAAAACCCCGCACTCCACAGGTGAAAGGCTCTGGGCCTGACACCATGCAGAGAAAACAGACCATTTCGAGGAGTAGAGCCGCCTGGTAGACGGAGCTCTAGCCTGCGCGATCGTGTTTAACACTCCCTCTGGGAGGCTAGTGGGTACCCGTTGATGGCCCATGCGTGCAGGGACCATAACTCCGGGCGAGGGTGCCAAATCGAGCCCTCCGCCTGAGAGAGGAGGTCTCTCCTCAATGGTACAGGCCATGGGGCAGTGCTGGCCAGCTGCATCAAGGCAGGGAACCACGTCTGGTTCGTCCAGAGCGGGGCTACAAGCAGCACTGGGCATCCGTTCTCCCTGATTCGTTCCAACACCTGAGGCAGGAGCGAGACAGGAGGAAAAGCATATAGGGGGCAGCGGGGCCAAACATGAGCCAGCGCGTCCTTGCTTTTCGAGAAAAACTCCGGGCAATGAGCGTTTTCGTGGGACGCGAATAGGTCCACCTGAGCTCTGCCGAACGTTTTCCACAGCAGCTGGACCGTCTGCGGGTGCAGCGACCATTCCCCTGCTGGAACATTGTTCCTGGACAGTCTGTCTGGTCCCACATTCAGGTGACCAGGCACGTGCGCTGCTCTCAGTGAGAGCAGGTTGTGCTGAGCCCAAACCAGGAGGCGTTCCGTCAACCTGTAAAGGTTTCGTGACCTGACGCCACCCTGGCGATTTATGTATGCCACCACCGACATGTTGTCCGACCGGACCAAGACGTGGTGGCCTGTTATCTGGGGACAAAAACGCCGTAGCGCTTTGTCGACTGCTATCATCTCCAAGCAGTTTATGTGAAGGAGCTTTTCCCGTTCTGACCACAGGCCAGCTAGCGGTCTGCCCTCGAGCAGCGCTCCCCACCCCGAGGTGGAGGCGTCCGTAGACACCACCTTTACACTCGAAGCGGTCCCCAGGCTCACACCTGACTGATACCAGTCGGTTTTTCTCCAAGGTTCCAGAGCTGACACACACTGAAGGTCGACCCTGAGGCGAAACAGACCCGCTGTCCATGCCCTGGGTGGAACCCGCGCTTTCAGCCACATCTGCAGTGGGCGCATGCGGAGCAGGCCCAACTGGAGTACAGAGGCTGCTGAGGCCATCAGCCCCAGCATTTTCTGAAACCTTTTGAGCGGGACTATCGCGCCGTGGCGGAAGGATTTCACGCCGCGCTGAATATTTAGTACGCGCTCTGGTGACAGGCGTGCTGTCATGGACAGCGAGTCCAACACGGTTCCCAGAAAGGAAATTTTCTGACTGGGAGACAGTGAGCTCTTCGCCCAATTGACTGTGAGGCCCAGCTTCTCGAGGTGCTCGAGTAATGCGGCCCTGTGTTCTATGAGCTCCGATCGCGATCGAGCTAGAATCAGCCAATCGTCCAAGTAGTTCAGGACTCGCATGCCCTGAAGTCTCAGGGGTGCGAGCGCCGCGTCCATGCACTTCGTAAATGTACGAGGTGCTAGGGACAGGCCGAACGGCAGGACTGTGTATTGATATGCCTGGCCCTCGAAGGCAAATCCCAAGAATCGCCTGTGATGGGACGCTATTTGTATTTGGAAATAGGCGTCTTTCAGATCTATCGACACAAACCAGTCCCCGTAGCGCACCTGCGCGAGGATTTTCCTGGTCGTAAGCATTCTGAACTGGCGTTTCACAAGCACTCTGTTCAGCTGTCGCAGATCTAAAATGGGTCTGAGACCCCCATCCTTTTTCGGTACCAGAAAATATCTGCTGTATAGGCCCCCTTCGCTCTGAGCCTGAGATAAAGGTTCTATAGCCCCTTTGCTCAGTAGTTTCGCTATTTCGGCACGAAGTACATGAGATACTTCGTTTTTCACCGTAGTTTCGACGCGCGCCGTATAACGGCGCGGGCGTCGCGCGAATTGTAGCGAGTAGCCTCTCTTTATAGTGTTCAGCACCCATTCTGATACCCCGGGAAGCTTTGACCACGCATCTGCGTGAATAGCTAGAGGCAGAATGAAATCCGGGCTCTGGCCGCGACAAAACGGCAGTTCGAGAGCCCGTGCATACTGGGAACACAACACCGTGTTTACAGCGTTCGAGGCGGGGGGCGCGCTAATCACATTGGGCGACCTGGCCGCGCTCAGCTTCTTTATGGCAGATTGTGCATAAAAAACGCGCGGGGAAGATCCCGTGGGAATCGGCGTGTCTGTGAGAAAATGTGGGCGCGGGGCTGCGGGCACATTTAATACACTGAAAACACTGTCGTTCATGGCCGACTGAATGTGTGTTGGTTTCGTTTTTACAGAAACCATGGGACACGCAGCATGTAGTGTGAGCGGGCATGGTGACATGGGCGCTTGCACTACATTGTTTGCACAATCGACCGGAGTCGATTTTATTTGTGCTAGCCCTGCACCGTGGCGGGCTGTGTTTGTGTGTGGGAATGGGCACTGGGTGGGCATTCTTACAACACTCATAACACCTTCGGCCGTGGCCGGAACACCAGAAAATGCACTCTTTATTGGATTTATCTGGGTAGCCGTAAGAACGGCTTTTGTGCGCAGGCAAACGGGCTGTGACACCGGCTGACTCTCTGCGAAATACACTGGGACAGTCGCGATGTTTGGAACTGACCGAGCGAGAAGTTTCAGTGAAAATCCGGCCGCAGCGGGATTTGAACACCGTCGTTTTCCTAGAATGGCTAGGAAGATTTTGAGGCCTCGGGCTTGATCTCAATCCTCGGCCGGGGCCCGCGCTGAGGGGGGCGGCGTCCAGCAGAGCGAGAGCGCGGTCTTTGGTCTCGGGCGTGGCGGCGCTGTGAAGCGGCGGGCGGTGCAGGCTGCGGCTGAGAGCTGCGAGCAGGCGGCGGTTTAGAGCGACCTGCAGCGGAGCTCGAGCGCTTCGGAAGGAAGTGCTTCATGGCCTGCGAAGTTTTTTGTACCTCCATGAATCTGTCCGCGAAGTCTGTGACGGCAGATCTGAAAAGGCCCGCTTGGGAAATGGGCGCGTCGAGGAACACAGAGCGCTCGGCTTCCGTCATCTCGGACAGCGTCAACCATAAGTGTCTCTCAGCCACGGTGAGAGAGGCCATGTTTCGTCCTATGGCCTGTGCAGCGTCTTTAGTAGCGCGAAGAGCGGGGTCTGTAGCGCTTCTCAGGTCCGCCACGCAGATCGCTCCGGGTCCTTCCTCGTCCAGTTTAAGGAGAAGGTCGGCCTGGAAAATCTGCAGGATAGCCATAGTGTGCAGCGCTGAAACTGCTTGCCCGGCGGCGGTGTAAGCGCGACCGTGCATGGATGACGTCACTCGGCAGGCTTTAGAAGGAAGCGTCGTGTGCGCGCGCCGTCCAGCGGAGGGCGGGCAGAGATGAGACGCTACAGCTGGTTCCACAGGAGGAACAGAAAGGTATCCTCTTTCCTTCGCGCCATCCACAGAGGAGAAGGCAGCAGAAGCAAAGGTACGCAGCCTAGCGGAGAAGGGGGCGTTCCACGATTTCGTCACTTTTGTGAAGTTCCGGGAGGAAGGGCGCGGGCCGCGATTTCGTCGGAGCCTCGTCATTTCCGAGAAAGCGTCCGTCCATTCTGTTGCGCGGCGGCTGCGCGGGCGCCTCCCAATCGAGGCCGATGCTTTCAACGGCCTGAGAGAGCAGACGCATCAGCTCAGTCTCAATGCCGGCTCTCTTACCAGTGGTCTGGCGGGAAACGCTAGCGGAGGGGAGATCCACAGAGCTCGCCCAATCCTCACTATCTGACGCCAGAAGAGAACACGCCTCGGAGGGTTCGTCAAGCTCGTGGATGGACGCGGCGGCAGGCGGCGGCCGTTGTCCGTCAGTGAGCGACTCGAGCGAAGCCGGCGAAGCTGGCGGGCGAACCGGCGAGCTTTGGCGGGCTGGAGAAAGCTCGGGAGCGCGCTGGGCGCGGCGCTTCTTGCGGCGCGGCACCACGGCGGGCTGCGGTGAAGGCTCGGAGAATGATGCCAGGCACGTCCTCAAAGTCACCATGGACAAAAGCTCGCAATGAGGGCATCCGCCGTCAGCGAGCGCGAAAGCCGCGTGATCCTCACCCAGGCAGGAAACACAGATGACGTGTCAGTCTCCATCGCTGAGCGGGGCGCGGCACGAGCCACAGGAAGGCATCTTTAAAAAGACGCTGCTCTTTTGAGAGAGAAGTGTAAGTCGCGTCAAGTAAGCGAACAAACACTTCTCAACAGAGAAATACACAGAGTGTTGAAAGGATATATAACGCCGGAAAGCGCAGCAGGTACGGCAGTTGAAGGCGGCGAGGCCAGCGACTCCAGAGCTCGTCCCGCTGAAAAGCTTGCTTCGACGGCGCGGCTTCTCACTCCGGATCCAGCGATGTGTGTGCTTCGCTGAAGAGGTAAAAATCAGCTTGTATCAGCTTAACGAGCATATTTATAGGGCGAGACCACGCCCCTTCTGGCGGGACGTGACGATATGGGCGCGAATTGCCCCCATTGGTCATTACGTCACGCAGAGTCTCTCTCGATAGGCTGCTGCATTTGCTGCAGAGCAACCAATAGGCGCGCGAGCTGTTTCGCCTATGTTTGCTTGCTGCTGCAAAGCGTTTTACATTAATAAAAAATTAAGGATAATTTTTGGCTTCAATATCTCGCGGAAAATAGTTTTTCCCCTAGCGTAAGCTATTACGCAGTACGAGAGATACTCTCGTAAGAGAACAGCTGATTTACATTGAAATATTATTTCACAATATTACTGGGTTTGTTTTGTATTTTTAATCAAATAAATGCAGCCTTTGTGAGCATAAGTGACTTCTTTTAAAAACATAAAATCATACCGACCCCAAACTTTTGAACGGCAGTGTGTGTGTTTGTGTATATATATATATATATATATATATATGTATATGTGTGTGTGTGTGTGTGTGTGTGAGTGTGAGTGAAAAATCTAAAATGTATTCCCAGAATTGTGCAGCCCTATAGTTTGTCTTGATATCAACATGTTTACAGGTGTTTATTTATTTATTTTTTAGAAAGGGACCAGATGCCACTGGATGAGTCCTGCTGACTTCAACATTCACATGAGTCTCTGTACATGAACATAGTAAAATGAAAAGTCAAACACCTTGGACATGACAGGTATGTAGGCTACTATGTTTCAGGAATGGCACAAAGGTGTGTGACTGTTTAAGTCTTTTTCTTTAGATCAGTGTGTTTACTAATGTGCTTTTTGTCCTTTGTTGTGTATCTTTGGATTATGTTGTGTTGTAAATAAATCCAGACAATCTAAAAGCCATTCTTTTTTTAATTTCTCCTCATTTTTTGTGCAAGGCTCCTCATGATGACAGGGCCCGATAGCCCCTAATAGGGCCATTAGGGGAGGGTCTTTGTCTTTCTCAGGTGTAAAATGCATTCATATTAATGAGAGATCCACGCCTCCTCGCATAAAGCTTTCTCACACAAAACACGTCATACAAATTTTAAATCAATATATTGTCTTATCTAAATGAGTATGCAGGATGATTTTCACATAGTTTTGGAGCAAATATTCTAGGCTACGTGATACAATTTTCAAAAGTCTTGTGAAGAAATAATGGGTTAAATAAAACCACTATGGGTTTTATGACCTTATTTCAGTGACATTTGTTTTTTCACAAACCACGCATAAACATTATTATCTTAAAACTCCAAACTTTTACATACATGCTGCTGACATATTACTGTAGCAGAGTTTGTGCTGAATACAATGTAATAAGACTTTAGCCATGAAAATGTCACAAGTAACAGAAATAAGCACAAATGTCAGAGCATGTCAGAACAGCTCCAGGACCCAAAAAACACCTCAGACCTCAGAGGGTTAACTATCATGGAATGGAAAGTATTGATATGAAAGTAATAACATTATTTATCTTGAACTCTGTTTAATTAAGGTTCTAGTGTCCATGATAATTTAATAATCAATTATGAAGAAAATTATACCTGTTTGATATTACGCTGTACCCACATTGGACCAGCAGTTTGGAAAATGGATGGATGATTTAGTTACGGGCGCCCATCTCCTGGCGGAACGCAGGAATTCATTCGATACGACCGTCACAGTTGTTTATGTTTATTCTCTAGCCATTGAAAGTCCATCAGTTGTACAATAGTTATTGCGGTGCGATATGGAAAATAAAATAATGCCCTTTTTAAGGGTATAGGGGATGATTTCGGACACAGCCCAGGTGTGTTGGAGCAGCGTCACATCACTGCTGGATAAATCAGTGCTTCATGAACACTATAAACATCAGGATGCGAAACGATTACCTTACATAACCTGAAGAGAAGTGCACTCAACGGACATTTAGAAAAAGTATTTGCATAGTAAAATTTAATACATGCCTTAAGTATAAGAGGTTTATTAATTAACCAGGTTTATAACGAGATAAGGGTCAATTCCCACCACAATTCCCACTAAGAAATGTGTCACTTTGCAGACACACGACAAGTGTGCTTTTTTTTGCGGTTTGTTTGCCTGAGGTACGAGCAGGCAGTTTGACAAACACACACACACACAGCTGTTCATATGTTTTCCAGACGTCATTTGCATGAATTTCCCTGTAGGGCAGAGCACAGACAATCGCATAGGCTGTTTTGGGTAGGATCCATCTTCGGTTGAATGGACTCACTGCAACCGTCCTTATCTAAGTCACAAAAGATCTTCCACCACCAACGGCCAAAACACACTAAACCAGAGTGCAGAGTCAGCGTCACACACATTTCAACAACGCAGGTTTAATAAAGATTATCTTTCATTTAGCTGATCACAAAATGCACAATTCAGTTATTCATTCAGCTGATTTTGGTGTAAAGTGTTTAAGGTTTGTTCTGAGTAGCAGCATTAGCCGTGACAAAATTTGAGGTGATCTAACAAAGCACATTTTAAAAAAAAGATACACAAACACCAGCAACCTTCTATGTTCAGACATTTTACATGATAATGACCTAAAAACTTCTTTTTGCAAAAAAAGAAAATTCCAGAGAACGGATAAGATGATATTTTGTTCTGGCAAGATCCAGATCACAGAGTTCAAGGAATTATGCACAGAAGAATGGACAAAAAAAGAAAACACCAGCTACTAAAAACAGAATGGAAAAAAGCAGAGAGAAAAAAAATACTATTTTCTATTGTGTACATATTTATGGAAAATTAGGTCAGGAAAAGCATTTTATCTATGGCCAGTGTCTCTAGAGGTGTCTCCTGTGGTCAATGTGACCAAGCGTTAAACCAAATATGTCACACCTGTGAACCGTGGTACACAGAACAAACAAGATGGCTTGAAACTGTAAATGACTACTTTCTGGCTCAGCTGATGTCGTCAAAACAGACAATGGCACAAAACAGCCCCACTCAATAACAGGATATGCCAGAGATCAAATGCTGATGTTCAACTGAAGAGAAAGTACAATACATAGGCAATGTGCACATCTGGAGTGACTCAACTATGGATTGTTACTATTAGGGCTGGGACGGTTACCGCAATACCGCGGCCACGTGATGCCTACCGCGGCTCTAAGCTCGTCACCATCATCAGCGCAAAAAAAACATTGGCCTGCACATGTGTGCACGTTGTGTCTAATGACATGGATTCATTGATTCTAATGACATGGATTATGTCTAATGACATTGTGTCTTACATGGATTCAAGGTTTTCTAAAGAAAACTTATCAAAAGATGGAGCAAATCCGACCTTTCGCGAGTTGGTGAGCGCAATGTTCCATGACACAATAACATTCCATTCGTATTAGAGATGCGCGGATGAGCTATTATTTCATCCGCAACCACATCACAAAACTCATCTGTTCATCCATCCACACCAACGTTTTTTGACCAATTTTCAAAACCACACCCGCCCGCCATCCGCTGATTGTTTTAAGGTCTATGGGCGAAGGCTCTGCTGCCACGAGGCTAGAAAGCTCTTGGCTGTTCTAGAAAGGAGACTGATCCAATGCAGCAAAGATATATACAGTCCCTAGTATAACCTATTGGCTATGTTGTATCCCCAGAATTCCAATCGGCGCACAGGGACAAAAATAAATAAATAGACTAGAAAAAACGCACATCGGCAAACCTGACCTTACCTGACTAGGCTACTGTACAATTTTATCATTGTAATAAAAAAGGCAATTTGGCACATCATTTCAACATGCTGCTATTTAGCCTACTAATTAATGCCTATTGCACTTTATTTTTTTGCAAAAAAGAAAGAAAGCCCGAATTCACTTCACTTAAAGTCCCTGTAAAGGCAATTTAAAAAAAAAATTCTAAACACATTATAAATGTTAGAAATGTATTGCTAAAACATATTACAAAGACTGTGAACTGTGAAGTACTGAATTGTGGAGTTAGACCGTTAAACAGTTTTTCATCATTGCTATTTTCCGGATTATTTGGGCGGGTCTAAAACGGGGCTCGATGACGCACTGGAGCCCCTGAGCTCCTGGACACGCCCCTACTTGATGACGCACTAGAGCCACTGAGGCTGGCCGCTCCACTAACAATATAAAGCACAATATAGAGCACATTCGCATCAGTTTGCCGCTCAATCTCGAGTTACTGTCAGTATTATTTGTTACTACAGCGTACAGTTCGCTAGTTAGCTATGTCTTCGTCACGGAAATGCGTACTACCTGGATGCAATCATGTGCAAAACAGATCGGTGTCCTTATTTAAATTTCCTAAAAACGATCACATTAAGAAGAGGTGGATTAATTTTGTGAAGAGTCACCTTGATAGAGAGCTGAGGATGACCACCAAAACCCGCCTCTGTAGTGATCATTTTACACGGGATAGTTTTATAAACTTTCGTCGGAGACAACTGGGATTCACTGATAATCCGCTGTTACTGGTGAATGGGGCCGAACCGACTAACGTTATCTCCCGCCTCGGCCTTCATCCTACCGTCGTGCCGACAACTGGTGCCATCATCGGCAGTGCGTGCCCACCAATGAGTGCAAGTTGCCTTGTGTGCTTATGTTATATTTAACCTAATAAGCTGCTAGGAGCATCCATTCCGGCTGTAGCGGGTGACAGTTGAGTGTGGCAACGGCAGCTGTCCCGCGAGTGGGCGTGGTTACAGCGCAGCCAGCAGACACGCCCCCAGCGTTTGAGAGCAGAGACCACTGCTCATTTTTTCAAGATTTTGATAGCTTATTTTATGTACTTGCCGGCTTTTTTTATCATTCAAATTTGGCTGGGTGGCTAATAACAAATTTTTCTGTGATATGACAAACTCAGAACACATACTTAATTTTGACTTTACAGGGACTTTAAATTATAACTGAGATGCTTAACTAACTTTTAAGAGCAGAATTTTTCTTAGCAGTGTTCTTGTGAGTAATTCTCAGATGCTTGATAAATACGGGCCCAGATCTCTTAAATCCTGAGGTGGTGTTTGTAAAACGGCATTGAAATAATTAACTGAACAGCAACAGCAAAAGCTATAAAATCTTTATTGTAGGACAAAACACAGAGTAAAGTCTTATCTACGAAATGCACATTACATACGGATTACATAAGCATTTTGTTTAAAAGTAGACATTTCAAGCTTTCTATTTATTTCTCATTTCTGCGAGGCAAGTAGCCTATACGCGGAGTTTCAGTTTATTTACGAGAACGAGCTCCAGTTCACATGCAATGCAAGAGATCGCACCGGCATCTCCACATCCTGATTGTATGTTTGCTATATTTGCTTCCTATTTATTAATTCCAGGCAATTGGTTGATGAAACAGTGATTAAAATTAAGATATAACTTATACCAAACGAAATTCAATTTACAGAAAGGCTTTCTACAAAACAAAACTTAAAGTGATCAAAATCATGTCTGACCCATCTTATGATCCAATCTTACTCATGCTGTTCACTTTTCATATAATCAACATAGATTAAATAAAAAAATAACATTATGTAAACATAAATTTGGAATATAATTTTAGTAATTAAGACATGTTGGAAAAGGTGTTTATCTTTCATTTCCAATGTGAAGATCATAATGTATTCTCAAATGTGTGCTGAATGTTAACCACATTCAATGTGAATGCATCTGAGAATATTCTTAAATAAGGAAATCTATTTAAAGCGGTTTACCGCTATACCGCGGGAATTTCTTGCTTTTCAACCGCGGTTAGAAAACATCCATACCGTCCCAGCCCTAGTTACTATGTGTCAAAAGCAGATCAGGTGATCTGAGCCATCCTTTATTTGGAGCATGAGGCTCTTCTGAGTTTGTGTCGACTTCATCACATCATCAAATATTACATAAAGCATAAGAAAACATTCTCCCTGCAAGCCTACTGTACCTGGTCAGCTGCAATCAGGTCAGTACTGATGGCATCACAAGAGACACTTTGTGACAGGAAGCAACATGCATTGGAGGCTAAAATTTGTTTGCGAAGAGCAGTGATTTATAATTGCTTATTCCTCTAGCCAAAAAACAAAATGCATTTGAATAAGAGAAGTGAGACGAGAAAAGACTAGATGTAGTGGTGCACATTGATTCTTTCTAGCACAAACATCATCACAGCGACACAGCACACTCCGGCTGCTTTGACCACAAACACATCATGTCAGACAGACACACTCCTGCTTTCCCTCTAAGATTGACAAAAGATGGTTGTTTAAGATTAAGCCTTAAAATATCAACAGTGTGACAATTCCAAAAGCACAAAGCAGCAACAGGATCTTAACAGGCTAAAGTGCCGAAAGAACCATATGAATCAATGAATGTCTGTGAGACCTGAGGAAATCATATTTCTGATCATAAGCTCATACAAATCCATTTATCCTGTCAAGTTAAAGTGCTTTTACTGCATTAAAAAAAGCAGTGAATGGGGGTGCATTGAGGTGAACATAAGACAAATAAAGGTTACATACAGCAAACAGGGCCACAACCGACGGACAAAATAGTGACTGAGGTGTCATTGCTGCAGCATGTCATGCAACACAACATATGGCTGGAGCCGTAAGAATCCACCTTTGACCTGGAAGATGAGGGATGACACAATGTCCATCCTAGAAAGTGAAACTCACATATAGAATGATGAATTTAACACTGGGTAATGCACTCAAAGCCTGAGAGTGATAACACACTTCATGTGATCGGCCCTTAAAGGAGCTGTATGTAAGAAATTTATTTCAATTAATCATAAAATGGCCCTGATATGTCACTAGACATTAAGAAATCATGTTCATTTCAAATAAATACTTATATCACTGACAACAGTAGTCCGGCCAGGATATTGTCATTTAAAAAGTGAAGTTGCAGCCCTCAACTGATGTTGATGTTGTCATGTTGTGTTTTGGTCTGATGCGCCACCCTCCACCTAACTACCAATCACGAAGTCAGTAGTGTTGCGGCATCCGGGTTGCCAGCTCTGCTAGTTACCACAGCTGCAGCTACAAACGTGTCAGAATCGGATAAAAAAAATGTCTAATGTTGCGAAACCAAAAAAAACTTGTTATGAATCCGAAATACTTTGTGACAAAGTCCGAAATAAAACAAGGATCTGTATAGGAGATGCCTTTGAAAGATGGAGACGGCTGAAAACGGAGAAGAATTTGAAGACAGACGCCAACGTTGCTAATTTTCTCCTGGACAGGTAAGATTCATCTATGTTTGGCTAACTTGTACTTAATGTAAATGGACATTTCAAATATTCATGACAGTCGAACAAAGTAACGTTACGCTCATATGGAGGAGGTGGGTCATCGAATTGAAAAGGTAAGGAATTGTTTGGGTAATAAAAACGGCGAGTCGTCATTGCTAACATTAGCAATGCATTATCAGAGCCCGTTTCTCTGTCATTATGATGAGACGCTGAGGAAAACAACATTAGCACGCCCATTATTGTTTATCATGCAAGTTCTACAGCCAAAAATAATAGAATGACACGCATCTTTCACATCACATATTTTAGCGTTATGGACGTGTACTGCAGGGTAAGTTAAAAAATACAGCTGCTCGCTTTCACTTATAGCGTCAGCTAAATGAATAGCTGTATTTTTGATATCGGTTACACACAGTGACAGAGGCTTGTGCTTGTACTTACGTTAATAACAGATACCTACCGTTACAAGTTAGACTAACAGCTACTGTTCTAACAATGTACTGTCACATACGAGCGTACATCTTTACGATTATATTTGGCTAATCGCCATAAGTACATTTTTGCGATATATAATTACTTTGCAAAACATCTCTCATTTGAAGCATAAACAATTAACAGAAAAAGCTTCTTGTAGCAGCCTTCTTGTATCCTGCAGCCTATCTGGCAACCTCGAGTCAGGGAGGAGGGGAAGGGGATACACCGCTCTAGAGTAATTTGAAAGTGATTGCAGTACCAGTTTTGGCCACATTCTTACATACGGCTCCTTTAAAAACTCATCTTTAAAACATAAACAAGGCCTTAACATCCACTGTGAGCACAGGTGCTCCAGTTTCACTTTATTTCAATATCGGTGTTATGGAAAATATTTTGGGGTGTCAAATTTTTCGGTTAGGAAAATATATATATTTACATGACCTGACTAATGTAATCTAATTTGTGTAAATGCGACCAGACAAAAATAAACCACCATAAAGGTACAGGCATAAGATAAAAAGTGAATGTATAGTACGGATTGTGAATGAATTTAATAAATGTGGTAACCTGGCTTTTCTGGAAGTCTTAAAGGGGACCTATTATGCAAAATTCACTTTTGCATGGTGTTTGGACATAAATGTGTGATGGCAGTGTGTACACAACCACCCAGCAGTGATGATAATCCACCCACTCCTTTTTTTTAAATCCACATAAATCATAAGCAGTGTCTCCCAACGACCTGTTTTCAGAATGCGGCTTTAGTGACGTCACTAAAGCCATAGGCCCCACCCACGAGTGTTGACAGACACTGCCCTTTTAACATAGAACCGCCCTGATCGCTGATCGAGTTCCAAGGGGGTAATCCATCAGCCGTAAGTTGAAGCTGCCTCCGGGGGCCGCCATTGTAGTTGGCTATCACCTGCTGTTAGCATCCCATTGACTCCCATTCATTTTGGCGTCACTTTGACAGCGAATAACTTTACATCTGAGGCGTCCAAAGACTCCATTTGTCCATGATTTATTTCTAAAGAAACACGACAATGTATAAAAGGCTCCATTACTTTGTATCTTACGTTATGGCCCCGTAGAAGCCATTCTTGTAAAAATAGGCAAAAATCTGCGTCATAACCACGCGACTTTATGTCGCACAATAGAGACATTACCGTATAGACAGGAGGAGAAGCTCGCAGGCAATCTTTTACGGTCTAAAGTCAGCCCATGGCATAGATAGACAGTCCATAAAAGCAACGCGACAAAATATTTAAACAACGTTTTTGAGGAATTGGAAATAATTCGATATGTGGCAAGTGAATACATATGAAGTAACATTTATCCACGAACTTTAAATTATTTATCTACTACTACACCTACTGGGGATGGGGAAATTAATTATCAGGAAATTATACAGGCAATGGAAGAAGAAAAAAAACATCTCAATGTCTATCGTTAACGTTGTTCCTTTATTTATTTACAGATCTACGCTTGAAGATGAATGTGATCCCGTTCGGAAGCCGTACAAAATGCCTACATAACGTGAAATAAAGAAAAAACGGTTTTGTTCAAGTGTTTGTGACCATGATTTATTAGCCAAAACTACATGATTTAACACCTAGCTCACAATTCTTTATATATTGGAATATTATATGGTCATGTAATATTGAATGGATACGAAAATGACTCGAGGGGACAGTAGGCTATTTTATAGTATGGTTCCTGGGCTCATACTAAGAAGTATTTTTTGGATGGGTTATTATTCTGTTTGATGTAGAAGGAAACGAAAAAGAAGGGAAAAAATTATTTGCATATGTGCCTATATTTGAATCATTTTTAATAATTTTGGAAGATTGTGCTGTAGCCTACATGCATTTATTTATCTGTTATTTTTGATTGTATTACGTGTGTGTGTGTGTGTGTGTGTGTGTGTGTGTGTGTGTGTGTGTGTGTGCTAGCCAAATATTTAAATCTAATGGATATATACATAAACATGTTCAAAATAAACTAACTAAAATTACTAGAACTGCAGATAGGCTACTCAAACGATTACAATCCTAAAGTAGGCTATTTTAAAGTCGATTTTAGCCACTTCTTTTATCATGTCATATTGTAATTATATAGCGTAATATGTTATATTAAATTAATTATTATAATTATTAATAGTATTGTAATATATTAATAAACATTATATTATGTTTTTACAATACTAAACGATTTGATTTCCAAAACACACACACACGCACACACACACACATCAATGTGAGTTTACTCTTTACTCTGATCCGTCATTGACCGTTCGAGATTAGCTTGCTTGCGCCTGCTAGTCAAAGCCCTTATTTCTGGAGACTGAGCCGTGATACTTCGACCTTGGAAACTTCTGATCATCATTCAAGACAAGTATTGTGTTATAGGTGGTATTTTGTTAATTCAGTGTGATAACTTTTTGTTGGCTTTTTTCTTTTCTTTTTCTCCCCCAGTGATTTCATCTTCCCTTTTACTTCAATTTACTTGTTGCTAGCTAATTGTCCCTCGCGCGAAAATGTCTTGCTGTGTTGCATACATGTGTTCTAAGAGACAAGTCTCTTCCAAGTTAAGCTTTTTCAGGTAAGTTAAGTCCACAGTCTCCATCAGTATAATGCATTATTTTAGTATTTTACTAATACTAAATGTGGCTAAAAAAAAGATGCATGTAGTCCTCGACAGCTGAAAGACATCTAGGTGACTTAGGACATGCAGGTGAAAGAAAAAAATTATTTGTAAGATGAAATAATAATGTTTATTTTCTAAAATCAAAATAAAGCTGAACACCTCAATATTGCAATAAATCAAACTCGACACAACAGCCTTTAACGACTACAAACTCTCAGTTAAGCTCAAGTGCACAAAAAGACTATTAGTAAACCAACATCCTTCAAAAAGGCCATGTCAATATAGAGGACATATAAAATAGTGTTAATTAAAATTAACTAGTCAAAGGCTACTTGCACTGGATGTGCTGGTTTCGGCCTCATCAGCAGCTGCAGTCTTGGCACAGCTACTAGAAGATTTACAACTGTCAGTCAGGTTCCTCACGTGACATCTACGTCATCAAGCTCAGTTTGAGCCTGCGCAGAACGCTTGGCTATCAGGAAGTGAGTGCCCATGATTGGCTTCAACTCTCTCCGTTGAAATCAACGGGGTCGCTGTGTCCATTTCTTTTACTGTCTATGTCGAGTTCACAGCGAGTTGAGAGTTGTACACATCCGCCATTGCTGCACTGACGAGAATGTCTCCCAAACGTTGTCGGTGTTGTGTAGCTGGATGTAATCCTCATAGCTCTATTTATTTACTGGAATGATAGACCTAACGTTATTGATCATGGCAGTAATGAAAGTGAGAGCGCGCACTTTATTACAGTTCATAGGAGTTGTTTTACGGATATAACAGTTACAGTTTACCAGTTTATTAAGCACCCCCTGAAAAGGTGTGTATAATATTTGTTTACTGTTAGTTGTAACGAGTGTTTTTTGTACTTCGCTGTGTATGTTGATAATAATGAAAGGGAGAGGGAGAGAGTTTATGGATAAGACTTTAATGCGGACTTCTTATACAGTGTTTATTCAGCTCTTACAGTGATTTTCTGAACTGAAATTGACGCTTCATCTTTTGTGTTATGTACAATAAACTTAATTGAACTCATCAGTATATTTTTACAACATTCGGACACGGTCCACTACAACGGGCTTGTACTAATAGTGGATAAAAGCAAGATGGAAAAATAAGTTATAACCGTAATTAAACTAGACTATACCTGTTCTATCTCCATACAGCATATATTATCTGGCTCTGTGGGCATCATTGTCCGACTCAGGGTCGAAATGAACACGGCAACTGAGAGTTTATGTTTTGATATTATCATTCCGTCGTGAGATGAGATTGTCCTGACTGAGCGCGAGCTCGTGAGGCTCCGCCCTCTGGGCCGGCAGCAGCTGCTCATTTGCATTTAAAGGGATACACACTAAAACGGTGCGTTTTTCTGAGACACAAAAAGTGACAATTTAAACATGCTGTAAAAAATTATCTGTTGGGTATTTTGAGCTAAAACTTCACATACACACACTGGGGACATCAGAGACTTATTTTACATCTTGTGAAAATGGGCATAATAGGTCCCCTTTAAACTTCCCGGGGGAAGAGAGGAATCATCTTTGTGCCATTGTGTGTCAGAGATGCTTTGAATCATTAAGGATGTTGTTCTAAATAAGATGGCAGCAGGCCAGGTGTGAGGAGCGTCACAGTCCTGCTGAACACACAAAGATGCCACAATGTGCTCTAAAGGCCAACAAGACAAAATTACCCACGGTACTCATTTCACAGATCTGTAAATTCTTGTTGGTCAACAGTTCTAGGGGGGGATTTGGTTTTAAAAATATATATTTATACGGGGTCTTACTATCACAGTAAGCGATCTACAACTGTCTCAACCACCGTTGACAAGCAACAAGTGACATAAAACAGCAGTAGAAAGACAATTCAGATTTAAATCCTGTCGTCGTGAACAGAGCAGTACAGCTGAGGGTGATGTCACTCAAGTCAAGTGACTGCCTGAACCTTAATTTTTACAATGTGCGTATGTTTGTAATTTAACACCATGGCAGCTGCCGTGGCTATTTTTACAGTGAGACCAGATTACAATTATGGGGTTAAACGGATCATAGTTGTTTCTTACGGACCAAGCCCCATGGCAAAATGCAGCAAAAAATCCCTAAAAATAGGCTAGAGGTCTTACTTGAACCAGGAAGTATACCCATACATTTTAAAATCTTACGGATTACTTATAAAGCTCTAAATGGTTTAGCTCCTCAGCACTTGAGCGATTTCTTTTCCTTTTTGAGCGATTTTCTAGATCCTTTTTCTATTTAGTGCCCAAACTCTGGAAGTCTTCCTAGCCTTGTTCGGGAGGCAAACACACTGTGTAATTTTATATCTAGATTAAAAGACCCATCTCTTTAAAGATGCAGTAAGCAATTTCTAAGAAACACTGTTTATATTTGAAATCAACCCAAAAAAAAAACATCCCTCCCTTCATTTCAAAACAAACATCCCTCATCGCCCCCAAAATTCACAAACACGCAATGCAAGAGTGGATGTCTCTATCATATCTGAAGCGAAGCAAAATAAGCAAGATTTCATTGCTCGTCGCCAGCAGCACACCAGCTACAGACAAACAATGACACTCAATACTGTCCTGTTACTATAGCTTAAATTACAACAGCAGCGCATTTTGATTTTTGTAAAACAGCAAAACCGAATGTTTAAGTCAACACGTACACTATAAAAAAAAAAGTTGCTGCCTTAAACTTTTAAGTACAATCAACTTGGATGTTTAAATCATTTCAACTTAAGTTACATTAAATTGACTTAAAAAATTTAGAAAATTGCTTAACTTATTTTAATGAGTTAAAGCAATGTAAAAACCTCTGCATCAATTTTCAGGCCTTACCACTTAGGTCTCTCCAGCACTGGAAAGCTTTATTTACGCAGGTCCTAAAGCTCGTGTCCTCTTTTTACAAATGATATTCCTTTGACCTTTTCTCTTTTATGGGAAAAGGTTATTTTTGTAAAGTTTGTATTTTGCATTATTGCTTTTAATCTAATTTGGATGGGGTTGTGCGTCTTATTTTTCATTAATGTTATATTTTTGGGTTATGGATTATTCATGTTTTTTTCAAGTTTTAATAAATATGTATTTATAAGAAACTTTTTGTACTCACATTGCCTGAGTTTAATTCGGCCATACATTTTTGTGCCGTTACTGGGTTACCATTACAGTTACTTTTCCCACAATTATCCATAATTTACAGCAAATCATAAAATCAGATTGAAGTTCCATGATATGAACTCTTTTTGTCCCATTTGATTTGCAAATCCTCTGCCTCTATTACTCCCCTGGTTTGTCCTTGTCTGTGCCTGGGCTCGACTCGACTGGAACACAATTTCAATTTGTTTATGTGATGTAGAACTGTGGGTGTCCTGGAAAACCTCTAGCATAAATCAGTCACGTAGGCCAGTGTGTATACACAAAGGTGCTGGTCCAAGATGGCTTTGCCCATAAACTCAGAGCTCTGGCCTCCCACACAATAAGCAAAGGTGGACAGGTAGGAAACTGATAAAAAGGATTGGCTGGGGGAAATCTGATCTGGTCTCAATATTACAGTAACTTTGTCTTCTGAAATGACACAATCACTTTGAATGATGAACAGATTTAAAATTTAAATTTAAAAGATTATCAATCAAATCAATAGATTGATCAACGTAGGCATACAGAGACTACACCAAAAGAGGAGACAAACATCAAACCTTGTTCTTCTTGAATCTGCAATGTGATTAAGGTTTTGATTTAAGAGTAAGGCCGTGTCCAACAAAGCATTTTTTTTTTCTCAATTATTTTCAAAAGGAGCTCCGCATATTTAAAAACGATACTCGGTTACTAACGTAACCTCGGTTCTCTCTAGAGAGGGAACGAGTATTGCGTAAGTTTAGCTTACGCTACGGGAAAGATTCATCTTCTCGAGATACTGACGCCAAAAATTATCCTTAATTTTGTATACCTTGTCAACGCAGTGCAGCAGCTAGCAGACCTAGAGCAGGCTATCTTGCGTGCTCATTGGCTGCCCTGCGGGCAACTGCTGCAGCCTACCAGTGAGCCCGATGTGATGTCACGCCCAATGAAGGGCGCCCGCGCCTTCATAGCGTCACAGCCCGCCAGAATGGGCGTGGCTTAGCCTATAAAGGAAAGGGGCTGTAGGCTGCTTCCCTGTTTTTTTGTCGACTGAAGCGAAGTCGCTCGTGGCGCAAGCACGGCCGGTTAGGCAATACTAGTTCCCTCTCTAGAGAGAACCGAGGTTAAGTTAGTAACCGAGTATCGTTCTCTTACGAGAGGTTCTCTCGTATTGCGTAAGTTTAGCTTACGCTACGGGAACACTTTGTCAACGCCGTGCGCGCCAAGCATCCACATGAGACCCCGATCTTTCTAGGGGGGGAACCCCATAAGTGGAAAGAATAAGGTGGCCGGCCACGCGGGCCATCACTTGTACATAAGCACACATAGGGAATACAGAGCAGCGCGGGCGCGGGGTCTGTATAGGCACATGGCATAATCCCATTTAGTGTAGCTCAACCAGGAGAGCTGGGTCATGTGAGAGTGATCTGAGCAGGAGATCTGGGCAGAATACACCTCTCGTTCAGACTGACAGCAGTTTAGCCTGCAAGGCGGGAACTTCTAGGTTATAAAACCTGACAAAAGGTAGACGGGGAGCTCCAGCCCGCCGCTACGCATATGTCATGGATGGAAATCCCGCTGGACCATGCCCACGAAGAGGCCATGCCTCTCGTGGAATGAGCCCTGATGCCCAGAGGGCATTGCAGACCCTTTGACACGTAAGCGGCCGCTATAGCGTCTACTATCCATCTGGACAGGCTCTATTTCGAGGAGGCGAAACCCTTGGTGCGCCCACCAAACGAAACAAAAAACTGTTCCGAGCGCCTGAAGGAGGCGGTGCGCGTAATGTAAAACCTCAGCGCTCTGACGGGGCAGAGGAGGTTCACATCACTTTCACTGTCAGATGCTGGGAGAGCAGACAATGAAATAACTTGCGCTCTGAATGGAGTGCCCATCACTTTAGGGACATAGCCATGTCTAGGTCTGAGGATGACTTTAGAGTCATTTGGTCCGAACTCAAGACACGACGCGCTGACAGACAGCGCATGCAGATCCCCTACGCGTTTTACTGATGACAGTGCAGTCAGAAAAAACGTTTTCAGTGATAGATATTTCAACCCCACGGAGTCTAGGGGTTCAAAAGGAAAAGCTTTCAGGGCCTCGAGGACCAATGAAAGATCCCACATAGGAACCGACGGGGGGCGAGGCGGATTCATCCTTCTAGCTCCTCTAAGGAAGCGGATGACCAACTCATGTTTTCCCAGTGACTGGGCGTGCGTTGATTCTGCAAACGCTGCAACGGCCGCCACATATACTTTGAGCGTGGAAGGGGACCTTCCCTTATCCAACAGCTCTTGTAGGAAAGTGAGCAGATGCGCCACCCCGCATGTCCGCGGGTCCAGACCTCTGTCGGTGCACCATCCGGAGAACACCGACCATTTAGACGCGTAGAGCCTTCTCGTGGAAGGGGCTCTAGACTGCGTGATCGTGTTCATCACTCCTTCTGGCAGGGTAACGAGTACCCGTTGATCAGCCATTCGAGCAGTCCCTCGTGGCGTGTCCCTCGGCCTCATCCTCCGAAGTGACGGCAGTGAGGCTCGTGAGCGACAGCTGCGCGTCGGAGAGGAGGGCAAAAGCGAGGCTCGAGGGAGATTCTCCGGCGAGCGCGTCGCTGTGGCTACAGGTTCCGGCTGTCTCAGGGAACGGCGCTTCTTCCTGCACGGTCCCACAGAGGGCGGAGTGACTGCTGCGGAGTTGAGAGCTTCGAGTCGAGCCCGCAGGGTCGCCAACGGAAGCTCCTCACAGAGCTCGCAGCCCCCGGAAGCGAGGGCAAGCTCAGCGTGTTCCAGGCCCAGGCAGAGATCGCAGATCAGGTGGCGGTCTCCGGCGCTGAGCGGGGCTCTACACGAGCCGCAGGAAATGCGAGGCATCTTGAAAAAGACGCTCGCTGCTCTTTTAGAAAATATACAATCTAAATAGCAAGGCAAAAGGATACGTCGCCGGATAGCGTAGCTCGCACGGATGGCTGAAGGTGGCGAAGACGGCCGGCTTCCTCAGCGCTGTCCTAAGCTGGCTGTTCGCCGTTCGACGGCGGCGGTGGCTTCTCTCAGATCCAGCGATGCAAAGAGCTCGCTGAAGAGACAAAAATCAGGGAAGCAGCCTACAGCCCCTTTCCTTTATAGGCTAAGCCACGCCCATTCTGGCGGGCTGTGACGCTATGAAGGCGCGGGCGCCCTTCAATGGGCGTGACGTCACGCCGGGCTCACTGGTAGGCTGCAGCAGTTGCCAGCAGGGCAGCCAATGAGCACGCAAGATAGCCTGCTCTAGGTCTGCTAGCTGCTGCACTGCGTTGACAAGGTATACAAAATTAAGGATAATTTTTGGCTTCAGTATCTCGAGAAGATGAATCTTTCCCGTAGCGTAAGCTAAACTTACGCAATACGAGAGAACCTCTCGTAAGAGAACCAAAGATTCTCATCCACTGAAGTCAGTCATACTTATTTGGAGCTTGTTTTCTTTTTTATTAAAAGAAATATCATTGGTCTTAACTGGAAAGTAATGAAGATCAAGAAATCAATATTGTTAACCCAGCCATATGGTATGATTTAATTTTTACAAACCTATATTGATTCCCAAATGCCAAAATCAATCTTTTACTCTGTGCAGTTGACAGTAGATGTGTGAACAAAACTTATTTGTGGTGCACATCTCATCTAGTAATCACAATAAGCATGTTGATAATAAACTGTGCTGATTGTTTTATCTCAAAATAAATAGCAATTGAAAATCATAGTTTGCACTGCACACCTCCAGTGTCCATTCTTTCTCCCTGTTAATTCCTGCTTCACAGATTAAGATGTGGTAAAGTGTTTGTCTAAACACCCAGCAGATATGAGAGCCAGTTTAAGGTTGCTACATCATGACCCACTTGACCCCAAAATCTCAATTTGCTGTGACCTTGGGAAAAGCAGTGCGTTTCAGATACAGGGCTGGGTATTGTTCAAAATCTTTCGATCCGGTGCCAATTTCGATACCGGTTCCTAACTAATCTTTTTTCGATACCAATTTTATGAAATCCATTTGAACAAGATTACATAACATAGTACCTCAGAAAAAACAAATAAAGAGCTCATGCTCACCAAAGCTGAATTTGTTTTAAAATAAAAAGTACAGTAAAACTTGTAATATTGTAAAATAGTATTACAATTTAAAATCTTATTTGAATATATTTAAAAATGTAATTTATTGAAATGAATTGAATTCAAAGCTGAATTTTCAAAATCATTACTTCAGTGTCACATGACCCTTCAGAAATATGAGAACAGTTTGCTGCTTAATATTTTGGAAACTATGATACATTTTTTCATGATTCTTTGATGAATAAAAGATTCAAAAGAACAGCATTTATTTAAAAACGAAATATTTTGTAACATTACACATGTTTTAATGTCACCTTTGATAACTTTAATGCATCCTATTCCTAACTGAAAAAAGATTCTGACTAACCAACACGTTATTGAACGGCAGTGTACATTCAGTAGGTTATTATGTATTGCAATATAAACACTGTCAGAGTGATCAACAAGGTATCTCTTTATTTACCAGTCGAAGACGGAGCAACTTTTATGCTTACTCCGTGCACTGTCAAGGTCTTCATCATAATGTCGTGGTATACCGGTCTTTGGAGCAATTATTTTACCGCAAATACTGCATCGCGCGCTGTTGGCATCGAGCCTGGATAAATGTACCCACACTTTTGATCGACTTTTCCACATCTTTAAGGTATTATGTGTGTGTGTGCGCGCGTCTCATATGAATATGTGCGCGGAGAGTTTGTGTGTGTGCTCGCTTGTCATACAAGTATGAGCGTGGAGAGTTTGCGCGTGTACGCGCGCGTCTCATATGAGTGTGTGCGCGGAACTCACAACGTCTTGTGTGTGTAGAGTTTGCGTGTATGTGCATTTCATATGTATTTGTTTGAGCACTGACGTTGACGAGTTAACTCCTTAGGTATCGAAATCTGGAACCGAACAACATGTCATTTTTCGATACTCGATAGTATCGAGGCAATTCGGTCGGTACCTAAAAAGTATCGAACTTGGTACCCAGCCCTTACTCCACTGCACTAACTCCATAATGACAGCAGCACTGCAAACAGCTCCAAGATGTCCTGAATCATGACACTTGCAGCGTATTAAAGCTAATCGGGCCTTTTTCTTTATCTTATAAAGATACGCATATGGGATTAAATGCCGAAAAAGTGCTTGGTCAGGCAGTCAGAAGTCAGAAGGGGCATATGGGATTAAATGCCGAAAAAGTGCTTGGTCAGGCAGTCAGAAGATCCTCCACCCTATAAACTGTAATAAGCCATAGTGACAATTTCTCAACAGCTCAATGATGCCTAAAACCAGATCATTAAAGAGTTTAAAGTCATTAAAGCCATAATTGTTGCCTCTGACAGCATCAGCCTCCTTTCTCTCAGTCATCTGATTGTCATTTTTTCTTACTCATAGCTCAGAATGTGATTTTCATAACTTCTGATCCTGCTTTCACTTAATTGACTCCCCATAAGAAATAATTCAATTTAACATGCATCCTGAAACTAACAGCAGGGGCTAGTGCATGCATGTGGGATATAGCTAAAAATTGATATCTTGATATATTTCCAAATTTTGATATATATATATATATATATATATATATATATATATATCTCAACACACACACACACATATAGACACAAAGGTTTCTTCGCATTTTTTCTGGATGAGATTATTAAGTTGATGAGATGATTTATCTTAGGGCTGGGCGATACAGCTAAAAAATGAAATCACGATATAAATGTTTCATATCATTCGGTATCGATAATTATTGAAGAAAAAAATGTCCCCACTGTATATATTCCCCTCAGGGCTATTCAAAAGAGCAGTTTTTCAATTGATAATTTATTAACTTTTAAAGTATTAAATGTATAAGCATTTTCTTAACTTAGATACTATCAATATTTTTGCCCTTAATTTTGTGACAATATTTTTTTTTTTAATCTATATTTTTTCCAAGGTATTTGTACTCAAGTCAGAAGTATCATGACAACACCAGTATCATGACAACACCACTGTGAAGGCCAGAAAATTGAGGCCACTTACACAAGTTTTTAGCCTTAGCCTAAAGTGATCTGGCTTTCAACGACGTGCCATATTGTCCATCATGCGTTGAATAGCACCTCTTCATTGGATGGTTATAGTATATGTTCTTATTATACTTTCCGTATACTCTATAAAAGTGCTTCACCGCAGAAGTGATTAAGACTATTGTTCCAGAATAAGCTTGCTCAAGGGACACAGGAAAGGACAAAGGAGAATGAGGTGAGGATGATAAAATTCACCCTATCAGTCAGACATATGCCAGTCCATTATTACATCAGCCAAAAAAAAATTCAGACTTCAGACTTTATTCTTAACCATCCAACACTGAAACACTTTACCCAGCAGAGCTTTCATTGTCTGAGCTATAAATTACGGTTCATGTCAACTTTGCATCAAAATTTCATCCCAGAATTTGCCAAAGGACAAAACCTTGTTTTATACGATTTTGTGCTATGATCAAAAGCAGTCATGCAGTGGTACAGTACTTTGGGATAACTCTCTTCAAAGCAGCTGCAGAACTCAGTCATGCCTTTGATATTGTGACAAACATCCTGTTAAAGGCATGGAACAAAAACAGATACTGCAAATATTTACATGCAATTTCAAACCTATAACATGTGAGATTATGTTTTTGTTTGCAAAGTGCTGACAGGTTGCATTCAGACAAAGGGAGAGATTTGAATAAAAAGTTTACCTGACAGTTTGCTTAGCAAACAGATCAAGTATTAAATAAAGACGGCAGCTGTTGTCCAATGTAACCGACGTTAGGATTGCCAGGGGAAGGACAGCACAGCGGATTTAGCATATGTCAGGACTTGCTGGATTTAAGCACATCCCCATTGTCTCCATCTCAACAGTACCAAAGCACTCCGTTTAAAGTGGCTTCAGTTGCCAGATTTAAAGGTACACATGCAGGATTTTCACTATGCAGGAAGTATAGACTCAAAAATAATGTCTCTCAATCATTACTTATGATCCACTAGAAGTGCGTGTTGGTTTTTGTTTCTACAGAGATTATGTATTTTTCACTGGCTGTACTTTCTCAAATCAAAAACAATTCAGTAATGTTGCTATTGGCTTATTGACTGCTATCTGTAACTCAACAGATTACTAGGCATTGTAATTATGTTTTTATGACAAGTAATTGATTATTAGTGAGCTAGACTGAAGACGGCTAAACTCATGAATTTGCAAAGCGAAATAAAATGGACCGAAAAATGCCTGTTGAATATTATAGGTTGTATTTTTAAACAGTTTGAATATTTTGGAAATGAAATATGAAAGGTGAATATGGATTATTGAATTTTTAATAATGAAAATTTGTTTGAAATGTTTTGAATTGAAATATTCACAGCTTAAATATTCAACAATGTTGAATTTCAGCCCATAAAAATGCAAACATCTGAAACATCTGTCAGCGCAGCGTGTTTTCTCACTCGAAGCATGTGGATGTTTTTGTTTCTCAACATAAACGTGAAACAATATAAACACGATAATCATATGCTGACTCGAGTGCATATGTACGTTCTGTAGCTACGATAACTACGCAGTCTGCTTTATTATGTGTTTTTTTCTGTTTGCGCTGCTTGAGCTTAAATGCTTTTCTTCTTTATATTTTTTGTTTACACATACTGTTTAATGTTTTGAACTAAAAAAAACATTACCATATATTGTAAGCTTGTTCAGAAATGGTGACAAAAACTTAAAAAAAACTTAAACTTAAAAAAATAACATTTCTCGTTAAACGCCATTTAAATAAACGAATATTCGAATAGTCTATTTTTATGAGCCCGAATATTCGAATGCAATATTTTTGAAAAATGCCCACACCTAAACTCCACAACAACTACATAGATGTATCCACTAACCATTCAAAAACATCCAGGTGCAGTCTAAAAATTGCAACCTCTTCTTGAGTCTCTCTGTAAGGCTGCACTTCGCTACTGACTAGATTTTGGATGAGTGAAATTTGTGTTTGTTATTGCTGGAGTATCCGAAGCTTGTGTAAAAGGATCGACAGTCTTCTGAATGGTGACGGGAAAAAGCAGCTCATTTGCATTTAAAGCGACATACAAACAGCATGTTTTTGCTCACACCCAAAAAGGGGCAACTTTGACAAGCTATTATAAATTATCTGGGGGGTATTTTGAGCTGAAATTTCACAGACACATTCTGGGGACACCAAAGATTTATTACATCTTGTGAAAAGGGGCATAATATGTCACCTTTAACACAAACTGAGAGAGACACTTGATTGTGATGAGTTCTTCTCCGTTTTTAACAAGATCCGTTGTCACAGACTATTAATATAATATTGTAGGAGACCATGTAATATTCATACATGTTTATAATGACATACCTTATAGAAAAAGGAAGTGTCATTGTTTTTTCATGCACTGTAAAAAAATATGATCAATAATTCTTGGCAACATATGTTTTTACATTAATTCATAAAAATAATTTAAGCAATTTCAGCTTTCTTTTATGTTATACGAGACTCAACTTGATTTAAGTCAGTTAAAATATAATTTAAGTTGAAATGACTTTTTTACTTTGTTTCTGTGGTCCATTCCGGTGTTTGGATTTGGTTTCTCTTGGTTACCATGTCAGTTTCTAGTACCGTCATTAGTTAAACCTGTCATTATCTATCACTGATTTTTTTTGTGCATTTAAGCTCTTGTGTTTCAGTCATGTTTTGTTAGTCTTTTGTTGTATTCATGTATTCGGTTGGCGGTGCCTGGACATTCTAGTTATTTTTATTTTTTTACCTTCATGTTCCTTGGATTATGTTGCCATTTCATTTATGTTGCTGTATACTGCCTGTTAGCTGTTTGTTGACTATTTGGCTCTTTCTTGTTTTGGAGCATCGGTGTTTTTGCTTTTTGTCATTAAAACTGAGTGCATTTGCATTCTCTCTAAGCCTCGTCTCTTTGAATCAGTTAGACTAGCACAGCCAAACTGATTATACTTAAAGCAGAACTTGTTTAAGTTGAAAAGTTTTTACAGTGTATTTTTTTTATAGGTTGATGTTTGAAACTGTCCTGCGTTAGTTTTCTTGGTAATTTTTTTATACTCTACGCTATGCCTGCCTGTTTTATAAAGGCCCACCCCCTTGAACATGTCTGACCTCCACCCGGCCGCGAGGAGGGGCCAAGTTTGAATGTTGTGTTAACAAACAGTTACTGAATATCCTGCATAGCGCACTTTAACCTTTCCGTCTTGAACACCATCCAAACAAACAAGTAGTCATGTTGTTACAAATTTGTATGACTTTTTCTGTGTGGAACATAAAAAGACAAATTGTAAATATGTTAGTCACTGGTTTCCATGTAATTATAATGAATGGGGACTGAAACTTTCAATCTTCAAAAATGTATGTGTGTGTGTATATATATATATATATATATATATATATATATATATATATATATATATATATATATATATATTAGGGCTGTCAGTTAAACGCGTTATTAACGGCGTTAACGCAAAACCATTTTAACGCGATTAATTTTTTTATCGCGAGATTAACGGTCTTTTTGGCCTAGCAAACTTTGTAGTTTTTTTTCACAAGCTTTCGCAACAGGACGCGCCATGCGCGCCGCTGCGCTATGAAACCCATTCATTTCAAGGGCTTGCGCCGTGCGAGGACGTTTTGTTGCTTCGTCGACCAAAGCGCAAATTGATCGAACTAGACCGGAAACAAAACAACAGGCACGCGCACACACTTGTTTGGGCTTGCGAGCCGGCCAAATAGGTTAACGTTACGTTTTGAGTGACGAGCGCGAGACGCCGAAATGGATGCCAATAAGATTCTGAATGGAAAGTTTACTTTTTAAAAGTTGCCAAATGGTTCCATTTACTAGACCAAAGTGATCTGCGTGTTTTGTCGTTATGAATGGAGCTATCATCATCGCAGCACGTCCAGTCTGAAATACCACTTGATGATGGCCAAGCACACACACACAGCTGATGCGAATTCTCCGCCCCCTCGTCAATATCAGTACCTCGTCAGTATTTCTTTCACCCTTTTATTGATGGACAGTGTTACATTGTGTTACAAAGAAATTATTTGCTCCAAGTGAGAATGTTAGTGTGAAATTGAACACAGTATTGCCAATGTTGTTTTCAATAAAAAAAAAATGTGCACAAAGCAAGCAATCCACTTTTTTCATGTTGATAAGAGCATTAAAATGAGAAAAAATAATGAACAAAAAGAAATCAAGAGACATTTAGAATAGATAAAAATGTTAACTATGACATTAATGCGATTAATCGCGATTAAATATTTTAATCGTTTGACAGCACTAGTTTAAATATATGCTGGCTTTCTCAAGCCAACATAATAAAGAAGACTCCCGAGACACATCGACCAATTCAGTATGTAATAAAATTGTATTAGTTTTATAATAAAACTAATAACATTTTAAAGGTATGGCATGCTCTTAAACCGACATGATTTCAATTAATCCCAAACCCTGCTAATTTTGTCAGTATATTAATGTACGTTCACTGATTCTAGCGTATCTCTTTTCTGTCTCTTTCTTTTCATGGTAATGAGGCAAATACAATGTAGCTTACAAAAAGTTAGATGATTAAGATCACTATATAATGTTGTAATAGCTACTTTGCTGGGTTTAAGATGGGTTTAATAATTTGCTGGGTTTAATATTGTTCATCTGTATTCGGTAGCAAATTCTGAAAAGGCATTTGTAAGCTATAATTAATGCTGTGTACTGTATCTTAACTTACGAAGCCAGAACCCCTTTTACATTTAATAGAAAATATAATGAACCATTTATATTATGTAAAAATGCATAAGAATTTTGGTAGATTTACAATGCTAATAACCATGGAAATGAGTTGTTACAGTCTGTAAATATCTCTTAACAACACAATGCAATCACTAGTAAGACTTTCTGTTAATAAAGTATCTGGTAAGAATATATTCTACATTAACAATGCATTAAATCACATTACACATTAATAAACCACAAAAAAAAACAAATTAAGTGATGTCTCAAATCAAGTGAATTACGAGTCATTGGACAGGCGTCCAATCACAACTGACTTCCGGAAAATGGGAAGTAACCAATGACATTTGAGGTTATTAAAACAGGAAGTCCCGCCCCTCGACTGTCAAAAATAAAATTGTTCGAGCGAGCAAAAGCAACAGGCGAGAGCGTGTGGAATGATCATGCACGCGCGCGAGAGCATGTGGAATGATCATGCGCGCGCGCGAGGGCTTGTATTGCGTGCTAGGGGTGGGCGATACTGAAAATTTCGATATCGATCCGATACCAAGTAAATACAGGGCCAGTATCGCCGATATCGATACCAATACTTTTTCATTTTAAAAGCAAGCACTTGAACTTGTATGCTTTTTTCCTGTGCTAGAGCAGTGTGTCATGATTTATGAGGTGAATGCATCATTAGGCCTAATATGCTCAATCTGAATACGTTTTCAGGACTACTAAATATTTTGTGATTTGTGCTCTCAACTCACCTGTAATTAGTCAGTGACTTTTACAAAACTACCCTAATTATAGTAAATGTACTATTGTACACTAGCCTACTGTTCAAAAGTTTGGGGTCTTTAAGATTTTTAATTCTCTTCTGCATTTATTTGATCAAAAATACATAGGCTATCTGTTTTCTTTGCCATAGTAAACTGTAATTTATTCATGTGATCAAAGCTGAATTTTCGGCATCATTACTCCAGTCATGATGATAATTCATTTTAATAGGCTGATTTGCTGCTCAGGAAACATTTCATATTATTATCAATGTTGAAAACAGTTTCATATTTTTGTGGAAACCATGATACATTTTATGCAGAATTATTTGATGAACAAAGTTGAAAGAACAGCATTTATATGAAGTATATATTTTTTTAACAGTGTAAAACCCTTTGATCAATTTAACGCATCGATCCTTGTTGAATAAAAATATTAATTTCATTAAAAAAAATCTTACTGACGTCAACATTTTGAACCGTTATGTACACTTGTGGTTTGTTTATTGCGAAATAACTCCCGATTGTTTCTCGGTCTCTGTCATCTGTCACAAGATGGTGTTGTTTTTCCTGACTATAATGTGTTTAGAAGGGACAGAGGTAAAGGAAGAGGTGGGGGTGTATTGCTGTATGTGAAGAATAATTTGAAGTGTTTACAATTAAGTGTGCCAAGTGAGATCAAAATTGAAAATGTTTCAGTTAAAATTTCCCTCTCTGCAGAGATGAGTTTTACTCTGATTTGCCTTTATCGTCCACCATCAGCTAAAGTCGACTTCTATGAACAACTGCAGGCACTACTTAGACATCATACAACACACAACAAGTCCAATGAAGTTATTGTAATTGGAGATTTCAATGTGAATTGGGACTGTAAGAAAGATAGGAAAACACTAAAGCATACAATGGATAATCTTAATTTTTCTCAACTTGTTCAGCAACCAACAAGGATTACGAAACACTCTAGAACTAAAATAGATCTACTTTTCAGCAACAGACCCGAAAGGATAATTAGATCATACAATTTCCTGACTGGTCTCTCAGACCATAATATTATACTTTTTTCTAGGAAATTGCCAAAGTCGAGGGCTAATGATTTCCTTAACCCCACAAATAGCAGGTCTCCTTATGAGTTTATACCTAACAGCCAACGACAAAATGTGGCCATAGCCCTGACATCTCTGGAATGGGATACAATTTTGTATGATGACAATCCTGAATTATGTACCAGTAAATTTATTAAATCTCTGAAGGATGTTATCTCAACTCATTCGAGTAGAGGGAGATATAGACGTAAAAAAAGGTGCCACTTGCCATGGCTGAACACAGAATGTAAAAATGTAATGTCAGCTAGAGACCTGATATTAAAGCAATTTTTAAAAACAGGTCTAACAATAGACCGTCAAAGGTTTACCCATATGCGAAATAAGGTAACACAGAGTCTGAGACAGGCCAAAGCGAATTTTTTCATTAAAATAATAGAGAATGCAAACGGCAATGGAAAATTAGTATGGCAAAATCTAAACAAACTGCTTGGTAGACATCTAAATAAAAACAATAAGGAAATGGAGCTTCAAATTAATGACTCTATTATTAAAGATCCATTTTCCATAGCCACCAATTTTAACAGTTTCTTTATAAATTCTGTGAAAGAGATTACGCAGCATTTTGATCCACCTCTGTGTTCTGACAATGTCTCTGATCCACATCAGCCTGTATTCAAAATCACTGAAATTTCAGACTATGAAGTAACAAAAATTATTGTTGGTATGAAAAATTCAAAAGCTTGATGCATTTGACCTTAATACACATTTTTTTAAAGAGTATAAGGATTATTTAAAACATCCAATAACCCATCTTCCTAATATGTCCTTTAACCATTCCAGATTGGAAAGTAGCTGCAGTGACACCAATACTTAAATCTGGTGCTACAACAGACATGTCTAATTATAGACCTATCAGTATACTTCCAGTTATATCCAAAATAGCAGAGAAGTGGGTAGTCAGACAGTTGACGGCTCATCTGGAAAATGTCCAACCTTCACTACATCCATTACAGTTTGGTTTTCGGACCCATCACTCCACCGATAGTGCCCTGTGTGTGTTAACAGAAAACATAAAAGGTCTGCTTGACAAGAATCCTTGTGTCGGGGCTGTCTTCTTAGATTTGAAGAAAGCCTTTGACTCTGTTAACCATCAGATTTCAATATCCAGGTTGACTCAATTTAACATCTCTGATCAAGCACTTTTATGGTTTAAATCCTACCTGTCCCACAGGAAACAGTATTTAGTAGTAGATGGTGTCAAGTCTCCTTGTTTAGATTCTGGAGTTGGTGTCCCGCAGGGGTCTGTTCTTGGGCCAGTTTTATTCTCTCTTTTTATCAATAACCTACCAAATTCATGCCCAAACGTCTTCTCGCAGATGTATGCGGATGACGCAGTAATTTACACTAAAGCAAAAACCATCCAACAAGCAGCTGTTGATCTCACAGCTTCCCTATCTTATTTGCAGGACTGGCTCAGGAATTCATGTCTCATGTTGAACACCAGAAAAACTGTGTGCATGTACTTCTCAAAACACCATGTCGAAGTAAGTAGATCAAACGTCTTCCTGAACGGAGAGGAACTTCGCCTGGTCTCAGAGTTCAAATACCTTGGAGTAGTCCTTGATTCAACGCTTTGCTTCAAAAGTCATGTAAAAAAAAGTATGAAGGTTGTCAAATTTAATCTTCAAAATTTTTGGCACATTCGAAATAATTTAACTATGGGTGCTGCTAAAACATTTTTATTCAATGATTGTTTCTCATTTTGATTACTGTTTGACAACCTGGTCTCTTGCTTGCCGCACAACACTTCAAACCATAGAAAGTCTATATAAAAAGGCATTAAAAACATTAGACAAAAAAACATTGTCCCACCACCACTGTCAAGTGCTAAAAAAACATAGTTTATTAAATTTTCAAAATATGATTAATTTGAAGATGGCCTGTATGATATATAAAGTCCTTCATTCCCTCGCTCCGCCATCTCTGAAGGACTTTATTAAATCGAAAGACAATTCTCTAAGGACCACACGAGCCTCTATTAGAGGAGACTTGATAATACCTCACAGGCGTACCACCTTCGGTCAGACGGTCCTGTCTGTCCGGGGTTGGAACCTTTGGAACAGTCTTCCTCGAACACTAAGAGAATGTACTACATATAGCTCGTTTAAAGTCCAGCTGAAAAAATGGCTATGGGCAACACACACTAGTATGTAGGTTTTATCGGTTTTAATTTTGTTATTTTTTATTTTTATTTGTTTTGTTGTAACGTGTATATGGATGAGTGTTTTTGTGAAGTTGAATGTAGTCTTGTGTTAATATTGTATATAGGATTTAGCTAATTTATGAATTGACTGTAGATGTAAAATTTTACTTTGCAATGTTTTGTGAGTTCTATGATCCTGGCCCGTGGGACTACGGATGGAAATTAGCCTTTGGCTAAAATCCGGCATTTTTACATGCATGTACTCAATGTTATGTTCATTAAACTGCACTGTCCCAATCAAATAAAGAATAAAAAAATAAATAAATAAAAAAAGTTATCTAAGCAAGGCTTCGTTTCCCAAACGCACTGGGCCCGTGAGCTCAGTGAAGCACCAGCATCGAACGCTCTCTGTGATTGATTGGTTTCGTCTTGTATACAGATGACTAGGAGAAAAAGTTCTATCCTACACAATTACCCACTAACATTTGCTTATTTTTCCACTTATTTTACACACTGAATTGCGTGCTAAATTAATAAAAATTACTGGTAAAAAAATACACATTTGGATCGATATTTTTATGTGAGGATCGATCCTTTTCGATACCACGTCAGTATCGATACTTCAGGATCGATCCGCCCACCTCTATTGCGTGCAGAGGAGATGTCATGAGCGCGCGCAGAGTATGAAGGAGCTCGCGAGTTCCCTCGCGTGTAGATCTGTTATTCTCTCGCGAAAGTCATTTACCGCGCGCGCCAACATCAGTTGTGCGCTCGGTTATTATTGGCATTGATTTGCCGCCATAGATATACAGTAAAAACAGTCAGTGTTCTGAGACCCGTACTAGGACTGCACATGTGCATTGGCTGCTCCAAAATGCTATTTGAGCATAAGAAACCACATTTATGATACAGTTGTTGTTGAGGTTTACCCAATCAAAGAGATAGGAGCTGCACTTGCTTGACTGAAATAGCTGCCCGAGAGGCGTTTCAAAGATGGCCGCCGAGTGAAATGACTTGTGTTAAAGGGACTTTGGGTAACACTTGACTAATGTTAATTACTGAACCTTATTGTAAACTACCTTAGTTAACGAACTATGAATGAACAATACATCCACAGCATTTATTAATCTTAGTTAATATTAATTTCAACATTTACTAATACATTATTAAAATCAAAGGTTGTATTTGTCAACATAAGTTAATGCACTGTGAACTAACATGAACAAACAATAAACAGCTGTATTTTTATTAACTAACAATAACAAATATTAATAAATACTTGAACTAACAATGAGCAATACATTTGTTAATGTTAGTTAATGCATTAAATAATGTTAACTAATAAAACTTATTGTGAGGCGTTACCGGACTGTTATAAATCATGTGCTAACTAGTTTTGATTCAGTATTAATATCAACGTGATACCTATTCAAATACAATATAGTCACACTTAAGCAACTCACATGTGGACTGCATTTTCTCAGCCCAGATTTACTCTTGCAGGTCATATCCATGCAATTATTCACCATTTTCACAACACAAGAAGGGCAGTGACTTCTCATTTGCTTCGACTTAGATATTTTACTTTGCACTGCAGCATCAAGCAGTGTGCAATGTAGCAAATTGCTCTAGCATCCATGGAGGCTTTCAAAAGCATTGCGCTCTAATTTGTATTTATCCGGCATGGAGGGTCCAGACATGCAGAATTGATCCATAACAAGTCCTGTCCTCCCAGGTCATCCATCCACACCACCATCCTTCAGCAGGTGGTCAGGCTAATGCATTCATTAAAACTGATGGCGACAAAAAGTTATGTGGGTTATGTTGCCAGTGAATAAAAGGAGGGAGAAAGAAAAAATCATGGCAGACAGAGTAGAATTTAAAATCTGCTTTGAAAAGCCTCATTCTCTACCGTCTTTTCCAACTGCGGCTTTAAACAAGCGTGTATTTGGTTTCCGTTTCCCTCATAATGGCCTTCATTGTCACATTAATTACTTGTCCTTCTGTTGAGGGAGTCTCTTTTCTCATCTATTTGTGAGTGAAAAATGCTATTTTACTGTTATTTTGTTCAAGGACACTGACGTGCACTGACAACTAGCGCTGGCCCGGAAAATCAATGTGGTGATTCACATGACTTCTTACCTAACTCTGAAAACAAAGCAGGGCTCCAGACTGCGACTAAAACAGTCACATTTGCGACCAAAAATATTAATTTGCCAGAGATATTTTTGCTGAGATCGCCACTGGAAACAATATAAATTTACATGATATGGTTAAAAATTGCATGCCTTTTTACCTGCATGTTCTCTGATGAGTAGCCATCACATCTTTTGTTGTGTCGAAGTAATATAATGAGACAACACGCACCAAAGTTGCAGTGGAAAAAAAACTCACTGAGTTTGAGCGAGCACCAAAATACGCACGGGGACAAAATACGCAAGGATCAGCTTTCCGCGTCAGAAACGCATGTCAAACCAAAATATATCAGGCCATTTCAAAGCCCTCATCTCTATCGAGCGACAACGCTAATGGCTGCCAGCATGAAAGTGAAAACGACGGAGACGTGTCAATGAATGAACATGCAAGTACTGTAAAAGTGCAGGAAGGCTCCGTCTATTTCGAGCACACAACGTAGACAAACTACACCAGATATACATGTCAAATGTGAGGACAAGAACTAATCATTCTCGTTATTAATTGATACTGATATGGATTATTATTCTCAATATCTTTTAATCTTTGCTGTTTTCTGTAACTGCCTGAACTCCACATTATTTGTGGTGCAGCCATCCATAATGGCAGTAAGATTTGTACTTAATTGTCACTTTTAATGTGTTTGTTAATTTTAGTAAACAATTAACAAACTTTCAGCTTTCAAATTATGTCAATTTTATCACGAAATACAAGCAATAAATGTAGAAATGGCACTCTTTAATGTGGCCTGACAGATCGCTCAATCAGCATTTCGACCTTGGAAAGAGCTTGTATAAAACAGCTTTAGAACAATCGTCACGTAATGTCAAATTTGCCTCAGAAAAGCCATTCAATGCTCAAACTTGTTAGTCAGCAAGAAAAATAACTATAGAAAGGGGCATTTTGCTAAATATATGCACTATCACATGATTCTTATATTTTTACTTAACCAGTTGTCTACATGAGAAAGAATGCAAGGAGCTAAAAATCAAATGCAACACCGCCGTATAATTGCATATGAAGAGCTGCATTTCAGCAAATTTACCTCTCAGATACTACTAATGGAGAAAAATAGATTGGGGGTGTGCAAGACATACGACAACGTTTATAGGATGCATTAGGAGGAGGCCAAACTATACTCATTGGCCAAGTGATGCTGACATTATTATGGTCTGTGTCACTGGCTCAGATTCTGTGTAAAGAACAATTTTTTGAAACTATGTAGTTCTCAAGTTGGAAAAGCAATTCACTTCCTACTTTAAGTGAATCTTAGTCCCCAGGACATCCACAGGATGGATGAAATTGCTGATGCTGTAAAAGGAGGGCAGACATGACAAAATTGCTGATGCTGTAAAAGGAGGGCAGACATGACAACACATGACAAAATAAAAATGCATTCTTTTGTGGCACTTAAAATAATTTGGCACCTATTTTTTCCCTTGCTCCTTAATTTTATTTTTCAAAGGGACTCCTTTATAAATAGGGACGGTATCGTTAAAGGGATAGTTCACCCAAAAATGAAAATTAGCCAATGATTTACTCACTCTGAAGCCATCCTAGGTGTATATGACATTCTTCTTTCAGACGAATACAATCGGAGTCATATTTAAAAAAACATGTCCTGGCTCTTCCAAGCTTGATAATGGGAGTGAATCGCTGAAAGCGATCAAAGTGCATCCATTTATGATTAAAGTGCTCTAAACGGCTCTGCAGGGGTTAAAAAGGCCTTCTGAAGTGAAACCATGCATTAATGTAAGAAAAGTATCCATATTTAAAACTTTATCGACTAAAATAACTAGCTTCTGGCAGACGGCAGTACGCATCGATTTACGCCAAAAGAGTAATAACCCTTGAACTTGACGCACAACGTACTATCCCTTTATGGTTTTAACACTATTACTACTCTTACCGATATTTGTACTTTAACAGTATTCTTTTCTTATTGGTTCTTTTTGTGATATTTTTTTTTATTTTAAAAATTAAACAAATTAAGAATTAACATTGCTGTTTCTTTTGCTATAGATATTCATTTTACATTTCAGAATATAAAGCAATGTTTGAACAAAACAAATGAATGTAAAACATCAATTTGTAAATGCACTAGTGTGCAGGCATTTTTAGTGTTTGCATAAGATAGCATACAATAAGAACAAAAACAAAAAAACAAAGTACAAACAAACGGACAAATAAACAATATAACAAACAGAGGTGTCAAGTAACGAAGTACAAATACTTCGTTACCTTAAAGTAACACTAAGTAGTTTTTCAACCTTCATAATATATTTCCAAGACCCTTGTGATGGTACATCGACTTAAAATAAGTTAAATGACACGTCTGCCATAGCCTGACAGTGTCTATATCGCTTTTACTGGCACTATGTAACTTCGGTTTCGGGTAGGAACCATACTTTACCTTGTCTGTGGACATCGTTCATTCTAAAGCCGATGCTGGGTAAACAGCGAGCGTGCGTGCGACGGTAGGGTAAATTATTTACGACAGCGGCAATGGACAATTTCGTTTCCATCCAGTAGGGCGACCGAAGAGGAAAAAATACTTGGTGTTACTTTAAGTAGAAATTTTTGGGTATCTATACTTTACTGGAGTAATTATTTTTCAGCCGACTTTTTACTTCTACTCCTTACATTTTCACGCAATTATCTGTACTTTCTACTCCTTACATTTTAAAAATAGCCTCGTTACTCCCATTTCATTTCGGCTTGTTTTCATTCCGGCTTGTCATCGTTCAAAAAAATGGCCAATTACACAAACGTTTAATAGATCTGAGTCCCGCCTCCTGAACATCGCTACACTGATTGGATTTGTGTTTTCTTTCTAACTTGTGAGAGGCTGTAGTTACATTTGGTTGTGCGAAGCGGCAAAATTCCTCCGAAGGAACCCTAGATGTGGTAAGCGAGGGAGAAATCAACAGTTTTCTGCTCAAGAATACGGAATACAAATCGCATCAAATATTGGATTTGGTGACAGCCGTTTTTCCAATATACTGTATGACAATCGCGGGATAAGTGGCAAACATAATCGAGTGAGTGAGTGAGTGAGTGAGTGAGTGAGTGAGTGAGTGAGTGAGTGAGTGAGTGAGTGAGTGAGAGAGAGAGAGTGAGAGAGAGAGAGTGAGAGAGAGAGAGAGTGAGTGAGAGAGAGAGAGAGAGAGAGAGAGAGAGAGTGAGTGAGAGAGAGAGAGAGAGAGTGTGCAACCCTACATTATATGGTCAAAATATCCCCATAAAGATGGCAATATCCGAAATCCTTGTGGGGATTTTTTTTTTTTTTTTGGAAACCGCTTATAAATCAGACTAAGTGATGTTTTTTGAAAATGCAGAAAGTTATCTGTAATATGGTTAGTGTATGGGGGGTAGAATACACAGTTTGTACAGTATAAAAATCATTATGTCTATGGAAAGTCCCCATAACAAAATAACATTGCTTGGTCTGTTGAAGGCCTGGGGGCTGTTCCATAAACCAAGATTAGAGTATAAGCCAGGCTTATTTCGGTTAGTCAGGCTTATTTTTGGTAGATTCGGTTTCATAAATCAAACTTAAAAAAGTTCAAACTCAGTTACCCTGGCAACTTATGCTGGGAAACTAGCCTGGTCCAGGGCAGGCTAACTGTCAGGCTAAGCCTCAGTTGTTACACAGATCCTCAACACTGACCGACAAGAACACAATGATATTACCACTGACAGTCTCTAATACCATTATTGGACTTTATAAATACACAGTATACAGAAAATCAACTTAAATAAGGCTACAATATAGACAATATAGACAAAATATAAGGCGTTTTAAAGTTGTCCGTTTAGGACATGTCATTTTTGTAATAAAGACATTTTAATTAAGGAGTGCCTCGGTTATCAGAGAATTCTTTCTCTACACTGTCTCATATATATATATATATATATATATATATATATATATATATATATATATATATATATATATATATATATATATATATATATATATATATATATATATAATGTACTTTATTATGTCTTTCAATTCAAACACATTTAACAAAATTATACAAATGGACAGTTCCTTTAAAGACATCATATTTTCCCCCAATAAATATTCCTTATTTTTCCTTCTACTTTTTTTTATTTAGTGATAATACCAACACATACATATAAATAAAACAATAAATAAATATGAATAAAAATATAACACACATATATATCAAACTCTTATAATGAATGACACATAATTCCTAATAGTTATTCAAGTAATATTATTTAAATATCAAATATTCAATATTAAATAAGTAAATAAATAAAATAACAAATAACTAGAAATAAAAGGGAAGGTTACATAAAAATGTAGTTAATGTAGGCCAATATATATTCCTTTATTTTATGGAATATTCTTTGATTTTAGAGTTGCACATATCTTTTCAAAATGTATACATTTGTTCTTAATTTAATGTTATCCTCTCCATAATGTACTTTAGAAACTAAATCTAACCACTCATTTAAAACTGGGGATTCTTGCTTTCTCAAAAAAATTATTGCATTAAAAGCTGTAATTCTCAGCATTCTAAATAAGTATATATCATCTTTATAAAGTAGCATAGGTCCTATACCCAAAACTATATTTTGTATTTTTATATATTTAGTTTCTTAAAAAAAATCTTCCCTGAATTAGGCTACTTCTGTTCAATTTCTTTTTTTTATTAGAAGTATAAAATATATGAGTGTAATGAGCTAGAAGTTCACTGCAACTTATCCAACATCCTAAAGAGAAATTATTATAATTAGAAGATATTTCTAGTGTTATAAAATATCGCATATTAATTTTCCAAGCAAAATGTATATTTTAGTCAGAATTATTGCGCTCCTATTTGGCGCGCATGCGCGCAGCAGCGCTCGTTCAATATACATTTACATTTACATTTATGCATTTGGCAGACGCTTTTATCCAAAGCGACTTACATTGCATTCAAAGTACACATTTTAAATCTTGTCAGTTCTTGAAGATTAGATTAGCATTTATTAGATTAATATGAAGATTAGCAGCAAAATGGATACATTTGCACGACTTTCTAACATTTACAGATGGAGAATATAACTATAAAATGTAATTTTTGCACTGAGGGGGGAAAAAAACATGTCACAAACGCATAAAACAGCACAAAATATACGCTGTTTGATGGTGGATCGATTTGATCCACGATCGACCTCTAGGGCTGCTTCAGAAATGCGTGCACACGCAATTATCTAGACTAGATAAACCTGGATCAAATTAGTGAGATTGCGTGAACTTCAATTACCTTTTATGGAACCACTTTAGCCCCAACTTATTTGTTAGGCTCATTCAAGTCCGGTTTTGGAGTTTAATCCCTGCTTTTCTAAGCTTAATTTATGGAACAGCCCCCTGGTCTTGTTGAAATGAGAGGCCTGTTTGATCAAGTTGAAACCCTTGTCATCCCAGTCTCATCAGCTGGACTGAAAGAAGTTTTAATACACTTAGGACGCTGAAAACATGGCTCAGAGAAATGGTCACAAGAAATACTTGACAGTATTGCTGTGTGTTGTGGCCAACAGGACAAACTTGACAGTATTGATGCAAAACATATGCCAACAGTTAATTTCTCTTAAAGGTATAGTTCACTTATTTAAAAATGAAAATTCTATCATCATTTACTCACTCTCAAGTTGTTTCAAATCAGTTTCTTTCTTCTGCTGAACACAAAAGATGATATTTTGAAGAATGTCGATAACCAAAGAGTTGATGGTAGCCATTTACTTCCATAGTATTTTTTTTTTTTTGCTACAATGGAAGTAATGGGTTCCCATCCACTGTCTGGTTATCGACATTCTTCAAAATAACTTATTTTGTGTTCAGCAGAAGAAAGAAATTCATATGGGATTGAAACAACTTAAGAGTGAGTAAATGAGTTTAATTTTTGTGTGAACTATATCCTTTTAATGAAAGATGCAGTCATGTGTTTGGCTTCTTTAAAAAGCAAGGAACAAGACATTGCACTATTGCATTGCACTATGAACGGAACAGAGTAAAGTTAAGTCTCTGTTGAACTGCCTCCTTGTCTTTATTAGTTACCTGTAATATTACAGAGTTAATGAATTAACATATTGTTAAGGTCAATATAGACTAAAAACCTTAATAAATTATCCTATTAATTTCCTGATACCTCCGCTTCTGGGGATGTCCCCAGTCCCCACCAATCTCAAAATCAAACCTACGCCCTTAAAGAGAAGTATAAACATATACCATTCCGAGATCACATGCCTCTGAAGTTTGACTTTTTGCACCATTACAATACTTATAGGCAACTAGTCATCATATCTTCTACTCCATGAAACACATGTTAATGCTCAGTAGTACACATATATGGTTCTTTAATGTATTTGCATTGTACTGAAATTGAAATAAAACATCATTCATTTTTTATGGGCATATATGCGGCTGAAACGGGTAGCATCCCAAATTTTTCAACATTAACATTGTAATATAACATTATAGCCTTTAGAAAATGTTTCTGGAGGAGCTGGGGTAGTGCACTATAGGCCCCTGTGGCGTGGCGTGGCCTAAGCTTTTGTCATTAATGGCATTTTTTTCCTTGCATTACTTTTACTTTTATACTTTAAGTAGTTTTGAAACCAGTACTTTTACACTTTTACTTGAGTAAAAAGCTTTGAGTTGATCCTTCAACTTCTACAGAAGTATTTTTAAACCCTAGTATCTATACTTCTACCTGAGTAATGAATGTGAATACTTTTGACACCTCTGATAACAAATATACAAACAGCGCTTTTTTTTTTCAGGAAGGTCTATTAAAATTACTATTCAGATAAGTAGATATACAGTGAAAACTATGCAGTTATTTTAAATTTGACTACTTTATTAGATTTCTTTTGTAGGCTATAAGTTAATAGATTAATGCTTATTAAAGCTAAAGATATTCAGTTAACATCAGTGAGTGATTTTCTGTCTACTGTTTACCTCCACTTAAGACAAATGACTGTTGAAGTGACATACTGACATACTATTCTTGGACACCTAAACGATCAAATGCACACAAAAATGTCAAAATGGTCTGTTGAAAATAGAATGCCATAAGTCCCTGGAGTGTCTACTAATTCTGATACATTTTCAAAGTGTGTATCTGTGCACCCTCTAATGACTGATTGTTGCTTACAACCCACTGTTCTTTGGAGGAGGATTCAGTTTAAAGTAAAGAGAACTACAAACTCAAATAACAATGACTACAAACATAGCAGTGATTTGTGAGACCGATGGTTAAGTAGAGATGCTCTGAAAGGGATTTGAGTTCTTATTTTTTATCATGTTAGATATCATTTAATATTATTTGTTAACCTCAGGCATACGTGCACCCGAAAACCCAAAGCCAAGTATAATTTGCTTGTATAAGTTGCGGTACGTTTCGGATCACGCACACAGAAAGCCACCTTGAGAAATCGTCTCTGGCGGGGATTACTGTGCTTTTAATACCTTTTTATTAACACACACCACAATTTGGCAACATTAGACTGCATTTTACAAAGATCAACAATTTTACTGATTTCGAGGCTGTGAAAGAAATGAAAGGAAGTTTTGCCTCAAATATCTTTCATAATCCTTGAAAGCCAAAATCAAAATAAAAAAAGATCAAATTACATGAAATCGCACAGCTATAAAGTGTAACCAGACTAACCTTTTGTCTAGTTCTCTCCATCGTCACTCATTAAGCAGGGGCGCTGTAGCTCTGTGTGAGATCTCTCTCTTCTTGATTATAAATATCAAAAAATGCATCATAGACAAATGTCTTAATATGATCGCATATAGAAATGGCTGGTGAGAAAGAATTTGCAAGATAATGTCTATCTTGCAAAGTACCAACAGCAGAACCGATAACGTCGGAGCTTATCGATACTGCTGTCTTTCATAATTTAGCCCCAGGGCTCATTTAATACCGGGTTTCGGTACCCATCCCTAATTATAAAAGCAAGAGAAATAAGCAAACACTTTGATCAGTCATAAATCCTCATGCCAAACTCTGAGATGGAGGAAGACAACCCCTTCTGATGTGTCATTTCACAAAAGCTCTTCGCGTCTAATCTCATTTCTTGCTCCAACAAAACACTGCTGTAGAGATATGACAAGCAGTGCTCTAATATAACCACGTTGCATCATGACATTGTTTGTAGCCTGATATTTTTTATTTATTTATATTTATATACACTCACCTAAAGAATTATTAGGAACACCTGTTCAATTTCTCAATGCAATTATCTAATCAACCAATAACATGGCAGTTGCTTCAATGCATTTAGGGGTGTGGTCCTGGTCAAAACAATCTCCTGAACTCCAAACTGAATGTCAGAATGGGGAAGAAAGGTGATTTTAAGCAATTTTGAGCATGGCATGGTTGTTGGTGCCAGACGGGCCGGTCTGAGTATTTCACAATCTGCTCAGTTACTGGGATTTTCACGCACAACCATTTCTAGGGTTTACAAAGAATGGTGTGAAAAGGGAAAAACATCCAGTATGCGGCAGTCCTGTGGGCGAAAATGCCTTGTTGATGCTAGAGGTCAGAGGAGAATGGGCTGACTGATTCAAGCTGATAGAAGAGCAACTTTGACTGAAATAACCACTCGTTATTTCTGATAGCCCAGAGCAATTTATTTCCACATGTTGTGTGTGAGTGATGTTATTGGGGGGGAGGCAGGACCTGCCTAACATGACTTGGCTTTTATGTATTTGAAGACCGTAGCAGGATTTGATCCATTACACCCTTGCCTTGGTGTGTGTGTGTGTATATATATATATATATATATATATATATATATATATATATATATATATATATATATATATATATATATATACATACATACACACACACACACACACATATACACACTCAACTCACCTAAAGGATTATTAGGAACACCATACTAATACTGTGTTTGACCCCCTTTCGCCTTCAGAACTGCCTTAATTCTACGTGGCATTGATTCAACAAAGTGCTGAAAGTATTCTTTAGAAATGTTGGCCCATATTGATAGGATAGCATCTTGCAGTTGATGGAGATTTGTGGGATGCACATCCAGGGCACGAAGCTCCCGTTCCACCACATCCCAAAGATGCTCTATTGGGTTGAGATCTGGTGACTGTGGGGGCCTAAATACTAGATAGATACTAGTGTGTGTAGCAAAATATTAGGAACCTCAGAGAACTCTGCTCTTGTTTCTAACGTAAAGATTTTTTTTTTTAGTTCACAATGTTTTTCCAGATGAAATATAACATATTAAATACATTTTTTACCATGTTATTAAGAACTCAAATCCATTTCAGAGCATCTCTACTTATCCATCGGTCTCACAAATCACCATGTATCTGTTACGTTTGTAGTCATTGTTATATGAGTTTGTAGTTATTGTTATATGAGTTTGTAGTTCTGAACTGAATCCTTCTCCAAAAGAACAGTGGTAGTAGTTGTGAGCAACACTCAGTCATTAGAGGGTGCACAGATACACACTTTGAAAATATATGAGAAATAGTAGACCATCCAGGGCATACTATTGTCAACATACTATTCTTTGGGATACCAATTCGAATATCACACACTATTTAGGATTAACAGTATGCACATTGGGATGCAGGATGCAATACTTTTTTTTCTGGAAGAAGTTTACAGTGTCAGCCGGGAAGGATATCACACAGAGTGAATTGCAAACACAGATATTTGCAGTCCACTCAACTGTAACACTTTCGTTTAGGGTCCAATTCTCATTATTAACTAGTTGCTTATTAGCATGCATAATACTAGGATATTGGCTGTTTAATAGTGCTTCTAAAGCACATATTAATGCCTTATTCTGCATGACCATATTCTACATCCTTTAACCCAATACCTAAACTTAACTACCCTACTAACTATTAATAAGCCGTTATAGCTAATAGTTAGTTAATAGTGAGAATTGGACCCTAATCTAAAGAGTGAACCAGTTCACCAAATTATTAAATTATAGCATTGTGTTTACGTGACAGCATTGCATGATTATGTACATAGTACATATGAAAGCTCTATATAAATGCCTCATTCATGTAAACGAAATTATGAATTGTCCAAAAGAACCATTTGCGGAAAAGAAACGGACTTCCCATCACTACACCCAACTACTAAACTTCTCTAACATGACAGACACATGGATCAGAGCAGCTTACAAACTGCACCTAAAGCCACACAGTTGAGCCATCGGTCCACAGTGAAACTCCTCATGTCTTCCCTTATTGAAGTCAATCTCATCTGCAGAATGGTTCACAAAGACCAGTTAAGTGCAGCTCACACCTGACTGTGAGCCGATGCATGTGCCAACACCTACGCTCAGCAGGCTTTTTCTTCTAAATTCCCTAAATCCTCTCTCCGGGTGTGGAAAGAAGGCTTGTCATAGTACTGAACACTTCTCCTGGCACCGAGGACTCTGAGAAACAGTGGTAGAGAGAGAGGAGGAGGCTGAAGCGTCACAGCAGTTGTGCGCTTTCATTGGTCACCTCTGCCAGACGTAACATTGTGTAGACCGAATTCAGCCACTCATAGCACTGTGAGCATGGTCTATTTTATGAATGAACAGTGAGACAAATACATAAATGTACTGTTCATTGAAAACATGAAATCAAGCACATTAATAAGCAACACATTCTTAATAATGTTTTTCTCCAAAAGCACGTAAATAAAGTTGTGGTTAAAGAAAATATATACTGTAATACTGTCTATGTAAATCATTGCGGTATCCCACCCATCAGTGCTGACTTTCTGTGAAGAAATGCCTGACGATCAAAGACAAGGAGATTTGGTGATGGAGTCATTGCCGCTTATTTCATTTGTCAAGAGTGCCACCTACAGATGGGTTAGGGTTATGATAAGGATAAACCCTATGATTCAGACACTTAAAAGAGGAACATTTAGATATATATTCTTCAACATCAGGTCTTCAGGTCTCCCTCAAAAAAGAGATTTCAGTCTCAAGGGACTTCCTGGTTAAATAAATTTTTTTTAAAAAACATGCAAGCATGCGTAAATATGCGTGTGTGTAATAAATTAAAATATTTTGGTACGCATTACTGCTTATGTATTGATATCTTGGTGTATCAATGAATAGATTAGATAATTATTTGCAGCATTTTAGTTCCTGCTTTAAACATTTTAATTTATTGGGCAACAACAGTTCTATGAATAAAATTATTTGGAATGAAAGTTTCAGAGCAAATGTAAAGGCAAAAAAAAATGTTTGCACAGATTGTTGCTATAATTGCATGACAACTAAACAGACAAGACAATACCAACCATGTATCTTATCTGTAGATCAAATCAAATTTCATGAGGTGCGATTAAAGTAATTTTTATACATTCAGGAGGGAAAAAAGTGGCTCAACTGGTAAAAAAAAAACGCTCATGTGATGTAAAAGCAAACACATACAAACGACATGCTGAGAAAGAGAACAATAGTGTAAGAGAAAGAAATAGAAAAGATGAAAATGCTTGTCTTTGTCCCTGACTGAACATTACAGGCAAATGAAAGAAAGGAAAAACAACAGTATAATTGACGTTAAAAGCTTTATATGTCTCAGAAGACGATAATCACTCCAACTGAATTAAACTTTAAATTTCAGGTTTAAAGCTTTACAACATTTACCCCTACAAATAGGTATTTACAGAAAAGGCAAACTGAGAACACACAGAAGTTCTCCAATTTATAAAACCACATGTACGGCAGAACCTGTGCAAGGCAATGATACACCAATTGATTCCTCATTGATCGCTATGTCCAGCCATGTCAGTTACTGACATATAAATTGCCAGAACATGCAGCAAGTTTGTCTTGGCTTCGGAATACAAGCCCTCAAATCCGAGATCTCTGCAGCGAGGGGACTCATTTCAGACAGTCGTGCTGATAACTGCCAAATGGCCATGCTGAGCATCACCAACACAAGAGGCCTGCTCATTAAACCCAGCTTGATGCTTTTTACATAAGACAACCACTGCAGATCCCTCCAAAGCTTTAGCATGCGCCATTGTACCAAACACACTTTTATCAAGACTATGTCAACCCTCTACACCAGTGGTGTCAAACTCAATTCCTGGAGGGCCAGAGCTCTGCACAGCTTAGGTCCAACCAGCTCAAGCTCACATCTGCAAGGAAGTTTCTAGCAATTCTGAAGACCTTGATTAGCTGGATCAGGTGTGTTTGATTAGGGTTGGAGCAAAACTGTGCAGAGCTCTGGCCCTCCAAGAATTGAGTTTGACACCACTGCTCTACACACACATTGTCAATAGAATCACTATTGGCTTGTATATTTTTTTGTTTACTCACCAGAATTTTGAGGCTCACACAGAGACACATTTTAGGACCCCGACTAAAGATTTTTTTAGTTGACTAGTAGTCGTTCATTTAAGCAAATAGTTGACTAGTTGCACATTTATGATATTAATTTAATTACTTAAATATATACTGAGGGGGCCTTTAAAATATAAATTAGCACTCAAGCACATGCATAATTTGCTGCAGCGCACCAGGAAAAGTAATGATTATGAATGTGTTGGAAAAAACAGCAAGGAGACTTACTGAATATTTTAAGAATTTATTGGTAAACTAAAGTTTTCTGAGTTGGTGTTGGCTGCAAAGATGAAAGTTGAGGATACGGACTCGCTTACCTCCGTAGTACAGTGGAAGAGAGAAATGCACATTTCATATGGATTACATGATCAGAGAGAATATTTGTTTTATTGGTTCATTTAAAAGTAGACATTTAATTAGGGATGTCCCGATCCGATCCACAGCATCGGTATCGTGCCGATACTGGCCCAGAACGCTAGATCGGAGGGGAGAAAAAATATGATCCGATACCTATCCAACAATGCTTGAATATAGCATTTCCCTTGCTGCGACATCCAGTTAAGCGGCGCATATTGGGCGGTTTTGCAATCTATTTTGTGGGCAAAAAATGGGTTTGGGCGGGTGGATAAAAATTGGGCTGGTTTCAGATCAGTTCGGCGGGTTTATGTAGCCGAAACACCGGCACTTCAGATCCTTCTTTCGGCGACCCTCTGTTCAGCTGGCAGTCTGTCTCACTCACTCACGCACGCGCACACACATATCTCTGGCTGACGTTCCCCCTAAACTCACAACAGACACTCCATCCCACTACCTTCGGTGTACTATAAACACGGTTTTGCAATCCGTCTCCTCAGTTTATAAACCGTAGGCTGTAAACTGTATGCTACACAGGATTTTGACGCATATCCAAGAAAGGGTTTGTGCAGAGTGTGGAGCGCGCACTGCATGGCACGGAGCGCGGGCGCGAACACTTCCGTTTTACTTTCAACAGTGGAAACAACTTAAAATACTCTATAATTTCTGGTCATACAGAAAATAACTTATTTATATATAACTTAGGTCAATATTTTTTTTTTTTTGCGCAGCTTTTGGTGTGCATACAGTTCAAATTAAAATGTTGGTGTTCAACTTTGCGTTTTAAAAATACAACCGTTAATTTTTCGTTTTACGGGTTAAAAAGGAAAAAGGAATGGACGCAAAAGTACACGGACCAATGGGTAATTTTAAAGCTTGTTAATGATTAACTTTAAACCTGTTGCTAGCTTAAGTAGCCTACTGAAGTAGCCTGCCTGCCTTTATTCAAAAAAAAAAAAAAAAAAAATACAGGGTGGCAGTCTTTCATAATTAACTGTTGTTGTGGACTATATACTGGAGAAGTATTTGTTCTCCATTTGAGTGAGATGTTTTTAGGTTGCTAATTGAGCAAAGTGCTTCCATATATTTTATTAGGCCTAGTATTAGTTCAAGAATAAAATAGAATAAAATAAAAATATCGGATTAATATCGGTATCGCAAATAGCCAAAGCTGCGGCATCGGTATCGGTATCGGAAGTGAAAAAGAGGTATCGGGACATCCCTACATTTAATGCTTTCTACATACTTCCCTTACAGACATATGAGCTTGTTCATTTTTGTGACGCACTCCAGAAAGAGGTTTCAGAGACACAGAGACGTCAGAAAGCGCATGCTGCTTGTTTTCTTTATTATGCAAAACTACAGGTTTTGTTGTTATTGTGAATTTACACAAATAAAATTAGACTCTTTAAAGTTTCAAATTATATATTATTCTTTTCTGTATGACCAAAAATGATAGTTCTTTTCGCTGTTATAAGGAAAAAACTGCAAGTGCACATTTAAGTGCACATTTAAAGTGGCTAACGTTAAGCTACTACGTATACGTTTCAAATAATAAGCCATGTTTGAGGTCGGTGAATGATAGGCGAACATTTGGATTTCCTACCCGACATTGGATACTGTAATTACCACATGGACCAGCCGTGTTAACGATCCGCATAATAAGTGTGTTGCATGACTGTTTTAAATATCTGCACAGAGATTTAAAACAGTATGAATAGATAAGAGCCAGTAAAAAACAAAGTGGGGTATGGTTTAACGTACGTTAAATGAAATGCTCTTTTTTTCGTTTAACCGAAAATGTGCAGGGAGTTCACTGTTGGTATAGTAATGAACAGATAAATCATGTAATCTTATTTCACTGTTGTTGCCAATGTTGAGGTCATTTCAGCTTCGTACAAAGTTTGCTTCTTTTGTATTTAATTTAACTATTGTTAAGGCGGGAAAGCTTTACCATTCAATTGAACTGCGTTTATGCATTTTAGACAATTACATTGTTCTTGCTCCGTCCATGCATTAACTGCATCCTTGTCTGAGCCGAATTTTCTATTTACTTCAACTGCTTAGTCCTGTGGTATTATCAATGGTATGGCCCATTTCAGGAGTTGCCATAATTAAAATTTAAAATCAGAATATGAGCATAGCTAACTTACATTCACTAAAATATTGAAACGTTAGCGATGCTGATTCAAAACGAGAGCGCCAGTGATTGAAAGTCAAAGCGCGTTTGAACGCCCCGCCCCCCAGCTGAACTGGAAGTTTTGATTGGTTTTGCACCCGAGTCAGACCTTTCTGTTATTGGCTGAAGCGCAGCGCTCCACCGCAGTAGTTTGAAAAGTGTCTGTCAAATGTCAACTCGCCCTGTTGCATCCTTCGACACCATGGATCACTGCATCACCTCCATTTTGGGTCCAACCTTGATTTCCCTGTCCATGCTCCATCTCGATTCCATTTTTGAGTACCATAAGGTCTCTGATATTTATGCAGATAATACCCAGCCTTATCTTCCTATAAAATCTGGAATGAACTCTGGTGTATCCATCCAACCTTTAATGTCTTTTAGACATACGAACAGAAGACACAGAGACACCAGCCACCATAGTCACATGTTAGCCGGAAGCCAGAGCGCCTGACATCAAAGCAAATTTAAAAGTGCTGGCTACTGCTAATCGTAAATTTTCTAAGATTATTATTCACGTTGGCACTAATGATGTTTGACTTCAGTCGGAGATCACTAAAATTAACGTTAAAGAGGTGTGTGAACTCGCCTGTTCGTCGGAGTGATGAGATATTTAATAGACTGACCTCACTCAATGGCTGGCTGTCTAAGTGATGTCCGTAAAATAATATAGGGTTCATTGACAATTGGAAAAGTTTCTGGGGCAGACATGACCTGTTGAAAAGAGATGGTATTCACCCCTTCTGGAATGGTTCCGCTCTTCTCTCTAGTAATATGGCACATAGTCTTAGAGCTCAAACATGACAATCTGGGGCTCAGGTCAGGAAGCAGACAAACTGGCTAAACCAACCGTCTGCTAGCGGTCTCATGTCACTGAGGTCAGATAAATCTAGGGATGGGAATCGAGAACCGGTTCCACTCGAGAACCGGTTCTAAGTTTTACGAACCATCGATATTGTATGCCCTCAACGTTAACGATTCCTCTTATCAACGCTCTTGCTCCGAGTCCCAGCCATAATATACAGACCGCGAACTCACAACTTTCCCTTTTGTCCTTTATCGGGCACCATAGTGCAACGTCCAAGCGATTTCAGCAGAGAAGGTAATCATGGAGAGGAAAAGACGATCTAAAACTTGGCTTTATTTTACTAAACGAGACAAATTATGCTGTTTCCTGTTTGCAATAACAGGGTTTTTCCTGCATTGAATTTATGCGCCCGCAAAGCGAATTTTTGTCCCGCCAAAGTCTTATTTGACCGGTGAGTAATGTAGATGAACTGCTGCGCTTGTGACAGGGCACGTTTAATTGAAAGAACAAGCAGAGAGAGAGAGAGACCCGGTCACGCACGCGCACTCTCTCACTTCGGAGCCAGGCGAAAGTGTAAACAAGACTTCACCATCTCCACACTAAGCGCTGTCTTGCTCTCTCTCCCTCACACATATTAACCAAAATAAATCGACACGATGTTAAAAGGTCGGAAGACCAAAGTTTCATGTGGAGCATTCGGAGATTTTGTTTTCATGAATTACCGCTGGGTGTGAATTGTGCTAAAATAAGTTACCTTATCTTCTCTGAAAAGCGTTCCGCACATTCAGCTGACATAAAACAACCCTTAAAAAAAAAAAAAAAAAAAAAAACGATCCAGTGATGAAATGTTTTCTTTGTTGACAAAAATCTTGTGGGATGTCCATGTCCTAACTGCTGGGATAATCACACAACGCGCATGACACGTCCAATTCGCGAACTAATGACTCATTTGAACCGATTAATTTAATGAATGATTAAAACGACTGATTTTTCCAACATTGAACTCACCAGACATCTGAATCGGTGTATAACTAATCGGTAACACTTTACAATAAGGTTCCATTTATTACATAAAAAGTACAGTTTGCTTACTCAAGGGTAAGCTTAAAAACAAATAAAAACACTTTTTTTTTTGCTGAAAAAGCATATGACTATTTTCCACACAATGCTATCAGGAATCGATAAGAGAATCGGATCGATAAGCAGAAACGTCAGTGGCATTGATATTGATAAAATCGTATCAATTCCCATCCCTAGATAAATCCCATCACATAGAGACTCTTCCACCTAGATATCATCATATAGAGACTGTGTCTGTTATACAAGAACTGACCTGAGCTGGAAGATGACATTACGGTTTACTCCAGAGCGGATTTTACATACATTATATATATATATATATATATATATATATATATATATATACATACATATATATACACACATATATATATACATACACACATATATATATATATACATATATATACACACAGGTCCTTCTAAAAAAATTAGCATATTGTGATAAAGTTCATTATTTTCCATAATGTAATGATAAAAATTAAACTTTCATATATTTTAGATTCATTGCACACAAACTGAAATATTTCAGGTCTTTTATTGTTTTAATACTGATGATTTTGGCATACAGCTCATGAAAACCCAAAATTCCTATCTCAAAAAATTAGCATATTTCATCCGACCAATAAAAGAAGTGTTTTTAATACAAAAAAAGTCAACCTTCAAATAATTATGTTCAGTTATGCACTCAATACTTGGTCGGGAATCCTTTTGCAGAAATGACTGCTTCAATGCGGCGTGGCATGGAGGCAATCAGCCTGTGGCACTGCTGAGGTGTTATGGAGGCCCAGGATGCTTCGATAGCGGCCTTAAGCTCATCCAGAGTGTTGGGTCTTGCGTCTCTCAACTTTCTCTTCACAATATCCCACAGATTCTCTATGGGGTTCAGGTCAGGAGAGTTGGCAGGCCAATTGAGCACAGTAATACCATGGTCAGTAAACCATTTACCAGTGGTTTTGGCACTGTGAGCAGGTGCCAGGTCGTGCTGAAAAATGAAATCTTCATCTCCATAAAGCTTTTCAGCAGATGGAAGCATGAAGTGCTCCAAAATCTCCTGATAGCTAGCTGCATTGACCCTGCCCTTGATAAAACACAGTGGACCAACACCAGCAGCTGACATGGCACCCCAGACCATCACTGACTGTGGGTACTTGACACTGGACTTCAGGCATTTTGGCATTTCCTTCTCCCCAGTCTTCCTCCAGACTCTGGCACCTTGATTTCCGAATGACATGCAAAATTTGCTTTCATCCGAAAAAAGTACTTTGGACCACTGAGCAACAGTCCAGTGCTGCGTCTCTGTAGCCCAGGTCAGGCGCTTCTGCCGCTGTTTCTGGTTCAAAAGTGGCTTGACCTGGGGAATGCGGCACCTATAGCCCATTTCCTGCACACGCCTGTGCACGGTGGCTCTGGATGTTTCTACTCCAGACTCAGTCCACTGCTTCCGCAGGACCCCAAGGTCTGGAATCGGTCCTTCTCCACAATCTTCCTCAGGGTCCGGTCACCTCTTCTCGTTGTGCAGCGTTTTTTGCCACACTTTTTCCTTCCCACAGACTTCCCACTGAGGTGCCTTGATACAGCACTCTGGGAACAGCCTATTTGTTCAGAAATTTCTTTCTGTGTCTTACCCTCTTTCTTGAGGGTGTCAATGATGGCCTTCTGGACAGCAGTCAGGTCGGCAGTCTTACCCATGATTGCGGTTTTGAGTAATGAAACAGGCTGGGAGTTTTTAAAAGCCTCAGGAATCTTTTGCAGGTGTTTAGAGTTAATTAGTTGATTCAGATGATTAGGTTAATAGCTCGTTTAGAGAACCTTCTCATGATATGCTAATTTTTTGAGATAGGAATTTTGGGTTTTCATGAGCTGTATGCCAAAATCATCAGTATAAAAACAATAAAAGACCTGAAATATTTCAGTTGGTGCGCAATGAATCTAAAATATATGAAAGTTTAATTTTTATCATTACATTATGGAAAATAATTAACTTTATCACAATATGCTAATTTTTTGAGAAGGACCTGTATATATATATATATATATATATATACAGGTCCTTCTCAAAAAATTAGCATATTGTGATAAAGTTAATTATTTTCCATAATGTAATGATAAAAATTAAACTTTCATATATTTTAGATATATGCATCACTGAACTTACTTAAGCTGGACTGTGACGCCATTTTCTTCTGGAAACAAACTTTTTTGCATTATTTTTCTGTTATCTCTGTCTTTGAAAACAATCTGTATTGTAAAAAGCGCTACATAAATAAATGTGACTTGACACAAATTTTCTCCAGTTGAATGAGAAAAAGACAGGAGTTATTCTGTTTTGCCCCTCACAACTACTTGAAAATTCCAGTGCTTACCTGGGTCCTCTTCAAACAAATATTCATACCAATGTCAAAAACCTGGGGGTTATCTTTGATGCGCTGGCATTTTACAGCTTAAGGGGCTTCGTAAGCTCAAAACTTTTCTTATTTTCAATGATTTGGAGACTGTTATTCAAGCATTCATCTTTTCTAGGCTTGATTAATACAGCGCTTTATGTTCCAGAATTAATCAGTTCTCATTTTTATTTCACTGTCCTGTGCTGCTTTGTATTGTATATATTAGATCTTTTCTCATAATAATTCTATTTAAAAAAAATGTATTAATTAATAATTTAATTAATTAATACTTTATTTAGGTTTATAAATAACTGGTCTATATTCTTTTGTGTTATTATTAGTTTGTGGGGGTTTTTTGCAGCATGATGCTCTAACCCTATGTTGTGCAGCACTTTGGTCCACATTCATCTTGTTTTGGTTATACTTTATTTTAAGGTGTCATTGTTATTGTAATTATATATTTAAAGTACTGAGTAATATTAATTAACAACATGTACTTATTACAGGGTTAGGGTAGGATTGCGGTTTAGCAGGATTAGGGTTTGGTTGAGGGTAAGTTGCATGTTATTATGCATAGTTTACTGTTATTACTTTGGTGAGTACATGTAACATATGTAATAAGGACACTGTAAAATAAAGTGTTACCCTTGTTTTTAAAGTGCTATATAAATAAAATTTGACATTGAAGACAGCAGACAGCCTAATCCGTTTACACAGAGTACCTGTTATCTTATAGCCGCTGGCAGCCAACTGCCCCGCCATGTATTCGCCATCAGAGCTGTTGTGAGAGCAGCCCCAAGTCCTCACCCAGATCTTCTGTGTGCCAGGAATCACACTGTAAATAAGGCAGAAGATTAAAGGTTTATCATTTATGAATGCTTCCTCTCCAGGGTTGTTTGGATGTTATATTCTGATACACATGGATCAAAAAAACAAACAAAAAAATACCTGGAAACAATGTAAGAAAATCTGAATCTATACTGTAAAGCAGTCATCTTCAAGATCGTTTAATAGTGATTACATTGTTGTAGATCTGAAATGGCCCACACTGTCAAACATTTATTTCCAAGCTTTATCCACTAGATGGCAATATTTAATCAGTGTAACTGTAACTATCACAAAATTATAGGTTTCATTCAGATATTTATTTTATGTAGTGATCATGATTTTTCATGGCCGATTTAGATTTGTTTTTTACAAGCAAATTGGCTGATTCAGATTTCTTTATGCTAATTTATTTGTTGTTTATTGGCTCTAGTCTATAGTATAGGGGCAGTCATGGCCCAATGGTTAGAGTCAGACTCTGTCTGTACCCAATACCGACTGAGGTGCCCTCGAGCAAAGCGCATCCACAAATTACTCACTTGGCGCCGCAGCAAAAAAGGCTGCCCACTGCTGTGTGTCCACAGTTTGCAGTGTGTGCGCGCGTTCACTAATCACTACTCGTACTGCTGTGTGGGAACTAACTTGGAAGGGTTAAATGCAGAGGACAAATTCCGAGTATGGGTTACCATACTTGGTCTTCACATCACTTTCACTATAACAGGCATTTGAAATTAGAGGCAACCACTGAATTTAATCATGTTATGATTAAAGTGTAGCAACCAAACAAGGATGCTACACACACTTTGCATCGCTGTACACAAAGCAGTGCTGCGCTTATAAACACTACAGCCATTTCCTTTCAAAGATACATTCATATAAACCCCCACCCCCAATTATTATTAATATTTTTCTTCCTATATTTCGAGCATCGCAAACAGTGAGCTTGCTGTGCCTGGTACAGTATTTGCTCTGCTGATGCATCTTGTGTTCTCTTCTTTGCGTCCGTCTTCGGCATGTCTCATCTCTGGCCTGTATTAACATCCTGTTTACAGACTTCGCAATATTTCCATACAAATTACATTTTGGGAAATTATTGTAATACAGTTTGCGTGCAAATCCAGAATAGAGATTGGCCAAAATAAAACTAAAAACCGGTTTCGATTTACGGCCAGTTGACTGGTGTACCTCTATTTTATGTTCGTTTCTGTTGTAACTTCATCTCCAGAGGAGCCTACTGTTGCTATAGCGACAAATGCAACTTTAATGCCTATCTGACTGACAGATAAACTGCATTCTTACTTCAAAATCCCCTTTTACACAGCAATTATTGCAAATTAACGTAAAATTACCAGAACAACTTTTCTGGTAAATACACAAATGGGCTGTTCACACATGATCTCTTAAAGGCCAATTCACACTGCAACGACAGAGGCAGACCAAGGCGAAAGTCACCAGATTACAGCATTATGAATCAGACATTCTAATTCCGATTCAGCATGTTCAATCAGCAAAAACAAGCTCCGTCAGACACCAACACTCTCCAACAAGGGGTAACATGTTCTTGCGCATTTAATTCAATTGCATAAGTAATGTCATAGTATGACCCATTTCAGGGGGAGGCCAAAATGATACTTTAAAATCAATCAGCTATAGAAAATAATCTTCATATTTATAAGTATATGAAGATACATTTTAAACACCCCTGCCTTTGTCTAGATCCGGTGTTCTGTCGATTTGTCCTACCCTGTCAGATTTTGCTACCTCCAATTAAAACAGTAAGTAGAACCATTCGACAGCAAAAAAATGCTACCCATCAGATTGTGCAATCAGCAAATCATATTCATGTGTTTGAGGCTTTATTAACATCCATACCTACCCCTACCTTAAACCTACTCTTAAAACAATGCATGGATTTTTTTTTTTTTAAATGACAAAATATCGATGTGCGCAGTAAGCCCTGGTAGGACAATCTGGTGGTTAGGATGAAATACAAGGACACCGCCCAAAAATTTTTAAAAAAATTTCGGGGCTCTTTAAGGTCAGGTTTGTTGATATACCTTCACATGATCAATGTGATATGTCCTCAGTGATTTTATTGGATTTGTCACATTTGCATCCTGGTGTTCATGGTTGGTGTTAAACATCTGCTCATACAAGGGTTTACCCTGGAAAACTTCAAAAAGGAAAAAAAAAAAAAAAAGGAAAAAAGTATTGCTTACAGTTGCACAATTAGTTGAAAAATTATTGATTAGTTGTGACTAATGATAAAAAAATGGGTCTATTCACATTGTGTGTGTGTGTATGTGTGTGTGTGTGTGTGTGTTTGTTTTGGGGCATAGAAGGACAGATTTCAAGACATTTCAAAGAGCAATGAGGACCCTCTGGTATGTGAGGACAGTTGGCTGTCCTCATAAAAATAAACCTTATAAAAACTTTTCTCAGCATGTTTTAATACCCAAAAAGTGGCTTTCTCAAAAGTCTTCATGTACCAAAAACCTGACATATTTTGTATATTTGTGTGTCCGACACTGCCCCCTATCTGTTGTCGGGGTCCCTGCATGTTGCGACACACAGGCACGGGAAATTATACACAACGCGGGAAATTATACGCAACGCGCGAACTGCGCATGCTCACATTTGAAAACTCATTTTGATTGGCTGGATAGGAGAGAGCTACGTCTGTCATCAGCTGATTAATTTTCCCGGGAGTTCTGAAAAGCACGTCGTGGAGAGCAGGTAAGAAATCAATAACTAAACGTTTTAATAGGTTCCAATGACAAGTATTGTTATGGTTTTGGTATTTAGCAGACGCTTTTTTCCAAAGAGACATACAAATAAAGACAATACAAAGTTAAACGGGTCCTTCCGCAAATTCAAGGCCTTCAACTTTGACATTAAAAAAATATAATAGCGTTACATTTTATCGATTTGTTTAAAATATCCATGAAATGAAGACAGCTTAAAAGTTACAAGAAATTGTATTGTGCCATCTTTTTTATTTTATGACTATTTATCTACCTAATGTTTTGATATTTTTGTCATGCCTTTACAGACGCATGCATTACTATATACAATAGTTTTAAGTAGAACTATGTTATAGTTTTCACACATGAGCAGTATTTTAGTCCTCCTTTTCACTGGGATTTGCAAATGTTGGATTTTTCTTTTCAATCTTACATTTTCCATGAGGGTGATCACATGTCAATTAATATATATATATATATATATATATATATATATATATACACATACATACATACAAGAGAAATATAAAAAATAGGGCTTTGTCAAAAATACATGTAGGGTTACAATGGAAAAACTTGGAAGATCATTACAAATATAATTGTTAATACTTTAAGAAATTAATGACAGTAACAGGATTGACAAGAGTAACTTTAACATGGATGACAGGACATATTATTCAGTATACACTGGAGATATTTGTTTACATAATATTTTAAAGTTTTACATTTTTAAATTGCATCATATTGTTTTTTGCACTCTTATAGTTGTATTAGTGAAGCACATTACATTTCTAAGAGATCTAAAGCCCTGTTTCACAGACATGGTTTACACTAAAACAGGATTAAGCCGTAGTTCAATTAGGACATTTAAGCAGCTTTTGTAAACGTGCCTTAGAAAAAAAAAGGCTAGTGTGCATTTTGAGACAAAACTATGACTCTGACATATTTTAAGATCTGTCAATGCAAGTTTTTTTGAGTTAAAACAGCTTAGTCATGCATGTTAGTCTGGGACTAGCTTAAGCCTTGTCTGTGAAACCGGGGGCTAATGTTTTAGGGCATTGAAATTAGACCCTTTTGTCCATCTGTCTGTCGGTGTCTATCTCCTCACAGAACTTAAAAGGTATTGATATACAGACAGCAGGGAAATTTTATGTGAATGTTATGAAAGCATAGAACTCAGTTGAAACTGTTTAAATATCCATGGTATTAGTGAGATTAAAAGTAGTGTTGAGATGTGAGAAGATGTGTTGTTTACATTTTTGTTCTTAATTTCCTTAGCAAATTCAGTCATGCCACGGAGAACTACTCCCCTTCAGGATGCCACTTATCACATCCTTGCTGGAAGAGACAAGAGTTCAATGTTAGAAATTAAATATATTAACCCTCTGAGGTCTAAGGGTTTTTTGGGGTCCTTGAGGTGTTCTGACATGCTCTGACATTTGTGCTTTTTTCAGTTATTTATAAACATGTTAATGGCAAAGGTGTAAATTCACTCTATATAGCACAAACAGGGCTAACGTAATATGTGAGCAACATGTATGTACATGTTTGTATTTTTGAGAGAATATTGCTTATGCATGGTTATTGAAAAAACTAAAATACTACATACTAAATATGCCACAAATATGGCCACAAAACACATACTAAATATGTGTCCACAAGACTTTTGACTAATGAGTGTTGTTGCCTAGAATTTTTGCTTCAAAATGATCTGAAAATCATCCTGCCTAATCATTTACACAAAACAATACATTGATTTAAATTTGATAAGACACCTTTTGTTTGGAAAGGCAATATGCGTGGAGGCGTGTTCACACCTGAGAAGACAAAGGCCGGATAATGAGCCCTATAATGAGCTGCATATTAATTAGCCCTTTCACACAGGTGAGTCACAGGATCCCAAAGAATGCAAGGACAAAAGAAATTACCTATATATACATATTTTACAATTAGAAATTGTAACCAATTACAAATAGGTTACAATTACAACAACAATTACAATTTTAACAATATTTCAAGTGTATTTCTTTGTAAAAAGTATACATTTTATCATACGTATTAAAAAAGGTAAGGATTCATTAGTTTGAATATTGGAACAAACACTATAATAACATCTTAGTTGATAATTCAATATACCTACTTTATTTTTGACAAAACATCATACTATAGTATATTTAACTATGAGCAGAAATTGGTGAACAAAAGCTTAACTATTTAATGTGACAGTAGTCTTTTTTTACAGTCAAAACTTTATAATCTATCCAAAACTAATCACAAAATCTTGTCTAAAAATTCATATTTAGTCTGTAACATATTGTGTATGATATATTAGTATATACATGTGAATTTGCAGCTTTTTGCTTATACAGACATTTTATTTCAAAATATTTCAGTCTATTTTTACTCATCTTAATAGGCTATAGCAATATAGTTTGGATGTGTTCATGTAAACATAACGTTTACTAATGTAGGTGCGAGAGTGAATGAACGGCACAGACGCGCTGTATAACTGTAGTAAACAAAGCGCGCGCGCCTGCATCCCGTTCATTCATCATTTAGCGTACACACAGACACGCAATTCATATTTAAACAGTCTTTTTGCGGTTTACAGTCAGACACTATTCAATATCGCGATTAGAACAAAGCACTTAAGAATAAATGACTTACTATATCAGCTGGATACGTTGCTCCTCCAAATGAAACTACCAGCACTTCTATTCCAGGGTTATTAGATAGCGTATCCTTTCGCTGTGAGGAATAATACTGTGTGCACAGCTGTACAAGATACTTACTAAACACGATGTGTTTTATAATCCAGCTGGTGGGCGTTGACATGTTTGAATGGCTTGCCTTAGATAATTTGCGTTTGAATACCGGCGCGCTCTCCGTGGGCGTGGCACATTAACGCGTAATGAGGTATAATGAGCTGGAAAGAAAAATACTGACATCTCTCTCTTTTCATACAGATTACATAAACTGACAATATTTGTTTTTTATATAAATTAATTCATTTAAAAGAAGAGAGTTCAAGCTTCATTATGGAAAAACACTCGTGCCTGTATGACAAGTATTCGCGAAATTACAGTTAATTTTCGGACGCGTTTCAGAATGGACTTAACTGACAGAGAGAAGGCAGAACGCGCATCATGTTTGTTTTTCTTTATTTGGCGAAAAGCACAACACTTTGTTTTTATTGTGAGTATCCAGAAAAAAATAGACACTTATCAGGATCGAATGATGTACAACACTTAATATGTAAGATCAAAATCAACAGAGTATTTTGAGTTTCTTTTGCACTGATAAGAAAAAAAGCGAGACTTTTTTTATCGCCCGCGCGATAGCCGACCTCAGAGGGTTAATCCAGTTAAAGGTAAGTGACTTTGACACACTGTAGGCTAGCCTGAGGGGTTACACGTCACTGGTTCTTGAATTGATATTATCACTAATTGTTTTCAGTTTATGACTATTAATTTTACAAACATTAATATAAATAAGGTTGTGTCTGCAGGTCGTGGTATCTTCACTTTAGCTGTTTTCAATCAAGGAGACTTTGTGATGGAATACAGAGGGGAGCTCATTGATGCAGCTGAAGCTGAACATAGACGTAAACTGTACCACAATGCATGTTCGACCTTCATGTTTGAGTTTAAATGGAAGAGGAAGACATGGTGGTAGGTTCAGAATGACTAATATGTTTAGATTTCTATTGTGAGAAGTCAGGATTTCTGAAGTAGGGCTTATGCGTTGCGACGTTCGTCTGTTATAGGACAACTGAATAAACGAACAGACACTGATTAGCTACTTGCTCTACGTTTATTTAAAATTAACAGCAAGACAACTTGAAGTGAATGTGCTTTCCATTAAATGAATCACACACAGTAAACAAATCCTTAACACCAAAAAAACTTTGCAATTTAGACGCGCAAACTGCGTGCCGGTGCGTGAGACGTAGCTACATGCTCAGGCAGATTCGGCTTGAAGTCGGTCGTCCTCGGACGCGGCGCCACGCACTGTTACAAAAAAAGGCATGCACACAGCCAAGCGAAATGGGGTCTTGCCGTTCTTGCGCACCGAACGCGTCATTTTTGCCGCACGCACCTTCACAGTCGTGCGGACACGTAGAGTATAAACAAGGCTTTAAGCCCCGTTCACACTACAAGCGACTTTGTCGCTTCATGTCGCCAGTGGCTGGCGATGAGGTCGCTAGTGGGCATTCCCACTACTGGTTGCAATTATGAATGACATCCAATGATGTAGAGAAGGATCATGCGCGCGCCGCTCCTATTGGTTGTCGCTCCCGAAAGTCGCTCTTCATTTACATAAAGTTAAACAGATCTCAACTTTGTCGCGTCGCCAGACACGCCCCATCCGGTAGCCAACGGTCGCTGTCGCGCGTGTCGCCGGAGATCGCCCGCTCCCCATTGAAATGAATGGTATCGTGTCGCTTTGTCGCTTGTAGTGTGAACGGGGCTTTACTCCGTGTCAGCGGTCAACCGTGTTACTCTGATCGGTAAAGCAGCAGAGATTTCAGACCTCCGTTTATTAACCGGTCACACCCCTAGGTAGAACATTCAACATTCATGTTTGAACATTCAAACATTTGTCATTTTTGCACAGTTTGCAGTGCTGTTGCATGTTTTGTCTCGAAATGCATATTTGACAGCGAGTTGACAGTAAATCTGCATCCTAACTCAAGCTAATACTACTATGTTAAATTTATGTTCATTAACAAAAACAGTAACATCTGTTAAAAAAAATATATATATATATATATATATATATATATATATATATATATATATATATAGACCATATTTTTATTTGGTAAAATGTAATATTCTGACTGTTTGATTTTTATTAAAATTAACCAATGATCATTCAACATCATGCATTTAGATCATGATAACCACAGATAAAGCCAGGCATAGCCTATAACTTAGCACCTCACTATCATGGCAAATTGTAACTTTATGGTTTCTATGGTATTTGTATGAAAAACAGTAGCCTAAATACATTATTAAATACTGTAATTATATTTTTATTAGTCATTTAATACATTGTCTACATTAATAATATAATACAGGCTATAATATTACTAGGCTAACGTTACAGTAAATCCATGGAAAATGGATTCGGTATCAATTTAGATTCTGACTGTATCGTTGCGCACAGTGTTTCTCCTGTTCGTTAGCGTCGTTTCATCTGCCTTTAAACTGGTTTAAATCACTGAGACATTAGTGTTCTTCGCTGAACTCAAGCGCTTCTCACTGGATCTCGTGAGCAAGATGATGAGAGTAAATGCGTCTGCTCTGGTGAGCTCGCGCTGCGCTGCTGTTTGGACTATGAGCTGAGCGGATAAATGCTCCGTGTGGTGCGCAATTCAAGTAGCCTGACTACGTCAGACTTCGTACTTCCGCTCAATTTCATTTCGCTTCTGTACATCGACATCTCTCAGTAGCGCCCCAGCGAGAAAGAAAACTTTTTAATTATGCCATGCCAGACTCTGTCTACGAAGCAAAGCGAAGTCGCAGAGTTTGGTATTACCAGACTATGGTTCAAGTGAGTTTCTTTCCGCTTTTGGCGCATAAACTTTATCGAACTGTTGATATCGTTTTATCGAGAAAAAATGCATCGAACAACTATACTTGTATAATACAATTAGATGTTGGCATTAGTGCAGTTGCTTACAAATTAAAGTACAATTCAAAAGTGTGTCACTATAAACGTCTGTTTAGTACATGATGTTTGTATATTTTCAGTATTGCTGGAGCTCTTGAGGATGGGTCTTTTGGACGATTGGCAAACGATGAACACAAGGCACCAAATTGCAGAATGAAGTTGATAGAAGTAGAAGGGAAGCCACATCTCTGCCTTTTTGCTCTGAAGGAAATTATGGCAGGAACTAAAATCACTTATGACTATGGTGGGAAAGAATGGCCCTGGCGTAAAGAGGTGGGTCACTTTGAATTTTTTTTTTTTTTTCTTCTATGAATTGGTGTCATGGTTTAAAGCCTATATTTTGACATCTTGATAATGCAATCATCTGTCTTAAAAGCTACTGTGTGTTATGCTGTGTCAGTTTCATGATGCCACAGAGATTACACAATACCTATCGCTTGTTAGTGACAACATTTAGAACCAAAAAAACAGAAATCACAGCTTTGTGGTATTCAATCCGGTTTTCAGTCAATCTTGTCAGGTTAATCTCGACTTTGCATGACTCTCCCAGCTGATGCCACCAAGCTTATCTGTATGTTTTGTCCTGTATGTTTTTAGATTCCCCCTACTGTTACAAGCATTGCTGCCCAAGAGTCTATTAAAGACAGTGTCCATGACCAAATCATGTCATCCACAGTCTTTATTGAAGGTCAGTGACTTTTTGACTTAATGTTTTATCTAGTTGTCAATGGTATGCTGTAGATGAGTAAGAAACTTTTATGCCACATATTGCCATGTTAACTGAGATGGTTTTACATTAGTTATGGTGGGCATATAAACTTATTGTGTCTATAAAGGATGTGAGCCAGTGGTTGCTTCTAGAGTGATCCACAACCCCACACTCCCTGGCCTTGCTCATATTCTTTCCTGTATTCTACAGAGACCAGAGAGAGACCAGAACTCCAGTCCTGCAATATGACATCAGGCTGTTCTGCTTGTGAGGTTAGGTTGAATACAGTGTCTGTTAAAGCAACATGTCCCATTGTTTTACAATGGCTAAGGAAAGGTCACAACACAAAGCATCACCACGTACACGTGGTATAGTTTTATTGAATGAGGGCACAGCAAAATGTAATTAATTATTCATAAGTAACATTTCTTCCGCAAAATATATTTTCTGTAGCTGAATTGTAGGCAAGTAATTCACAAATGCAGACAGCGTAACTTTAAGTTGTACTAACAAAGGAAAAAATGCAGCTAGAGATGTGATGTTATGGGAATTTTACAACAGGATCAAATGTGATCCAGCCAATCATATTCAAGGGACAGAACATTTTAAATTGTTACTCTGTCTTAGTCAGGTCAACTATACAATAGCACAGTTGTGTAGGTGATGTCCAAGTTCACATGTGCATTTTCTGTTTAACTTGTTTAGACACAGCTCAGTGGTGCAAGCTTCCCTTCTGGCCAACACTCCGTTGCAGTGCTTGGTGACCACACCCATGACTTGGAACCCAATGTTTTCTCTACAGATTTATTCAGAAGTGAGTCCCTGCTAGAATAAGCAATGCCTGGTAAATACTGGGGTCCTGTAAAGCACTGTGCCTTCATGTCCTGTGTTCTCTTCAACAGACACCGAATTGAGAGCAGAGTGTCAGTCATTCAGTCCCACACCAGACAGCCCTGAGTATGAGGTTAGTTTGAATTCAGCTGTTTATTGCGGGATGTATGAATGTTTAGAATTGATGTATTTTCTTAAGGGACATATTTCTGAATTCATTATAATCATACTGCAGATACAGTCTGAAAATCTTTGTCTGTAAAGATAGTCATTATTTAACATTTTGTTTCCCTGTCTACATCATTTTGAGTGTCATAAACTTAAAGGTTTGATTGAGGGTGTCCCTCTTAGGTGAAATGGACACTGTACCAGTTGATGGCTGTTCATCTTAGCATATTGCTGTTCTTTTTTTAGGTGCACCATGTCAGAGGTCAATGTGGCACTTCTGAGAAAGAGGGGATTGGTGAAGTTGATGTCCAGCCCCAGGAGGGCTCGCCCCCTGTGTCATCAACAGACCCTGCCAGTGGTCAGTTATAGTTTTGAGTAAATGTTAACTTCTGGGAATGGATCTCATGCCTGCTAAGGGTTTACAGGGTCACCGTGATTTTGCCAAGTAAGACATGGTCCTGGATCAACATTTTGTTGATCCTGGATTAACATTCCTGTCCCAAATTTAGTCATTACCCAATCCCTACCCTTAAACCTAACCCTACCCATAATTTTTCCCTAAAATCATAGGGTAATGATAGGTGAAAAACACTGATGTTTAAGTACTTCACCCTGATTCTAAGCCTAAACTTGACATAAACTGTAAACTTGTCCATCAAATCTGATTGGTTGATTGGAAAGTTGATCCAGGATCAACAAAGATGTTGATCCAGGAACATGTGTTACTTGGTGAAATCACGTTCACCGGGTTTACAGCATGAAAAACATCTGGCATTGTCAGGCTATTTTTAGATGATTATTTTATGGTTTGATGGATATTTTGAGTAGAACTTTGTCTATCAGGGATGCGAGTTGACTATGTTTTGCCTATATGTGGTTTTATGATATGAGGAAAGCCAAGCACTGAATCTCCCTGTGTTCCCTTGTACAGAGACCGAATCGAGATCAGGGTGTCACGCATCCAGAGCCGCGCCGAATGACTCTGCTTGTGCGGTGAGTTTGAATTCACCTGTGTTTTGAAATTGACCAATGGTTAGAAGTACTGGGATGTTCCTTGGAACAGTTTTCAGTGTTTTAATAAACCTCTTGCAGCTACGGTGGTTATGTCCTCTATTCAGTATGGATGGTCTTTTCTAATCGCGGTGTCCCCCCAACACTGGAGTTTTTCTGAGTGTGCCACACACTGGGAGTTCAATAGTGGAAGTCTTAAAGTTTGAGCATGGATGTCATTAATAGTCCAAAGGAAAGTGTCCTTGCACACTTAGAGTTTGTCTGTTACAAACTGTCCTCACATTACATGAATATTCCTGTGTCACACACAGATGTAGAACTACAGCATGTGCTTGTAAAGTGGCTAGTTAAGGAATAGGGTTTTCCCTATTTTATATACATTCTTAGTTGTGGCATCTATGTGTACCTATATCAAGGATGGGCAACTTCTGTCCTGGAGGGCCACTGTCCTGCAGAGTTTAGCTCCAACCCTGACAAAAACTCTTTTCTAGTAATCCTGAAAACATTAATTAGCTTGTTCAGGTGTGTTTAATTCGGGTTGGAGCTAAACTCTGCAGGACAGTGGCCCCCCAGGCCCGAAGCTGCCCATCCATTACGTCCTCTATTCAGTATGGATTGTCTTTTCTAATCGCGGTGTCCCCCCAACACTGGAGTTTTTCTGAGTGTGCCACACACTAGGAGTTCAATAGTGGAAGTCTTAGTTTCAGCATGGATGTCATTAATAGTCCAAAGGAAAGTGTCCTTGCATACCTAGAGTTTGTGTGTGTTACACACGTACAAAGATTTTTACCTTTTTTTCTAGGGCTGAACGATTAATTGCATTTTATGTATGTGATATTTATTCTCTCTCCAACAATTCTGGATCGATTCAGAGAATTTCAGAATCGAGTCTGAGTTTAGTTTTTAAACACAGATGCGTGATGACGCTGCGCGTGCTTTAGAAACAACCATATTCTGCTTGCTTCTAATTTCTCTCTTTCACACACACACACGACACCGCTCGAACCTTCCGAAAAATAAGCTTTCATAAAGTTCGGGGTTTAAGCGAATTACAAGGACAGTCGCGGGCTTCATTGCACAGGTTTTGCCGCTTTGATGTTACTCTTGCAGTGCGCGGTCTTGGCCGCCGGAATTTTCCTTACAAATGCTCCACAAAGGCATTATTTATGTCTTTTGGAATGCAGTTGGCTTATATATTAAAAATATGAAAATCACTGAGAAAGCTGCTTTCATTTTAAAATACTTACGCGCGCTTTGTGAAGAGCGCTCGTGCATGCGGCTGTGAGCGACTCATTGGTTAAATGTACTTGCATCTCAAAATGCTTTTGACGCGAAATTAATGTAAACACGGTCAGTTATATCTTAAACCAACAGGACAAACCACATTTACAATTTCAAAAGAGATATGTGCATTAGTGTGAATGCAGCTTATCGTATAGGGGGGAAATCACTCCAGCTCTTGAATAGAAAACGTTTAGACAGCCTACTTTTAAATACTGAAAGCACTCTTTGTTTATTGCTTGTAATGTTTTTTTTTTTGTTCCTTTTTATTTACTAGCTTTTATATTTTGAAGCTATATTAGTTTATAGCCCATTTAAAATTCTTAACATGTAATTGGTTTAATTAAATGTTATATATATATATATATATATATATATATATATATATATATATATATATATTTAAAGTATGTATATTTACACATGTAATTAAATACATATTTTAAGTGTTATTAAGATTAATTAATAAGAAAAAAAATAGATCGGATCATGAGCTGCCTAAAGATTCCCATCCCTACTGTACAATGATTTATTGCTTGTCTTTGTCGACTAATACAGAAGGTAAAGAACTTAAAGTAATCGCATATTAAATCGCAATCGCAATATTGGTTAAAAAAATCGCAATTAGATTATTTTCCATAATCGTTCAGCCCTATTTTTTTCAGAAAATTACTTTAGTTTCTTAGAATTGTTTTTACTTTTCTTGCTTTGCCTAATTAGATAGTCCAGGTTTAATCAACCTATTTTCTTGCAGTTTGAGGTTATGTAGTGCTGTGGCTAGAAAGAAGAGGATAATCAGTTTCCTTGCCCCTATCAGTTAGTTGCCCGCTTTTTCGCTAGTGGTCTGTATTGTAGATTTTTTTTTTTTTTTTTTTTTTTTTCAACCTACAGCACTCGCTGTCTTCAAACAACAGGGCTATTGGTTGATTTACCCAGGACCTGGAGTTTAACTTTTAGTGTTAAGCAAAGCCTTTGATTGGTAGAGATCCCTGTTGTCATTTATTTATTTTTTTTATTATTTTTTTTTTTACAGATAATAGAAGTTAAGCAGAGTAAATCTAAATTTGGCTTTGGACACAGGTTCAGAAACTAGATGTGTTGGGTTTTTTAAATGCCAGATGAAGGTTTACTTCATTATTTAGAGGAATTGTTGTTTTTGCCATCGTTCCAAGTAGAAGTAAATCTTTCTCTTTTGTATGTGTGATGAGTGACACCCCAACAGTTAACCAACCTAAACATAAGTCATATGAATTGAATAGATTTGCTTCGCTATTATATCTCAAAAGTAACTTATTTCCCCCTTTTTTATCTCTCCTGATTTAATTCCCCCTTGGTTGTGTGAAAGTAAAAAAGCCACACAAAAAAAAATAATTCAAGATATAATTTGTGTGTGTAAAGGTTTTATATTTATGTTTTAAAAAAATGTTTTCACAGTGTACAGTCCATAAGCTGGTTTTTCAACTGGTGAGAATTGACAAATGCTGGATATGCCATTCACCTTTGACATCTATCAAATGGCACGGTTTAAGATGCAAACGTAAGTGTGTTATTCATCTTCTCCTAATTAATGCATTTCTCAGTACACCATAAGTTGTTTAATTTCATGTTATCGGTCAGTTCCAGACTCACACCTATAAAGCATGTTGATTGAATGTTTTATCAGTTCAAAAACCATTGCGGTGGAAAACACTGGAGTGGCAGATACTATGACGTACCAGGCAAGTGAGTTTGCAAGCTGAGGCACATAGCAAAGAACAGAGAGCATACCTGCAAACTAGTTGCCTTTTGGCTAAATTTACCATTTTGTAATTAAAATAGGCCATTTACGTGAAGCAAAGGAGTTTTTTGGGGGGAGGGGGGGGGTTGTGGCGAGTCGGAGAAGCCGCATTTCAAATCAGATCACGCAGGGTTTCCCTAACCCCTGGAGACTTTCGTCTTTGGATGTTGAACAAGTTCTTAATTCCTTTGCTACACTGAAAAAAGGTTTTCAAGCAGTACTTCGTTCAATTAATAATTTTTCTTTCAATTCAGTTTACTATTATTTGTTTTATTTTTTAAGTTATATTTTATTAGTTCAAAACATTGTTAAATATAAATATTTTTCATTAAGATCTTAAATAAGAAAAAATTGTTTCGACGAATGTACAATTTCAAGGTTACACACAGGCCAACGCATGCGCATTAAACACAAATCCCGACCAGGCAGTTACAGTCACCAGACCGCTCTTCAAGTCGGCGGGCGCTCCGTGGCTCACTTTACTTTTCTGCACCAGACCAGACTCTGAGAATCAAGTTACATCGCAGAAAAACTCTGGTAAGTGAAACAAACAACCATTTAAATGTGCTGTTGTATTTAGTAGCCTGTTAATTTTATGCCAGACATGGCGCACTGACGTTATCTGGTAACGTTAGATACTAGGCCTATGTAACTTGTTCGTTTGAAAATGTTAACTTGGTGTTAGCTAGCTGAGTTTACACAACATGTCGACGTTAATTAATTCCTGACCGATTTCAAAAGGGAACATAGGTTAAAAGAAAACCCGTGCCTTTTGGTAACGTTAATTAACCTGAACGTTTAAGCATTGAACCGAACGTTATCTCGAGTCAGCCATAAAAATAACGTTAAAACCGTTAAAACAGTTAACCTGATCAACTAACTTAAGTGAATTAGCTACATGTTAAGGGACTGGCTTAATGTATGGCTAACGCAGTTATGACTGACGAAATACAACATTTATTTGTCTAATATTGCTCCATTGGCAAACTTTTTATATATTTTAAATTCGGGCGATGTCGGTTGGTCTTAAAAAAAAAAAAAAAAATAGTACTAGCCAGAGGACACAGGGGGGCAGTAACGTTAAAGCCACGACGCAACAGTCATTCATTAATACATTTTTCAAGGTTAGTAACATACTTCCAAATTCAGTTGATAATGAATATAAATGCTTAATATTTTAACTTTGTCTGTTAATGTAGATGACTTGTACTTAAGTGTACTTAAGCAAACTTTGACAGACTCACAGTAAATGCATGGATCGACTTAACCAGTTTCATTTTATATTTTTTACTATCTTGATGCAGGATACTGACATTGCTGTAAAGAGGGAGATTGCACTAAAAGGTCTTATTTTCTACATGGGAGAAGCAGTGGGGGACCTCATCAAGGATTTCCTGGTAAGACAAGATTAATTTAGCGATGCGAAAATTCTAGCTAAGGCGGTCAACTTCAAAATTAGCCATCAGACTATGTTCAGATATATGTCTGAAAATAGTCTGTAAGCAAAGTTCAAATAGAGATACAATACCTTTCCACTAAAACCAGAGTCCCTTGCACTGGTTTTAGTTTGTTATTAGGGCTGGGCAAGTTAACGCGTTATTATCGCGTTAACGCATTTATTAATTAATGCAGACAATTTTTTTATCCCACGTTAACGCAGTTTTTTTTATTATTATTATTTTTAAAGTCCGTTGCTCACTGGCTCTGAATACACATAGGCCTACAGTCAAACCATGATCACAGAAGGGGTGGGATGTTGGTCAGCCAGCAAATAACCCACCCAAACAAGCAGTGGAGAGAGGCAGGTTCTCTCTGGTGAACAGTTAAAGGGTTGCGCTCCGCGAGTGAATGACAGGCGCTCTATGGATAGTACCTATAAAACCTATAGATAATAACTATTTAGATTCTGGAAACTCACTAACAGCGAGCCGAGGATCAGTCTCTCTTCTAATGATTTGTGCTGCGCGTCCTTTATAAAAAGTTATAGACAATTCAACTTCGGCAACGAGCGGGCGCGGGCTCGTGCGTGAGGCGAGCATGACCGCAACAGTTTCACAGGAACGCACCCGCTTGTCGCTGCACCTTGTGCTCGACCACTTCACCTCACTCTTGGCTGATTTATACTTCTGCGTCGGACTTACGCCGAAGACAATACGCTATAGACTACGCGTTGGTTTTCATTTATATCTCTGCGTCGTTGCCCGCGTCGACGCGCAATTACACATGCAGAGGGAGCATGTGAGACCCGGGGAGCGGTTGTAGCAATCACAGCGCTTGCGGTACGCGTAGAATTGACGTTACATTTATGGAGAGGTGCACGTCAGGGTACGCCGAAGTGTACGCGCGCTACACAGCAACAGCGTGAGTATAAAGTATAAATTGTTTTTTTTACTCTGTTTAATGTAATCTTACGTGGGAAACCATGGCATGACCAAACCTAAGCTACTATAAGTAACGTTGGTCGACTTATATAGTAGTGATCATGACCTCTGACTACTACATAGACTGTTTCTGCTGCTCCCTGATAAAAGATACCTGTTGATACCTGTTCAGAAAAAAAAAACAAGAAAACTGGACTCGTTTTAACAAACTAGATAAAATGTAATGCCCTGGCAGTGGCAAATACCTTTAAATATTTGATTTGATTACATTAATGTTTAAGTTGAGATTTGAGATTACGGTGTAAAGGGAATACTGCTGGTATAAAAGCACCTTATTTGTTTAAAGTTATTGCACTTTTGTGTATATAGCAGTACATTTAAATCAAAAGTGCGCAATACACTACTTTAGAAGTCATTATTCAATTTTGCGCATAATGCGATTAATCGCAAGAAAACCATGCGATTAATCGCGATTAAAAATTTTAAGCGTTGCCCAGCACTATTTGTTATATTTATATTTCAAAAATGAATTGGAGTAAAAACATCATTTTATAATTAGTTAGATGTAGATGCTAATTATACAATTTTGTGCATTTGTGTTTGCATTCAATTTGGTTTGAGTTATTTTTTTGTTATCCAAATAAAAAATAGCATCTGAATGTCGTCTAATAGTTTGGGCTCTGTTGTTAACCTTTAATCTGGGGGGAAACCCAACCTGTATCGATTCCTTATTCTTTCTTTCTCTTTTTTTTTTCTTCCTAAATTCTTTTCCAGGTATCAGAAAAGAAAGAGGCTGAACAATTTCTTCAGCAAGAAGCCATGTCAATCTTTGTCATCAAAGATGCACAAGGTGTACCTACAAACATTGGCATCATTCTAATCTAGAGGGACAAGAGGTTCTGAGCGGCTTGCCCTGTCGTAAATGCTGTTGCCATTCTCCTGATCCGCCATTATGCCTTCAATCTGGAATATTCCAAGACATTGAAACTGACATTTGAATATATCCAGAAATTCAGTATTATAGCGGTGTATAGCAACAACTCTGTACTTCCATTCCAATGTCTGACACAATGTGTTTTTTTACAGTTGGATATCATTTGTAGCAGAGATAGTGAAATACTTATCACAGCTGCGTTTCTGGTAGTGTTGAAACTGAGAAATTCTTGCATTTCCCTAATTCACTGCATCGTTCTCGGTTAAAGCTGATAAGGCTGTTGTTTTCTAAGGTCAATGTTTGCCAGCCCTTGAAGTTAAAATATGACACTTGAGCACTGAAATTGTGAATGTGTGGAAATAAGTTAATAAATCTTTATGCAATGTAAATAATTTGTCTTTTTTTATTTATTAGATTTTGGATCAGATCAAATATTAAGCAATGTTCCTTGATGGGAAACATGTTTTATTAAATCCATTTCTTTTTGTTTTTTTAAAATTAATCATTTCTATTAACCTTTATTTTTAAAAATGATACATAATTGTTTAATTAAATCTATATATGTTTGATTGGAGAAAATAAATAATTTCTAATACATATTTCTTAAATGAGAAGTTTTGTTTTGATTAAATCTATATATTTTTGTTTAGATCAAAAAAAGGAATTTAAATTAAATGACTTTCTTCAACATGAAAAATTTACTTTGTACCAAGTTATATAAAATAGTTTTCATAGACATAGAAAATATTGGTTAAGGTAAGTTATTTATTTTTCATTGGATCAAGTAATAAAATATAGATGTGAACCATTACCCTAAATTTTTTTAATTGGATGAATGAAAATATTTTTTCAGTGTATGATCATTTATATTATTAGGCTATCTATACTGTCCTATTTGTTGATAAGACTTAGGCCTAAGTTAGGCTACAACCTTAAATTCTCACAAATGTTTTGATCTTTCATCCGGTTCGCTGCAGCTCGGCTAAACGCGTCTTTAATGGACTTTATTCATTGGTGTGACTGAAATAAAATTACAACTTATAGATGAGTTGTTTGCAATGTTAACCCAATCGCACAATAAGCGAAACATCGCTGTTTGAATTTGTTGTAGACAAATTTCAACAATCCCATATTTGCGACGATACCAATGCAAAAAGGACAGTTCATTGTTTGATGTGCTATGTGAACATAAGGCAATGTTTGTGCTTCTTCGTCAGCATTTTTAAAGATTCGCTTGGCTGAGAAGCATAATGCACAAACATTTCATTATGTCTAATGAGTATCAACAAGCAAAATGCCCTCAAGTCCGTGGTGCGCTCAGGTCATTGCTAAAGTCATTCTGTAATTACGCATATGCTCACAAACTTCAAAGATGATGTTAAACCCTTTGAGCAGAAACTATCAAACTTGCAAATTTCTTTTTGTCTGTCCAATAAGCATTTCCAAGTGTTTTTTTTCTAACTTTTTTATACTTCGCGCTTCCAATAAGTCACTGGGGCTTATTTACGCATCTGAGTTGATGATAGTTTCAATGGGCTTTTCGAGTGGAATTAGAATTTAGTTTGGCTAATTGAGATGATAGATATACTGTATATAAAAGCTCATAATGAACAAAAACTTTAGGGCTAATAAATCAGGACCTAATTCAATACGCTTATTTCACGCAGCCGTTATTTTGAAATCGAAAGCGAGGCTCCGGTGGGAAGAACCCCGGAAGTAAAGATAAACAACAATGCCTTGGACTACCAACCTGAAGCTGCTGCCGCGATTTACACTATTGGAAGTTAATATCCAATATAGGACATGTAGATATAGTTCGTTCCTGCTTATTTTTTTACTTTCTGAAAAAAAAAATTTATAAATGATTTTCACTGTATATAGTCTAAAGTATGAAAGAAATGTATGTACATTTTTAGAATAACTAATTTCTACATTAAACAACAATACGCCATCGCATTCGCGACTCTCCTATGATTAAAGGCGACACTTCCGGTTTTCTTCCCACCGGAGCCTCGCTTTCGATTTCAAAATAACGGCTGCGTGAAATAGGCGTATAGATCCACCAAGCAATTGGCAATCCAAATGCTTGGAGGTGTCTCCACACCTTTCCAATTACTTTCCTTTTATTCTCACTAGCCTTATTAATTCATGTAGGATGAACATTTCATAATTTCTGTTCCCCATTAGAATATTCTGCCAGAACTCTTTGGGCCAAGGATGCATTCTGAATCATAGCTTATATGGCCTCACACCTTCCATGTTACACATTAAAAAAAGAATGTGTTTTGTCAGGTCAGGCTGTTAATGTGTCTGTTTTTACAATAACAGTGTTTTAAAATCAGAATCTCAAATCTCTTGATTGTTCGGACAATGCCATATATCATTTGTACGTTTAATTCTGTTTGGATCTGTTTGGAAATCCCATCAGAATGCACCATTTGAACAGTCATTTTTCAAAAAAATCTGCTTTTCATTCTGAACTCACTTTATGCTTCAGTTTTCAGTTCACTTTATGCATATGTTTAGTGGTGTTGCTGAATTTATTGTGTGGGATCACTACATACATTTTTAACTTTGACTTTGAATGGGTCTGCCACTCCAGTGAATTCTGCCTTAATGGTCGAAACCTGTGTACTTTGTCTAAATGGAAAATTTTAGCCATCACTCTACCTGTGCATTTGTACTGAACAGTTCATTTTGTTAGCATTTCTTGATCATTAGTGTGAAGCTGTTTGCATTTAATAAGAAAATTAGTATGTAATTGGTCAGCATGGGGAATTGACCAATTGTTGTCTAACCCTGCCTAATTTTGTCTGTGAAGAATGTTCTGGTGTGTGGCATAAAATCTGCCTCCAGAAATCCTCAGAAGACTGGGATATATCAGATGTAAGTGTGCATTGAAGTATAATATGCTTAATATCAATAGGATGGCTCTTAGCAGTTTGTTTTTGACATCCATCCTTCCCATGTGTATTTCTGTTAAAGTATGCTGTTTTTAATTAAATTTAATTTCATTCATTAACTTAATGTACTTTACAGGACGATGTCTCATCTGGTGACGAGTACATCCCAGCATCTGTATCGGATTCAGAAAGCTAAGGGACAGAGTTGAGTGTTGAGTTGCCTGGACCATCCAAAAAGTCCCATACCACTAATTTGCCTGATTTAGGTGTTACTTTTGCTGAACAAGAACAGACCATAGATATAGAGGACAACTCAAAGGATATCTGTAAGAATATCCTGATGGATCTAGAAACTACTGGTGATCTCCAAAGTGACCCCGAACCAGAACCAGAAAGCTCAGAGTCATACCTGCAGAAAACAAAAGATGCAAGTAACGAAAAGGGTACTGTGGATGTTCTTGGCCAAAGTAAATCCCCAACCAAATCAGCGAAATTCATTAAAAGCCAAGTCAATTATTGTTTTGTATGTGAAAAACCTCAAACAAAATTTGCACGTCATCTCGAGAGGCATGTTAATGAAAATGCTGAAATCGCACAGGCGCTCTAGTTCCCCAAATCATCAAAGGACAGAAAGGTTCTTCTTGAGAAATTCCAAAACCTTGGCAACTTCAAGCATAATTCTATTGTTAAAACCACAGGGTCAGGCTGTCTTAAAGTGAAAAGGAGTTCCAAACAGAGCAGCAGCTCTGAGACTTACGATTACTGCTTGTACTGTAAGGGTATGTTATCCAGAGCCGAACTTTCTCGACATATGAAGAGATGTGCTCTAAGACCCAAGAATAATGCTGAAGAGGGACCTGAGTTGAGAGAGAGAGTCTTTGGTATAGCATCTGCTCAGTCTACAATGTCCCAGCCAATTTCAAGTGAACTTTGGTCAGTTTTGGGCAAAATGCACAGGGATGACGTGTCCACTGCAATAAGGAATGATCATTATATCATGCAGTTTGCCTAGTCCCTCTTTAATAAGCATGGGAATGACAGATCAAAGCATGAGTATATAAGACAGAAAGTAAGGGAACTTGGGAGATTACTTGTGACTTTGCGCCACACAACTAGAATCCATAACATGGAAGAAGCAATAAAACCAGGCAACTTCTTTATTCTTACTAGTGCTGTCAAGAGAGTTTCAGGTTTTGATCATGAAAACAACACATTCAAAGCCCCAAGTTTGGCCCTGAAAATTGGGCATTCTCTCAGAAAGATAAGTGACCTCATCATGTGTCGTGTCCTCATGGAAGAGGACCAAGAGGGGATCGATTCCATCAGGAGGTTTCATGCACTTCATGAAACAAAGTGGTCTGAATTAGTTTCCCATTCTGCCTCATCTAACCTGAGTGAGGCAAAATACAACAAGAGCAGCAGGCTTCCACTGGCCAAAGACGTTCAGAAGCTACAGTTATATCTTGGTCAGCAAGTGGAATTGGCTAAGGAGAAACTAGCCGATAACCCAACAACAGGCACTTATGCAGCACTAGCAAAGGTGACCCTCTGTCAAGTCATTTTGTTTAATAGGAGGAGGGAAGGTGAAGTGGCACGGATGACTGTAAAAAAATTTGAAGGTCGTGACATGTCACAGCTAAACGATGACATAAGCACTGGGCTTACAGAAGTTGAGAAGAGACTTTGCAAACAATTCGCCAGAGTAGAATTAAGGGGGAAAAAAGGACGAAAGGTTGCTGTGATCCTGACTCCTGATATGACTGCTAACCTGTCACTCCTCATTAGTAAGCGGAAAGAGTGTGGAGTAACTGAAAACAACAATTACCTGTTCGCTGTTCCTTGTAGTGATGGTCACTACAGAGTAGAGCTGAACGATTAATTGCATTTGCGATAATATCGCGATATGATGAAATGCGATTTTGTAACCGCAAAAGCTGCGATTACACTGGTCACGTGACACGCGAGAGAAAAGCAGTCTACAGATCAAGCATCAACTTGGCACGCTACGCATAGGTCTGGCATACAGGAAAGAACCGTTTATTTTTTATGAATGTGATAGTGTTTTTTATTCTCTCTCCAACAATTCTGGATCGATTCAGAGAATTTCAGAATCCAGTCTGAGCTTAGTTTTTAAACACAGATGCGTGATGACGCTGCGCGTGCTTTAGAAACAACCGTATTCTGCTTGCTTCTAATTTCGCGCTCTCTCTCTCTCTCACACACACCCACACACGACACCGCTCAAACCTTCTGAAAAATAAGCTTTCATAAAGTTCGGGGTTTAAGCGAATTACAAGGACAGTCGCGGGCTTCATTGCACAGGTTTTGCCGCTTTGATGTTACTCTTGCAGTGCGCGGTCTTGGCCGCCGGAATTTTCCTTACAAATGCTCCACAAAGGCATTATTTATGTCTTTTGGAATGCAGTTGGCTTATATATTAAAAATATGAAAATCACTGAGAAAGCTGCTTTCATTTTAAAATACTTACGCGCGCTTTGTGAAGAGTGCTCGTGCATGCGGCTGTGAGCGACTCATTGGTTAAATGTACTTGCATCTCAAAATGCTTTTGACGCGAAATGAATGTAAACACGGTCAGTTATTTCGTAAACCAACAGGACAAACCACATTTACAATTTCAAAAGAGATATGTGCATTAGTGTGAATGCAGCTTATCGTGTAGGGGGAAATCACTCCAGCTCTTGAATGGAAAACGTTAAGACAGCCTACTTTTAAATACTGAAAGCACTCTTTGTTTATTGCTTGCAGAGCCGGACAGTAACGGAGTACATTTACTTGAGTACAGTACTTGAGTACAATTTTGAGGGATCTGTACTTTACTCGAGTATCATTTTTGGGGATTACTCATGACTTTACTCAAGTACATTTGAGAGGCAAATATTGTACTCTTTACTCCACTACATTTCTATCCATAACCGTGAGTACCCATTACTTCTAAAAAAACAACAAATTGAGGGTTTCTGAGATTTTTTTTTGTTTCCCTCTCAGACGTAATTGGATTGTGCAGGCGCCACTGATTGGGACAGCCTATCAGCAAATCACCTTCACCTTCAGCTCTGAACTGACGCTAAAGTAAACTCCATGGTCAGATTTATGTGGGTTCAAATGTGGGTGCAAAAAATCCATTAAAACTCTAGCAGAGGTTTGTCAGAGCGTTGCCATTGTGCATTGCCTTGTGGGCAAGTGAGAAATGTTAAATAAGGCAACATGGTAGAAAGATGAAAATGACTTGAATTAACTTTCAATTCCTTTTAGATTATCAAAGATATTAACATTAACATTTTTCATAACTCCATGTAGGACGTTTCTGTACATAAATGTAAGCACGGTTCGCGTACCTACCCCGAAGTGATAAAATAAAATTCTGTATCAAATTTATAGGCAAAGACAAGTAGTTTGTTTAGGCATGGTTTGTAGGGAATTACAAACCTGCACACATATATTCGAACACACATAACTATAGAATCAATTCTTAATGCGCATGTGAACGCCATCAGCGTTTATCACAGGTTCAGTTTAAAGTCTGTTTAAAGAGAACGGTGTCATCTTAGCGGCCCCTAATTTAATAACAAATGATCATTTCGATGGAAGTGAATCAATCAAAACTAACTTTAGCTGGAAAATAACATTATTCAAGAACCGCTATAAAACCAAACTAATCTCTGTTACCTTAAATTATGTGTTTATCTCTGAAAAGCCGCTTTGAATCAATCTACATTGTTAAAAGCGCTATATAAATGAAGATGACTTGACACTGTGGCAGTAGTAATGCAATATTTAGAAAATTTACTCTTGATACTCAAGTACTTTTAAAAACAAGTACTTCAGTACTTTTACTTAAGTAGACATCTGACTGTAGTACTTTTACTTGTACTTGAGTAAAATTTAGCAAGGGGTATCTGTACTTTTACTCAAGTAAAGAAGCTGTGTACTCGGTCCGCCTCTGATTGCTTGTATTGTTTTTCTTTGTTCCTCTTTATTTACTAGCTTTTATATTTTGAAGCTATATTAGTTTATAGCCCATTTAAAATTCTTAACATGTAATTGGTTTAATTAAATGTGCTTTTATATATATTTAAAGTATGTACATTTACACATATGTATTATATACATATTTTAAGTGTTATTAAGATTAATTAATAAGAAAAAAATTAGATCGGATCATGAGCTGCCTAAAGATTCCCATCCCTACTGTACAATGATTTATTGCTTGTCTTTGTCGACTTATACAGAAGGTAAAGAACTTAAAGTAATCGCATATTAAATCGCAATCGCAATATTGGTTAAAAAAAAATCGCAATTAGATTATTTTCCATAATCGTTCAGCCCTACTACAGAGGGCAGTTTGGTAAATATGCAGATGCTTGTGGAGCCGAAGATCCTCAAAACCTCAGATCAACTTACCTTCGCAAACAGATCGCCACAATAAGCCAAGTCATGAACTTAAAAGATAATGAACTGGACCAGCTGGCCAATTTTCTCGGCCATGACATTAGGGTGCATAGGGAGTACTATCGACTGCCCTAATCAACAATTCAGCTGCCTAAGATCTCAAAGCTGCTTATGGCTATGGAGAAGGGAAGTGTGAAGGATATTCAAAGGAAAATCTCTGGACGAAATTGGTGGTATGTATCATTTACATGTTGTTAAATCTACTTGGTGTATGTGTAATAAAATGTGTTAATTTTTACAATGTCATTTAATAGATGGCATAGACGACATGGATACAGGATCACAACTACTCCTTAATGTTTCCACATTGCAAGGTACTGTTAAATTGGGTACCAAGGCTACTGAAATTGTTGCATTCCATGTTGCGGATTTTGTAATTGTATTGGTGAAATATTTAAAATAGGCTTTTTTTATATACATTTAGATAACTGCCTACTGTTATTTAAAAAATGAACTTTTTAAAATGAACTTTTTATTGCCTACCCTCCTTGCTGTGTAATTGATACCAACGTTTTTTTGTTGTTGTTTTGTTTTTAGACAATGAAGAAATGTTGGCTTCTGGCACTTTTGAATCACCTCACCTCTCCGAGACTGCAGCTCAAGGTATAATCTGAATGAAGGACCCAAAGTTTGCCCAACAAATCTCATGTAATGAGCTGGATCTATGGGTTCATTAGAGTTTATTAAAATGTTTTAGTCAGGAATTTTCCAGTAGTACGATGGTTATAAACTTGGCTAGTATTTTGATGTGTTCAGTAGTTTGCATGATCATTTTAAAACAACAGCGAAGACTTGGCCTGTATAAAATCTACATACTTTCCTAGTAAAAGTATCACTCAGGTATTGTTGCACAGTTACGCTCTCCTGACTTTATCCGGTTCAACAACTTTGCCATGAGTATACTTATTATAATATAGAATTGGCTGTCTACAGTTCAACATGTATCCCCTCCATGCCCATGGTAGGCAGACAGGCTCTTTAAGCCCATACATTTATACTGTGCAATATTTTTTTTAGATGACCAGGGGAACGCTGCCTGTGTAACTTCTGGTTCACCTCATCTCCCCGACTCAGTCACTCAAGGTATTGTATAAATGCGATGCCATGTCCATCACTAGGCACCACTAATGTGCAGTCAACGCTTACATTGGTAGGCAGACAGGCTCTTTAAGCCCATACATTTATACTGTGCAATATTTTTTTAGATGACCAGGGGAACGCTGCCTGTGTAACTTCTGGTTCACCTCATCTCCCCGACTCAGTTACTCAAGGTATTGTATAAATGCGATGCCATGTCCATCACTAGGCACCACTAATGTGCAGTCAACGCTTACATTGGTAGGCAGACAGGCTCTTTAAGCCCATACATTTATACTGTGCAATATTTTTTTAGATGACCAGGGGAACGCTGCCTGTGTAACTTCTGGTTCACCTCATCTCCCCGACTCAGTTACTCAAGGTATTGTATAAATGCGATGCCATGTCCATCACTAGGCACCACTAATGTGCAGTCAACGCTTACATGGTTTGGTTAGACATATAAGGCATAAAAAGAAGCTGGATGCATTTTTTTAATAAGGATGAAATGTCATGATAATTAAAACAATCTAACTTGATTTTTAGCAGAACTAAAGTCAATTTATTATCACACACATTGTCTACACAAGTTCCAGCTTGTTTGTCAATTTTGAACAGCAACATCCCTACCTACAAGTACATCTTGAAAGATCTTTTATCTTTTTTTTTTTATCTTCTAATATTTTTTTAATTGTTCAGGTTTCCATGTTTAATCAATGTTTCATCATGTTTCATGGGGCAGTCATGGCCTAATGGTAACAGAGTTGGACTGGTGACCCAAAGGTTGCTGGTTCGATTCCAGTACCGGCAAGAATGACTGAGGTGTCCTTGAGCAAGGCACCTAACCCCCAATCGCTCGTGTGTGTGTGCGTGTTCACTACTCACTACTCTGCTCCTAATGTGTGTGCACTTACTTGGATGGGTTAAATGCAAAGGTCAAATTCCAAGTATGGGTTACCATACTTGGCCATCACGTGTCACTTTCACTTTCACTTTCACATCAAGGCGGTGTGTGAAGAGACCATGGTCTGAGGAGGAGATACAAGCTGTGATGAAACATATGAGGCCTTTTATTGAAAACGGTGTCACTGCCACCACTGAGCAGTGTCTGAAGTGCAAGGAAAAGGAACAACCTATCTTGGAGAAAAGATCCATTCAGAACATTCGAGATTTTGTGCGCAACAGGGGCTTGGCCTTTAAAAGACATTCAAATGCTAAACGCTAAATGCACTTTTGGATAGCCTTAGCCTTTACCTTTCTAGGCATGTTTTGCAAGTTGCTGTCCTATGTTCAGAAATGGTTTAGGTCACTTAAAGGTTAGTTCACCATAAAAAGGATAATGATGTCATTAATGACTCGCCCTCATGTCGTTCCAAGCCCGTAAGTCCTCTGTTCATCTTCTGAACACAGTTTAAGATATTTTAGATTTAGTCCGAGAGCTTTCTGTTCCTCCATTGAACATGTATGTACGGTTTACTGTCCTTGTCCAGAAAGGAAATAAAGATATCATCAAAGTAGTCCATGTGACAACAGTGGGTTAGTTAGAATGTTTTGAAGCATCGAAAATACATTTTGGTCCAAAAATAACAAAAACTACGACTTCATTCAGCATTGTATTGTCTTCCCGGTCTGTTGTCAACTTCACAGAGACCCTGCTGATGACGTGTTATCTGGTGTTTTTGCAGCAGCAGCCAGCAGCAGCAGCATTGAGCATTATCCAAACATGTTTTCCAATTGGAGACAATTTATTGGCCTGGAAGAAATCAGCTTAATATCAATTAAAACGCAAGCTTCTTTTGTTTCCAGCTCCACACTGATGGAGCTCTGCGCTCTCGTGAATGCACTCATTATCGTAAGAGTCCAGAAGTGTATGTAAGGAGATCCAGGAGAGATCATGAAGATCTGCCATGTTTTCTGACCTAAATGTATTTAAGGTAACTTTTAAGGCAAAATGTGAAAGTGCACATTCCCATAAACTACGTTATGCACATTATCTTGAGGGAATCCACCTTTATTGTATGTCATGGCGTAGCTGAAGGCTTACATACAGACACAATAATATTTGCAGAAAAATAAATAGATGGAAACTCAGCAAATAAGATGTGCAACATGACTTTATCACAACAGCACCTGAGCGCACCAATAGGTCTGTGAAATCTTCACAATACCTTTCATACAGGGTTAGTTTAAGGAGAGGACCAAAGTGTAATGTGACTGCATGTAACAGTTGTGTTTCTGACCTGTCTGCCAGAAGCTCTTCTCCTGCAGGCTGTTGCTTGTGCTTGCGTGCGCGAGGCACAATGCTTCTCCTGGCAAACTGGCGCTCAAGGGGAGTAGGGTCATGGGAGGTCACCATATCCTCGATATCATCAACAAGAGACTCACAAGCAGACGGCATGATCTAATAAAAACAAATGCACTAGATGAAATACCGCAGAGTAATTCTTTATTTTATTAGTTTTATTTGTTCAATAACAAATCAATTTTAACTGGGACAGTGCATATTAATAAACTTTTCAGTTGCCTAAATGTGCCAGAGTTAGCCGAGGGCTATTTTACATTTGTAGTTTCTGGACAGAAGTCACCCTAAAACAGAATATATGATTACAAATAAACAATAGTTAAATTTAATATGGAAACAATAATAACGAAAAACAAAAAATATAGCATACACAGTTGATTAGGGGTGGGACAAAATATCGACAGAGCAACATGTTGTCACTACTTCATGGCTCCTCGAGGTGACGCTCAACACATGAATGAGGGAAACATGAAACATAAACAAGTTAACTAGCCTAAGAAAAAGGTTTTTAACAGGATGGCGGACAGCAGTGCGAGGAAAATAATAGATGCCCCAGCCACGTTTAAGTCCAAAGTCTGGACCCACTTCGGCTTTATACCATTGATGAGACAAACAAAATTGACAATGAGAATGTGATATACAAGAACTGCCAGGTAAATGTAAAATGCACAGGTATTACCACAAACATGCAAAGCCACAAAGCCATCACCCTGATCTCATTGAAAAGATTTCATTTACTTAAAATATTCAATTTAATTAACAGACTGAAAAACTTTGTGCTGTTCAAACAGTTTGGACTTGAATAAAAAGAGAAAACCAGGACTTAACCTTTTAACAGGCATTTTGCTTTCATAGTGAACATCTTTCTTGTAATAGTTTATATGAGCAGTTTCAATCAGGGTTTTGTTACCATCACAGTGTTGAAAGAGCACTTGTAAAGGTGTCTAATGATCTATTACTAGCTGCTGATTCTGGTCTTTTATCAATACTTATACTTCTGTGCTTAGTGCAATACTTAGTGCAGCATTTGATGCCATTTCACATTCTATACTCTTAAGCAGACTGGAATCTATTGGAATTAAAGGTATGGCTCTAAGCTGGTTTTGTTCCCATCTCACAGACCGCATTCAATGTTGTCACTAGTGTCCCCCACGGTGTCAGGGCGCACTGAAAATGTCAGAAACGTTAGGCCTATCGCTCCGGAGACTGTAAGCTGGATCACGAACAGTTCATACTTAAACAACTTAAACTGTTTAAAGGGGCATTCGGCAACTCTAGCCATTTCTTCGCTGATTTTCACTTTTGTTGTCGCATGTTTTCTCAACGAGCTCCCCCTACAGCTGTGAGGCGTATATTTCACAACAATGTCGTAAAAAAACTCACTTGCGGCACCCTCCTCCTCCTTTCTACCGCTGCTCATGTCCATTTGTTATTACCAGAGCCGGCCAACTTTTGAGGGCGGCGTGTGTTTATCATAGACAGTAAAAGAATTGCCGTAAAGCAGTTTGTGTTTCTCGCTCGTTCTTGCTTCTCACGAGACTTCCTATTTCCAACTTACCGGGACGTTGGTCCCCATGTTGCAAGGTTGGTTTTCCGCCTAGGAACGTTGGGGGGAGCGGGGAAGGTCACCATTCTCACCAGTACAGGTTATTAAACCATCCAAATGATTTCTAAACGGTTTTATTAAAGGGGTGGTAAAACACAATTTCACTTTTCTAACTTTAGTTAGTGTGTAATGTTACTGTTTGAGCATAAACAACATCTGCAAAGTTACAGCGCTCAAAGTTCAAAGCAAAGGGAGATATTTGCTTTTAAAAAATTCAATTTCTAAGGACTACAGCAAACGGCAGGTTTTGGACTACACGACATTCCTCCGGAGTTGCTGACGTCAGCATATCCCATTATTTACATAAACCCCTCCTCCGAGAATAGTTAAGCGGGGCGAGGCCATTTTATATTGCTGTTTTAGAGATGAGTTGTCGCAATGGCGTTGAAACGCTGCTGTTATTTTCAACCGGATTGCAGGTCCACTTTGTTCAGCCTTCCTAGGGACGAGGGAGTTAGGGATCAATGGTTAATTTATTTTTAACTCGGTCCCTCATAATTATGACCCAAATCTCGCTCTCTGTGCTGCACACGGGGGAAAGCTTCCACAATCTTCGCGAGCTCAATGCAGGATTCGTACAACGGCTTGTCCTGAAAGATGGAGCAGTTCCAACATGCACTTTTACAAGTTGATTGTACTGAAATGTGTGCTTACAGTGCCTGTAATTAAAAAACAGGTTTGAGTTTTAGGGAGAAAAGACAGCGTACTGCGGCGAACGGAAGGAAGTTGCGCTAGACTGAATGCGGCTATAGTTTTTAATGGTTTTACCTCAATATATTCTTTTTATAATCTTTGGAAGCCGAAATCTAAAATAAAATCAGACTAATATCACAGATCTAAAGTGTAACCAGGCTACGTTTGAATGTTTAGTTCTGTCCTCACTCATTAAGCAGGGCTGTTGAGTTGTTCGAGCTGTGGCACCGCTTAAGATCTCTCTCTTGGACTGCGAATAGCAAAAATGCATCGGATCAAAAAGCCAAATGGTTTAATTATTAATATTATAATTAATATTATTATACATAGAGCTGTGGTAAAGCCAAAAATCTGTTACGGTAATTTCTATTATCACTGTAAGGCTGCTTTGAAACAATCCATAGTGTTAAAAGCGCTTATAAATGAAGGTGACTTGACAACGAGGTGCTAAAAACATTGTGTAAAGAAATACACATTCTTTTAATACAGTGCACTCCTGCCAAACACACATGCCTATAGACACAAATTACATAATTTATACCTTTTTTTTTTTTTTTTGTCCGATTTTCATTCCAAGGATGTTAATCTTGATAATACTGTATTATTACTTTGTCATCTTGGTAAATTTCAAAAGTGAATAACACCAGCATTGGGCGTTTATCTGTAGGCCTATAGGCTAAGTGTTGTGTTTCAGCTGCCCTTTTCAAACTGGAGCAAGAAAATGCAACAGAATTTGATTTGTTAAACATGAAGAGGACTTATCCGTCTGGCATGGCTGCTCTCTCTAACGTTAACCCTATTATTAGGTGCATACCAAGTATTTGTGCGGAGTGTGGAGTGCGCACTGCATAACATGGAGGCGCCGGTGCCATCACTCACATTTTCCGATCAACAGTGGAAACAACCCATCATTTCTAGTCATACAGAAAATAATAATGCATCAGCCGCAACTACTTTTACTTGTGTAAACTCACAACAACAAGAAAACTTTGTGCTTTTGTAAAAGAAAAGAAAACGAACAGGACGCCCTTTCATGGTCTCCGTGAATTGGAGCATGTCACAAATGAACTGAAAAAAAAAAGCGTATAGACTAGCCTCACAGACATGAGAAATATAGCTATCTATATAAAGCTTGAAATGTCCACCAACGAAAAAAATTCAATTGAAAGCAAATACGTATGGTAGCCTACCATCTGATTGTGTAATCCTGTCCGTATGAAAGGCGCATCTACTTTACAACGATGTATGGATGGAGATATATTTGCAGCCTACACTGATTTAGAAAAAACTAATTTATTAATAAACAATTAAAATGCTTCGTTAATTTATTACTTTTGCCAGTGCTTTGCGGCAAGATTTATGCATGCGCTTGAGCGCGGAATAAGCTATAGCCTATATACACTCACCTAAAGGATTATTAAGAACACCATACTAATACTGTATTTGACCCCCTTTCGCCTTCAGAACTGCCTTAATTCTACATGGCATTGATTCAACAAGGTGCTGAAAGCATTCTTTAGAAATGTTGGCCCATATTGATAGGATAGCATCTTGCAGTTGATGGAGATTTGTGGGATGCACATCCAGGGCACGTTCCACCACATCCCAAAGATGCTCTATTGGGTTGAGATCTGTTGACTGTGGGGGCCATTTTAGTACAGTGAACTCATTGTCATGTTCGAGAAACCAATTTGAAATGATTCAAGCTTTGTGACATGGTGCATTATCCTGCTGGAAGTAGCCATCAGAGGATGGGTACATGGTGGCCATAAAGGGATGGACATGGTCAGAAACAATGCTCAGGTAGGCCGTGGCATTTAAACGATGCCCAATTGGCACTAAGGGGCCTAAAGTGTGCCAAGAAAACATTCCTCACACCATTACACCATCACCACCAGCCTGCACAGTGGTAACAAGGCATGATGGATCCATGTTCTCATTCTGTTTACGCCAAATTCTTACTCTACCATCTGAATGTCTCAACAGAAATCGAGACTCATCCGACCAGGCAACATTTTTCCAGTCTTCAACTGCCCAATTTTGGTGAGCTCTTGCAAATTGTAGCCTCTTTTTCCTATTTGTAGTGGAGATGAGTGGTACCCGGTGGGGTCTTCTGCTGTTGTAGCCCATCCGCCTCAAGGTTGTGTGTGTTGTGGCTTCACAAATGCTTTGCTGCATACCTCGGTTGTAACGAGTGGTTATTTCAGTCAAAGTTGATTCTCTATCAACTTGAATCAGTCGGCCCATTCTCCTCTGACCTCTAGCATCAACAAGGCTTTTTCGCCCACAGGACTGCCGCATACTGGATGTTTTTCCCTTTTCACACCATTCTTTGTAAACCCTAGAAATTGTTGTGCGTGAAAATCCCAGTAACTGAGCAGATTGTGAAATACTCAGACCGGCCCGTCTGGCACCAACAACCATGCCACGCTCAAAATTGCTTAAATCACCTTTCTTTCCCATTCTGACATTCAGTTTGGAGTTCAGGAGATTGTCTTGACCAGGACCACACCCCTAAATGCATTGAAGCAACTGCCATGTGATTGGTTGATTAGATAATTGCATTAATGAGAAATTGAACAGGTGTTCCTAATAATCCTTTAGGTGAGTGTATATGCACCCAGGATTGAAAACGTGCGATTAGTCATAATTGCTTAAATGAATGACTACTAGTCTAGAAAAATCTTTAGACTATGGCAACTCTAATCAATAGCCTACATTTAATAGTTGACATTATTTAATTAGTATCCAGCTCTTTACATTCAATTAGTTGAGTTAGCATAATTAGTTAATGAACTAATAAAATATTTTAAATTAAGATGCCAACCATATATTTCTATATAGCATTGCTTCCACCACACAAAGTACTGTTTATAAGGTGACAATCCGTTATACATGTGAAAATTGTAGGCTGTATCTTGAAGATTTTTGTATTGTATCTTCTGTTATAAAGATGAATACAGACATAGAAAATAAGAACACAATGTTGTAAAAAAATAACTGAGGCTATGTTCTGTTAGATGTGTTTTGACTACTTTTAATTATATCTCTAGGTAATGAAGATATAGCCTATTAACAAAAATAAACCTTATATATTAATATATTACATAAAAAAACGTATAGGCCTCTATAAAATATATTTTAAAAAAGGGCCTCACTGATTCATTTTGCCTGTGGTTCACCTCTGATTGGGCGCTGCTACTATTTGCTTAAGCTTTTTAAATGTAGAAGTTTGATAAAGGCGTGATAGGCTGTATCAATTTTATGTGGATAAAGGCATATTTTGTACATGACTACACATGTCCTTATAAGGCCAAGAAAATATGTTATTATTATAATCTCGTTATTAAGAGAAAAAGATGTTGTTTTAAAGACATAAGATCTCGTTATTACGATAAAATATGTCGTTTTAATGACATAAGATTTCGTTATTACGACATAATTCAGTGGAAAAAAGAATATGCTTGTGGCAACAATGTGTCACCGTAAATTCTGATAACCACTAATGTCCGTATAACATCAGTGTTCTTTCATTTGAAGAAAAAAAAAAAGACTAAAGACAAAACACGTAATAGCCTACGCATGTGCAGGACATCACCATTTTCTCATTTTTGTAGTTTACACGGAGATAAGGGTTTCATTTTCAAAAGCGTGCACTTTGAAACCCCTTTTCAAAAGTTTGTGTTTTCAAGCCACTGAAACTACATAAAAGGTCTTACATTTTTAGTCAAAAATGGTGTCGTGTAAACAGCCCCTAAATGACTCAATGGCTCTCTCATTAAGACGTGATTTGCCGCCACCTACTGGCGGTTTTCGTTTAATATTTAAAAGTACCATTTCTTCTATCACTTCATATCCTATAGTCCAATTTTATTATTGAAAACATTAATCACATAACATTATTTATGCAATTGAAGGCTAATTGCAGTTTAAATACATACAAGAGCTCCTTCAAATATAAGCGTAACGTTACCTGCGTTTTTAATTCTAACGTTACTTGGCTTTAACCAGTGTTTGTTGGTGTGTTACGCATGTGTGTGTTTGTAGGGTCCTTTGACTGGTAACTTATCTTTCTTTGTAAGAATACGGTTTCAGTTTAACTCGATGTGACGCTGAAAAAGATTGACCTCTTTTAAATAGCACACGCTTTGCCAATATAACTTTTATACATATCTTAAAGTGTATCTGAGTCCTGTATTATGAAACATAGCCTACATGAATGTCTCTGGGCTAAGCCCAGTTTTCCACTGAGGAAAACCCATGCGTTTACCTCAAACAAACTCTTTATAGACCGTCCAAGAGTGCGTACTTACTGGAAAGACGCCAAAAATCAATCGTATTGGGAAACACTGAGAAATCCGTGGGAGTTTGAGGGGGGAAATAGAGTTGTTCTGCTCTTTGATCCGTTATATTCACGTTGTTTTGCTTTCAGAGCGCCATGCTGAAACATTTCACCTTTAACCTCGACGCAATACGGCAAGTATAAGAGGACAATCCTCAATCTAGTGATGGGCTCTTTCGAAACACTAGGGGCGGATCTGATCGATTGACAGGGGCTGTGTTCGAAAATGGCACACTAACTTGCTACAGGGGCGCATACAGAATAGTGTGTGAAATAGTAGCCTATATGCGAGCCATTCCACCGAAAGGGTGACATTTCTGTCCCCAGGACATTATATGTATAAAATGTCATGAAAATTAACTCTAAAATACATTTTATTATTAAGCAAAATGTCCTGCACGTTAAGCTAACTACAAATTGAAAATGTATAATTAAAAACATTAATAAAAACTGCATAGAACACTAAAAAATAGCATTTTCTGCATGTCCCCACTCTCTATCTCTAAACTTTACCATGAAATATGATGATTAAAATCCTTCAAAAATCTGAATTTTTTTGCATTGTTGTATGACTTTATATCCAATCTATGCTGTAAAATGTTTTGGGGTTTTTTCATGAGAAAAAAATATTTTATCTAATATTTTAGATAAAATATAAATTTTAGTCATGTCCCGGGGTTTTCACTCAGTCCCATTACCCTAACACCAACCCCTGAAAATTTTGGAATATTCCACAAGACACATTTCAACAGGAAGTTGCATAATCTGGATCTTCTGAAGGCAATGGGAAGACCATAAGTCCTCTCATTTTAATTTCTATATATTTGATGTAATTGTAACTATGGCTGAGAAGGTCAATCTAAACATACTGTCCTGTTACCTAAATAATTTCTTAGATTTTATTTGTTTATTCTAAAAATATTAACTTCTGGTACGTCACTAGAAATTGCTTAGTGTCCTCATGCTATTACCATGTATGCTATGTGGCCATATGCCATGTATTTGATAACTTTTTATTTATTTATTTATTTATTTATTTATTTATTTTATTGACACAACAATCAACCCACATATTCACACAGGGGCGTAGGAGCAATTCTTAACCTGGGGGGGACAGTAAATGGTAGGGGGGTCCGGGGGTATGCCCCCCCGTAAAATTTTTGAAAAATAATAAATCATTAAATGACACTTTCTGGAGAGTTTTTGGCAAAGAAATGGAGAAATTGAGTCTTACATGATATGTGAAAAACTGCAAGGTTAAGTGCATATAGGCTACTTTGCATTGTTGTAGTATCAACATGTATTAGGGCATTTAGCATTTACATTACTGTTAATCAGTCATGTACTGATTAACTCAAATAAATGGTTGACTTGATTTCCATTAACTATAAAATACTAAAAAATAAAATCAATCTATCCCTTGTGGAAAGGTTGCTTGGTAGCTAAAATTAGGTCCAGCAAGTCTTATATTTCAAGTAATTCACACAGATCAAACACAAATATGCTGACTGAATAGATTGCTAGTTTATTTTGAGTAGCCAGCTAGTAGTTCTCTTGGCAGTTTGCTGATAATCCGGTGTAGGGTTGCCACCTTCAATACAAAAAAATAAGGGACGCCTGCTGGCGGCCGCAGCGGGGGCCAAAGCCCTCGGGGCCACAATGACCACACAGGCCCGACGGTATGCCAATTGTGGTATATCATAACTCAAAACATATTTTCAGGAAAGTAATAAGATCAGTACCAATGGACATTATAATAAGCTATCTGCTATTGAAATCAGTGTGAATATATGCAATCACTCTCTATCACAAACAACGTTAACAAAGTGTGACAATGAGACCAAAATAAAATTGCCTTTTGTCTGAGTTGTATGTGAGATGTTAACCATACTTTATTAACGTATTAAATTAACAGATCCATAACTTATTTACTATAAATTAAACAAATGCGTTGATACTCAAACAAATACTAAATTTGATTGGAAAAAACTTTGACTTTAGCAAAGGATCTTGAACATCAAAAACATGAGTAGACCAGTTACTGTGCAGTATTGGACTATGTTAGGCGTTAAGTGTACTTCTTCTCACTGAGTAGCTGTTTCTTTCAAACATGTAACACCATCCAAACAGTGATACCACACATAAATAACCTATAATCTACAAACATTTCTAAATTTAATTATAACACTATTTTTATTATTGGTAAGAAAATCTATGTATGTTCTTATTTATTTATGTATTCATACCTATTGTTAATTATACAGTATTAAAGGATGAAATTCTCTAGATTTGTTAAGCATAAGTAATTTTCTTCACACATGCACATTTTTATTATTAAATATGTATTAAATATATCTCTCTCTTATTTAAAAAATGCATGTGTCTGACTGTGTACCTTAACCATAATAAACAAATCATACCATAATGGATATAATTCATTTACATTGTAACATTATTTCTTAACAAATGGGCATAGGCAGCATATGAAAACGTAATCAATCAGAACATTATTGAGCTGATTAAAAACCTGTCATTACACTATCTGATTCGGGAGATGCTTGAGGTATGAAGAACTGTGAGACGGTGCTTTGATTTCTCTGAGCTCTAGCATTGCTATCAACTCTCTGCCAAAAGACCCGCCCTCCTCTGACTCTGATTGGCCCTGAACCTGATGGTATTAAACAAACCAATCAAACCAACAATGGCAGCGAGTATTACCCAATCAAGGGTAGAATAGGACGAGTCTTCACAGAATGCGGGTGGAATGATTTGCAATTTTGGGATGATGCGTTTAAGACAACTCGGAAATACGGGACAAACCGCGTCCCGTATCGATTCAAAACGGGACGCGCTGTTTATTTCACAAATACGGGACGATTCCGTATTTTAAGGGACGGGTGGCAACCCTAATCCGGTGTCTGAAGTAAAATGCTCAAAACATCTCCTGAGAAAAATACCAACCAAGTCTTGGTTATTTAATTTTGGTTTAGTCTTATTTTCCTTACCTTGTCATTCAAGGTCAGGGCACTTTTTGTACATTTCTGGAACTTTTGTGCGCTTCCACATCCCGTGCAACTACGGATCTCCCAGGAATTGATGCGTACATTTATCCGTGTCACCTAGATGCGCATGCGCGAGCGGTGCGCAATCATGGTCGACTGACGACATAAGCAGCTGAAGAATATATACGGCCGTTTTTAAAAATTGAATTATGTATTCAAAAGTTGCAGAATGGATTCATTGGGAGACTCCGAAATTGGCAGAGATAGGCAGGCAATGCAAAACAAAATCTTACATTGGGAAATAGTGGGGGGGACAAAACTTAGATTTTGAAAAATGGCTCCTATGCCCCTGTATTCACATAACAACACAGCCAACAACACGACAGCACAACATGTATACAGACATACATTGTGCTTTTACATCGTATAAAGAAAAGAAAAAGAAGGGGAAAAAAAGAAAATATATATGATTAAAAGAAAGAATAACATCAGTAGATCATAGGCAAAACCTGACGACAGCAACAATTCGTCCAGCTTATAATTGTTTTTGGAGATATGTTATAAAAGGACGCCACATGACAGTGAACTTAGGCCCGGTGCCCCTTAAGTTAAGTCTTATTTTTTCCAAACTCAGGAATTGTAACACATCTCTGGCCCACTGTTTAAAAGAAGGGGGGAAGGATTGCTTCCAATTTATAAAAATTAAACGCCTTGCCAGCAAAGAAGTAAAGGCTATACAGTCCAATTCACTTTTTGAAAAAGTGTTTTTTTTTTCACACACAATACCAAAGATGGCAGTTATAGGATTTGCACAAACATCTTTACTGAATATTCTAGAATAAGATACAAAAATCTGCGACCAGAAAACAGACAGTCTAGGACATAACCAGAACATATGAGCTAAGGTAGCAGGGGACTGCTTACATCTTGCACAGGTAGGGTCAACAGAGGAATACATCCTTGCCAGCTTGGCCTTGGATAAATTAAGTCTATGGACCACTTTGAATTGAATAAGGCTGTGTCTAGCACAGATAGAAGAGCCGTGGATTCTATATATAGCCTCATTCCATTCCTCATCTGTCAGACAAATATTGAGGTCCAGTTGCCAGGAATGTCTTTGTGCATTAACAGAAGTGGATAATGATGATATAAGTTTTATATATAAGCTAGAAATAGCGCCTTTTTGCTCTGGGTCATCAGGAAAGAGTGTGTCAATAGGGTTTGGATCGGGAAGGGAAGGAAAATATATAAAATTCTTGCGTGTGAAGTCGCGTGCCTGTAGATATCTAAAAAAAATGGGTTTTGGGTAATTTAAAACGAGATTCTAATTGCACAAAAGATGAGAAGGAATCCTCAGTGAAAAGATCTGTATTTGATAACTTTTTGCTTAAAAACTCAATCCTGTTACTTTCAGTCCTGTTACTTATATAAAAAATAACAGGAGTGAGTTACAGTAACAGGAGTGAGTAGAGTACACTGTTTTGTTGATTTAATACTGTAAATATTAGTTGATATAATACTATTCACCTGAATTATGAGTTTTAATGTTGCAATTACTTATATTGTAGACATTAGCATTAGTTTTACAATGTGAACACCATACTTCCAGGAAGCCAATCCACCACAAGGTGACTTAAACGTTTTGTCTTTGTCTTTCTTATATTTTGTAGAAGTTGGAGAAACCCCATACTATGCAGGTGCCAGAAACACCCACCTATGGCATAATGCAATGGAAGGAGCGAAACACAACCGCAACCCTCTCTTTTCCCCCTTTTTTGTCTTAACTTCCCTCTTTCTCCCTCCCTCTCTCTTCTTCTCTCTCTCCTTCTTTCTCTTTCCACCTCCTTCTCTGTGAAGTACTACTATAGTATATCACTTCAACGCAGAAATCTTATGCACACACAGTCATGTAGACTCTCTCATACACACACATATGGATATTTTTATGGATACACACATATTTTTTTTTTTTTAAATAAAGTTAAACCTCTGTTTTTATCAGTTTTGTTTGGTCCATCATTTATACAATTGTTTAATAAATTAAATGATTTAAAAAATATATAAACTTGAGGGTTTGGTCTTCTTTAAAATGATAAAATGGCTTTGTGTTTTTTATTAAAATACACCTTGCCTTAATATATAGTAATTTTTTGTCACAAATATCAATTATTTGAACATATAACCAACAATTTCTTTAAAATAAACACTTTCTTGTGGGGAAAACAAGGAATTAATTGACATGCTTTTAAACAGCATGTTTCGGTAACAGGACTGAGAAAACATTCGTCCATCTTCTGCTTAGAAACCTTGTAAAAAAATAAATAAAGTTGCCTGAGATTGACCAGTACCCATTTTGAATAGTTAAATATGTGTAGTATTAGATTCAATGTTGAAAAAAGATAAAAAATAAAGTTTAATTTTGAAGAGTTACAAGCAGCAAATGTCACCCATTTGGTGGAATGGCCCATGCAACAAATAATGTTTCAGAGTAGTATACTAAAGTGTTGTCACATGACAAACAGCTGTCAAGTTGTTATAAATGAATGTGCTAACCATTTTTTTGTAAAGGCAAACCTGAGTGAAAGGATGGATCCGAAATCGCATAAACAGTAGGCTATGTGGCAAAAGAAGTGTGTCTGAATTCACATTACACAGAAAAGAGTAGGCAAAAAGTACCCGGATGACCTACTTCTTCCGGCAATATTCTGAAGTGTGCATACGATGGACCAGGGTGTGGATTACACAATGGTCTTCAGGGTGGTCAATGATTTTGCATATATATATATGTGTGTGTGTGTGTGTGTGTGTGTGTGTGTGTGTGTGTGTGTGTGTGTGTGTGTGTGTGTGTGTGTGTGTGTGTGTGTGTGTGTACATATGTGTGTGTGTATGTAGGCATTTAAATATAGCTACACACATTTTATTTTTAAGCCTTTTTAGGGGATAGTTTTTATGATTAGCCTATTCAAATCTACTTGAATCTGCATATCTGTGTTGTTCACATACCTAAATTTACCCAATTACTTTAATCAATCACAATTCTACATACTGTTACCAATTAAATATTGGTTATTTTTAACCATCAACTAAAGCCATTTTTACACTGCAAAGGTGGAACAGACGCTGTATCTACATGGCATTTATGTTTATTTAAAAATCAAAAATACAAAGAAGGTGTGCACATCCCAAGCACCCTAATTTGGCTCAGGTGCACGACAACAAAATAACAAAAATAGAAAAAAAATGTTTTAATTTTTTTCATTTATGTTTATTTACAATACGGTTTGCTGCTCATGTAATAATTTGTTACATTTTATATAGAGCTTTTCTCTGCACTCAAAAATGAAGTCATTATAAGGGTGAAGTTGCAATGACAAAATCATTATGGTTGATAGGGTAGAGTGGGGGAAAACGCCCCCCACCCGTTTTTCCCAAAATAACCACTAGAATGAATCAAGATACATTTTTACTATTGCTATGCACTACGTTGACAACGGGGATATACAAATCTCCATGGAAAAGCTGACACCAGCGACGTATTTGAAGAGAAGAGGATTACATGGAAAGTGCTATAACTTTCAGATAAACAGAAAAATAAACAAGTGTTTAATAGAATATTGTTCACAGTGATATCACAGTGATGTATGATAGATGAATAGTGAAGTCTGTAGTTTGAGAGCATATGTTATTTATAAGGAATATAATTATATTTTTTAAAAATAAACAATTTTTTAAAAAGACATAGCTTGTGGGGTAAAATTACTTTATCATAATTACTATGCTGAGGGGTAAAACGCCCCCCGAGGGGCATAGTTTCTCTTTATCATAATTACTACAGTAACATATTTCTGTTCATCAAAGTCTTTATTTTACACTTTAATGCAGTATAACTAGGCGGTAAAATCAAAATATTTGAACAAAACATGAAAAAATTACCTCAAGTGAGCATTAGCTAGTGTAGGATTACAAATTTTATTTAAATGTTTAATTGAGCTTCTAATAACTCTAATAACTTATTTTAACTGAGAAAGTTGCACACTGTTTTATCCATTTTGAGGCAATCAGGGTTTCGGACATTAACCTCTTGTCACATCTCAAAGGTCAGCTGGGCCTTTTGTTGATCTAATCAGGCTGATTGGATTAGCATCTCAAGACTCTGAGTTACACTGTTACCTGATGAAATCAGGTAACCAGCTGAATCAAGAGTCCCCTCCTCTATGAAATTAATCCCACCCCCTTGAAATGTATATAAACTGCAATGTAAAGTTCCCTTAGTTAGACTTGGGTAAGATTTTGGATGAAGCAGACTACAGCAAATAAACAATCCTGCTTAAAAGATACAATCCCAACGTCTCCTGGTCTTCGCTTCTAAGTCTCCTACACTTAAGAAGAACAAGGTTTACAACAGATGGTGCCGTGACCCGGATAGAGCTACTCACCAGAATCCAGATTGAATCAACAAAAGATCTCAACGAAGAATGAACTTTCTGACTGAGTTCCAGATGGAATCTTGAAAACCTCAAGCTCAACAAAGATCTCAACAAAGAATGAACTTTCTGACTGAGTTCCAGAACTGAATCTCAACTGGACCTCAACAAAGCTGACTGAGTTTTCCAGACTGAATCTTTTAATTCAAACAACGATTCGGTGAGTTTCACTCTATTCAAAGAACCAGACCAGTACGAATTTTGTGCCTCTGCGCCATCAGAGAAAGAGTTATCAGACAGCTGTAGTGTTTGATTACCTAAAGTTATCCTTTAAAAGTTGTCTTTTAAAGATGAAAATATATCCTCCGTTCAGGCAGGGACGTTTTTAACATCACATGTTAAAAAGATATCCTCTGTTTGTCAGGCAGGGAAGATTAGTATTATTTTGCTAATTATTTGTTTTGTTATTTGTTACCTTGTGCTGTTACCCTCTAAAAAAAATCTTTTAGAGAAGAGAGTTTGATCCTCTGTTCAGGCAGGGAGTTTTTAACATCACGTGTTAAAAAGATATCCTCTGTTTGTCAGGCAGGGATTAGTATCATTTGCTAATTATTTGTTTTTTTGTCATTTTGTGTTGTTACCCTCTAAAAAAATTATTTTAGAGAAAAAAAATTTGACCCTCTGTTTCTAGCAGGGAAGATTAGCGTAACATGCTAATAGTTTGTGATGTGTTGGTAACAAGTCTGTGTTAACGAGTGTAACCTCTGCTGATCAGAGAAGTTTTAGTGTTTGTTTGTGTGGTAACAAAGAAACTCACAAAAATGGTTAGAAGGATTGCTAGGCTAGTTCCATCAACTGAGAAAGGTGGACTAGCTAGCCCTGTATGGACAGACAGTGAGTTTAAGTCATTGTTAGGAGAGCACATGGACTCCATAGTGACTCAGTCAGTCAGATTGAATTTGACAAAGAAATTTGGTATTCACCCAGAAAAAGTTTGGTCTATTGAAGAATGCAAAAAGGTGTTAGGTGCATGTATCAGGAAGAGAAACATAAAAGGCATTATTTTCTGTCACATGGAATTTAGCTTATCTATTGCACAAGAACAAGCTAGGTGTATAGCTAAATTAAAAGAACAGAACGAACAATTGCACACTAAGGTGGGCCATAACCAGGCCTCTTTGAAACAGATGTAGACATCCCATCAGTATCTGATAAGCATGTAAATTCTGTGAAGGTGTGTGGGGCTCAAAAAAGATCACAGGGAAGTGAGGAGACAGAAAGTGTTCCTCCCAGTTCTTCTGTTGTTCAAATTGCTAAAGCGCTCGGACCTAGAGACATAGAGAGATTGACACAGAGTTTACCCTCAGCACACACACTGTTTTATGAATTTAGAAGAGCATTGATCAGTAAAATGAGTCTCTACGACATGTCCTTGGCAGAAGTCACACAGCTAATGTCACAAATTCTAACTGAATCTGAATTCAACAGTTTTGAGTCTGCTGTTACTTCTGACCTGCAACATGCCAGAAAAGATGAATTGAGAGAGGGAGTTCTGAGAGTGTTAAAGAACATTGTTGGACCAAACATGGACTGGTCAAAGATCACTAGTTGGGTACAGAAGAAGGGTGAAAATGTATGTGAGTACACAGAAAGATTTTGCCAGACCGCTGCAGCTTACAGTGGGATTGTTGACACTTCAGAGAAGGTGCTAGAGGACAATGGTGCCCTCGTTCGCACATGGTTTGATGGTCTTTTGTCAGAACATAGAAATGCATTGCCTGTCTTAGAAATCACATGGTCCACTAGGACCCTGCAAAGCAAACTAGACAGGTTAGCGACTTGGGAAAGAGATTCTGATGTCAGGGCGAGAGTAAAAATTGCAGCAGCATCGTTTAAGGTCAACACAGAGAACCCACAGAAACGTAAATGTCCTAAGAGAGAGGGCAGTGGTTATTACTGTGGTAAGCCTGGACATTGGAGAAAAGAATGTAGGAAAAGCAAAAAGAACTTTAGAGAAGTTAACAATGTTGCTCAGCTCCTACTCAGTCTGCTTGCTACTCTGAAGCAGCCATTCCCCACGTCATTAAACGGGTGGGGCAGCTTGTTGAGGTGTTAACCATTTGGGCTGTGAATGCTTAATTTCCCCAGTAACTTAAAACAGAGATAAAAGACTTATTCTTATGTTTAAAAGAACAAAAGGAAAAGTGACTGTCTCAGCTTTCCTTTGTGGGGACAATGGTTAGGTAGACTCACAGCCTTAAATGTTGTCTACAGCACAGGCCCTTCATTAGTAATGAGCTGGGTCAGGCTGTAAACTTAAAATGCCCTCAATGTAATGTCCACATTAATGAATCAAGCAAAAGTCACTTCTGTCACTTCCTCTCGCTGGGGAAATTGGTTAGCAACTCTCACAGCCCCGAATATTGTCTTACAGCGTGCACCTGTCACGAATCCGTCCTCATGTATGATGTCTCCTATGACTGAAGTTTTGTTAGAGGATGAAGGAGAAATGACACACGATTGTGTAACGCTTACATATACCCCTACGAGTGAAGTCAAAGAAAATCCCATAGAGAATTCAGAATTTGAGTTGTTCGTTGACGGTTCAGCTCAAGTAATTGAAGGTAACAGACGAGCAGGTTATGCAGTAATGTCCACCACGGAAGTGTTAGCTTCAGGACGTCTTCCAGATAATTTTTCAGCTCAAGCTGCAGAACTAGTAGCCCTAACAAGAGCATGCACGCTAGCTTCAGGATCAGTTGCTAATATCTACACAGATTCCAGATATGCTTTTGGGGTAATTCGTGATTTTGGTGTCATTTGGCAAACCAGACAGTTTCTAACTTCTGCTGGATCCCCCATTAAGCATGCTGAATTAGTGAAAGATCTAATGTTTTCCATGAAACTTCCAAAGAAATTAGCAGTGATCAAAGTAAAAGCACATCTCACAACTAATACTACGGAAGCTAAAGGTAATGCTCTTGACGATATGGCAGCTAAACAGGCTTGTTTCTATGCAACTGTACAAGTGTGTTCAGGTAGTGCAGCACAGAAGACAATTATGCCTCCTGAATCAATAATTGATCTGTACAAAGACGTTCCTCTGTATGAAGCATGGACATGGTTAGACAAAGGAGCCACCGTGGATTCATCCGGTTGCTGGACAAAAGGGGGAAAGTATGTTGCTCCCGAATCACTGTTGCCATTTTTGGCTCAACAAATACACAATTTGGGTCACAGTGGTCCAGCAACGATGAATCACAGGTTCTCAAATCAGTGGTGGAATCCAAAATTCAGAAATGTAGCCACAGAAACAGCCAAGAGGTGTGTTACATGTCAGAAAAATAATGATGTACCAGCAGCCACTACACCAGCAGCACATACCCCAGCCCCACCAGGACCATTTCGTCACCTTCAAGTTGATTACATATCATTGCCTCGTTGTAAGGGAAAAACTGATGTTTTGGTAGTAATAGATAAGTTCTCAAGATGGGTAGAAGCTTATCCAACAGGGCGTGCTACAGCTGCACATACTGCTAAATGTCTTGTCACTGATTTCATTCCCAGATGGGGATTACCAGATTGCATTGACTCAGATCAAGGTACACACTTCACAGGACAGGTAGTCAAGGAAGTGTCTAGAATTTTGAAGATTAAGTGGAACCTTCACTGCCCCTATAGGCCACAAGCATCAGGACAGGTTGAACGTGCAAACAGAACAATCAAAATCAGGCTAAGCAAAATGCATCAGGAAGGAGTACCATGGGTTGAAGCGTTGCCAGCAGTACTGTGTAGTATGAGAGCCTCACCTAACAGATCAGTAGGACTGAGCACTCATGAGATTATTACTGGACGCCCAATGCAGATGCCAGGTGTGATTGATCTTAGAAATGCTGATGTACACATTGCCTCAGATGCCCTGATCACTTACTGTGAAAACCTCACAAAGGCAGTACAGAGTGCCAGAGGGAGAGTTGAGTCATGTTGGCAGACTCCACCAGAAGGTGGACACACTATCATCCCAGGTCAATGGGTTATGATAAAGTCATTCAAAAACAAGCCATTAGAGCCTAAGTGGCACGGACCATATCAAGTGATGTTGATTACAGCTGCTGCAGTATTATGTCAGGGAAAGAAAACCTGGACTCATGTGTCATACTGTAAGGTTGTTCCTGCTCCAACAGGGATAGGATAGGACACGAACCAGTGGGGAGCCGAGGGAAGAACCGATTGCAACAGGCGTCGGGGGCCAACCCTTCGGTGAAGAATCCCTCATAGGCCTTCCCATCCATTAATCCATCCTCACCTCACTGCGTTCTTTATGTGTCATAATTAAGAAATAGGGAAAGAAGGAACAACAATAGCAGACTCGTAAAATTTACCAACCATAGTGTTTGAAAAAATACTGCTCTACTGTCTAGCAGACTCGGAAAAGTTTACAACCCTAGTGTTTGAACAAATACTGCTCTCCTGTCTTTTGTTTTCTTTCTTATTCTGTGCAGACACCACTTGATGACTGTTCCGGGACCCATATGCACCGACCTCGTCATCTGCGTATGAAGCCACAAGAAAACCTCAAGAACACGACTAGACCCACTGCCGAACCAACTATCACGAAAGAAAAAAAAAAACACAACGCAGAGACTCACATACGAAACCTTCAGTCATCCATCAACATGATCAAGATTGTCGTACCAGTAACATCACAGACACTCTCGCTTCGCACAATATAATGATCTTACAGAACAGAGTGGCCTTGGATTACATTCTAGCAATGCAAGGAGGTGCCTGCACCATCATCGGACCTGAGTGCTGCACCGGGTTAATGGATCCAACAGAGAACTTGAACAAAATCCAACAAGACATTCTTGATCTTTCAGCAAAATTACACCAGATGACTGAAGATTATTATCCGTAAGAACTACACGGACCCTAATTGCATGTTTGTTTCTGTGTCAGCATGCAATTACAGAAAAGCAAACACAGAACATGCGTTATGTGCCTGTAACGATCACAAGTTACAAGAATGAACTTTTAAGTGTCTAAATTTGTATTTTGTGAGAGTTATTTAGAACTCTCAAAGGGGGAAATGTAGGATTACAAATTTTATTTAAATGTTTAATTGAGCTTCCAATACTATAGTATTTTAACTGAGAAAGTTGCACACTGTTTTGTCCATTTTGAGGCAATCAGGGTTTCGGACATTAACCTCTTGTCACATCTCAAAGGTCAGCTGGGCCTTTTGTTGATCTAATCAGTCTGATTGGATTAGCATCTCAAGACTCTGAGTTACACTGTTACCTGATGAAATCAGGTAACCAGCTGAATCAAGAGTCCCCTCCTCTATGAAATTAATCCCACCTCCTTGAAATGTATATAAACTGCAATGTAAAGTTCCCTTAGTTAGACTTGGGTAAGATTTTGGATGAAGCAGACTACAGCAAATAAACAATCCTGCTTAAAAGATACAATCCCAACGTCTCCTGGTCTTCGCTTCTAAGTCTCCTACACTTAAGAAGAACAAGGTTTACAACACTAGCTTGGTGAATGCACTGATGGAAGGTGGTTAGGTGACCCAATGATAAAACACAGTGACTTTTAATGCATTTATGGAATATATTTCACTATAAATATACTAATTTATGTTTAATATTTATTTAGGGTTTTCTGTTTTTCTTGATGATAGTGGTGAACAAATACTACATCAATTATCATCCCCATATAGGCCTAGTGTAGAAATCAAAATATTAAAATGTTAGAAATTTGGCTATTTTGTACATTGCTGAAATAAATATTAATAGATATATATACATGTTGTTGCATTACTTGCCTTTTACTTTTAGAGATTAAAAACTATGTTCATTTTGCTGTTGATCTATGAAGCAAACTGGTTGGTAAGAAAGGGGGCATTTTACCCCACCTTGGGGGGCGTTTTACCCCACCGCTGGGGCAAAACGCCCCCTTAGTACAAAAATATTTTCAGTCAAAAAAAAATGTATTATGACGGTTGAGCAATTTTAATATTTGGTAAATAACTCCTGCCATAGACACTCAAAACTGGGATGGCAATTCTAGTCACATTTATGTTTTGTTTCACAGTAATGTCACATTATCCTTAAGGGGGGCGTTTTCCCCCACTCTACCCTATTCCTCTTGAAATTGTAATGATGATTATAAGTCAACAAAAAACATTTGGGTTGAGAAAAAGCGCATCATATTCTGGCTACAGACAAAATATGCTCTGTTAATGGTCCATGACTTCAGTCTACTCTGAGTAATACACTTCAGCAAAAACTCTCTTACTTGCATCTTTTCTGCATTTTGTTGTTTATGATGAGAATTCGCATGAGCTCAGATTCAGAATTTTGTCAGTGAGCACGTGCAACGCTCATCACACCTGCATTTACGCAGTGACGAATCAAAACGCCTCAGATTGCACACACTGCATTCCTAAACTCAACAGAAACGTGTCTGTGATTGGTTATAATGCTCAACACTGCAAACTACGTGTAAAAGAAAATAACTATAAATATGATGCATCACAAACAAATCTAATGTAAATGTAATGTCACATACATATGAATAAAATAAATATGAATTATTTATTAAACGCTTCACATTACGGCTTGACTACTTACTTTGACCCCCCCCCCCCCAACATCTTATTTTGATGTCCTTCAGGGGGGATCAAGCCTTCATTAGGGGGGTCCTCAAATCCCCCCGTAATAGAGATTGCTAAGACGTGACCAACTGGGCGGCAACGTCATCAGAACACAAAGAATTATGGGTATGTTTGGCCCGTTTACATGGGCTGGCATAGCAGGCTAGTGTTCTGGCATGAACATAATGAAAAATTAGCGTGAAAAACAGAATATAATCCTACAAAATGCAGCAGGCTGTGTTGTGGTGCTTTTGCAGACAGCCTGAAGAGCTTGATGACATGGTTGCTTGCGATAATCAGAACTGTCAGTGGTTCCATTTAAGTTGCGTGGGACTCAGCAGCGCACCAGCCAGAGAAGAGTCATGGCAATGCGTTGCCAGACATCCCAGCTCTCCCGGAAGTTCCGGGAGTCTCCTGCATATTGATAGCAGCTCCCTGATGCCCGCAAATTAGTTCAAGTCTCCCGGAATCTAGAGCTCGCGGGCTTCAAACCGTGTAGCGCAGGCACGGCAGAGAGGGAGAGACCTTGCGTGTGTGTGCAAATGTGCGTGTGTGCCTCATGAAGTGCATGTAAGTGCACAATTCTTCTTTAAAACAGATAAAGGAGGGAGAATTTCATTCAGTCTTTGTGTATTTAATTTACAGAGATGGCTAAAAATCATTACATGTGAGAAGTGACATTACAAAATCTTTTGGAAAACAAAAAAACATATTAGATGTGAGCATGGTGTATAATTCTAACACGACGGCTTCACAACAATACTTGGACACATGTTGGTCAAAGCACAGCACACAACCACAATTTTATCCAGCAAAGTCTTATCCTCTCCCTCACAAGGCACCACAAATCCCAGGCGTATTGTGTCATTTAATATGTTAAACTTAGAGCGCATACACCCTATCACTCGCTCCACGTGGATCCTGACATGAGCTAACTTCCTGGTCTGTTCCACATCTTTTGCATTAAGTTGGATGTGCAGTTATTGCAGTTTATAACACAGCAAGTAGACGGCATCTTGAACACTGCATTCTTCCCTCCATGCAATCAAGTCTGGCGCCTTATTTTTGTGCCGCGGATTCCCAAAATGCTTTGCGTTCACCACTGGTAATACGTCATGATGACGACACATTAGCAATCTCTATTTGCACCCTGCGATGGACATTTTACTATCCCATGAGGCCACAGGTGAGGATTTATGAAGTACGTCCAGATTACATTCATACTACACACATTAGAACATACTTTTTTAGCGGTCGTGAAGTAATACCAGAGAATGTCTAATATGGGGAAAACGTGGTTCACTCAGTAAACTTCCGGCTTCTGAACTGGTTGCAGTTCCACTCTGGTTCCATATGAGGGCGCTCACAGGACGAGTGCAGAATGAATGGAGGTCAATGGAGCTATACCCCTAAAAATCCACTTTTCTCAGGATATAATTTTTTGTCTAGTAATTTGAATGTTGTATTCGAAAGGAGATGCAAAAAAATTACTCATTGCTGGGTGTTAGATTCTTTAGAGTCAATCATTTGCTTTAAAAAGTCTTTTAAAATGTCAATGACGTCATACACATCGTTCCACCAGAGATACTGCTTTACGGGAATCCTTCAGTCACTTTGGAGCTTTCGCGCTCTGCACTTTCTTTTCATCGACAACACCGCTGACACAGGTAAATACACGCGCTAGAAGAGTTTTTGATTTGTTGTTTTAAAAGACCACGCCAAAAATACACACACACATTCTGGTCCTGCTTCGGATGCCACGATGCTATCAAGCGGTATCTCTGGTCGTAATCAGTCCTTCACTGACCAATCAGCGTTCATTAGCAGAATGCTAGCGTGTAATGGGCAACAACAACTCAACCTGTAAGAAATCGAAAGGACATCATTCAACTTTCGACCTATAACCCATGTTGGACTTGCAAAATCTACAATCAAATCTGAGATTTCTCAATGGCAATCGGGTGAAAGAGACAAATTTAGCCATCTAGCTCCATAGACTCCCATTCATTTTGCACTCAGGGCGATCGCCCCCCAGTGGAAATGTGGTGGAACTACAACCAAAATTCGGTACAATGGGGCTTAATAGGGAGTGAACAGGCTTTCCGTATACGGGCTTTGGTAATACCTATTAATTTTGTTGGTGTAAAGTACAGTTGATCTGGTTAAATAAATTCATGTTTTCACTTAAAATCAGTTGATTCAATTTTATTTGCTCGACAAAAAAATTCACATGGAAGAAATATTAACATAGAAATGTGCTTAATGTGGTAACATAAATTAACTGGTTTGATTCAAGTCAAAAGTATAATTGTCACGTTTGAATCAAATTGACTATTAGGTTAGCTATTTTTAAGGGTTCAGCCTGAAATGCAAGAGAATATCATTTGCGTTTTGACGGAAAAATAGAGCTGACCAAATTGACATAGCAGTTAAAGAAAACATTCTACAAATCAAGGACTCAAAATAGCAGTTAAAGAAAACATTCTACAAATCAAGGACTCAAAAAGTCGCTCAATAATTGTAATCAAGGTATTGTCCAGTTCAAGACTGGTATAATGTTGGCTTGACGTTGGACGTTCGATTATCGCAAATTTAGGGGCCTTCTCTAAAGTTACATATGACATTGGTATACCAGTTTCTAACTTCATCAGCATTTGACGAGGATGACTTACAGTCAGAAAACCAACTGTAAAGTATTTAATGTAGGTCTCAGGTATGATGCACACCTTTTAGATTCTTGATATTTAATAAAATAAACTGTAAAATCATATGTAAATATTGTTATGTATTCCAGTGGAAGGATCATCAATTAATAAATTACTTAATTTCATCTATAAAGCACTTCTGCAAAAAAAAAAAATATATATATATATATATATTTGTCTTTGTTCAGTTCAGTTCTCATACAACAACGTCAGTAGAGTCAGACCAATCATATTGTTGAATATTAAATGTACTCAAACAGAGGCGACAGTGGCAAGGAACCCAAACCCTTTCAAGTGATGATGGAGAAAAAAACCTTGGGAGAAACCAGGCTCAGTCAGGGGGCCAGTTCTGTTGAATGTGACCTAGTTATTGGCGATTCTATTACACGGAATGTGAAAATAGAGACACCAGCCACCATAGTCACATGTTTGCCGGGAGACAGAGCGCCTGACATCAAAGAAAATATAAAAGCGCTGGCTAATGCTAATCGTAAATTCTTTCAGGCACTGTAATTTGCTCTGGCCCCCTTCCTGTTCGAAGCAGTGATTAGATAGTTAGTAGACTGTCCTCACTCAATGGCTGGCTGTCCGCAAGTGGTGTCCGCAAAATAATATAGAATTCAAAGACAATTGGAAACGTTTTTGGCGCAGACCTGACCTGTTGAAAAGAGATGGTATTCCTCCCTCTTGGGATGGTGCTACTCTTCTCTCTAGTAATATGGCACATAGTCTTAGAGCTCAATCATGATGATCTGGGGCTCAGGTCAGGAAGCAGACAAACTGGTTAAACTGACCATCTGCTAGCTGTCTCACGTCACTGAGGTCAGATAAATCCTATCACATAGAGACTCTTTCACCAAGATATCATCAGAGACTGTGTCTGTTCCCTGAATTAGGAAATCCAAAAAACTTCCAAACCCATCTAAGGGTAAAACTTGAATTGATGTTCAACAAATAAAAACATATAATACAAATTAACAAATGATTAAGCTCGGGTTGCTGAATATTCAATCCCTTACTTCAATCCTTAGGGCCGTCAAAGGGCCCTGTTTGAGCCGCTACAGTTGGCCGAGATGCCTTGAGTTTGGCCTAACAACTCTAAGGTCGCCCTCAAGGTATTTCGTTGTCGTCTCTTCCCACTTTGGAAGATGAGCATCAATTACACTTACTCTGCCCTGTCCGGGTCACGAAGCAGAGACTGTTCTGCTGGATAGTGGACGCTATCGCATTGGCTTACACTTCGTTGGGCCTTCAATGCCCCATCGGGACAATGCCCCCTCTTCTTGGGGGTGGTACAGTGGTTTATCTATTGGCAACATCTGTGCAGCGGCCGGCTGGTCCTCGCCGTCCACCTTCACCAGGTTTTACACCTTGGAGTGAGCATAACCCACTCTATTATTACCTCTCTGGAGGTTCCGACCTCAGTCCGAGCCCTATTCTGGTTTGGTTGATTCTGCCCTCTCTTGGCCCAAATAGGGCCCTTATCCAAGCACCTTAGACTAGGGCCCTAGAACATGTCGTTTTGCTTTAACATAGCACGGCGTGATTGGACTGGTTCCCCATTGAGTCTAGCAACGAGAAAAAATCTCGGTTCTGAGATAACTGGAACGGGTATTGCATTTATGGCTGTGCTATGGCACTACATGACTTGGCATACGTTGCTTCAGTCGAATTAACCTGAATCCTATGGCGAGAAGAGCTGCCTATATAGGCAGGACATGCCTATATATAGGCAGGACTGCCTATATATGCTTTGGCTGGCTCTGCACTTGGTTCGGGGGTATGCGCCCCATTTGGCTCGCACAGATACTGTGCAGTGCAGTGGCTGTGCAGTAGCACTGTGTTATTTCATAAAAGGCTTCAATAATCGAAAAAAAGGAGTTTTACCTATAGTGTCTAGCAATGCAATACTCGTTCCCGTTATCTCAGGGAAGCGAGGTTATATTAGTAATCGAGACGTTATACACAAACCACCCCGTTGCAGGCCTGAGACGTTGCTGGAGTACACAGTGGCCAACAAACTGGCCTCTTCTCTCTCTCCCGAGCAGGAAAAACAAACTCAAACAAAGGTACCTGAACTCCATAATGGAATAATAAGTGACTCCAATGCACTGTAGTAAGCCTCCAGGAAATCTTCCTCCTGTGCACGGCATGCTCTAGAAGACGGGTACAGACTTCTCGCTCGCAGGCAGCGAAATCCTGATACTCGCATTAACACAGATCAACAAACCGCAAATAAAGTGAGTGTCTTCAGTCTTTGTGTCTGTCACCAGTTATCTTTAGAATAACTTGAAACACAATCTGTATTAGTGATCTATAAAGCTAAAGAATGAAGAAAGGCTGCAATGTCGAGTGAACATACATGGAGAACTCAGATACTAAACAAATAACACTCATTCAAAACTCATGTGTCTTACACGTTACTATGCACAATTAAATATTTTAATCTGATGTATTATCGATTAACAACTTTTCTTTACCACAATCTCTTAGCTTCTCTCTCTGATCAGCCGCACTTGTAAATCTCTCCCCTCATCTCTCTGGAACAACCACTCAAATTACACACCAGTGAGGGCGGGACTTAACACTCATAAGCCAATTAAATAAAGAAAGACCTAACATGTAGGTTAAAAGCACGTTTTTAACATGACCAAAAATCAAGCTGCATGATCAAAATATTCTTTGCTTTCTTTCAGGTTGATTCAAAATATATTTTATAACTGTTCCACTGAGACTGCTTTCTTGCTAGATAAGGTAGATCCCAGCCAACATTTGTATGTGGGGCCCATATGGGTTTGAAATGGGCTGAAAAATGGGCCCCATGTAGGATTGTCCGCGGGTTACATAATGGCCCTATGTTAATTGCCCAGATGAATTTCATGTATGATTGGACTTGGTACTAGGTGGGACCCAAGTGGGCAACATGCACAAGACTCATCTCGGTCCCAACTTTAACCCACTCTACATTTGTATGTGGGGCCCATATGGGTTTGAAATGGGCTGAAAACTGGGCTCTGTATGGGATTGTCCGCGGGTTACATAATGGCCCCATGTTAATTGCCCAGATGACTTTCATGTAGGATTGGACTTGGTACTAGGTGGGACCCAAGTGGGCAACATGCACAAGACCCATCTCGGTCCCAACTTTAACCCAGTTAACATTTGTATGTGGGGCCCATGTGGGTTTGAAATGGGCTGAAAAATGGGCTCTGTATGGGATTGTCCGCGGGTTACATAATGGCCCCATGTTAATTGCCCAGATGAATTTCATATAGGATTGGACTTGGTACTAGGTGGGACCCAAGTGGGCAACATGCACAAGACCCATCTCGGTCCCAGCTTTAACCCAGTTGACATTTGTATGTGGGGCCCATGTGGGTTTGAAATGGGCTGAAAAATGGGCTCTGTATGGGATTGTCCGCTGGTTATATAATGGCCCCATGTTAATTGCCCAGGTGGATTTCATGTAGGATTGCACTTGGTACTAGGCGGGACCCAAGTGGGCAACATGCACAAGACCCATCTCGGTCCCAGCTGCTAATATTTGTATGTGGGGGCCCATGTAGGTTTGAAATGGGCTGAAAAATGGGCTCTGTATGGGATTGTCCACGGGTACCATAATGGCCCCATGCCCACATGGATTTCATATAGGATGACACTTATAAACAGGTGGGCCCCAACTGGGCTACATGCACAAGACCCATCTTGGTCCCAGCTTTAGTTTTTTTGTGGGTACTACAAGGTTACTACATGGGCTGAAAAATGGGCTGTAAGTGGGTTTGTCCACGGGTTCCATGTTGGCCCCAGCAACTTACTCATTTAGGGTTTTATGCAGGATTTCACAGGGCTTTAGGTGGGGCCCAACTAGGAATCATATGCATTTGGCCCAACTAGGGATCATCTGGGTTCCATCTAAATGAGTAGCAACACCACACAAACAGGGTTTAAAGCATTAGAGCACACAATGAGATATAAATCTTTTCAAATTTCAATTTTATTGAAATTACCCATCATATTATGCTATATTGTGAAATTCCAGAGACAATATTTAAAGAAGCAGATTTATGTCAGATTAAAGAGTATCTCTTTAAAGTTATATACCTAATTGTTAAAATACATATTTTGAACCTGTATTTGACCCAGTCTTTACTGAAATCTTTGAACATTTGAACAGGAAATAAAAGGGGACAGTTAAAAGAAGCAGCAACTATACATTTATCAGTACAGCTTACACTGCAGACAGTCATTTGTGTTTCTTGCCAGTTGATCTGTGCAGTCTTCTTAAGAGACTCTGCAAAACAAGAGGGTTTTTAGAGATTATGATTTTAGAGAAATCATGTTACTTACACGTCACAATACCTTATGAAAGAATAACAACTTTTACTCAGGATAAAAAACAACAACAGCAAAAAATTTCAATTGGAAATGGAATGTCATTGGAAGGGCATTTGGGAAATCAATAGAGAATTACTGTTTATGTATTCAGATTATTCTGATTTCATTTTGTATTAATAAAACCAGTTTATAAAGTATGAATATGCGATGTGTTTGAAAGCATCAATTCATTCAATGATCCAAGTTAACCATTAAAAAAATGTATAAACAAAGATAATAATAATACATTATTTGTCTCAAGACTTTTGTCATTTTAATATTAGGTAGTTTCTCACAATCAGATTCTCAGTCCATGATAGAATGAATGGGCAGACAAAATGATGCATAATAAAGTATTTTAATTATTTTTAATTATCTAATGATTTATGATTGCTTTTAAACGTAAAAATATAAAAATATTATTCTTTGTGTCTTTGGAAAATAATTGAGGTGATCACATGTGTGGATGATTCTTAAATTTCCAGGACCTGAAATAAGTAAATTTAAGTCTGCTTTTTAAAACAACGGAGGATGGTTAGTTTGTGACAACAGCAGGAATCTGCATATTCGTGCAGTGTGTGCACGGCAAAAGATTAAAATAGATTTTAAGCTTGTGACTTTTAAATGCACATGAATCCGATGACTTAGCATTCATGTAAAAACTATGTTCAGATTCATCAATCAGAATGATTTCATTCTGATCAAAACAAAAAAATGTCCATGTAAAGTGGCTACTGACAGCGCCAATGCAGATATAAATGTTCACTGTGATCTTACTTGACAAAGGTTTAAGACAAACTGTTGTCATTTAGGAAAATATTGCGTGGGTATTTGTATCAAGATCCAAATCTTTCAACAATTGCAGCTCTAATTTCTGATAAAATATGTGGCTCTGTATATTTCTGATATGTAGAGCTAGAGAAACATTAAGCTTAATTCAAAATCCTAACTACACATTGTATCAAAGGAGTAGTTCACTTTAAAATGAAAATTAGCCCATGATTAATTCACCCTCAAGCCATTCCTAAGTGTATATGACTTTCTACTTTCAGATGAATACAGTCAGAGTTATAAATGAACACCCTGACACTTACAAGCTTTATAATGGCAGTGGATTGCAACCATCAGATTGAAGCTCAAAAAAGTGCATCCATCCATTATATAAGAACTCCACAGGCTCCAGGGGGTTAATAAAGGCCTTCTGAAGCAAAGCCATGAAGTTTGTGTAAGAAAAATATTCATATTATTATAACCTTTATTTTACCAGGAAAGAAGACTCACTGAGATTAAAATCTCTTTTTCGGGAGTGTCCTGGCCAAGATAGGCAGCTAAGTTTACATAGACAATTTACATCAAAGTTACAACACACAAACATAAACAAATCTCATTACATAGATAAAAATATAAAAATGCATCTGGTTACAAACATTTACACACAGTTAATTTACTCTGATGATTATCTAATAAATATTTAAATTGACCACAAGATACTAAATCTTTTAACTTCATCTCAGTCTGGAGAAGATTCCAATCGGATGCTGCGGCATATTTAAAAGAGGTTTTACCCATCTCGGTTCTGGCAAAAGGCACACACAAATTGTAGGTTGATTTAGAACGTAATGAGTAATTACCAGGTGACTTCTGTTTAATAAGACAACAGAGATAAGGGGGTAAATAACCCAATATAGCTTTGTAAATCAATTGGTACCAGTGCTTTTTCCTTCTAATACTCAACGACGACCAACCAACCATTTTATAAAGATCACAATGTGTCGAAAATCTGCAGTCAGTTATAAATCTCAAAGCACCATGGTACAGAGCATCAAGAGAGACAAGACGGTAAGAGGGGGCGTGCTGATATACTACATCCCCATAGTCAAGAACTGATAAAAAGGTAGCAGACACTAGTTTCTTTCTCACATTAAATGAAAAACATGATTTGTTTCTAAAATAAAATCCTAATTTTTTCTTAAGTTTTTGCCTCAGATATTTAATGTGTGACCTAAAACGTAATGTGTTATCGATAATGATACCAAGGTATTTGTACTCCGATATTGATGTGATCAGATTACCCTGAAAAGTCAAAAGAGAGATTGAATTCTCAGTAGAAATTTTAGAGTTTGAAAATATATCGAAAGCAGACTGTAAGAAAGCCACAGATTGTTGCTTAGAGGAATCCGAACAATATATAATTGTGTCATCTGCATAAAAGTGAAACCTTGTATTTTCAATATTAAAATCCAGACAATTTACATGTATGCTAAATAATAACGGTCCTAGCACAGATCCTTGAGGGACTCCCTTAACGACCTCCAATGGATCTGACTGAAAACCTTCCGCCTGAACACGTTGGGTTCTTCCCTTTAAATAAGAACTAAACCATAAAATAACAGTTTCCGATAGTCCTACTGATCGAAGTCTTTTTAGTAACACATCATAATCCACAGTGTCAAAGGCCTTTGATAAGTCAATAAAAAGACATGCACAGTGTTTCTTATCATCTAAGGACTCCACTATATCATTTAAGACTTTTAAAACAGCTGTACACGTACTGTAGCCTTTACGAAATCCGGATTGGTTAGTAGACAAAATGTTATGAGTATTTAAATACTGTGTCAATTGCTCACTTACAAATTTTTCCAACATTTTCGAAATAATACAAAGTTTAGATATAGGTCTATAATTGTCCATTTGAGAAGGATCACCCCCTTTGGACAAAGGAACAACAAATGCTGACTTCCAGATCTGTGGAATTTTGTTTGTTAATAAAGAAAGGTTAAACAAATACGTCAGAGAGGGAGAAATAAGATCAGCCGCTAGTTTTAAAAACAACGGAGCAATATGATCAGGACCTGGCGATTTATTCACGTCTAGTTCTTTTAAAGCTAAACAGACATCGGAGCAAATAATTTGTTTAAAAGCTAATTCACTTTGCCATAGATTACGCTCTGCTTCAAGGAAATCTAAGTTTGAATTGATATAATTATCTGTTTCAAATAAAGACCCCGATGCGATAAAATTTTTATTAAAACTATTAAGCATTTGTTTTTTATCTACGATATTAATGGAGTCTTTAATTATACTATAAGGAAGGTTTGTAGTTTTACTACCAGTTAAGTACTTAATATTCCTCCAAAACTTCCCAGAGTTGGTTACATTTTTTGTAGTTTTATCAAGGAAATAATCTGATTTAGCCTTTCTGGTCGCCACCGTGCATTTATTTCGTAGCTGCCTAAAATGCAGCCTATCAGAGCTTAGATTTGTTTAAAACTTTGATATTTAAAACTTTATAAAGTAAAATAACTAGCTTCCGGCCAAACGAACATACGGATTCCACTTAAGGGTAAAGCGCAACTTATGCAAGTAATGCGACGTGCTGTTGATATTTACGCTACACCATGATGCACTACGCTACTTCTGACGTAACAAGTTGCGCTTTATATGCAAGTAGACTGCGTATGGCCGTTTGGCCTGAAGCCAGTTATTTTACTTTATAAAGTTTTAAATCTGGATATTTTTCTTACACAAACTCACCCGGAGCCGCGTGGAGTTTGTTTATGATGGATGGATGCACTTTTTTGAGCTTCAATCTGATGGTTGCAATGGTTGCAATCCACTGCCATTATGAAGCTCGGAAGCGTCAGGGTGTTCATTAATATAACTCTGATTGTATTCGTCTGAAAGAAGAAAGTCATATACACTTAGGATGGCTTGAGGGTGAGTAAATCATGGGCTAATTTTCATTTTTAAAGTGAACTACTCTAAGTAAATTATGTAAAATCTAATGTTTTAAATTTCATTAAATTAAGTAAAATCAAAACACCTCACACATAACAAAAGGTCAATGGATCCATACCAGAAGTGACAGTCCAATGTAGCAGATAAAGAACAATCCTCCACCGCATTGCCAGTAATCATCTGGATCCTTGGTCAATCTGGGGTGGAGTGCAGTGGGCTGATAAGTCCTTAAAAAGAAAGATTTAATTTGTACCATTCCTTTAAACAATATTAAACAAAGCGTATTTAAATTTTACAAACATTTGCTATTATAAAACATTCAGACAACATGAACAATTGGTCCCCAATAGCTCCCTAGGTGCCGCAGAAAAAATAGCTGCCCACTGCTCCCGGTGTGTGTTCACAGTGTGTGTGTTCAATACTCACTGTTGTGTGTGTGTGTGTGTGCACTTGAATGGGTGAAATGAAGAGCACAAATTCGTCATATCACACAATTGTAGCTTTAAAAAAGCTAATTGGTACACCAAAATCAAACAAACAATTGCAATTAATAATTTTACCTGTAGCCACATTTATCCTGTTATGACACGTCTGAGGGTCTTTCCCTTGATGTTCTTCAATGAACTAAATAAAGGACTGATGATGGTGACATGTTCTCCTTTCTTTGTCACTTTATAGGAAGAAAGACAAAAGGATAAAAAGTTACTCAGATTTGTCACTGGTAGAGGAAATGACTTTTGATGATGAGAATAATACTTTTAACTAAATAATATATTAATCCCAATGTGAGGTTTAGAAGCAATGGTTAAAATTGACTAACATCTTACTGAAGTTGATCATAGTGGTGGATTTGTCTCTCTGTTGGGTGCCTGTTCTCGCCAAAAAATCTTCTTCCAGTGCTTGATTTTATATATATATATATATATATATATATATACTTAGAAACTGGTATCTACAAAAACATAAGAGATTTAGACCAATAATATTTCTTAACTCTTCTGTAGATTCCAGTGTTTCAGAGTGTAAATGACTGTTTTTTTATCAGTCACTTTACTCATTCGGATGCTTCTTCCCTAGTAAAAAATAAAGTAAATAACAAACCTATGCAAAAATATATTTAAAACACATTTATTTTATACTTATTATACTTCAAATACATTAACATGTTTATTGACACATCACCTAAGACTTATATTGAATTTATAATTAAACTTTATTTGGAGCATTTCTTTAGTACACAATGCACATTTTTTTTATATTAAGACAATTTTTTTTTTAAATAGGCCTATCACTATTAATAAAGTGTACCTAAAGTATACTTGCAATAGTTTCACTTTAGTAATCAAATACACTTAATCTCAGCACTATTTCCAGATAACTAAGTTAGAGTGCATTAAGTACAACATTTGTTGTTCTTATTGACTTTAAGTATAATTTAGGATACCAAAGTACAATTGTATTTAGGCTATATTAAGTACATAAATATGTAAATGTCATTGTAGTAAACTTAGCATAAAATAAATGTTTCAAATATATTTTAGTATATTTTTTTTTTCACTAGGGTTTTCATGTGTTTGAATTTTAAACTAGCTGACAACATTGACATCAGAGGCTACAACATTAAATATGTGCTAATACGCTAATCGCGATTAGCTATAATCAAAGGTATGCTTTGATGAAGCACACCTTTACTGTCAATGGTACACATACAGCTGCAGGTTGTAGTATGTCCGTTATAAAACTCTCGTGTGTACACAGAACATTTCTGGGAAATTAATGAACTCCATTAACACACAATTTGTTTATCTGTATTATATATTCTACCTTGAACTATATTAACACTCTCATCCACTTATTGTAATAACTAATCGTTTAAATATATATGAATTGATCTCTGTTTGTCTAAAATGATAGTGAAAAATGTTTATCTTACCTGATATGCCAATATGTTTGCAGGACCTCACACATCCAGTCCGACCTTCCTCTGTGTTCACATTTCAGCTTCTGTTCTCCTCCGTTTACATTTCACAACGAATTTAACAGGCATAAGGATTAAGGAAAGACTGGGTCATTTTGCCGAGCAGTAGCACACACACGTCGTCATCAACTCAAACTGACGACATTTTCAAAAATGACCAGTAAAAAGGCGCGCACAGTTGTTATTGGCCAGTTACTTAGATGACTATGATTAACCAATCATGATCAAAGAAGGTGAAACAACCAATATAAATTGTTTCAGCGTGGTAATGGAAAAGTTTACTTTTCTTCTTTTCTTTCTATTTTTTTTTTTTTTAGTTTTATATGTAGACTATATTATTTGATTAGTTGGTCAAATAGTGTTTTGATGACAGTGTGTGAATAAAAATGCAATCCTGCGCTTTAGGCACACACACAATTGTAAATCCAGACAAAATCACACAGAGCAAAAAAGTTTCTGCTGCACTTCTCTCTTGAGATTAAAATGATATCCATTATTATTATTATTATTATTAATAATATGATTATATTTTCACATAAATTTAGATTTTTGAAGTGGTGTTTTGATCAAAATATCATACAATGCTAAAATAATAACAAAATAATAATTAGAAATAATAATAATTCAAAGGTTATCTATTTCTTGAAGACATGACATTGAAAAAAAAACCTTTTTCAACTGTTTAGCATTAAACGTTATATTAAACGTTACACTGTGTCAACGTTAAAAAAAACAACTGAAATTATTTCAACCATATTTTAACTTTGAGGGCCAGTCATGTGCCAACTACAACTGAAAAGAAAAGTCTGTACTGTTGACCTCAAAAGAAAACTGAACACAAAACACAGTATGCTAAATGAATGAAACTGCACTTTATTCTGTACTCCTGTATATGCTGCAAATATGATTTCTGAATCTACATTGGATTTTTCCTTTCAAATCATGAATTTTCATTATTTCTTTCTTTACTTGGGCTATTTCATCATCTGAACTGATGTGCCCCTTTTAATAATCAAACCCTAACCCTAACCCTAACTCCAATATTCAAAATCTCTAGAATTACATTGTCACTAACCGACTGACCAGAAAACTCTGGAGTATCTCCATTGAAAAAGGGCATATGGCTGTTGCAGGGTTTGATTTCTTCTACCCATCTCTAAGCCATTATAATTCCATTATTTTGATAGATAATTAGCTTCTGTAACCCGTTCTTCATATTGTACAGTGACCATTTTCTGGATATTTTGAACCATTTGTATAGATTTTAAAAGAACTATATGGAGATAAGCATTTTGCAGTAACTGACAAAATCAGACAACTAAAAGTTGACACTTTGAATATTTAATGTCAATGACTAGGGTTGGAACTAATGTCTGCTGAACACCAACACTCCAGGACTGGATTTGAAGATCCATGGCCTATACTGTACCCACATACACTATATTGCCAAAAGTATTGGGACACCTGTCCAAAACATTGAATTCTGGTGTTTCAATCACTTCCATGGCCACAGTTGTATGAAATCAAGCACCTAGGCATGCAGACGCTTCTACAAACATTTGTGAAAGAATAGGTTGCTTTCAGGAGCTCAGTGAATTCAAGCATGGTACCAGGTTCCCACCTGTGTAATAAGTCCATTTGTGAAATTTCCTCACTACTTGTTTTAATGATTGTACAGATATGTTATTTACAAGTGTATAGTTTATGATGTAATTTACAGATGCACAATTTATATTTATTACATAATTCATTATTATATTCACAATCATGCTTGTATGTATTTCCCCATTCAGGACCCATATAGAGATTACCTATGTGGTTACTACCTTGGGCCAATGTAGGCAGCCTATATGGGACTGATTGTGTTTGCCCATGCCTGAACCATATTGTTTATCAAAGTGGGCCCCATATGTTTTTCCCATTCATAACCCATATAGAGATTACCTATGTGGGTACTACCTTGGGCCCATGGAGGCAGCCTATATGGGACTGATTGTGTTTGCCCATGTCTGACCCATATGGTTTGTTCAAGCGGGCCCCATATGTTTTTCCCATTTATAACCCATATAGAGATTATCTATGTGGGTTCTAGCTTGAAGGCAGCCTATATGGGACTGATTGTGTTTGCCCATGTCTGAACCATATTGTTTATCAAAGTGGGCCCCATATGTTTTCCCCATTCATAACCCATATAGAGATTACCTATGTGGGTACTACCTTGGGCCCATGTAGACAGCCTATATGGGACTGATTGTGTTTGCCCATGTCTGACCCATATGGTTTATCAAAGTGGGCCCCATATGTTTTTCCCACTCATAACCCATATAGAGATTTCCTTTGTGGGTACTACCTTGGGCCCATGTAGACAGCCTATATGGGACTGATTGTGTTGGCCCATGTCTGAACCATATTGTTTATCAAAGTGGGCCCCATATGTTTTCCCCATTCATAACCCATATAGAGATTACCTATGTGGGTACTACCTTGGGCCCATGTAGACAGCCTATATGGGACTGATTGTGTTTGCCCATGTCTGACCCATATGGTTTATCAAAGTGGGCCTCATATGTTTTTCCCACTCATAACCCATATAGAGATTACCTATGTGGGTACTACCTTGGGCCCATGTAGACAGCCTATATGGGACTGATTGTGTTTGCCCATGTCTGACCCATATGATTTGTTCAAGCGGGCCCCATATGTTTTTCCCATTCATAACCCATATAGAGATTACCTATGTGGGTACTACCTTGGTCCCATGTAGACAGCCTATATGGGACTGATTGTGTTTGCCCATGTCTGACCCATATGGTTTGTTCAAGCGGGCCCCATATGTTTTTCCCATTCAGAACCCATATAGAGATTACCTATGTGGGTACTAGCTTGGGCCCATGTATGCAGCCTATATGGGACTGATTGTGTTTGCCCATGTATGATCCATATGATTTGGCCAAGCGGGCCCCATATTTATTTCCCCATTCAGAACCCATCTAGAGATTACCTATGTGGGTACTAGCTTGGGCCCATGTATGCAGCCTATATAGGACTGATTGTGTTTGCCCATGTATGATCCATATGATTTGGCCAAGCGGGCCCCATATTTATTTCCCCATTCAGAACCCATCTAGAGATTACCTATGTGGGTACCACCTTGGGCTCATGTAGGCAGTCTATATGGGACTAATTGTGTTTGCCCATGTCGGACCCATATGGTTTATCAAAGTAGGCCCCATATGTTTTTTCCAAGTCATAACCCATATAGAGATTACCTATGTGGGTACTACCTTGGGCCCATGTATGCAGCCTATATGGGACTGATTGTGTTTGCCCATGTCTGACCCATATGGTTTATCAAAGTGGGCACCATATGATTCCTCCATTCATAACCCTTATAGAGATTACCTATGTGGGAACAACCTTGGGCCCATGTAGGCAGCCTATATGGAACTGAATGTGTTTGCCCATGTCTGACCCATATGGTTTGGCCAAGCGGGCCCCATATGTATTTCCCCATTCAGAACCCATATATAGATTACTTATGTGGTTACCACCTTAGGCTCATGTAGACAGCCTATATGGGACTGATTGTGTTTGCCCATGTCTGACCCATATGGTTTATCAAAGTGGGCACCATATGTTTCCCCCATTCATAACCTATATATAGATTACCTATGTGGAACTACCTTGGGCCCATGTAGGCAGCCTATATGGAACTGAATGTGTTTGCCCATGTATGACCCATATGGTTTGGCCAAGCGGGCCCCATATGTATTTCCCCATTCAGAACCTATATATAGATTACCTATGTGGCTACCATCTTGGGCTCATGTAGGCAGCCTATATAGGACTGAATGTGTTTGCCCATGTCTGACCCATACGGTTTATCAAAGTGGGCACCATATATTATTCCCATTCATAACCCATATAGAGATTACATATGTGGGTTCTACCTTGGGCCCATGTAGGCAGCCTATATGTGACTGATAGTGTTTGCCCATGTCTGACCCATATGGTTTGGTCAAGGGGGCCACATATGTTTTCCCCATTCATAACCCATATAGAGATTACCTATCTGGGTACTAGCTTGGGCCCATGTAGGCAGCCTATATGGGACAGATTGTGTTTGTCAATGTCTAACCCATTTGATGAACCCAAATGGGCCCCACTTGTGTTGCCCATTTTGAGCCCATGCACTCATTTCCCATTAGTGACCCAACTAGGACCCATATAGGGAGCCCACCTGTTTTTGCCCATGTGGGACCTTCTTAGCTGACCCAAGTGGGCCCCAGATAAGATGCCCATTTTGGGACCATGACCACTTGGTACCCACGTAGCCCAAGAAAAAACCATGTGGGGCCCACATATACATGTTGGCTGGGATATGGTAAATAAGGTCTATCAAAAATGTGAAAATGTGGTGTTTTTGTGCTCTGAATGTGCCGATTTTTAGAACCCAAAACAAATAGTATATTAAAAAAAAAGTAAAATCAAAACATGGAACCAAATCAAAGTCTGCTTGAATCCTTTAATTTTCATACTTTTATTGTTGCAAAGGTGGATGGTTTTAAAAGCAAAGTGAATACATTTCCTTAAATTTATTTCACAATAACATATTTTGCAAACAAGCGATACACAAGTTATACGTAATGCTTTCACCTTCTAAATACAGTATTGAAATACAGTGATCTTTAGCAAATTGGAGAACTTCAGTCTGCATGGGAGGACTATGGCTTAAGCTTCACTCCCAAACACAGGGCCAGCTCACTCTTCTGGATCTTTCCATCTTTATTCACGTCACAGTGATGCAGCAGAACCTCACGGAATTTATCCAGATCCACTCCGCTGATACTGGGCTGAGAAAAAGAAGGTGTTTGAATAAAGAGGCAAATAGACAGAAAGTGACAAAGTGACACAAACAGCTCCCACTATTGACAATTATTAGTAGTATTGTACCAGGGCTGCCAACTTCGGTTGCCTGGCGGGAGTGAGATTTTGATAACATGACTGAATCAGTGACACGCCCCTTTTGGGGATTTTAAGAATCCAACTATTAATTTTTTATTTCCTGTTAATAAAACAAATTAACCAAATACTTAAGCCAAATGTTGTACTAGATGCACCTTTTAGAAACTATTTGTGTATGCTCTGTGTGAAAAAAGTGTAGTATATACATGTTATAGTATATAAGTATAAAAGTAGTGTATACAGCAGAGGTGGGAGTAAGTCACACATGTTCAAGTCACAAGTAAGTCTCAAGTCCCTACCATCAAGTCTTAAGCAAGTCTAAGTCGCAGTACACACAACCAAGTCAAGTCAAGTCAAGTCAATGGTTCACTTCAAGCAACTCAAGTCGAGTCCTGCTAAGGGTCAAGTCAAGTCGAAGTCAAGTTACAATACCAAACAGAAAAAAATGTTTATATTGGCCTCAACCTTATTTATTTTTGATTACCTTGATTACCTTTCTTATACATTTATATCGTAATATTAATAATATTCATATAATTTATTACAGCATGTATTTATGATTATCAAAATTTGGAATTATTATTATTATAATAACAATTATATGAAAAATGTTGAAGATAAAACATTTGAAGGTAAATTCACAAGTGTGATGCATTAATTATATTGGTTTTATAGTAAATGTCATATGTTTAACTTTGCTTATATATTTTTTTATGCAATATCACCGGCAGACATTAACTTTCCCATTAATAGCCCATATTTGCCCCCTTAAATTGATTTCCTGGGGCATTTTTTTCTAACTATGTTTTAACCATTTTTTTTCTAACCATGCATTTAAACTACAATTACAACACCATAAATAATGTTATGAGATTAATGATAAATAAATGAATATTATATTAAATATAATAATTTTAATATAGAAAAAATTAGATGCTAAAAAATAATTAATTATATTCTTTTAATTATGAAATTAAAACCGCCAATGGGTGGCGCCAAATCACCGTCTTAATGAGCGAGTCATAGAAGCATTCATTCAACTGATTCGTTTAAAGCGGCAGATTCATTCTGGAACTAAGCAACTAGGTCACTGAATCACAAAAACCCTGGATTTGTTCAGATATGTAGGCTACAACTATTTTTCTGTGGCTTGTTTGGAACTACTGTCAGTGGAGAAATAGAGCAAAAACAGAGAATATTTACAATATTACGACTAAAATGTCACACCACAATATTCACTCTTTGTTTACTGAACTGTTGTATAAAATCATTATCACATTTGCAATCGCGCCAATATTCTGGAAATATTTTTTAACATATGTTATAATTATAAAAATAACTCATACTAGGGAAATTTTTTCCACATCTTGAATTTTGGTTGCATATTAATTCCACTCGCATTTTGCCCCCAAACCCCTGATAGGCCTAACATCTGACCCTGCTTCAAGAGAAACATAAAACACGACAATACATCATTACATTTACATTTATTCATTTAGCTGACGCTTTTATCCAAAGCAACTTACAATTGCTATATTTCAGAGGTCGCACGCCTCTGGAGCAACTAGGGCAGAGGTCTTCAATCCTGCTCCTGGAGGGCCACTGTCCTGCAGAGTTTAGTTCCAACCTGCTTCAGCACACCTGCCTTTGTATATTCAAGCGATTCTGAAAAGCTTGATGAGCTGATTCAGGTGTGTTTGATTAGGGTTGGAACTAAACTCTGCAGGACAGCGGCCCTCCAGGAGCAGGGTTGAAGACCTCTGAACTAGGGGTTAAGTGTCTTGCTCAGGGACACATTGGTGTTTCACAGTGGATTCAAACCCAGGTCTCTCACGCCAAAGGCATGTGTCTTATCCACTGCGCCATCACCACCATCATTAACAGTTGTTTTTCGTCATTGGAAAAAGTGACATATTTGGCTTTAAAGCATGATTTGAAAGAAACTGTGGCAAATGTCTGTGAATTTATGCACGTTATACAAAACATATGCCACCATTAATTATCATTTGAATCTATTGACAGCCATTTGAAAACATAATATTGTATAAAGAGGCATGCTGTTTTGACCACTATTCTCTCTAGATTTAACGTTAGTCAAATTAACTATAACAAACAGGTTAAACAAGCCATAGCTTACTTTTAGACGTGTTGAATGAAGTTCGAGGTTGTGATGGTCGTGTCCGATATCCCTTGCCAGTTATTATGCATACAGCAAATCTTCTTGTATGAATATGGTAAATTTCTAGTGTTTATATCCAAAAAGAAACGATGCTGCGAGATGTTTTTGTATTTAGCGTGCTCACTGAGGTGTATGTTTTTTTTCTGTGCAGCATCACGTAATCGCGCAGAATCTGATGACTGGCGTCAATGGTTCCGTTGCTTTCATTTTGTTCATCAGCTGATGTTGCGATAATTTATATAAAAATGTATATGAAGTCATTTTCGAGTCATACAGTTCAAGTCAAGTCAAGTCTCGAGTCATTGGATCTCAAGTCAAAGTCAAGTCAAGTAATTTTCTTAATTTAGTCAAGCAAGTCTCAAGTCCTTAAGTTTGCGACTCGAGTCAGACTCGAGTCAAGTCATGTGACTCGAGTTCCCCATCTCTGGTATACAGATATAAATATAAAAGTATTGTATACAATATAAGCTTGTTTGTTCATAGCAGTAAAACAGAAAGAAACACAATCTAAGTGTTAAAGGGTTAGTTCACCCAAAAATGAAAATTATGTCATTAATGACTCACCCTCATGTCGTCCCAAGCCCGTAAGACCTCCGTTCATCTTTGGAACACAGTTTAAGATATTTTAGATTTAGTCCGAGAGCTTTTTGTCCCTCCATTGAAGATGTACGTACGGCACACACTCTTTGTCCAGAATGGAAATAAAGACATCATCAAAGTAGTCCATGTGACATCAGTGGGTTAGTTAGAATGTTTGGAAGCATCGAAAATACATTTTGGTCCAAACATAACAAAAACTACGACTTTATTCAGCATTGTATTGTCTTCCGGTTCTGTTGTCAATCCGCGTTCATGAGTCCGCTGACGTAAGACGAGCTGACGTGTTATCTGGTGCGCCCGAGCTTCGGTTACAGTCTGAGGGAGACGCACGCTGTAAACAAAACAATCTTCGCAAACATGTCTAAGGATTTCGACACAGGGGAAGACTTGCATTTTTTTTTAACCAGACATATTTATTTGAACCCGAATACACGGACGCACCAGATAACACGTCAGCAGCGTCACTGGCCTCGTGAACGCGGATTGACAACAGAACCGGAAGAGAATACAATGCTGAATAAAGTCATCGTTTTTGTTATTTTTGGAACAAAATGTATTTTCGATGCTTCAAAAAATTCTAACTAACCCACTGAGGTCACGTGGACTACTTTGATGATGTCTTTATTTCCATTCTGGACAAAGAGTGTGTGCCGTACGTACATTTTCAATGGAGGGACAAAAAGCTCTCGGACTAAATCTAAAATATCTTAAACTGTGTTCCAAAGATGAACGGAGGTCTTACGGGCTTGGGACGACATGAGGGTGAGTCATTAATGACATAATTTTCATTTTTGGGTGAACTAACCCTTTAATAGGTCAGAAGTAGAATGTTCTGTAAGAACACACACATTTGGTCCTCTCAATACAGTAACTTATTACTCTCAAGTATTTTTTCTGTAGGGTCTAAATGTAAAAGACTCTTTTATGAAGATCCCATTGAGAAGCTCCTATCTCTACTCCACTGCCGGACAGGAATAGGGGTGCGGGGCCGTCTGTAGTCAGAGCTAGAGCAATATGATACCTACGGACTTGAGTGCGTGGGGCACCTCCTGGAGAATAATAGGGCCTAGCTCTGTCACCTCCCCGTGAGTCATCATTTTCACATAGCATTGTGCGATGCCAGTCATTCAGCAGTGCAACATCCTTGTGCCATCTATTAGGTCCATGGGCATTATCAGCATGATATAGCGAACTGTGGTATGTTGGAGAAGGGCTGCGCGTTATCCTGGGCTGTTCCTTAACTAAAGAAACTCTGTTCCTCTCCCAGCACTCCAAACATTCTGTAAGATGAGCGTTTTTGTCTTATAGCTGGAGGACAAAATATTTTTCAGCTCCTTCACGGTCAACGTTAACTGTTCCACTGCCCTGAGTAATTTCTCATCATTGTGATCGGACTGCACCAGAGCCACTTGAGTTTGGGTTTGGGGCACTTGAGTTGACCCAAAATGGAGTTGTATAGCTGCACGGGCCCTTTCACATCGGCATGCAACAATAAGCGCTTCGTCCATATCCGTTGCACCTTGTTCATGAATCTTTGCTTGCAAGGCTGGATCTAAACCAGCCACAAAACGTCTGAATTTATCACCCTCCTGGGCAATACGATCATACTCAGGAAAAGCCTCTAGGACTAGACGAGTAATATCAGCACTGTACACTTCTAAACTTTCACCAATCTTGCGGGGGCGAGCGTTCACATGAGTTTGGAAGAATGGCAATGAATGTACCTTGTGGTGTCATTGCATAAAAGACTCTCATCCCCTTTCAAGAGTCGACGATGCATTAGATGCTTTATCAGTATCTGCTTGGTTCTCCACAATAGACCTGCAGCATGGGTATTGGCAAGTTGAATTGGAAAAAGAAGATCGTGAAAAAAACGCTTTCACCACAGATAGTGGGCTGTACCATTTTAAAGTTATACCCATGGGTCTGACAAATGCTCCAGCAACTTTCAAAGGTTAATGGAGATGGTTCTTCGTGGGCTGCCTTGGAAAACTTGTTTGGTGTATTTGAATGATGTCTTAATTTTCAGTCAGACTTTTAAGGATCACCTTCAGCATTTGGAGGAAATCTTTTCCAGATTCAAATCCTATGGGTTAAAACTCAATCCTTCCAAATGCTTGTTTGCTAAGAGTGAGGTTCAGTTTTTGGGTCACATTGTATCTAAAGATGGTGGTCCAACCTGATCCAAGGAATGTTCATAGTGTTCAGGACTGGCCTATCCCATGCTCACCAACTGAAGTCAGGGCATTTTTAGGATTGCGATCCTACTATAGGAAGTTCATTAAGAACTTTGCTCACCATGCAGTCCCTCTCCATAGACTGACAAAGAAAATTGTTGGACTGCGGATTGTCAGGAGGCATTTGCTAATTTGAAACATGCCCTGTCTCATCCACCTATTGTCTCTTTCCCAGATTTTCACCGGCTGTTCCATTTGTACACAGCTAAAGGAGATGTCCTTGCCCAGGAAAAAGGGACTCAAGAAACAGTGGTAGCTTATGCCAGCCATGTCCTCACCAAGGCTGAAAAGAAGTGGTCTACATATGATAGAGAACTTTGGGCCATTGTGTGGGCTGTCAGACATTTCCGCCACTATTTGTACAAGCAGCCCTTCTTCATCATTACGGACCACAAACCCCTCCTGGGCCTGAGAAAAATCCCTATTGACAGTGATCGCACTGGTCGACGAGCCCACTGGGCCCTTGAATTGAATCCATTTGCATGGATGGTCATACACAGAAAAGGACAAAGTCACGCTAATGCCGACGCCCTGTCACGTTGTCAAGAATCCGGCTCAGAATTTGAAAACGCAGCCTTTTTTCGTCTGATAAGCCTGATCTAAGCGCACCACTGTCGATTATCAAGTGTGCATCAAGTTCAGTCGGTCGGCCTGACCCATGATATACCAAAATCAACCGCCTGTGTTGAGGTAGAAACTGGGAGAGCCTCCTCTCTCATTCTGCAGTTGGCTACTGCTGAATCGAGTTTCAAAGAGCAGCAACAACAGGAATCAGTTTTAAAGGAAATTGTGAGTTGGAAGCTCAGAGGCTGCAAACCACCAGGAAGATGAACAGATGGTCACCTGAAGAGAGAGCTTTGTGAAAAGAATACTTCGGGTTAACCCAACACAATGGTCTCCTCTGTCGTGAAATTGTTAGTCCAGTCACCAAATCTGTGATTTTTCAGGTCATCGTACCTCAAACCTTAAGGGAACAAGTCCTTCAGTCCCTCCATGGCAACCCTATTGCTGGTCATCTATCACCCGAAAAAGTCTTGCAACAGGCACAACAGCTCTGCTTCTGGCCTTTCATGCCCCAATACGCGAGTGGTGTAAGAAGTGCGTTCCTTGTGATGCCCGACGCACTCCAATCCCTGGTCAAACCTGGCCGCAGATATTCTTGGACTTCCTGTTACCTGGTCTTCCTGAAACAGGTATGTTCTTGTTTTTCAAGACTATTTTTCCAAATATTTTAACCTTTATGCTGTGCTACAACAGTGGCTAAGTGTCTTTTCGAAAATTTTGTCTGTGAGCATGGCATTCCAGAGGTCTTCCATACCGACCAAGGGCGACAATTTGAGTCAGACCTTGTTAAACATCTCTGCCAAATGTTGGGTGTTCATAAGACCAGAACCAGCCCATATCATCCACAATGTGATGGTATGATTGAACGTTTCAATAGAACCCTCATTTATCAGCTGGCCAAGGTCTTGCAGCAACAACAAGGGGAATGGGATGATTACCTTAGCCAGGTGGCTTTAGTGTACAATACTAGTCCCCATTCGTCGACTGGCTTCACTCCCTTTTTCCTCACGCATGGTAGAGAAGCCAGATTGCTGGCTAACCTGCTGCTGCCAGGTTGTGTACCGGATTCTCCATCCAATTCACCGTCAGATTATGCTGTTAACCTGATGTGTAAACTTCAAGATGTATTCGCTACTGCAACCCAAAACAGGGAACATGCATATCATCAGCAGAAGCGACACTATGATAAGGGTCTGAAGTTTACTCCTTATCAACGGGGAGACCTTGTGTGGCTGCATGACCCTACCACCAGCAGGCAGAAACTTGCTCCTCATTGGAAAGGACAGTTTGAAGTTGTGGACTGTTTGGAGTCAGAGGGTGATGTGGGTGTCACTTACAGAATAAACAGAATCTGTTAGACGAATCAAACAAATGTCAAATTGTCTATTATAACAGACTGAGACCATACTGTGCACCTGTCCTTCAAAAAGAGAAACAAATTGACCCCTCTACTCCACATCCTTCCCCATCCTTGACCGCTATATCAGGTGCCTTACCTTTCAAACCCTCAAAAATTGTTCTGTGCACATCTAAGGGAATCTCTAAGGACCCCATCCGGCCACGGACGCCACTTGATCCTGGACCTCACTCTTCCCTGGCAGACCAGCTGCCTGTGAGCAGTCCTCTTATTCAGAGTTCAAGTTCTGGGCTGCGTTTCCCAAAAGCATCGTAAGCCTAAGAAGATCATAAAAACGATCGTACGAATGATCTTAATATTATGGTCTGTTTCCCAAAAGCATCGTAACTTAAGTAGCACTTGAAAATCATCGTAGATCTACGAGTGCTCTGGAGTAATCGTAAATCCCCAAGTGCATTGTACGAAGACAGAGTTCTGAGGTCACCTCAGGCTCAGGTTGAGTTACTCCTACTCCTCCATGGATGTCAATACCACCACAAATGCCATCTGAAGCACTTGTGCCAGGTATTAACAAGGCCTTTTCTTCCTCTGCTGTGAGAAGGGGGAATCATTGGTCCCACGACCTGTTTTATTAAATGTTGTCCTCTGCAGTGCCCTTTTCCTTTTAGCAAGGCTGGCACAGTCCTGCCGCTTCTTCCTGACCTCCTTCCCTGAACTTGTAATGCCCCTAGTTGCAGTCGGTTTTGTAGCAATAATATCCCAGATTTTTTGTTTTTGTTTTATTTGTATGACTGCCCTTAAACCTGCTGAATAAAATATGTTGTATAGCTCCACCTCCTCTAAAATGACATTAATCTCCTCTTTAAAAAAAAAATATATTTTCCATTTTGCTGGTGTCTCCACTAGGGATGCACCGATATGAACATTTTGGCTGATACCGATAACCGATAATTCTTTGCATTTGAAAGCCGATAACTAGGGATGTCCCGATCCGATCCACAGCATCGGTATCGTGCCGATACTGGCCCAGAACGCTAGATAGGAGATCGGAGGGGGAAAAATATGATCCGATACCTATCCAACAATGCTTGAATATAGCATTTCCCTTGCTGCGACATTAAGCCGCACATATTGGGCGGTTTTGCCATCTATTTTGAGGGCAAAAAATGGGTTTGGGCGGGTGGATAAACATTGGGCTGGTTTCGGATCAGTTCGGCGGGTTTTTGTAGCCGAAACACCGGCACTTCAGATCCTTCTTCCGGCGACCCTCTGTTCAGCAGGCAGTAGTCTGTCTCACTCACTCACACACACACACACACACACACATCTCTGGCTGACGTGCCCTCTAAACTCACAACAGACACTCCATCCCACTACCTTCGATGTACTATAAACACGGTTTTGCAATCTGTCTTCTCAGTTTATAAACCGTAGGCTGTAAACTGTATGCTACACAAGATTTTGACGCATAGCAAGTGTGTGTGCAGAGTGTGGAGCGCGCACTGCATGGAACACTTCCAGGCGCGAACACTTCCGGTTTCCTTTCAACAGTGGAAACAACTTAAAATACTCATTTCTGGTCATACAGAAAATAACTTATTTATATATAACTTACGTCATTATTTATTTTTTGCGCAGCTTTTGGTGTGCATACAGTTCAAATTAAAATGTTGGTGTTCAACTTTGCGTTTTAAAAATACAGCAACCGTTAATTTTTCGTTTTACGGGTAAAAAAGGAAAAACGAATGGACGCAAAAGCACACAGATCAATGGGTAATTTTAAAGCTTTTTAATTTTAAATGATTAACTTTAAACCTGTTGGTAGCTTTAAGTAGCCTACTGAAGTAGCCTACCTGCCTGTATTTTGTCCTGTTTGAATAAAGGGTGGCAGTCTTTCATAATCAACTGTTGTTGTGGACTATATACTGGTATATATATATATGTATATATATATATATATATATATATATATATATATATATATATATATATATATATACTATATAAGTATTTGTTCTCCATTTGAGTGAGATGTTTTTAGGTTGCTAATTGAGCAAAGTGCTTCCATATATTTTATTAGGCCTAGTATTAGTTCAAGAATAAAATAGAATAAAATAAAAATATTGGATTAATATCGGTATCGCAAATAGCCAAAGCTGCGGCATCGGTATCGGTATCGGAAGTGAAAAAATGGTATCGGGACATCCCTACCGATAACCGATATATTGGCCGATGTTTATGTTAATGGAATCGCCTCCGCACGGACAATAAGGAAATTATTTTTATCAAACCATATCGTTGATGATAATAATACGAGAATAAAATAATGGTAGTTATTAATTATAACACAATGTTTTTGAAAAAAAAATTAAACATGTTTAATATTACAGTGATAGTAAACATCTTTAATAGCTTAGTTACTGTTGCTGTGTGACACTGGCGCGCTGAAGCTGAAGAGAACGAACGTTAAACCGAATCGCTTTGCTAGAAGGTTAATCAACTCGACGGTTGCTGAAGAATGCAAACCCAAAGAATTTACAAATTTATTACAATAGTGAACACAATTATAATTATATCACAGTCCCAATCATAGCTTTTAATGTTTTGCATTGTTGTTTAATCTGCGCGCGCTGGAGCTGAAGAGAACGAGCACCGGGAAACTGAAGAACTTTTCTAGCAGGGTGTTTAAATCCACGAAACGCATCATATGTGAGATTAATCAGATATTTATATTACATCAACTTTATATTACGATTTATCTGCACAAAATGACGTGAATGCACAATCGAACTTGTGCTGGTCATAATGTTGTAGTAGCCTAGGCTAATCCCTATTCTGGACGCGCTATTCCCACAACAACGCGCTGAAACGGCAACTAAACCCAGAGTTCACAACATTTTATTACAATAGTGTTCTCATTATAATGGCATGTATATGACAGTCCCAATTATAGTCATAAATGTGCATTGCTGTTTGAGCTGCGCGCACGCTAAATAGGCTATAAAGATGATCACTGGTACAATGAAGCGCTACTGCATCGTTCATTAACTCAACCAAACGCATCCTATATTAGATTAATCATATATATATATATACACAAAATAAACATATTACAACTTACAATGGCACAGAATGCTGCGAATGCTCAAGAGAACTTGACTGTGCTTGTCATGAAGGCTTAACTTCATAGATGCGCTCTTTCCGCCACAACGCGCTCTTTAACGCGCTGAAACACTGGCGAACAAGAATTCACAACATACTTTTACAGGCGTGTTTTTATTATAATGTTATGAAGCCTATGTGACAGATTTGTGCTGCACATGTTGCACTGAACTGTATCTTCCTTTTCGAAGTGAATCCAATCATTCAGACCCATCATGGCGAACAGCGCGCGTCTCTCAACTGAAGTAAATAATCTATTATTTATCGGCTTTGATATATCGGCCCAATTTTCTTATCGGATCGATAACGATAACATTAAAAAAAAACATTTATCGGCCGATATCGATATGTGGTCGATATATCGTGACCCCACGAGGTGGAGACTGCATCCCTAGTCTCCACCCATAGGTTTGTGCTTTTATAGATTATTGGCCTCGTAGAAAATGCACATCAGATGAAAACAATTAGGCTATACATTTCAAAATACAAGCCTGTGCTACAATTACGAGCGTGAAATTTCAGCACTTGACAAACGGACAGCGACTCTTAAGTAGAACTTAAAGCACAGCTGCGCACGATCGTGCTAAGTGTGTTTTTGTGAAACGCACATGAAATAAACACGAACGTTCGTAAAGTCGCTAGTAGAAAATGCTCGTAAGTGCTAAGATCCATCGTTATCGGGAAACGCAGCCCTGGTCTGGCTGCATGCCTAGGTTGACGTCAAGTTAAATTGCCTGGGTATTTAAAGGACTATGTTTTGACGTAAAAGTGTCTACATGCCTGTGGTCCTGGTATGGCTTACTTTTGTTTTGTATTGTTTGTTTCTTTCCATTGGTTCTGTTTCCTTAGCACTTACTTGCCTTGTTCAATGGATGTAGGCTAATTGTAAACAAACGGGGATGAGGGTGTGGGGGAAGAAATGTAAGGTTAATATATATATATATATATATATATATATATATATATATATATATATATATATATATATATATATATATATATATTATGATATATATTATATGATATATATAAATGGGAGACAGTGGGTTAAAGTCTGGAATCTGTGTTCTGGCTCAAAAACCTTGATTTACTTCATTGTTCATCTTTTGTTTTCTGATTGGCTGTATTGCAAGTTGGTGTTGTTTTTCTCAGCACTGAGCGAGAGTAAAAAGAGATGACTATTCACTAGCTGCTTCTCTCCGGTGATTTATTTTATCCTTTTATATGTTTCTCACGCAAAGTTAACGATATGTGACACCAGTCTTCCATGAGTGGCTGTTGTCTTTTACTTTCGTTTTGTTGTTTGGTTATTTTATTATTAAAGTTGTTGATTGTTCGCTGGTTCCCGCCTCCTCCTTCCCACAACATCTAACCTAGCTACAATAGTTAATAACATAATAGTTTTCTATTAAGGCCTGGTGGTGTGATGTACCCTCTGTTCTCCATATATGTCTGGTTAAACCTTTGTAAGGACAATTAGAGGTGTATTACATTAATATACTCCATAGTGATGTATGAAATTATTGTCTCATATTTTTTACATGCCCCTTTTTTACATTTTAGCCCCTGCCCTTGAAAAACTCTCTGCATTGCCCAGTATACATTGGATTGGTTTTAATAACTTTAATGTACTTGAAGTGTGTATCAAGCACTAGGAACATTCAAGTATTGGATCAGGGCATGGTATCAGCAGATACTCAATATTTAATAACTCTGATCGGGGGCACAAAAAATTTGATCAGGGCGTCCCTAATTGCATGTGATGTTTATTACTGTATAGAAGTTACATTCCAACAATCGATCACTTACCTTGACAAGCTCCATCATGTCTTTGACAAACCCGTCCACTTCTGGACCTTCAAGTGCTCCAGTCTTACTCTAGAATCAGAGCCAACCACTAAGTGATGGAACATCAGGATAAGTATCTAATGTGATACTCATACACAACAATAAACAAGACTTACTGTTAATAAAGTAATACATCATCAGTCTACTCAGATTGATGCAAAGTGAATTGAAGGTTAAAAAAATCTTACAACATCATAGTGAGCAAAGATCTTCTCAAAGTCTCTCTTTCTCTCCATTTGACTACTGGCCTGTGGAGGGTGAGAAATCATGACAGCATCATGCACATTATCATTAATTTTGAGTGTCACAAGCAGGGGAAAACCTTTTGAGATAAAGTACTCTAAATAAATTAGAGAAAAAGTACTAACATCCATTTTGAACTGCAACAGGAAGTTCTGTTGTAGAGCCAGAATTCTGGGAAGGAGATACAGTTAAATTAGAAGGCAGGCAATGAAAACATTGTGGCAGCGTGTGCAGATTTCATACGTCTTAAAATATATTAATAGTGGATATATTACCATAATCAATGGAGTAATATGGCAGCATAACATATGACAAAAAAACGAGATAAGAAAAAGCAACGATCAGCATGATTCGCGGAGTGACTACCTCCACTGTCTGTTTGATCGCCTACCAGCAGCCACGTGTGGAGTGGCACGATCACTGGTGCTCACCTCATCAACACTACTGACGTTAAATGCTAAATATATTCCTCTCTTCTTTTCTTTTTCCGACACCAAGGCATACAGAGATGAGTGACGGATCTGCAACCCAGACTTGATTACAGGCTACCACAACCCTCACACTCTACTGGCTCAAGGTTCTTTATTTTTTCTTTTTATTTATAATAAACATCTCTCTGAGACTTGATGACACGCCCACTATTTCTGTCTTTGTTCAATCAGCCACAAATTTTAATTGTAGGTGCACTTTATGTTATTTAAACCTCACCTGTAAATTTAAAATGAATGCCTAATTGAGATTTAAATCTGAGTTTAAAGTTATGGTGCAACAGGATTAAAGTTAATGTGTCTTAAAAATAAAATAAATCCAGGATAAAAATGATGGTTTAACTGCAAACCTGCTTATTTTTAAACAAGGTTTAAAGTTTGGTGCAACAGCATTATTAGATAAACCTTGATTTAATCTAAGATTAATCCTTATTGGTGCAACCCATCCTTAAGGGTTACTTTCTGCAACAACACCCTTAAGTTTAAGGAAAACCTAAGGGTGATCTTTTTGGAAAAATATAGCTGCAAGCAGCGATGACCCCGGTGGCTTGAGGACAACTGTGCAAGGCGGGCAATGTGCATTTAAAGCAGGTAAATGTAAAAGAACTGTCAAAATAGTTTGAATATGCCACATTTACTATACACTAACCATGAACCACAACAGCCACATCCATGAGATCATTTAAATTCAGATGAATTTCATGTCATAGGATTGTATAGGTTACTTTCAAATGAGTGTAAAGTTATCATATGCAGTTCATAAGTATTTATAGTTTTTTGTATATATATATATGTGTGTAACCTTATTATGAAACTTATTATATAATTATAAGGTTCTATGCCTTTATTTTGTCAATAAAACTGATAGAAACAGATCCTCCCTAAGTCATAAGGTATGGAGTGAAAACAGTATCTAAACCTCCCACAAATGCATGCAAGAGATCCACACATACGCACACCAATCCACAAATGCATGTGAGAGTTCCACACAAACACACAGCAATCCACAAATGCATGCAATAGATCCACACACACAAGGCATTCCACACATGCACGTAATAGATCACACACGGCAATACACAAATGCACGCAATAGATCCACACACACAGCAATATATTATTGTCATTAGTGTCTTTGCTCACAGTCCACAAATGCTTTATATGTACCTGTAATTCAATGCACAACAAATCTTTTGCATTGGTGTTCTGCCTTAAGAATATTTGTGAATATGTGCTTTTGTTTTTGTGGAATCTTTTGAGACTGTTGTTCCATGGCATTGATTCACAAATGCTCACAAGCCTATCTGTCCCAACAACTTAAGTAAATGGTGACAGAATTTTAATTTTTGTTGTGTATATTGTGTATGTTGTACATGTTGTGTATATTTTGTTTATTCTTGCTCATTTGTTATGCAATCCTTACAGTAAGTGATTACAAAAAGCATGCTTGCTCATTAATATGTGAGTTAATATGAATTGTTTTTAAAAAAGAGATTGTTTCATTGTTTATACAGATTGGAAACTCTGTTGTTTGGCAATTGTGCCCAAAACCATTAGATTTAAAGAGGTTTTTAGTGTTGTGGTTCATTTCATGTTGGGGTTCTCCACATTTAAATAAGAAACAACATGAAGTCATCAAAACATCAAAAAGTATTCTCTTCGCTTGATAAACTTAAGGTTGAGTCGCTTGTAGTCACTTGGACTATTTTAACGATGTCTTTACTAACTTTTCTTCGCCAGCATATGAAATTACATAGCAGCCTATGAAGGAGTGGACAGCTCTCAGATTTCATCAAAAATATCTTAATTTGTGTTCCGAAGATGAACGAAAGTCTTACAGGGTTGTAACAACATGAGGGCGAGTAATTACTGACAGAATTTTCATTTTTGGGTGAACTAACCCTTTAAGGCAGAACACCAATGCAAAAGACTTGTGATTTATTGTCCATGAAATTACAGGTACACAAAGTTTGTAGATTGTAAGCAAAGACACAAATGACAATAATGTACAATCCATGTGATTGGAATGGATCTCTCCCGTGCATTTGTGGATTGCCATATGTGGATCCTTTCCCACATGGATTGCCTTGTGTGTGTGGACCTCTCAAGTGCATGTGTGGATTGCCTTTTGTGTGTGGACCTATCGCATGCATTTGTGGATGTGGATTGTGTGTATGTGGATCTATCGCGTGCATTAGTGGATTGCCCCGCGTGTGGATCTCTCGCGTGCATTTGAGAATTGCTTTGTGTGTGTGTGTGTGTGTGTATCTCTCGCGTGCATTTGTGGATTGCCGTGTGTGGATCTCTCTCGTGCATTTGTGGATTGCTGTGTCTGTGTGTGTGTGTGTGTGTGTGTGTGTGTGTGTGTGTGTGTGTGGATCTCTCGTGTGCATTTGTGTATTGCTGTGTATTGCTGTGTGTGGCTGTGTGTGTGTGTGTGTGTGTGTGTGTGTGTGTGGATCTCTCACGTGCATTTGTGGATTGCCGTGTGTGTGTGGATCTCTTGCTTGCATTTGTAGGAGGTTTTACATACTGATTTTACTCTATACCCATACCCTAAAACCACACAGCAATGAAAGGGTTAAACTCTAAACCACCAAGTGTGTAAAATAGGCACACACAAAGAGGCAGAGTGAGAACAATGGATCAGTTGGATACTGTCTCCCAGTTAGTTGAGCCAGAAGTTTCAACATTTTAAACAAAAAAAAATTAATCTAAACTGTGACAAAGTTGATTTTGGTAATGTAATATTATTCCAAATACAATACCTAATAAAAGCAAGTCAATATGTCTGAAAACACTGTTCTCAGCAACATCAATTTCAAATGAGTGTGAAGTTAACATTTGCAGCTGGTCCAGAAGTATTTATCTTAAGGACTTTTTATATTTTTATTAACCTAATTTCTAAACTACTTATATAAAACTAATTTTATAAAACGTTGGGGCAGTCGTGGCCTAATGGTTAGAGAGTCAGACTGGTAACCCGAATAAATGGCTGCCCATTTTTGCGGGTTTGCAGTGCGTTGTGTGTTGTGTGTGTGTGTGTGTGTGTGTGTGTGTGTGTGTGTGTGTGTGTGTGTGTGTGTGTGTGTGTGTGTGTGTGTGTGTGTGTGTGTGTGTGAGTGTGTGTGTGTGTGTGTGTGTGTGTTCACTACTCACTACTCTTAATGTGTGTGCATTAACTTGGATGGGTTAAAAACAGAGGACAAATTCCGAGTATGGGTTACCATTCCTGGCCTTCACATGTAATTCTCTTTCTCTAAAACTATGTCGTCAGTGCACTACAAATTAACTGGATCTATGCCTTTATTTTGTTATTCATACTGGTAGAAAAAGAGAAGGCCTAAGAGATTTCTTATCCATAAATGCAGGCAAAAGCACACAGCAATGAATGGGTTAAACTCTAAACCATCAAAAGTATAAAATAGACTGACACACACACACACACACACACACACAGGCAGGGTGAGATCAAAGGATAAGTTGGAGACCAGTTAGTTGAGCCAGAAAATTCAAAATTTTAAACAAAAAAGTTAATTCTGAATTGACAAATTAGTCTTTCATAATGTCTAAATATACATCCAAATACGATAGCTAATAAATGTAATTAATTATGTCTGGAAACACTGTTCTCTACAACAAGACTTTTCTCATCCGTTTAAAAATAGGCCCCATATAGTGGATATAAGTTACTTTCAACCAAATAAGCAAGAAATCTGCATATTGTTTACTTGCATTGATTATAAAATTATATAAATTGCGTTTTTTTTTTTACTTTTTGTTTGTATTATTGTATATAGCAATAAATGGTGTATAATTTATTATTTGGAAAATATGAGACTCTTCTGGTTTCCTTTTTGTCATTACTTTAATCCCTCGCCATGGCAATGCAACAAGCTAAGCCCTTGATTACTTGGAATCCGATATGGGGCTGATTTATCAGTTATAGTTTTTTAATATTTGATTTTATAGTTTTTTTCCTTATAAATTAGTTTCACACCATTCTATAGGCCTGTATGTATGCTTGGGTTTTTCATTTTTTTAATATAAACAAATATTAAATGTTAATATATTCACATATTTATATTAAATATAAAACATGAAAAAATACACAATGATTACAATACAATAAACTATAACTGTGTAAAAAAAACAGTCAGCTTAAGGTAGCTGCAAGTATTAAATGTGGTTAAATGTCAAAATAACTCCAATGTCATACACCAGAGTTGTGTGGGGTGGTGGTGGTATCATGTTGCATTGTCTATTGAGTCTATCTGCCTGAATTGTACACATTGAGTAGACTCGCTCCCTCTGTCAAAATCGAGGGTTCGGGGGTCTGTCATAAATTTCCTTCCTCTACTTGAAGTTGAACGCACTTCAAAATGATGGTGGAGACTCCCCTGTCTTGGCCTCATGCTGGCCGAGTTTGGTGGCGATTGGATGAATCCCCTAGGAGGCGTATATCAAATTCCAGGACATGCATTTTTCACACAACCCATAATAGCCGACTTCCTGTTGGGCTGGCATATGACTTGGCATATGACGTGTGAAAGTTGGCCCAATGAGATCTATAAGTGTATGAAGTTTGGTTACTGTAGGTTCAAAAAGGGGTGCACTACAGAGCCCCTCAAATACAACCATATTTTTATATGGTTGTATTTGAGGGGCTCTGTAGTGCGACACAGAGCTCCACCACGACCCCCCCACATCAACTTGTGCCTGGCCCTGATGGCTGATGATTCCAATGTGTGTGCAAGTTGCAAGAGGTTTTGAGCATGTTAAGTGCCCCAAAAGTGACTTCACCCCTTAGGGCTTGGGCCCTTATTACACTAACAGTGCTTTATGCAATTGGCACTGAGCTTGTGCCTCCTCTTTCAATAACACAAACACCCATACTCACTCTTAATACCAATGCCTAAACAGCTTCACATGTATAGTGCAAAAGTGCTATCATTAAACACACATCACCTAGCCAGGTCATTAAGATCCAATCTGCCATCTTTGTTTTTGTCAAAAATGTTCATCTGAAAGACACAAAAACAAAGTGTTTTTACATACCTAAATGTTGCACTTATCGCTACAGTCTGTTAAAAAAGAAGTACACTGACATGAAATGAACTAACATGAAATGCTTATAAAAACTACATGACCAGCAAAACACTACTCACTTTAGGAGAGGCTTGGGTGAGGAGTATCATTCATTTTGGAGTGTACTTGGACAATAAACTGACCTTAGCAGTGTACCTATATACACTGATGGTCTATATACTTTTTTTTAAAGTTTAATTTGATTTGTTGCCTGCTGTGATCAGGAAAAGATTGTGTGCTGTCGTCTGATAAAAACTAGTGCTGTTAATTTAACATGCTAATTTAGTGTAATTATAAAAATAATGTGGTTCAAAAAATGAATAGTTAATAGACCACTATACTCAGAATCTTAAAAAAAAGCATAACTCAGACTTAAAGATGCTGAAAAACAGCAGGGATACAGAGTCCAATGAATTGTATGTGTACATATACAACAAATAAAAACCACGCAGATGGAATGACCTCTAAGTATTTTAAAAGCTTGCATTTATAGGGGCTGAAAATCAACGTGGTTATTTAAGCTGTGAATATTTCAATTTAAAAATGTCCCTTTTACACACAATTTCATTATTAAAAATGTAGTAACCCATATCAACTTTCCAGACCTCATTTCTAGAATACTCAGTCTTTAAAAATATCACCTAATTTTCAACAGGCAATTTACAGTCCATTTTTTGCAAAAAATGGAGTCTTCCATCTCTCTTGCAGGATGGGTTGTATCGTGAGAATATCTGTACAACTGTACAACTGGCTCACTGCCCCAATCCTTCTTTCCCTCATAAAATATACTACAATGGTGCCGAAACCCAGGACTGATGGGCAAGTCATGTCACCTTTATTTATATAGTGCTTTCTACAATACGGATTGTTTACATTGATATACAGCTTCACAATGATAAACAGGAAAAAAGCATGATTCAACATGTATCAATTCAATTCCGCTGTAAACCAGCTCTAAAAAGACAATAGTACTTTTAAACAGTAATTAAAAGGATCTCCGGCTAGTTTGACAACTTAGTCTTATTGGGTTAGTGATACCATTTGCGCCACAAACGTGATATAATAACACACCCGATGTTTTCTTTGTAGCGAGATATTTTAAAATAAAGTTTTTACCTCTAAGTCGCCATTGTTGTTTTTACCCATTGCATTCTGGGCCGTGACGTAGACTGGTCCCAGCACCGCTACAAACACAAGGCGCGTAAACACTAACGTTATCAAGGTTAAACTACTACCTCAATTAGCGAGCGAAATGTTTGGGCACTGACTTTTAATGACCCTACAAGTTCAGTTAAACCAGCAAAATATGAGGAAAATATGTTAAATAGGAAGGAAGAACAAAACTCGAACTTGGTTAAGGTATTGATCTGACAGAGTTATTTGGCATAAAAAGGCAAACTACAGCTACAGGTTTTATTTTACTATGCAAAAAAGAAAATGCATAGAAAAGCAAACCGTGTAAAGACCGTTTGCTTACGGTAAAACCCACAGTTTTACAATAATGATACATTGATCATAGTTAATTTATGTCAAGATTGCACATTAGTCACGCTGAAATAAAGTGGTATTTAACATTATTTCACAAAAAAAGATAACATTCAGTCGTGTCTGTTTCTGTTTATTAGTCACAGGACAGTATGTTTACAGCACATTTAGAAAGAATGATCATTTCTACATATTTTCCACCAAAAATACGACCTGTGGAGCTTTAGCACTCTCTCCGTGACAGTTCCAATACAGTTATATTTTCAGTCAGAGAACGTAAGCAAACCGTTCCGCAAGAACCACGAACCCCAATGAGCTCGGTCAACAGCTGTCGGTGATCAAAATCCTCAAATGAATCAGGGCTAAAGTGTTGAGAACAGAGCCGCGGGTAATTGGGGAGTCTCACTCGCCCACAAGCATCTTCCCATTGTTTTCTTCTCTTTGCATCAGAACTAGGAAAACAGTGGAGGGTCAAATCACCGCTCTCGTTTGTCTTCGAATGGGCATCACAACCAACAGCCACACAATGTGGCATTTTATCTCTCTAGGTGGGTCCGACGATGAACTGTAGAAGAGTGTGTCGAACTGCCCGCGAACGCTCGCCTCTGACGTGTTCTTTTTAGTTTAGCGCTCAGGACCGTCGTGCGTCATCAACAGTCGACGGCCCATTGTACAAAAAAGCTGAAAAAAGTAGTGATCGCGCTTTTTTATTTTTCTTAATCATGAAAGCGTTTCAGGTATTTTTAACCAAGCGCCTTAATTTGGAGGGGTACTGACATCTTATCTGGACCAATTTGGCAAACTAGCCGGAGATCCTTTTAAGTTGAAATAAGTTCAGTGTTGATTCAGTTCAGTTTAATAACTGTGAAAAGTTCATCAATTATGGAATGAGTTCAATTCATCTATAAAGCAGTTATGGGGAAAACAGTTCATCAAGCTCAGTTCAGTTCTCATCCATTAGTGTCAGTGCATTCAAGTCAATAATACTGCCGAATATTAAGTGTCCCCAACTAAGCAACCCTTTTGGCGGGAGTGGCAAGGAACCCAAACTCCATCGGTGATAGAAATGGAGAAAAAAACCTTGGGATAAATTAGGCTCAGGTGGGGGGCCATTTCTCCTCTGGCCAGACGAACAAACATGGTGTGGTTTGAAAAGCTAACGTACGTGCAAAATAATAATAATATATTTTATTTGTAATGCGCCTTTCTCAGACTCAAAGCGCTACAGCATGTACAAAACAAAATAATCAAACATGGAAAAAAAATACAACCTCAAATCATAAAAAGTTGGGACATTTTGTAAAATGCAATAAAATCAAGAATCTGTGATTTGTTCATTCTATTTAACCTTTTATTAACTGACAAAAGTACAAAGAAACGTTTTCCAATGTTTTCACTGACCACCAATTGTATTTTGTAAATATGAACAAATTTTGATTTTGATGGTTGCAACACACCCCAAAAAAGTTGGGACAGAGACCAAATAAAAGTGAAAAGATTATCCAAAATAGATTATCCAACTATTTTGAAACAGTCCACAATGAGCAGGTGAATTGGTTATAGTTGAGGGTATCATGTTTGGGTGTAAAAGTGCTTCTCAGTCTTTTTAAGCAAAGATGGGTCATGGCTCATCACTTTGTGCCAAATATCTTGAGAGAATCGTCAAATAATTACAAAATCACATTTCTCAATGCAACCTTTGAGCCCACAGATGGCATTGCACAAGATACCATCATGTTACTCATGTTAGTAATTTGGAAAACCATTTTCACTGAACACAGTCTGACGCTGCATCAAGAAATGCCACTTGAATCTCTTTTACGCAAGGAGAAAGCTTTACATCAGTTCTATGTGGAGGTGCCGGCGAGTTCTCTGGGCCTGAGCTCATCTCAGATGGTCTAGAAAACAGTGGAAATGTGTGCTGTGGTCAGATGAGTCCATGTTTCAGCTTGTTTTCAGCGACATGTGCAAAAGCAAACATCTATGCTGGTATTGAGGTGCATCATTGCAAACGGTCTGTAACTTGCATTATTGTGAAGGTACCATTGACATGGAGGCATACACTCACCTAAAGGATTATTAGGAATACCTGTTCAATTTCTCATTAATGCAATTATCTAATCAACCAATCACACGGCAGTTGCTTCAATGCATTTAGGGGTGTGGTCCTGGTCAAGACAATCTCCTGAACTCCAAACTGAATGTCAGAATGAGAAAGAAAGGTGATTTAAGCAATTTTGAGCGTGGGATGGTTGTTGGTGCCAGAGGGGCCGGTCTGAGTATTTCACAATCTGCTCAGTTACTGGGACTTTCACGCACAACCATTTCTAGGGTTTACAAAGAATGGTGTGAAAAGGGACAAACATCCAGTATGCGGCAGTCCTGTGGGCGAAAATGCCTTGTTGATGCTAGAGGTCAGAGGAGAATGGGCCAATTGATTCAAGCTGATAGAGGAGCAACTTTGACTGAAATAACCACTCGTTACAACCGAGGTATGCAGCAAAGCATTTGTGAAGCCACAACACGCACAACCTTGAGGCGGATGGGCTACAACAGCAGAAGACCCCACCGGGTACCACTCATCTCCACTACAAATAGGAAAAAGAGGCTACAATTTGCAAGAGCTCACCAAAATTGGACAGTTGAAGACTGGAAAAATGTTGCTTGGTCTGATGAGTCTCAATTTCTGTTGAGACATTCAGATGGTAGAGTCAGAATTTGGCGTAAACAGAATGAGAACATGGATCCATCATGCCTTGTTACCACTGTGCAGGCTGGTGGTGCTGGTGTAATGGTGTGGGGGATGTTTTCTTGGCACACTTTAGGCCCCTTAGTGCCAATTGGGCATCGTTTAAATGCCACGGCCTACCTGAGCATTGTTTCTGACCATGTCCATCCCTTTATGGCCACCATGTACCCATCCTCTGATGGCTACTTCCAGCAGGATAATGCACCATGTCACAAAGCTCGAATCATTTCAAATTGGTGTCTTGAACATGACAATGAGTTCACTGTACTAAAATGGCCCCCACAGTCACCAGATCTCAACCCAATAGAGCATCTTTGGGATGTGGTGGAACGGGAGCTTCGTGCCCTGGATGTGCATCCCACAAATCTCCATCAACTACAAGATGCTATCCTATCAATATGGGCCAACATTTCTAAAGAATGCTTTCAGCACCTTGTTGAATCAATGCCACGTAGAATTAAGGCAGTTTTGAAGGCGAAAGGGGGTCAAACACAGTATTAGTATGGTGTTCCTAATAATCCTTTAGGTGAGTGTATATTTGGATTGTACAGAGACATAAACTGCCATCAAGATGACATCTTTCCTGGGAAGCAAGACAATGCCAGGCCTCATTCTGCACGTGTTAAAACTGAGTGGTTTCTAGACACTCTGCACCATAGAAGGGATGTGCCGGCCTGTTTACTGCAGTCCAGATATGTCTCTTATGGAAAATGTATGACCCATCATGAAAAGGAGAATCAGGCAACGCTGACCACAGACTGTTGAGCGGCTGTCTTGTATCAGACAAGATTGGGCAAATATTCCACAAGCAAAACTCCAACAATTAGTATCCTTAACTCCCAAATGATTAAAAAGTGCAATTAAAAGGAAAGGTGATGTGACACAGTGGTAAACATGTCTCTGTCCCAACTTCTTTGGGGTGTGTTGCAGCCATCAAAATCAAAATGTGTTCATATTTACAAAATACAATTATGTTGGTCAGTGAAAACATTGGAAAACTTTTCTTTGTACTTTTGTCAGTTAAAAAAAAGGTTAAAAAGAATGAACAAATAACAGATTCTTGATTTTATTGCATTTTACAAAATGTCCCAACTTTTTCTGATTTGGGGTTGTATATATATATATAAATATAAAAAAAATACACAGCAATAAATTATAAATTGAAAGTTTGACTAAAAAGATGTGTCTTAAGAAGTTTCTTAAAACAATCCACAGAAGCAGCATCCTTAATAGATGCAGGTAATGTGTTCCTTAACTTAAACGCATTATTGGAAAATGCCCTTCCCCCCATGGTTTTTAATTTACAACGAAGCTGACACAGAGAGAGGGAGCCAGCAGAGCGGAGAGAGCGAGTAGGAATGGATGGAGTAACCAAATCACAAATGTAATCTGGAGCCACACCATGTACTGCTTTATAGGTTAAAATTGGAATTTCAAAATCAATACGTGGCTGAACTGGAAGCCAATGCAATTGGTGGAGCATGGGAGTAATGTGATGGCGTGAGGAAGTCAAAACACGTGCGGCAGAGTTTTGTATATATTGCAACCTCTTAATAGAATTTGCTGGTAAACCCGCAAACAGAGAATTACAGTAATCAAGCCTTGACGTAAAGAACGCATAAATAAGCCTCTCTGCAAAAGGCCTAGAGAGAAAGGGTCTAATACGAGCAATATTCCTCAGATGGAAAAAAGCAACCTTCGTTATGTTTTGAAAATGAGAATTAAAAGTCAGCTGAGCATCAAAAAATCACACCCAAATTATGCACCTGGCCAGAAGGGGACAATTGGGTATTGTCAACTGAAAGTTTAAAATCATTACATTTACTGACATTAGATGGAGTGACAGTTAATACAATTTCAGTTTTGGAGCAATTTAATTTTAGAAAGTTGAGTTTCATCCACGCTTTGATTTCCAACAGACAGTCAGAGAGTTTTGAAGAGGAAGAATAGAGATCAGGCTGAGAGCTGATATAAATCTGGGTGTCGTCCGCAAAACAGTGATAGCTCAAGCCATACTTCTAAATGATCTGCCCAAGAGGCAGCATATAAACACTTAATAAAACGGGACCCAAAACTGACCCCTGAGGTAAGATTTAAACCAGTTTAACACAGTTCCAGACAGACCGGTCCACATATGCAATCTGTCCAATAATATGCTGTGACATATGTTATCGAATGCAGCATTAGGAACTAACAAAACCAAAATGCCACAAGCACCAGAGTCAGCTATAACAAGGAGGTCATTCAAGACCCTGACTAGAGCAGTCTCTGTACTGTGTCCAGATCTAAACCCGGATTGAAAAGTTTCTAGTATGCTATTCGTACAGAGATGAGTATGGAGTTGGCCAACAACCACACACAAGCAGTTTTGCCAGGAAAGGTAAATTGGAAATTGGTCGATAATTTGACATATTGGTGATATCACTCCCAGGCTTTTTAAGAACTGGCGTAACTGCAGCCATTTTTAGAGCACAAGTGTCACGTTTCAGTATGTTTGAGTTCTGTTCTGTGATCTTGGTTTCCCCTGTCTTTGTGATTTTGGTTTAGTCCTGTTAGTTCTCCCGCTCTTGTCTAAATAGTTATTCCCGTCACCTATGTTCAGTTAATTATCCTGTTAGTCCCTGTTCATTTAAGCCCTGTGTTTTCCCTCAGTGTTTGTTGATCGTCGTCCCCGTATGGTTGTGTTTTCTGAAGTCCTGGAGTTTTGTTCTTTTGTTCCTGTTTGCTTTTGGAAGTTTAAGTTGATAAATAAATCTACTATACTGCTATTCTCGTGTCCTCGTCTTCGGCAACCTGCACACAACCTGACAGAACGACCAACCTTTAAACGAAAAGAAAAACCTCCAGTGAAAGCCTCCAGTCGAACATGGAGTTCGACAAACAAGCCTTTGTGGGAACCCGCAAAGCGATTTTTCCGGGGGATCCGTGGAGGTCACAGGGGAGGATATGGGTCTAGACTTTCTCAACGTCAACATCTCTGCGTCCAGCCCAATCCTCCTCTCATCAGCCCTGAAGAGCCAGAGCCAGTCTTCGAGCAACAGCCAGAGCCAGTCTTCGAGCAACAGCCAGAGCCAGTCTTCGAGCAACAGCCAGAGCCAGTCTTCGAGCAACAGCCAGAGCCAGTCTTCGAGCAACAGCCAGAGCCAGTCTTCGAGCAACAGCCAGAGCCAGTCTTCGAGCAACAGCCAGAGCCAGTCTTCGAGCAACAGCCAGAGCCAGTCTTCGAGCAACAGCCAGAGCCAGTCTTCGAGCAACAGCCAGAGCCAGTCTTCGAGCAACAGCCAGAGCCAGTCTTCGAGCCAGAGCCAGTCTTCGAGCCAGAGCCAGTCTTCGAGCCAGAGCCAGTCTTCGAGCCAGAGCCAGTCTTCGAGCCAGAGCCAGTCTTCGAGCCAGAGCCAGTCTTCGAGCCAGAGCCAGTCTTCGAGCCAGAGCCAGTCTTCGAGCAAGAGCCAGAGCCAGTCTTCGCGCAAGAGCCAGAACCCTTTGGCTGTTTGCCAGAACCGGAGCCAATCGCCTGCCCGCCAGAGACTGAATACGCTGCACTTGGATCTGCTCATGAGGACACGGTACTGATTGTGGCTGTTCTGTGTGTGTGGGCGGCACGCACATCAGCTCTGGCCCATGAGTCCAGTTCCGAGTCCCATGATGTGCTGGCCCCGTCCAGTTCCGAGTCCCGTGATGTGCTGGTCCCGTCCAGTTCCGAGTCCCGTGATGTGCTGGTCCCGTCCAGTTCCGAGTCCCGTGATGTGCTGGTCCCGTCCAGTTCCGAGTCCCGTGATGTGCTGGTCCCGTCCAGTTCCGAGTCCCGTGATGTTCTGGTCCCGTCTGATCCTGCGCCAGAGCCCGTTGATCCTGCGCCAGAGCCCGTTGATCCTGCGCCAGAGCCCGTTGAATCCTGCGCCAGAGCCCACTGATCCTGCACCAGAACCCACTGATCCTCCGCTGGTCCTGCCCAGCCCAAGACCCTCTTTGCTGCCGGATCCCCCCTTTCCTGTCAATTTCCCCATTAAAATTTTGGGGGGGCGCCCACCCGAAGGGTCCTCACCGCCATGGCCGTCCAAAGGGTCCTCACCGCCATGGTCGCCCGAGGGTCCCACAGCTCCGCCCTGGACGCCCGAGGGTCCCACAGCTCCGCCCTGGACGCCCGAGGGTTCCACAGCTCCGCCCTGGACGCCCGAGGGTCCCACAGCTCCACCCTGGACGCCCGAGGGTCTGCCTGCTCCGCTTTGGCCACGCCCCCAGCCAGCTCCGCCGTGGCCACGCCCACAGCCAGCTCCGCCGTGGCCACGCCCACAGCCAGCTCCGCCCTGGCCACGCCCACAGCCTGCTCCACCGTGGTCACGCCCACAGCCTGCTCCGCCTGGACCGTCCTGGAGTCCAGGATGCCCACCCTCCCACCCCTTTGGATGTTGTACGGCGTGAGGTCGTGCCTTCGGGGAGGGGGGAGGTACTGTCACGTTTCAGTATGTTTGAGTTCTGTTCTGTGATCTTGGTTTCCCCTGTCTTTGTGATTTTGGTTTAGTCCTGTTAGTTTTCCCGCTCTTGTCTAATTAGTTATTCCCGTCACCTGTCTTCAGTTAATTATCCTGTTAGTCCCTGTTCATTTAAGCCCTGTGTTTTCCCTCAGTGTTTGTTGATCGTCGTCCCCGTATGGTTGTGTTTTCTGAAGTCCTGGAGTTTTGTTCTTTTGTTCCTGTTTGCTTTTGGAAGTTTAAGTTGATAAATAAATCTACTATACTGCTATTCTCGTGTCCTCGTCTTCGGCAACCTGCACACAACCTGACAACAAGAGACATTCCCAGTATTGAGTGAAGCGTTGACAATAGCAGTGATGTGGGGTACAATAACTGGCAGACAGTTTTTCAAAACAGTCATAGGGAGGGGATCAAGTATGCAAGTAGTAGAATTAATTGACAGAACAAGTTTAGAAATAAAATCAAAATCAACAGCACTGAAACTTGAAAAAACGAGACCAGAGAGATTAGGAGAATGCACCTAAACAAGTTTAGAAGCATCCTCACAGGCAATGGCGTTATAAATATTCTCAATTTTAGTTGAAAAATTGAGAAATGCGTTACACTGTTCAATGGCAGTTAAAGTTACTGAGAGGTTTAATTCTATTATTGACTGTTCTAAACAGAACTCTGGGATTAGACATGTCATTACTAATAATAGTAGAATAATATGCCACTTTTGCAGCTTTGAGAGCATTATGATACCGTTGATACTCAATCTGATGCTGATCAAACATTGATCTATGAACTATTAGTCCAGATTTATTATATTTCCGCTCCAACTGCCAGCCTATCGCCTTCAATTTGCGTAACTAAGATGTATACCAAGGAGATGATCTCTTAAAAGAAACAACACATTTTTTCAGAGGGGCAAACTCGTCCAGAATAGATGTAAAAGCAGCATTATACTGGTCAATAAAGGCCACAACTGGTAAGTCACCAATAGTATGACTAAGAAGGTCAAGATCACTGATTTTTCTAAAACAGATAACATGGTCTTTTACAGTCTGCAAAGGAGGAGTCAAATTGAACGTGAGGAGCTTGTGATCACTTATACATACATCGGTACACTCAAGTTTTTCAATAAATACTCCTTAAGTGCAAACCAGATCTAATATATGTCCGTGTTTGTGTGTCGGAAAGTTAACATGCTGAGTGAAGTTAAAACATTCTAGTGTATCCATGAAGCACACGGCATTATTGCAATCCATATTGTCAACATGAATATTTAAATCACCAGTTAAAAGAGTAACTGGACAGAGTGCACTGGCAAGTGTCAAACACTCAGTAAATTCAGAAAAAAATGCAGAGTTAAGTTTGGGAGGACGATAGATATTTAACACAAGAACTGGTGAGAGACCATTCAGCTTAAAGGCCAAGCATTCAAATGATGAAAAGCAAGGCAATGAAACCTCAGTTACTGCAACATCAGATCTATGAATGACAGCAAGACTGCCACCTCTACCGGTGGAGCGCAGCCGGTCAAGATAAGTGTAGTCAGGCAGAACACACATATTTAGATTGTGAAATGTGACATCAGCCTAATGGCTATTTCATAGGCAGAAAAAGACTATGTTTTTGTCCAAAACATTGTCACAAAGTAAAGCCACTTTGTTGTTTATAGAGCGAGTGTTCAGATGTGCAAACCTGATTGTGTCAAGGCAGACACCACATCTGGATGGAGTAGACTTCTGGAAGTAGGAGAAATTAGCAGGGCAGACATGACGCGAAGGTAAATGGCAAAGATCCAAACGCCTTTGAGGCCAAACTGAGTTTATACCAGCTCCGCTTGAATGCAGATTCCGGCCGTATTTTGAACGTATTTTGGCTGGCGGAGATGATGTAGCGATCGCAGTTTTTCCCAAAGACGTGTGGCAGGGGGCGCAAAATGACCAAGCTGTAAAAGTTCCATGGTAGAGTATTTTAGCATAATCATGTGACTATGGTGGCTGGTGTCTCCATTTTCACGTTCTGTGTAATAGAATCGCCAATAACTAGGGCACATTCAACAGAATTCTCAGTGGGTGTTTCACTGATTGGGGAGAACCTGTTTAATGTTGTAATCGGAACAGAAGAGCGGCGTTTTGTCCCGCGACTACGGCATCTCACAGTCACCCAGTTGCCCTGCTGCACGGGCACTACAGCCAGAACCGAACAATGTACAGAGTTCACTGAGCTAGTCGCATCCAAAGCAGTATCTAAAGCCCTTGCACTCTTACTATCCTCAATTAAAGTTTTGATGAGTGTCTAGTTCTGAAATCTTCTCCGTCAGCCTGACTGTCTCCCTGTATTTATCACTTGTAAATCCTATATTGCTGACAGAGAAGGCTATACTATACATGTGATATGAAGTGCAAGTGACAATAACAGGAGAAGACATTACTCACCGTGTTTGTTGACTGATCCTATACTTACCACTGTTATTTGAAGGATTCGTAAAAGGGCGCGAGAGAAAAAAATAAATAAATAAAGACGACAGGCGCGGATGGCGCGTTAACAGACTTGCGAGTTACTAACGTGTTGTGCAGGCTAGCGAAATTACTAGCCTGTTGTGTTAGTGATAACGGTTTAGATAGAAGCTAGCGATGTTAGATTAATGTGTGGTGATGAGTAAAATATAATTAGCAATATAAACAACACGGAATGATAGTAAATAAAGATTCAAAACAGAAAGCTATTGCTTTCTGTTTTGAATCTTTATTTACTATCATTCCGTGTTGTTTATATTGCTAATTAGAGCTTACAGACGCAGCAAGGCAGACAGGAGTAATTGATCCCGTAAAATGGTGAGACTCGTAAAAAATAAATAAAAACAAGTAAAATCCAGCAAGGTCGCATATTAGCAGCAGGTAAGTTCCAGAAGACAGATACAGTAAGTCAAGGTGGTCAAAAGGCTGCAGAGTCACCATACGAGTAACATCAGCCGATACAAAACCAGTCAACAACACTTTAGAATAAACAATTTAACGCGCTAATGGAGAAGCGGCAGCCACATTGCGCCAGCGTCCTCTCCTCTTTGTAAAAAACTAAGTATACTCTAGGCTTAAGTCTGCAGGGCAATCACCCAGTAAAGCATTACAATAATCTAGCCTTGAGGTCATGAATGCATAAATTAACATTTCTGAATTTGACAATGAGACTCCATGTTACAAATATAGTAGAAATATTACTTCTACCACTAAAGATTGTTTTTTAAACAATATTCCTGATCAGTTTAATCTAGGGTGACCACCCGTCCCGCTTTGCGTTGTACCGCACAGCATTTTCACCCCTTGTCCCACACGTCGCATATTGAGAAAATGTCCCGCATTTTCATCAGGCTGTTGGTTTTTAATTATCATATTAAGAAAACATGCATGCGTTCTATTGCCTTTTTAAGAAAGCATTTTATTTATTATTTTTGCGGCATAGTTTTTCACCTATATTTAACAGCGCTTCGTCAGAAGTACAAATACAACAGCCGTTTTTAAAATCCTATCCAATGGTTGAAAAGAAAGGAGTAAACTGTCACAGTGTCTGGTTTGTGTTTCCCCGGGTGTTCCACTAGAGGTCTCTCTCCCTTACTGTCACTGTTCATTCTGGAACTGCATTTCCCACGATCCTTTGTCTGTCCTCATTACTCATCATTGCACGCAGCTGTTTCTTATTACATTGTTTAGTTTCTGTGTATAAATACCCTGTCTGTTTTAGTCCTTGTCACGGAGTTGTCACTAATTGTCACCACACTTCTGAGGTCTGTCCTTCTGGTCTGTTTCTTGTTGTTTTGTATTTTGGATTGATATATGGACTTTGACCTTGCCTGGATGACTATGATTTGGATTACACTTCATTAAATACTGCAACTGGATCTATCATTCCCGTGTGTTTCGTGACATAAACACGGTCATGGTTGTGATAGCTGTCAATCAAAATGTGGAGCGGTGATTCATTCCATGTGTTCCCTGTCAGAAAACAAATGGTTAATTCAGTAAATTATATTTTAAATTTAACAATTTATCAACATGTTGCCTGCTGTGGTTGTTTTAATTCACATTATTTCTAAAAAAAATATGAATGTTCTTGGTTTAATATATTCTTAATATATAAGACTGTCAATGATCTAAGTTCATGTTGGTTTATTTTTTATTTGTTCATTATTTATTTTGTTGGATTTTAGTTGGACTTGGTCAGAACTGTTTTAAAAATATTTACTGCATGATGCCTGCTGCCTTTGAATCACTTTGAACATCACTTTTTTTTCAGTGATGTTGAATCTAAATGTCATGTAAAATAAAGACATGTTATGTAATACATTGCGATGTAATGGTGTTTTCTGGAAGGGACTAAAGAACAATTCTTTACACTAAGAAGAATGGCATCTACGCTAATATTAGTCTCTCTTTTTATTTTGAGATTATCGTAGTCAGACGTATCCAGATCAGATGGAGGACCTGTGCCTAGACACGACCACAATGCAGTGGTCCTGAAGTGTCAGCAGAGATTGTGTCAACTAGACAATCCCCTGTGAAGACCTCATTGACACGACAGCCACAGATCCTCAACAAAGCCCGTCCCATACCAGGGTGACAAATCCGATCTTCAACCAGATGGAACTGGATAAATATTTTGAAAGTTCCGATTCCAATCTGACTTCTGACCTGTAATGTTGCCTGAATCATAATCATACACTGTTCGTTTGTTGGCCAGAGGAGAACTGGCGACTGAGCCTGGTTGCCCCCAAGGTTTTTTTTCTCCATTCTGTCACCTGATGGGAGTTTGGGTTTCTTGCCAGTGTCGCCTCTGGCTTGCTTAGTTAGGGATTCGGCAATATTATTGACTTGAATGCACTGACACTAATGGTTGAGAACTGAACTGAGCTGGACAATGACATCACCGTTTTCTCCAGAACTGCTGTACAGATAACTGAACTAAATTAATAACTAATGATTTTTCCAACCGAAATAAATCAACACTTGACTGACTTAAGCTGGACAATGAAACTATTTTCTTCTTGAGCTGCTGTACAGCTAAAACAAACTTTGTAGCATTATGTTCCTGTTATCACTGTAAAGCTGCTGTATTTAAAACAATCTGTATTTAAGCACACTATAAATAAAGATGACTTGTATTGACCCTTATTTTTCTCAGTTCTGTGTCCTGTATTGTATTTACATGTTGATTGTAAGGCTGTTGCATTTTTTTTAGTTGTTAATTACCTTTCTTTGTTTTCTTTTGTAAATAAATTGGGAAGCTGCAAACAGAACCTTATCTCCTCTTCCTTGCTTGCCAGTCGTGACATACTGATTTTTAAATAATGAAATTGTGATTTTATTTTCAGTTTAAATGTTCAGTACTTAAATATAAAGAGGGTATATTGAATGTGTCAAGCTATATGTTTTAAAGGTTAAATGTCCTTTACAATTAGGTTTATTGATTAATTCACTCAATGCTTGGGAGAAACTACCCCTAAAGAGAAATCTATCTCTAAAGTGGCTGTTTTAACATTGTTTTTAACTGCCTATTTTGAATGCATGTGTATTATTTTTTGCATTAGATTATTTCAATTGGAATCCAAAAACATATTGAAACCGAGACTAACATGAAACATGAGCTCAATTTAAGAAGCATGGATAGATATGGATAGTTGAGAAGTTTAGGTTTATACAACTAAAATAAATGCATGATGCATAATTGAAAATAGCAATGTTACCATGGCATCTGTGTATTCTTCCAACTTGTTTGAGGAAATATTCTTTTTGTGCTGCTCAAACAGGTCCTTCAAGAAACCCTGCCATGAAAAAGAGGCATTTTATCTTTATAATTATGACTAGACTAAAACAAAACCGAAAAGAGAAGGTAAGAGAAAGAAATGATTGAACTATTTTTATGAAATTGTGATGAGAATATTACAGAGCCCCTAAAGTGACTTTAGAAGAAAAAAAAACCTTCCCGTGCATTGAGAAAAAACGTCTACGTAAATAACATAATTGATCATTACATTAACTTTTGTTAAGTGTTAGAGATTCCGTGTTCTAATCTGCCCTCGTATAGTTTTATACAAATCAATTCTTTAATAAAAGGTCTTAAAATTGAGTATATAGTTTCCCTAATTAAAATAAAAAAAGTCATCAATGATTGTATATCAAGTGCAGGAACACATTTGTGTACATTTTGTTTTGTGATTTCTCCGGAAAGAATTGAGTCTCCATAACGGCATTAAGTGATAGATTGACGCGCTCATCTGTGTGAAGACTGCATGAGCCAAAAGGGGAAGTTCCGCTGCCACTGATAACATTGGCAACGAACACTCAGCATGATTTCAAAAACAACACATTAAAGCGCCAGATCGCCTCTTATTTAAGACAAATAAACGTCAACTGGATATGTTTAATTTCCATTAGGTATCCGTGCTGCAAAATTTGGTAACACTTTATTTTGATGGTCCCTTTTGAACATTCTGTTAACTATAAGTAACTTTGCAACTACATGTCAACTAATTCTCATTAGAGTATTAGTGGACTATCTGCTTCATATCTGCAAACTCTTTATTGTGATGGTCCTCCAACAGACACTCTACTGACTATAAGTAACTTTGCAACTACATGTCAACTTATTCTAACCCTAACCAGTCTACTAATACTCTACTAATACTAGTTAGTAGACATGAAGGTGCAATGTTAATTATAGACAACAGAATGTGTTAAAGGGACCATCAAAATAAAGTGAAACCCAAAATTTTTCAGCAAAAAAAAATGGTGGGGACAATATCGACCCTGGCAAAAAGTGGTGGACATATCCAACCCTCTAATTACGCTTGGAGTATAAATCTCCCTGTGAGTCATGTGTGTGCATTTACCCTGAGCTCCACAGCTGATATGTAACCACTGCTGTCAGCATCATGTTTCCTCCAGATCTATCATGGGAAATGTGGAAACTTTTTAAAATGAAAAAGTGAAATGAGAGTGTGATTATGTGAAGTGAAAGGTTACCTTCATAAACTCCACACTGTTATCTAACAGAGCCTCTCTACGAAAGATAAGAAGGAAGTTCTCATCCTCGGGCAGGATCATATTCGCCATCTAGTATACATGCGTGCGCACACACACACACACACACACACACACACACACACACACACACACACACACACACACACACACACACACACACACACACACACACAAACAAACACAAATGACGTTTACTGTTTAGTACCAGTTAATAAAAGGGTTTAATCATACTGAAATCAATTATGTCTCCACTCATAAAAGTGAATTACTTTCTTAATGCAAGGCAGATGTCATACCAATGTTTTTGCCCATATGCTAGTGTTAGATACGGTAACTAGGGTGCTTTGGATGGATGCTAGGTGGTTTCTTACTGGCCTAAGTCTGTGATATTTTGGTCTCTTGATATGGCTCTTTGTTTGTTGTTGTTTGTTTTTTTTTACCAGTTTTTTCATCAGGTTATTTATTACAATAACTTTGCCTTTTTGTACTATTTTCCTGAATGATCCTCTGTCCTAATACTTTATGAGTAAATGTCCTCTTTGTGTAGTGTTGCCTGGAAGGGGAAAACAAGACTACACACAAACATACACAGATACAAAATTAGGGGCGTGCAGTCCATAAGCTTTGAATGCTCAACCCAAGCCAATTGAGAGAATGAGTTTGTGGACGCGCTAATTACTTACTATTCCTTATCGTTTTTCAGGTGAACGTAAAGCTTGCACAATAAAATGTTAGTAATACGTATGTAACTCGTTTGGCAAATAAATACCCTAAATGACAGACATTTTAACCTCCTGAGACCCGAGAGTTTGCCTGGTGTGCATTTTATAATTTTTCTTGCTATTTAGTATAAGTAGGACCAAATAAGTATAATAACTAAAATTTGTTTTTGTACAGGAAGTAGTTTTTGCATAAAATGATGTCCTCATGCAAGGACAGTGGGTCTATCTTAACTTTATCCTCCTGAGACCTGAGTTTTGGTTTGGTGTGCATTTTAGATTTATTCTAGCTTTTTGGGGGTTATGGCAAGCCGTTTTAACTTTTATTCATTTTCAGGATATGAATTCTTGATATCAACAATTCAATTTTCACTAGTTAAAATAATAGTTATTGATATCAGGAATTAGATTTCTGCTAGTAACAATGGCAATTTTTGATATCAGAAATTACATTTCCACTAGTAACAATGCTAATTCTTGATATCCACAATTCAATTTTCACTAGTTAAAATTATAATTCTTGATATCAGAAACTGAATTTCAACTAGTAAAAACTATAATTCTTGATATCTGTAATTGTATTTTCACTTGTGAAAAGTCTCCATAGGCTGCCATTCAAAATCAATTGTTGATATCAAGAATTGATTTCTTACTAGTTGAAATTCCAATTTCACACATCAGAAATACAATTCTTATAGTAAAAACCTTTATTTTTGATATCAAGAATTCAATTGTCACTAGTTAAAATGTCTATTCTTGATATCAACAATTGAATTGCTACTAGTAACAATGTTCATTTATGATATCAATAATTCCATTTTCACTAGTGACAATGTTAATTTCTGATATCATGAATGTAATTGTTACTAGTAAGAAAGCCATTTTAGATATCTGAAATTATATTGATATCAGAAAAACATTTTCAGATATCAAAAATGAACATTTTTACTAGCAATTAAATTGTTGATATCAAGAATAGACATTTCAACTAGTGACAATTGAATTCTTGATATCAAAAATAAAGGTTTTTACTATAAGAATTGTATTTCTGATATGTGAAATTGGAATTTCAACTAGTAAGAAATCAATTGTTGATATCAACAATTCAATTGTTGATATCAATAATTCTATTGTTGATATCAAGAATTCTATTGTTGATTTCAATAATTAAATTGCTGATATCAAAAATTTAATTGTTGATATCAACAACTGAATTGTTGATATCAACAATTCATATCCTGTGTGTGTGTGTGTGTGTGTGTGTGTGTGTGTGTGTGTGTGTGTGTGTGTGTGTGTGTGTGTGTGTGTGTGTCGCGAGCGAGCGACGAGCGAGAGAGAGACAGAGAGAGTGTGTGTATGTGTGTCTGTGTGTGTGTGTGCGCGCGCACGCGCGCGATCGGGAGTGAACTGAAGCCCCGTTGAGTGTGTGTGTGTGTGTGTGTGTGTGTGTGCGCTCGAGTGAGTGAGCCAGTGTGCGTCACGAAGCTCAATGCAACTACAATTTTTTTTTGTTTTTGCTAACATCTTATACAATTTCAACAAAGCTAAGTCCCATTGTCCTCATATGTGGACATCAACTTTAGCAGCATAGTAAATCTTTATTGTTACAAAAGTTTGTCAAATGTGCATGCCATTTTAATCATACAACTCTTCTATGCATAACTTAACAAGAATCAACAATGAAATGTTTTTAGATTTTTTAGCTTGTGGACGTTTTGGTCTGGAGTGGCTGCGTGACATGTGACCTGTTTTCTCCGCCATCTTTAAATTATTTATGTTAAATTTTTTTCTCTTCTGACCCCACCAGATGGCAGTGTAAGTGTCCTCGTTTGTGAAAAACATGTTTCAGTTACACAGACTTAAGTATTATGCTGCACACAACCAAAAATGTGATGTCCTCATATGAGGTCGCAGGGTCTCAGGAGGTTAAATCTGTGACACTGTGCCAGTTATGGAGGGTTTCGGGTAAGCGGAGATCCACAACAGCTTTGGCATCTATGCTCTGTTGTCATCATTGTTCTGCATTCTCATTTATGCACTTTTATGCTTGCTACAGACTGCGATTTTGGCAATCCTATAAGATCATAACAAATCACACTGGATCTATAAGACATGGTTCTAATAAACTTGGTAGGCAACGTCCAAAACTTAACCAGCTGACTTGTTGCCTCGCTGCCCTATCAGGCAATAGGCTTGTTTGAGATGCCCCTTGCCTCGCCTGAAATGTAGTCGAGAGTAGGCGGCTGCAGCGAGAGGAGGAGTGAAAAAAGCGAAGGCAAGCCGGACAGTTCTCGCTTCTCGCAGTGGTCTGACACCTGCGAGATCAATGATGGATATCGCGGGATTCACGCTTGTGCACGTGTTGCTAATAAACTGGATGTAATTTAAGTTCTGTTGCTTTTATATGAAATAAATATAATGAACAAGACACCCAAAGTACTTGTTATTTAATTCCATTACAAATAAGTGTTTATCAATCATATTTTCTTTAATACAGACATAGGCTATGTGTTTTTTTGTTTGTTTGCTTTTTGTGTGTTTTCTTCTTTTTATAATAAAATGACATTGCATAACACATAGAGATCGCACTGTCCGAGAGTTTGGGAATATTCACAAATAACATATACACATAAAACATGATACCCGAGTTTTAAAATCAAACATTTTAAAAGAGAATAATACATCATGGTTGTTTAAACCAATCAACATTAAGCTGTGTCATCAGCAAGTCGTTTCCCATCATGCTTTTGATCAGCGCAGTCGGTGGAGAGCAACTGCGCACGACTGCAGAATCTGACACGTGCGCCTTGCACTCGCAAGAGTTTTTTGACACACGTCAGCATGACATCAGAGCAAGGCGGACCGCACTCGGACACATTTCTAACCGGCATGCATTACGCGCTGATCACCGGTGATCGGTTCTGTGCAGATTTTGCTCATCTCAAACAAGCCTAATGACTTTGCAGGCAACGTCTGCGCACAAAAGGTACCTCACAAAACTGATTTCGGACAGACTTCTGAGGCAGCGTAACGGTTTAGAAATGACATCATAGGTGGCAAACGTTGATCAAAAATGTACATTTACACAAACTGATGACCAGCCGCAACTTTCAGACATCATCTTTATTTTTCTAGAGCCCCTTTCACACAGTGCGTTGATCCCGGGAAATTGCTGGGAAATTGCCAGAACGCCTTCTGTGTGAACGCAAACACGACCAGGGATTGATGCCGGGATCGATGCCGGGTTGGGGACCTAGTAACATTGCCGGGATCAGTCCCGGAACGCACGCTGTGTGAACAAAAGCCATAATTAATGCCTTGTCGTAATGATGACGCTGAAGTGAAGTGAAAGCAGGCTAGTGAAACGGTACGTAATGCGCTAGTTTATGATTAAATCAGGAAAAAAAATGCACAAGCGTGGTTTCTCGAGAGAGAGAAATCGCAGCTCATAAGCAAACTATAGACGCTGCTGAGACATTACATGTCACATCGATGTCACATGTCTTTACGGGATTTTTACGGGTTGTGTGTAAACGCACTCTCTGATTCCGGAAAATCACTGGCAGTGTGAATGAACCAAAATCAAACGAACCCGGGTCAAATCCCGGGTCACTTTAACCTTGTATTTTCCGGAATCTCTGTGTGAAAGGGGCTTTGCTCAACTGTCACAGAATGGAAAGCACAGGATTGTGGGATATCAAAGGCAGTGAAGGATACATCTATGCTGCCTTCAAAAATCGATCAGATGAAGGCATCTCAGGAGACAGGAAGTGAAACTAGCATTGCATTCGGATGTGCCTTGATCCCTTCTGACCTTGGAATGCGTCCTCCGAAGGCAGCATTTATCAGTTTTCGGACACAGCCAAAGACTGTACGATGATGACACCTATTAAATCGCAGGCTACCTACGACTCAAGTTAGTATAGAAGAATAAAATGTCATCAGCATGCGCTAGAGGTAAACAAATAGAGCAAGATGAATCGCACTTTGGCAATTGTGGTCATGGGCGTCGGAACTAGTCTCAGGTTCCTATGGGAACCGGAGCTTCTAAAAGTTAGAATACAGATCATACGAAGTTTAAAACGTTTAAATAGACATATCAAGTAGTAATTAATTAATGTATATGAATCTTAGTTGATTATTGGCTATTAGAGCTGGTTTGGTTGCTGAGACGGAGACGCGCAGAGATGGCAATTAACGCGCTGTTTGATTTGTGACCGTGCTGTGCTTATTCCATTCATTCGAGTAGCCTATCATATTGTACAAGGCTTAAATCATTTAAATATACATACAATAATGTACGATATCATATCGTGAAAATGTAGTAGCCTATTTGTGTTGATGTTAGGTCTACTCTTGCCAAGCAAGCTCTGATTTCTGAGAGATGCACGCATAGACGGATTTGCGCTCGTTTCATTTTTTACTCTCACTCATTCACTTCACTCATTATTGCATAGAGATTTTAAAAAAGGTATTTGGCTTCGGGAACACCCCTAATCTATTCCAGTAAAAAAATCTGGAGGATGACCCACCCACATATTTTTTGCTTCTGACGCCCATGATTGTGGTTTTGTGCACTGAAAAAAAAGGAGAATATGGACATGGAGGAAATAGCTATGGAAAAGCGGCATGCAAATTTTGTAAATGGGGCTTGTAAGTATAGTTTGAAGTTTTAGTGCCATGTCGCGTTGATCAATATGCTATTTCATGTTGCATTTTTATTGGCTAGTCAGTAGACATTGATCGTAGCAACAAACACATTAGGCTCATTTGAGATAAGCAAAATCTGCACAGAACTGGATCACAGCAAAATGCATGCTGATTGGAAATGTGTCCGAGTGTAGTCCAACTGGCTTTGATGTCATGCTGACCTATGTCAAAAAACTCTCGCGAGGCGGCTATGTCGGATTGTGCAGTCAGGTGCAGTTGCTCTCCCCTGACTGCGCTGATCAAAAACACGATGGGAAACGATTTTCTGACACAACTATTGGTTCTCAACCTGGGGGTTGTGAGATAACTTAGAATTAATTTAAATATATTAATATAATTAATTGATTTTATTATTAATAAGTTACAAATATTAACAAAGCATCACCTGGCTATACCATAATATTTCTGCATTAACACAGTTTATATTCACATAGTTGTCAAAATTAATGTACTATGAGTGTTTTATAACGGAAGCTCGCAGAAGCAGCGTGCTTTGAAGAAGTTTGTAAGGATCAGTGGTGTTTATGTAGTGTACACAGCATCAGACGCTCCAAACATAGACACGATTCTTGTTCTGACAGAGATTGTTCTGTTCACTGCAGTGCTTTGGCATCTCCCTGTGGTCTTGTTTGGTATGGCAGGTTGACCTGCGCTTATTTGTTTAATTTACTGAATAACCAGAGCTCGTCTACGGATAGCCTGGCCACGTCCTATTGTACCGAATTTTGGTTGTAGTTCCACCAGAGTTCCACTGGGGGGCGATCGCCCATGAGTGCAAAATGAATGGGAGTCTATGGAGCTAGATGGCTAAATGTGTCTCTGTCACCTGATTTCCGTTGAGAAATCTCAGATTTGATTGTAGGTTTTGCAAGTTCAACATGGGTTATAGGTCGAAAGTTGAATGAACGAGTACTTATGTCCTTTCGATTTCTTACAGGTTGAGTTGTTGTTGCCCATAACATGCAAGCATTCTGCTAATGAACGCTGATTGGTCAGTGAAGGACTGATTACGACCAGATATACCGTTTGATGGCATCGTGGCATCTGCGGGACCAGAATGTGTGTGTGTATTTTCGGCGTGGTCTTTTAAAACAACAAAACAAAAACTCTTCTAGCAGGTGTATTTACCTGTGTCAGTTGTGTTGTCGATGCCTCGAGAGAAAAGAAAGTGCAGAGCGCGAAAGCACCAAAGTGACTGAAGGATTGCCGTAAAGCAGTATCTCTGGTCGTACGATGTGTATGACGTCATTGACATTTTAAAAGACTTTTTAAAGCAAATAAGTGACTAAAAAATCTAATACCCAGCAATGTGTAATTTATTTGCATCTCCTTTCGAATACGACATCCAAATTACTAGACAAAAAATTATATCCTGAGAAAAGTGGATTTTGAGGGGTATAGCTCCATTGACCTCAATTCATTCTGCACTCGTCCTGTGAGCGCCCTCATATGGAACCAGAGTGGAACTGCAACCAGTTCAGAAGCCGGAAGTTTACTGAGAGTGAAAGTTCTCACCTTATTAGACATTCTCTGGTATAACTGAGCCTATTTTTGAGCACACGAGTACATGTTTAAGTTGTAAAGAATGTCTGCAGTGAGATTTTTGGTTTAAATCTATATTGAATTTATTTTGTTTAAAAATCAATAACATGGAGATGAAAAGTAATAACCAGATATTTTTGTGAATAAAAAAAGGTGGTGGTAATGGGGGGGGGGGGCTTGTAGTATTGATTCAGAGAGGAGGGGGGCCTTGGAGTAAAAATTGTTAAGAACCACTGCTTTAATCCTTTAATTATGATTAATTTAATTAGGCCAAGGAAAATCTCTTTTCTGAGCCTTGATAGACGATCAATACTGAGTGTTCGATAGATGAACAGATTAACTGATTGTAATATTAATTCAGCTTCATTAAGTTAATTCGATTAACTGATCTAAATATTTACAATTAATTAAAGCAAGTTATTATTAATCATTCATATTTCCCTTTTGAGCTAATTTGCTACATCTCTTTCCCTCCCTCCCACAGTTTTTCTCTCCTTCTCTCTTTTATCTTGTTTTGTAAAAGTTAAGAGGAGGAAAGACAAATAATTTCTACAGTTAAAAACCACCAATTGTTACAGGGGAGCAAATGCATTGAGAATTTGGAGACCCCTTTGTCCAAAATCAAAAGAAATTTTGGACAATATTGGGCAAACTTGTGAATGATGCCACAGTTGGATGTCCATTGATAAGAGTGAACCAATGTAAATCTTTGTTTTGCATAGTCGGGAGTTTGTTTTATTAGTTGTTTATGTGAGACTGTAATTATGAGGGAGGGGTTCTTTCAGAGAAATTTGCATAATTGAGAGGGACAAGACAAGGGGATCCCTTGTCACCCCAGATATTTTCTTTTTGTATAGAGCCCTTAGCTCAGAGAATACGAATCAATTCTTTAATAAAAGGTCTTAAAATCAAGAATGGGGAACATAAACTTGCATTTTATGCAGATGATGTCATCTTATTTTTAACAGATGTTTAAGAGAGAAACATCATTATCCTCTGTGTTAGAAGAGATAGAGTTATATGGAGATTTGTCAGGATATAAATTTAATTTTAATAAGACAGAAGCTGGAAAAGGGGGTAAATTACAAAAGATTTAAAAAAAGAAATATAATATTAAATGAAACCAAACTGAAATAAGGTACTTGGGAGTGATAATTCCAAACAATGTAGAAAATTTATAAGTGTAATTATGATATTTTAGAAACTACTAAGAATTGATTTCAAATGGTGGAATATATTACAATTATCTTTGTTTGAAAAAATAAGTACAATTAAAATTAGTGTGATAATGTGATGGCTGTAACCACTCTAGTACTTACGGTAGTCCTGTTTGGTAGGGTGAGTACGGTAGTTTTCAGTCCCATGTCCCCTTTATGAATGGAGAAGCCTTAGTTCTATGTTGGCGTTATTTTCCTGTCAATTGTCGAGAGCGCATTATTGTAGCGCGAAAGTACATTAATATAATGCGCGAGCGGAATCTCTCTGCTCGCGCGCGGAATATAATGTGCCGAGTGCGAAATGCGAATCTCTCTGCTCGCGCGCGGAATATAATGTGCCGAGCGCGAATCTCTCTCCTCGCGCGCGGAATATACTCTGCCAAGCGCTAATCTCTCTTCTCGCGAACTGGGGAACTGGGCGCGCGCTCTCAGATACACTCTGCTCTTGAAAGAATTTTCTCTGGGCTTGCTCAGAGAATATGCCTGCACTTAAAACGTGTTCAGTGCAATCGCGAATCTCTCCTCTTCGCTTAAATTATATGGAGGACCAAACCTGCAGAAATTAAAAATGAATAAATTAATAAATAAACAAATAAATATGCGAATAAATGTAAAAATAAATAAATAAATGACTATTTATACTATTTATATAAATATCTTATTTATGTATAATTGTATTTTTTACACATTTATTTATTTTTTAATTTATTTATTTATGCATTTATTTTCAATTTTATTTATTTTCACATTTATTTATGTATATATGCATTTGTCTACATTTATTTATTTATACATTTATTTATTTATGCATTTATTTATTTATACATGTATTTATTTATACATTTATTGCTCTGTATGCTAATGAGTGGGGCGTGTTTTACCTAAGACATAGCAATCGATCTCAGAGTGGCAGTGCTGAAGCAATTGAGGCCACAGTGACACCTTGTGGTGTGACCAAACAATACGGAAGAGGTTTGTGGACGTGACTTTACAGGTCACGCAGGAAATAAATGATGGGCAATATGGCCAAAATCTTATGTCACGGTTTATGTCCTTTAATATGCCCTATGTCATGACTCCTTGTTATCAACTCGCTATCCTCTAAAGCCTATTTATGTGATTGGTTTGGTGTGATGTTCTGAGTTATCAATAAATTGAATTGAAAAGACAATTGGTTTGGAACCATGATGTGCACCATGGATAGGCTTTACATTAGTATACTCCCGAGATTCTTATTTCTGTTTCAAAATCTTCCAGTTTATATACACCTTAGCAGATTCAAAAAATACCATAGCATTTTTAGAAAATGTGTCTGGGATGAGGGGAAACCAGGAGTAAAACTTGATTAAGAATAAAAATAATAAAAAAAGGTTTTATAAAAAAAAGTAAAGAAATAGGAGAAGGGGGGGGGGGTCTAGCATTGCCAAATGCTTGATGCAATTAGTACATTTATGTTCTGTGGGAGAAAGAAAAATATGAATAATTGTATAGGTGAACCTTTTAAATGTTGGAGAATAATTTGTAAAGTGATGAGTATTAGGGTTCATGAGATGGTGTGTTTAAGAGATATAGCAAAAGATCCAGATTTTAAACCAAATACTTTTAATGATGCATTTAAGGTTTGGGCTGGCAAAGGGCTTATTAGATTTGATCTTAAAGATCAAATTTATGGAGACAACGCGATGGAGACATTTGAGGAAAAAAGGGGGAAAATATGTATTGTCTATAGGAAACTATTTTCAAATAAGAAGTTATTTAAAAGATTAAATTAAAGTAAAAACTTTAGACGATATTCACCCTCTGATGTGCTTTATGATTAAAGTTAGAACAATGTACAGACCATAGAGTGTATAATTTAATAGGACGAATAAATAATATAAGAGGGACAAAGATAAGGGATAATATAGTATTAAAATAAAATGGGAAGTTGAGTTAGAGTAAACAATAAAATAACTGAAGGAGATTGGAAACAAAGTTTAAAAGAAATAAAAAAAAAAACAGTGATCTCCTTATTGGAAAGAATACGCTTGGAAAATAAATATGAGATATTTTATAACACCAGAAATATCCTCTAAGTATAATCATTCATCTTTAGGATGATGGAGAAGTTGTGGTGAACTTAAAGCTCATTATAGTCATATTTTATATTTGTAAAATAATAATAAAAATTTAATTTTAAGTAATTTAAAATTTAATAAAAAAGTAATCAGGTAATGGAAGAAAATTTTAAGAAACCAAATATAGTAAAGACACAAAGTATAGTTTTGGGTATAGGACCTATGCTACTTAATAAAGATGAGTTATATTTATTTAGAATACTAAGAATTATGGCTTTTAAATCAATAAAAAGGTTAAAAAAAAGAATCCCCAGTTTTAAATGATTGGTTAGATCTATAGGTCAAATGGAGACGATAACATATGAAATCAAGAGCAAAAGTATATCTAAAATCAAAGAGTATGTTATAAAATAAAGGAATATTACATTAATTACATTTTTCATATAATCCTCCATTTTAATTTATCTAGCTACTTATTTTATTTATTTATTTATTTATTTATTTATTATTATTTTTATATTATTATTTGATGTTTAAATCATTTTATTTAAATTATTTATTAGGAATGGAAAGACAAAGTATATAAAAAATATATTTTTTTAAAAAAAAAAATTATCATCTTACCAAACATCTATTGTGTTCCAGTGAAGAAAAAGTCGTACAGGATAGAACAACATAAGAGGGAGTGAATGATTCATTTTTGGGGGGTGGACTAGCCATTTAATACGTTCTATACAGCTTTACAGCCCCTACTTACATTGTGAAACAGTGGCAAATGAAACCGGCTATCACCTAAGAATCAGTTGTTAAATTGCTAAATCTATAATGTACTTATGAAACTACACATTTGATTTCAGTAACAATGTGGCTCTGTACAGCACATTAATTATAGCACTTGTAGTTTTAGCTCGTCTCTGACAGCTGGAAATATCTAATCCATCTATTTTAACAATTCCCAGCCTCACTTTACTTACAAATCTATTGCACAAATATGTGAAAGCAGCAAAACAACCATTAACATGACAAAGCATAATTTTCATGTCATTGATCTGACTACTGCAACCGTGCTGGAAACAGCCGGAAGCCATAAAGCAGCTAGATAACAGCTGCAGCAAACCTCTGCCATCAATGCATGCAAGTAATTCAGCTGTTTGTTTGTTTTACTGTTCACACAGAAAGACTAATTATAGAGGAGTAGCCAACTCAATCAAATTATTATATTACAGGAATATTAATTTTTAAATGTCAGTTTTTACTTCTATATAGGACTAAACACTACAAAAAAAAATTTAATTGAAGGGAAATGTAAAAAAAAAAATGTGATGTACTTCCTCGATCTGCAGGCGTCCATCTGATGTAACATCATAGGCAGACATAAACCTCTTCTTTATCTGCTTTACGCTTCCCTTTGTTATCTTATCCTAAGGAGAGTAGAGAAAACAAACTGTTACCATGACCACATTTCCATAATTTACCTCTCATTAAGCTCCCCAACATCACTCAGCAAAGCCATTAGATTGGTACACCTGTGCACCAATAGAAATGCCCTTAAGATATGCTGGTACACAGTGAACATCTGGCTCATCATTTATTTATAAAAGCTTGCTTACTTACATCACTATAACGCTTATTCACTGAGAGTAAAAATTTAGCAATATCAACTTCAGAACTACTATTGAGTAAAAATGTAACACTGTACATTAGTCAAAAGTTATCCTACAAAACATTTGTGGACCATATACACGATCATTGTAGATCTAACTACAGAAGTGGGTTTTAGAATCAGTAGAGAACACAGAACATATATTTTTATCTTATGTGTCAAATCACAGTTTCCTGAAAAATTAAGTGTTGTTTGATTTCCTGAGAAGTTATTTGAATATGAGTGCCAATCTGAGATCAAAACATTTCAGTCACAAGTGTACACGTACGTACATTTTTTATATTATGATTACTATAGTGTGGCGAACAGGACAAGGCCGAGGGCTGTAAGAAAACAACACGAGACCGGTGCATCGCACAGGTGTCGCTCATCTTTAATCACGCCACCGGCATCGCACCATTTTCTCACAGCCCTCAGCCTCGTCCTGCTCGCCACATATAGTTTCTATACAAAAAAAAACATAAATAGTTTATCACAGTTATAGTAACAGTAACGGTACTGTGGCATTAACCATCAAAATAAAACAAAATTACAAAAAAACATTTCTAGTACCACAACGATTTTAAAATAAATCAGCAGATGTTAAATGGCTGTTGACTTTATTATGTCAGCTTCCTGCAGAAAAGAGAGGACAGATTCTAGTTTGTAAACAGCCAGGGAAAACTGATGACCTCGTTTACAAAAATAGTATGTTTGTTGTTCTTCCATAAATGTCAGCAATGTAATCAATAACACCTGTGTCATCAAAAACAACAATTACCCAAAATGTATTGGGCACACTTTATAATAAATTTTATTAATGAAATTAGTAAACATTGGTTTACTAAATATTATTAATTTGTGTACATTTAGATTTATAAGTAATTGTCAATAAACTTACTCATCTATTTGTATAGTCTTATTTAAATGTGCACAAACTACTGATCTGTTAACCATTATATAAAGGTTTTTTTTTAACATACCTCTGGCCCTAATTTCTTCAGCATGAGCAGGAAAAAGTCATCCAACTCTTTCCCTTCAATGTAGCCATTATCTGCAGAAAAGTATTTATCAATGCAATTTTATGAACAGATACAGATAGAGAACACAATATTAAAACACAATACTCACAACATATGGAAATATCACATCTGAAAGCAGAATTGAAATGATTTTACATTCTCACCATCAGCATCAAAGTGTTGCCAAATCTGTAGAAATCCAGCAGCATCTAGGTTGGCAAAAGCACAGTCCATGATGGAAAAATAGCGTTAAGGATACAGTGATTATAGAGAAAGAGAAGAAATGCTCCTGTGCTCAGAAAAAGCGACTGCAGATGTGGCCAATGTCCTCTGACTCACTGTGTCAGAAAAAAAACCCTCCTCTTTCACACCACGTATCAGTCATATGCTGAGAGCCTGATATGATCTAAGGACAAACTTTACTATGTTTTATCATGATCAAACTATAGGCTTATTACTTATTACATGTTACTTCACATTCACTACCAGAAACTATTAGCAAACTGTTTGAATAAAAAGTAGGAAATGGATAAACTACAACTGTAGAATAGCCTATCTAATATAATGGTGTACATAGCGAAAGCCATGCCTTATTTCTGTTTTTACATAGATCCCTCACCAATAATAAGTCAAAATTTAATATAACATGCATAATATATAAATAAATATGAAATTGTGTTTTGTGCTATGACTAGAGGTTGTGCCTCTACTCATTGTTCTTGACTGCACAATAAAGAATTGAGAAGTCTGAAAGTTTTTTTGTATCAGATTTACTCCCCCACTTACAAAAAAAAAAAAAAGTTTCGATTGTGCAATTGTTGTCACGTTTTGAGTTTGATTTTCCTCGGTTTTCTGTTGTCTTCTTATCTGAGTTTCTTTATTAATCAGGTTTGTTAATTAGTTCAGTTCTCCTCCGTTCCCTGCCTGTTAGTCTGTGCTTTCTGATTGATTTGAATGTTCTGTTCAGGTGTGTCTTGCTAATTAGCTACCTTGTCATCCATGTATTTAAGCCCTCAGTTTCAGTCTGTTCCTGTTTTTGTTGTTTAATGTTTGTTACATGGTTGTGATACCTGTTCCCTGAGTTTACCTTTGCCATTTGGATTTATATATTAAAGGATTGTTTGCTCAGATAATCTTCATCATTGTGCACTTCACTACAGCCACCTTGACAGAATGGAAGACCCATACTACAGAAGGATTTAAAAGCACTGCCAATAAAAATGTTCACAGTGCCTCCAAGTCCAAGGACTGCAGCATTGCCAATGCAAATGGTCACAATGCTTCCACTGAGTGGTATCCCCAAATCTGTTCCAGTGAGTAATGATTCTCAATCCATTCCAGTGAGTAATGTTCCTGAGTCCGTTACAGTGAACCAAATTCCCGAGTCTGTTCCAGTGAGAAAACTTCCCGAGCTGGTTCTAGTGTTAATAATTACCAAATCCGTTCCAGTGAATGAAGTTCCCGAGTCTGTTGCACTGAGTGAAATTCCCCAGTCCGTTCCAGAGAGCGAAATTCCAGAGCCTGCCCTCCCTCTATGCCCTGGTGGGATCGAAGAGGTGATCGTTTCCACTTATGTTGGTGCTGTTACGTGTGTTTGGGCCACACACGGATCAGCTCCAGCCCATGAGCCTGCTCCAGCCGCTAAGTCCGCTCCAGTGATGGATCCAGCCCCTAAGCCCAGTGTTGGAAACTTTTTCTTCAGAGACGTTGGGATATCTTTCAAGCAGAAGTTACTCTTTATTGAGCACTTCGCTGTAGTCATCCAAGTCTAACTCAATAGCTCAGCACAGTAGAGTTTTATACCTTTCAAGGGGGAGGGATTTACATGTAAATGCAAACAAAGCATGTAAATGAAGTACAGGATTCAGCTCGTTACCGGAAATTCCCCAGCCCTGATCTCATCAGCATAACATTGTGATTCAAATGCATAGATACTAATCCAATCAGCCGGACTATTCAACAACTGGGACAGGGGCTCTGAGACCCATTAAAGACAAAGGGTGAGAGTCTCAGTAATCTGATTCATTTAATTTACAATAGAGAGAACAGTACTGGCAGGAATCTCTTGCTGGAAACTCTGATACAATCATTTTTTATACCTCAAATGCTAAATTCAATGTACTCAACCTAAGTTTTTCATGTTATGTTATGTAAGGACATAAGGTCAGCAGATCTTAAACAGATTCTTAAATTTGTAATCCCACAGTCCCCTCTTTGAGAGTTCTAATAACTCTCACAAAATACAAATTTTGACACTTAAAAGTTAATTCTTGTAACCTGTGCTTGTTACAGGCACATAGCAAATGCTCTGTGTTTTCTGTAATTGCATGCTGACACAGAAACAAACATGCAATTAGGGTCCGTGAAGTTCTTACGGGTAATAGACTTTTCTGGTTGGAACTGTCCTTTTCTCGTGAGAGGCGTGAGTCATTTGTTGAATGAAACACTTGATACTGTGGACGCATAGATAGTACGCCAGTAGAAGAAACAACAGCAGAATTGCTATTTCCTTGATCCACAGCCAGTGTTTACCTAACAAGTTTCTGAACCATTAAGAATTATCTTCAGTCATCTGGTGTAATTTTGCTGAAAGATCAAGAATGTCTTATTGGATTTTGTTCAAGTTCTCTGTTGGATCCATTAACACGGTGCAGCACTCATGGCCGATAATGGAGCAGGCTCCCCCTTGCGTTGCAAGAATGTAATCCAAGGCCTCTCTGCAGTTAGCAAAGTCATTGAACTCCAAGATTGTGTCTGTGGCTGGAGCAAGGCGACAAAGGTCAGGGGTTTGAAGACTCAAGGGAAAATGAAATGCTTGAGGGAGAAGGGACAAGGGCCTCGCACTGATCAGTACTTCTTACGAAGTCAGTCAAGTCAGTCGAATGAAATCCAGCAACAGGAAGCAAACCACAGTTCGCAGGATATCAGCACCCCTGTCATAGAGGAGAGGAGGGTTTGCACAGTTAGTGATGAACACGTTGATACTTGTGAACCCGGTCAGACTAACCAGCATAAGAGAGAAAAGAACCTTAACGGGCATAGGCCTGGAGTTAGATGGCCAAGAGCTTGTGAGAAAACTGCATGGGACACGGTAAACACAGATCTATGCTTTGCATTGGAAAGATTAACTGGTACAGTTGAAAAGAAGCTGGATAAATTTGGGGACATCAGTTACGCATATGGAAGTGAGAGGTTTGGTGTGGAAAAAAGGAAGGAAAAAGTACAAACTACTCCTGCAGTGTCTAGACGGCAGCAGAAAATTGAAGGGTTAGTTAGAGAAAGGAGACAGCTGAGGAAGCAATGGAAAAGATCAGAACAAAGTCAGAAGGAGGGACTCAATCTCTTACAAAGGGCCATAAAAAGATAAGCTTGCAACATTACGCAGAGCTGAGCGCCTTTGGAAATGCTACAAAAAGGAGCGTGCGAGGGCTAATTTCTATAAAGACCTATTCAAATTCGTAAAGAAGTTATTCACCAGTGAGAAGAATGGCACTTTAAAAGCATCTAGGGTTGAGCTTGAGAGATATTTGGAGGAAACGCATACAGATGCAAAAAGGCATGAGCCCAGACCCGTCGCTATGGGCGGGCCATAGGGGGCCGTGTCCGCCCCAAAAAATGCTTGAGGCACAGATAATTTAATTTTAATATTATCATAGTTGCTAATTTTGTGTTGCATTAATGTTGCATTCTTTATCATTAAAATATTAAAAATATAAAGAAACAATGGTGTGATTTAGTTTGATTGATGGGAATCTACACTGCAACAGCCTATCACGGCCTTACAAAAGAACGTTAGGCTACGTACGTGACGTACAACTAAGCCGCTCAACAGTTACCGCGCATTTTTGAAAGCTGTTTCAAAACGAGTTTTCGCCGGCTTACTTGCTTCAGTTCCTTCCGAGTGGAACGATACTTTGATGAGGAGGTTCTGCTCGGAGAAACGCTTCCTCCCGCTGTACTGGGACTGTAGAGAGGACAGCGCTGCCTCCACTTAAAGTATCTGTGCGAGACGAGTGTATTTGCGTGCGTGTGTATGTATGTATGTGTGTGTGTGTGTGTGTGTGTGTCATGGCAATGCATATCCCTCTGTTGACTGCTTTAAAATGCAATGTTTGAGAGATGTTTCTGGTGTAACATCTAATATGTTGTATAGTCAAGTGTTTTATGGATATTCATAACATTGCTTCTGTGTAATGTGGTGTAGGCTATAGGCTACCTGGTCATATTACTGTGGGTTAACGTTATATGTTTAACGTGATGATTACGTGCTGCGCGACTAGAGTTGATTATTACAAATATACATACTGTAGGCTAATAATAATTGTGCCCCCCCCCATACATTTCATATGCCCCCTTAAGACTGAGGTCTGGCAACGGGTCTGCATGAGCCTATGTCAATTCCGTCAGACATCCCACCTATCAATCCACCAGAATACCAAATGGAGGTCTGTGCACCTAAGTGGAAAGAGATAGAGCAGGTTGTGAGAAAGGCAAGGGCTTCATCATCTCCAGGGCCTAATGGAGTTCTGTACAGAGTGTACAAGAGTGCTTCAGGAGTTCTACGAATTCTGTGGAAATTGATAAAAGTGGCATCGGAAAAGCAGGTTGTACCTAGAGCATGGCGCCGAGCAGGTGGAGTCTTTATACCCAAAGAAAAAGATGCTACAAGCATCAGTCAGTTTCGTCCTATTTCACTATTAAACGTCGAAGGTAAGATTTTCTTCAGCATTATTGCTCAGAGATTGTCAACCTACCTATTAAAGAATGGCTTCATTGACACTTCAGTTCAGAAAGTGGGCATTCCAGGGTTCTCAGGATGCCTAGAACACATCAATGTTATCTGGCAACGAATTCAATCAGTTAAAAGGAGAGGAAGGAGCTCCATGTGACATTCCTGGATTTGGCTAATGCATATGGTTCAGTGCCACATGAGCTTCTTTGGGCAGCATTTGATTTTTTCAGGGTACCGATGTCGATAACAAATTTAGTGAAAGCCTATTTTGGAGATTTAGTTTCTCAACTCCAGAATTCAGCACTACATGGCAATGCTTAGAGGTTGGACTAATGGCAGGATGCACCATTTCTCCACTGGCTTTTACCATAGCAATGGAAGTAATCATTAGGGCATCAAAATGGGTAGTAGGAGGAGAGCGCTTGGCTTCTGAGATGCGACTACCACCAATCAGAGCATACATGGATGACATGACAACCATGACTACAACAGTAGCCTGCACTAATCGGTTATTGGGTAAGTTAACCGATAACATTGAATGGGCATCTCGATAATTAAAGGCAAGGTAGTAGATAAAACATTCTTCATTAATGGTGAGGCAATACCAACAGTTTCTGAGAAGCCAGGGAAGAGTCTTGGGAGATGGTACGATGGGGATCTAAAGGACACTGTTCGAGTGGGAGAAGTTAGACGACAAGCAGTTAGACGACAAGAAGGGTTGAAGAGCATAAACAGCTGCGCTCTACCAGGCAAGCTAAAACTCTGGTGCTTTCAGTTTGGTCTACTGCCGAGGTTGCTGTGGCCACTGACTGTGTACGAGGTTTCTTTGACAACAGTGGATAAGCTGGAAGCGTTAATAAGTTCATATATCAGGAAATGGTTGGGAGTTCCATGCTGCCTCAGCAGAGTGGGACTTTATAGTAAAGGAATATTGCAGCTGCCCGTCTCTGCTTTAACCGAGGAGTTTAAGTGTGCCAAGGTCAGACTGGAAATGACGTTAGTAGAGTCACGCGACAAATGTGTAAGGGAGGCAGCACCTGTGTTAAAAACTGGTAGAAAGTGGTCAGCAAAGAAATCTGTGGAAGAGGCAAAGGCTGCCCTTCAAATTGGTGATATCGTGGGACAGGTACAGCATCGAAGAGGGGGTTTTGGGCTCAGTTTAGCTCCTCTTAAATGGTACAAGGCAGCCCCAGCTCAAAGGAGGAAGCTGGTAGTCAACGAGGTGCGAAAGCAGGAGGAGAGGATGAGGTGTATAAAGGCCATTTCCCAGGCCAAGCAGGGAGAGTGGATGAGATGGGAGAGTGTGGAACAACGCAAGATGGGCTGGCAAGACCTTTGGTCAATGGAAGAGAGTAGGATCAGTTTCCTTGTCAGATCAACATATGATGTTCTCCCATCACCACAGAACCTAAACCTCTGGGTAGGAGAGGATCCCTCTTGTCCTTTGTGTTCATCACCTGCCACATTAAGGCACATTTTGACAGGATATAAGGTGGCTCTTAGCCTAGGTCGGTTTACTTGGCGCCATGACCACGTACTCCGATGTTTGGCTTTAGCATTGGAAGACAAGCGTAACATGACCAATAAGTTGGCACCTGTTCTAGCAAAACATTACACACAGAAGACAATATTCCTCCGCCCTGGCGAGCAACCACCAAGAAAAGGTGTTAAAACCAATTCTCGCCCAGGACAACTGGAAGCTGCTAGGGACTGGAAAATGCTGGCTGATCTTGATCAACGGCTTATTTTTCCACCTGAGATTGCCACCACTAACCTCCGACCAGATATTGTCTTGTGGTCTGGATCAGCATGCATTGTTCAACTGATAGAGTTAACAATGCCATGGTAGGATGCTGTAGATGAGGCATATGAGAGGAAGAAACTGCGGTATGCTCAGCTGGCCACTGAAGCAGAACAGCGAGGATGGAGAATCTGGGCTTATCCAGTGGAAGTGGGTTGTCGAGGATTTGTGGCACACTACACAACCCGGTTCCTCAGAGACGTAGGATTCAGTGGCCAAGAGTTGCGTCGCACAGTAAAGAACTTATCTGAAGCAGCAGAGAGGAGCAGCAACTGGTTGTGGTTGAGACAGAAAGATTCTGGCCGGCTGTGTACAGGCTTCTTGAAAAACTTGAAGAGTCTGTTGGTTTATTTGTATAGTTTGCATAGTTATTACAGTTATTATGTTCCTGTGTATTTTGTGTGAATGAAAATTGGTGTTTGGATAGGTAGTATGCCATACGGAACCGTTGCCACTGACCTGCTTTAACGTCGGCATTGGGGCTCGACAGCCTTAGTCAAACGGGTTGGCGTGTATGGTCGGGTTGCGGAGAGATTGTGAGAGATTGTGGTTTGGTCACATGTGAACTACGAGGAAGGAGCAACCTCAGCAGCAGGAAGGATGTAAAGGTTAGTAAGCTGGGCTGAGTTGAGTAGGGGGCCGAAGGGGGGTGACTCTGGGACGCCAGAGTCACTGGCGAGCCCTCTTGAGGTGTCGTGGGCTAGTCGACGAAACACTGAGGACGGAAGGTGCCCACTTGAAGACCCTAGAGATGTCCCCTACTCAGCTCAATCCAGACGGTTGTCATGGGGGGACCGCACTGTGGTTGCAGCCGTTGTGTGTGCTGACTCGCGAAATACACTGCAGCTATTAACACCAGACAGAAGGAGATTCACATCACCATATGGAAAGAAGCGTAAATGGATGGAGAAGCATAGGTTACTGTAAAGTTACGTCTTAGTTGGTGCTTATCTTGGCGAAAGCCGAGTACAAATCAGCATGAAGTTTTAACATCTACTCTCGTGTAATGGAAATCATGTTCTGTAAGATCATTATCTTGTGCAAAGCGAGAGTGTCCGTGATGTTACCCAGGGTCAAAGCCGTATCATTGGCCAATTTCTGTACAGAATTCGATAAGCTTCTGACTTGATCAAGGGCCTGCATGACACCATAAGACGGGATTAATGCTCTAAGAATATGTTGTTTCTGGAGTCCACACTTTGTGCGATCTCCATGATGGTTAGTAGTACGACAATCTTGATCATGTTGATGGATAACTGAAGGTTCCGTATGTGAGTCTCTGCGTTGTGTTTTTTTTTTTTTTTTTTTTTTTTGATAGTTGGCTCGGCAGTGGGTCTAATCGTTTTCTTGAGATTGTGGCTTCATACGCAGGTAAGGAGGTCGGTGCATATGGGTCTCGGGACAGCCATCAAGTAGTATCTGCACAGAGTAAGAAAGAAAACAAAATACAGTAGAGCAATATTTGTTCAAACACTAGGGTTGTATCCTTTTCCGAGTCTGCTATTGTTGTTCCTTCTTTCCCTATTTCTCAATTCCTGCGACACCTAAAGAACAGTGAGGTAAGGATGGACTAGTGGATGGGGAAGGCCTATGAGGGAGTCTTCATCGCAGGGTTGGCCCCCGAAGCCTGTTGCATTCGGTTCTGCTCCTCACAGGTCCGGGTCCTATCCTATCCCTGTAGGTGGGGGAACAACTTTACAGTGTGACACATGAGTCCAGGTTTTCCTTCCCTGGCACAATACTGCAGCTGCTGTAATTAACATCACTTGATGTGGTCTGTGCCACTTAGGCTCTAATGGCTTGTTTTTGAATGACTTTATCATGACCCATTGACCTGGGATGATTGTGTGTCCACCTTCTGGTGGAGTCTGCCAACATGACTCAACTCTCTCTTTGGCAATCTGTACTGCCTTTGTGAGGTTTTCACAGTAAGCAATCCGGGCATCTGAGGCAATGTGTACATCAGCATTTCTAAGATCAGTCATGTCTGGCATCTGCATTGGCCGTCCAGTAATAATCTCACAAGGGCTCAGTCCTACTGATCTGTTAGGTGATGCTCTCATACTACACAGTAGTGCTGGCAGCGCTTTGACCCATGGTACTCCTTCCTGATGCCTTTTGCTTAGCCTGGTTTTGATTGTTCTGTTTGATAGTTCAACCTGTCCTGATGCTTGTGGCATGTATGGGCAGTGAAGATTTCACTTAATCTTCAACATTCTAGACACTTCCTTGACTACCTGTCCTGTGAAGTGTGTACCTTGATCTGAGTCAATGCAATCTGGTAATCCCCATCTGGGAATGAAATCAGTGACAAGACATTTAGCAGTATGTGCAGCTGTAGCACACCCTGTTGGATAAGCTTCTATACAGCTTGAGAACTTGTCTATTACTACCAAAGCGTCAGTTTTTCCCTTACAAGGAGGCAACGATATGTAGTCAACTTGCAGGTGACTAAATGGTCCTGGTGGAGCTGGGGTATGTGTTGTGCTGTAGTTGCTGCTGGCACATCATTATTTTTCTGACATGTAACACATCTCTTGACTGTTTCGGTGGCTACGTTTCTGAATTTTGGATTCCACCATTGATTTGAGAACCTGTGATTCATTGTTGCTGGACCACTGTGACCCAAATAGTGTATTTGTTTAGCCAAATATGGCAGCAGTGATTCAGGAGAGACATACTTTCCCCCTTTGGTCCAGCAGCCGGATGAATCCACGGTGGCTCCTTTGTCTAACCATGTCCATGCTTCATATACAGGAACGTCTTTGTACAGATCAATGATTGATTCAGGAGGCAGAATTGTCTTCTGTGCTGTACTATCTGAACACACTTGTACAGTTGCATAGGAACAAGCCTGTTTAGCCACTACATCAGCAAGAGCATTACCTTTAGCTTCCGTAGTATTAGTTGTGAGATGTGCTTTCACTTTGATCACCGCTAATTTCTTTGGAAGTTTCATGGCAGACATTAGATCTTTCACTAATCCAGCATGCTTAATGGGGGATCCAGCAGAAGTTAGAAACTGTCTGCTTTGCCAAATGACACCAAAATCATGAATTACCCCAAAAGCATACCTGGAATAGATATTTGCAACCGATCCTGAAGCTAGCGTGCATGCTCTACTTAAGGCTACTAGTTCTGCAGCTTGAGCTGAAAAATGATCTGGAAGACGACCTGAAGCTATCAGTGGTGGACGTTACTGCATAACCTGCTCGTCTGTTACCTTCAAGGACTTGAGCTGAACCATCAACAAACAACTCAAATTCTGAATTCTTTATGGGAGTTTCTTTTATTTCACTCGTATGTGTGTATGTAAACGTAACACAATCGTGAGTCATTTCTCCTTCATCCTCTTACACAACTTCAGTCATTGCAGACATCATACATGAGGATGGGTTCGTGACTGGCGCACACTGTAAAACAATGTTCGGGCTGTGAGGGTAGTTAACCAATTTCCCCAACGGGAGGAGGTGACAGAAGTAACTTTTGCTTGATTCATTAGTACGGACACTGCATGAGGGCATTTTACGTTTACAGTCTGACCTAACACCATTACTGATAGTGCAGCAGATTAGTAAAAAAATCGTTCACTTTGGTATAGAAGCATGAAATTTGGCACAGATACTCTCTTAGGGCCACTATTTTGGAAAAAGGCGTTGGCCACTCAAAAATTCAATATGGCGGCCAATTTTCAAGATGGCCGCCATTGCTATTCAATGCTAATTATATCAATTATTCAAACAGTGATCCAAGCATAAAATTTGATACAAATACTCTATAAAGAACATGTTAATGGAAAAAGATGCTTGTCCTTCAAAAATTCAAGATGGTCACCATTTTTAAAGATGGGCACCGTTCCTGTCGAATATGAATTATTTCATTTGTTCAAATGGTGATGCAAGCATAAAATTAGGTAGAAATACTCTTCAAGGAACACTCTTTTGGAAAAAGGTATGTGCCACTCAAAAATTCAGGATGGGGACCATTTTCAAGATGGCCACCATTTCTGTCGAATAGTCATAATGTCTGCTTTGTCTGCCTCCTCTCCTTTGACCTGTCCGGCTTAGTTAAACTTGCCAGGGATATAAAATCCCCGCCGGCATAGCTCTCAGGTTCATTGGAGTACACAAGCCTCTCCACCACAGCAAGGTGCAGTCCACAGAGAGAAAGGGACATTGTTAGAAAAAGGAAGTGATACAACTAGGTTCGAGTCACCTACACCTAGGCCGATCATTCATCCAGTGCCATTTAAGTCCTGTGTGATCTGGTAAGCATGCATTAACAAGTCAATATTGCCCTGCTTACCCGTGGCTCGGCTCTCCCGCGCTGGCACAACCTGTCAATTCAGGTGCGGCTATCTAACAACATCTATTACTAGCTAATTGTTGAGAGGCTCTTAGACAGCATTTGGGACACTAAACTTAGCTATACTATTACTACTACTCAATAACTACAGTGTAAGTAAAACTAGATCAGCTGACACCGAACCCCATGCTGAGTTCCACAGCAGTGAAGTTACCAGTGTGCCCTGGTTGTGTAATGAAGTTCACTCTATTAAACAAAACCTTCCTTAACACATTAAATTTAGCACTGACAGAAATGGTGGCCATCTTGAAAATGGTCGCCATTTTTAATTTTTGAGTGGTACACACCTTTTTCCATGATAATGTTCCTTGAAGAATATCTACCAAATTTCATGATAGCATCACCATTTGAAAAAAAGATGTAAGGATTCAAGAAAAATGGCGGCCATCTTGAAAAATGGTTGCCATCTTGAATTTTTGAGGGACAAGCACCGTTTTCCAAAAAAACATTCTGAAGAGAGTATTTTCACAAAATGTTATGCCTACATCACTGTTTGAACGATTGACATGAGCATTTGACAGAAATCCATCTACGAAAAAATGTCCGCCATGTTGAATTTTTGGGTGGCCAACGCCCTTTTTCCCAAAAAGTGACCCTTAGAGAGTATCTGTGCCAAATTCCATGCTTCTATACCAATTTGAACGATTCTCTTGAAATATGCCATTAATCTGCTGCACTATGATGAAGGGCCTGTGCTGTAGCATAACATTTAAGGCTGTGAGTTGTAGTGGAAATTTTAATATTTGCTGATTAATAATAGACATTGCATTGAAATGCCATGTGGGTTTCTGATCTGCATTCTGTGTACAAGAACGGGGGCCTGTTGTTCTGATATTGTGCTTACACAGGCTAAGGGTTAGGTAAGATAGTAAGGAGATGGTTGGGCAATCTGACCCCAGTGATGAAGAGATCCTGAGTGGAGCCATAAAGTTCCTTTTGATCATGTTGTCTAAACAACAGCTGACAAGAGATAGCCTGAAAAGAACACTGTTAACTGCCAACCAAGTCTCACTATCTACCTTACCCATCCTGCAGCTGTAGGATTGACCAAGCCCTAATTGTTTATACATCTGAAGTACAGGAGAGAGACACCTCAGGAACGGCTGAGTAGGGGACTTTTGCCCCTTGGGGAGCAGAGGTCATTAAGTAAAGGGGAGCCTTTTGGGCCAATGAGTAGCTAGAAACTATAGTCCTGTTTATCCAAAGAATTTGATAAGAAAGAGGCCCTGCTTCTTTGAAGACCTTGGAGGGAAGTATAAAAGCTGCTCAGCCTTTCTTGGTGTTGTCTCACTCGCTCTACAATGTAACTCCTGTGTGGTGACTGAGTCCTTCTTGCAAGAATAAATACTTTTATAAAAGACAGTTTGGTTTCAGTTTCAGAGTGTCTCTTACGCAGTGATGATGGTTTGTTAATTTTTGCCACAACAATTTGGTGTCAGAATAGTGGGATTCCTTGGAAGTGCCTTCTGGACCTGAGAGCGGACTGAGAGAGATCATCCTGGACTGAGCAGTTCCAGCTCTACCTCGTAAGCTTCAGAGAGAGGGGCCGACCGTTATCAGGGCCAGGAGAAACTCCACTGGAATCGAATAAAAGCGAACCCGTGGCAACCCAAGTAGTATCACTGGTAAGAAACAGCCACATTTATTTTCTTTTGGGGGAAAAGAAAAGAGTATAAATAAAATAAAATTAAAAAAAAGGGTAAAACGAACCATAGTGACTGAGACTGTTTTTCTGTGGTGCGAGAACAGGGAGCTTCCGGTGACGCGAGATCTCGCTATTATTTGAATTAATTGAGACCTACGATTAGGTCAAGATATTTCATGCAGATAGGCAAATAAGTTAACTAACTCTGCGAGGTCCTTAATTACCTGCCAGGTAACTAACTAAGAGGTCCTCGGACAGAAAGTGAAACCTATATTTAGGTCAAAAGATTTTTGAAAGAAGACGAGTCCTCTGGGAATTGGGGTAACCACTGCCAAAATTGGGTTTAATAAATCTGGGCGAGCGCTGGGTGCTCTCGAACAGAAAACTGATAACTGAATAGGTTGGGAAGATTTCCGAGAGAGAGTTGTGCACGGAGGAATTAGGAAACCAATCTGTTGGAGACGTCTGACAGATTATTAGACGCGCGTCAAATTGGTAAATCCACAGAGAAACAGAAACAGCCAGAATGGGGAAATCTCAAAACAAGCTTGCCAAATTTGATAAACCGGTTTTCTGTCAAATGCTGAAAGAATTACGGGGAGAAAATGCATGCAGGGTATTGAAAAGTTTAATCAAATATCATGATTTTCCCAGGTGAGGGAACATTGAGTCCTACGAGATTAAAAGTAGTGCGGGAATCAGTTGAACAGGGCAGTGAGAAACAAAAGGTTGTTGTGGCCGCGTTCAACATGTATGTAAAAATGTGAACAGACAGTGGGTTGTTGGCTTGAGGAAGCAGATAGGAGGGAACGAAAACAAATGCAGAAAGAATTAGCATGTAGAACTGAATATGAAGAAAGAAAACATGTAGGACTGAAAATGAAGAAAGAATTAGCATGTAGAACTGAATATGAAGAAAGAAAAGTATATAGGACTGAAAATGAAGAAAGAATTAACATGTGGAACTGAGGATGTAGAAAGAAATATAGTAGAAGAAATTATTTTATGAAAATAAAATTACTGATAGAATTTATGGAACTATGTATGAGCGCCTGTTAAGTCAAATTAAGTGGAAATGGTATGAAAAGTTTCAGATAAAAATAATAAGGCATTGAGTATGATTAACAGGGATTAATGTGATATAAATATAAGGAATGTTTCATTAAGCAAAATGGGGAACAATTCCATATTTTAGTGGTAAAATAATGAGTGAAATTATGTTCAGTTTTAGTATTGACAACCATTGAATTTTGAACCTAAAGGGTCTATAATGGGGATAGTGAAAGGAATGGATTTACAATCCATCTTTGTTTATTATAAAAGGAATTGGTTATAGTTTTATGAAAAACGAATGCATATATCCTGGTATTTATGATTATAGACAATGTCTGTATTTAATATCTGAGGAGTGACTGAGGGTCCAACTATGCTGGGAGTACAGCAACAGTGCTTGCTTATTCAGCCCGGCTTCCAGATGTTAAATATGTACTTGTTTTGTAATCAGTGTTGTTGATGAGAATACCAAATTAGTAAGATGTAAAGACAGTCTTTTTTATAACGGAAATTCTGGGTCGGGATCATTTCCCTGGACAAGTATGACTAAAGTTAAACAGAAACTTTGGGAAAACAACTTAGAATATTTTCAGCATTTCCGTGCAGCTTATGAAAATTAATGTGCTGCCAATGATAATGATGAAGATTATGATTCGGCTATTGTGATTGAATCCACCACTGGTGGACTGTAAAATAATACAGAGAACTGCTTATCAGCTTTGTTTGAATTCCTGATTGGGACACACTGCTTCAAGGGTGTGCAGTAAGTTGGAGCCGTTTGCAAGCTCACAGTGATCAAACTATAGGCAAGGTGTTTTAATTGTGATCAGCAGGGCCATTTAGCCCATAATTGTAAATGCCCACTCAGAAGGTGTAAAAAACAAAGTGTAATAAAGTGACATACATTTCTGGTGTTAAGGTGGGTTTGAAAGTAGATCAGTGTTTAATATGACGATATTATCATTTTCGTCTGAGAAAGAATAAGAGATAAGAACAAGGTCAAAATATTGAAGTCTTAAAGTTATCCTTTTAAAGGAAAGATCTATAATAAGTAACGGTTGATGATAAAATTACAGATAATGACTAAAAATATGAGTTGCAAATTGTAAAATTAACTAAAAGGATGATTTAAAATGATAACTGCAAAAGATGTATGTGTATCAAAATGTATCATAAGCAGAGCGTGATAGCCTCGTAAAAGTTAGTGTGAATCCTAATTGGAGATTGATAAACTCCTAGGAAAAATTTAAGTCAGATATTAAACTATGGTAATTGAGAAATTGACAACTAAAATTGAGATGAAATGTGAAACGTTATTGAGAACTAGAATAATTATTTTTATTTAAAGGGGACATATCATGCTTTTAAATCGTTCCTTTTTACATATAAATCATACATTTGTGGTCTATATAAAGCGAAACTGCAATGCTTGGGTCTGAATTCCTCATTATTATAGCTCCACAGGCCCCTTTTCTACCCCTTTTCTGATGTGCGTTTGAGAGCAACTCGTTTTGGTGCAGTCTCTTTAAATGCAAATGAGACACTTCATACCCCGCCCCCTCTCCAGGTTGCAGAGGTGACACTCGTTTCAACTCCACCCCGTTCGGCAATGTTTGTAGTTTGATAGCAGAGATACAATTATCTAGCGGCACAGAAACTTTTTATTCACACGTTATTAACAAAATGTCAACAACGGAAGACTTGTCCATCAAGCCTTACATGTTCGAGCCAGAGCTGGACCCGGAGCGAGATGAAAACGACGAACCTGCAGAACAACACTTCATATGGATGTATCGCAATGGTATGTTACTGTATTTACAGTAACTTCTCCATCCATGCCCACTACTACAATACTGCATGTTTTATTTATCTTGTTAAAACAAGCACACTAACAAGACAAATGGCTACAGCCTAATCTTATCACTAAAAATCTGTATTGATAATATGCTACGTTTAGAAAAGCATCAGAAAACACAGCAGCTAAATGACCATTGTCTTGATGAAACTCGACAACAGTAATACTGCTACAGACGTGTACTTAAAAAAAAAAAGAAAGACAAAGGTACTGCTAAACCATGACCACCGTCTGTTTTAAGAAAGTACTTTATTTTTATTAACGTTATTTACAGCTTACCGAAGTGCTCTGTTCGTCGTCACCAAAGATAGAAGGAATTGACCCCTCAATCAGACGAAGTCTATCGGCAAATCCTTCTTTATACTGGCAGAGGTTGCTGAAGTAGTTATCTTTGAAGTGCTTCGCGCACACAAAAATGACTTGATCCACAGATGTGGGTACATTTCCATGAAAAATAAAACTCAACCAGGCACTTCGAAGAGGTTCTGATGCTGGAGACGGTATAATGAAGCGTGTGGGTTACTACATCCAACAACCGAACATTTTGACTTACCCTATCGTAACTTCTGCATCCTTGAGCTTGGACTACAAAATCGCAGCGAGAAATAAAAATGGCAGATACTGTGACGTAATTGTTCAAAAAACATCATAGAGAATAGAAAAATCGGAACAGGTTGCAAGATATGACCAAAACAGAATATAAAGATATCAACGAAGCACCTGAAGAGACTAATTTCAACTTTTCTGTACTTATAAACACTCCAAATATACAACAAAATGCATTTACGGGCTAAAAAAGTGGATTTAGCATGATATGTACCCTTTAAGATCAAATAAGCAGTAGCAGTAGTACTGGATTAACAGTTGATAAATGTAAAATGTGTAGAAAGCATTTGATTAAACAAACAGCTTGAAAAGTGTTGACCATGAAAGAACTAAAAGCTGATGTTTTGCTTTTAAAAGATAAGCTTGTGATTTGGCTGAAACAGTTTGCTTATCTGAATCTGGTGTGTGCTGTGGCTGAAACGGCCAGTGCGACAGAGACTAAATCTGAGTGGAAATTTGTAATGTCTAAATTCCCTGATGGAAAAAGACAACTATAAAATTATGTTTATTTGAAAACGCATGTAATTTCTGGCAAAGATGCCTTAAGCTGGGCTAGAGTTAAAAGATGGTAGAAAGTCTGATGTTAGAAGTTGATGAAATTGCAGTGTACCAGTCCTGAATGCCTCAGAGTCTCTCTCATTCAATGTCAGCTAAAAGCTGTTATTTGAGCCTGTGTCATAAGTAAAGCACACTGTTTCAGTTGAATATCATAGACATGGAGATGTTAAAAGAAATCATTGCCATCCAGAGGGCAATTTGTATTTAAATGTTTCAAAAGTAAAACTGAATGAGTTTAAAGAAGTCTTTAAAATAATGCAGACCTTAAACGATAGAAGTGATGTTTTTGATTAGTTTATTTTAGGACCAGTAACTTCTTTGTCTCATTTTAGTCTCCACCATTCAGGGCCGATGGCTCCGGCTACAGATGTAACAGTACACTGAATAGACGGATGTGATCTAAATTCACTGAGTATAATCTCAGCAGTGCGATTTTGCTGAGGATGTTTAAAAGACTGAAGTGATTAAATACTGCTGTTATTAACCTGTCTCCCTGTGTGAACACTATTAGGCAGTCCGAATGGCTCTGGTGACTCTTGAATGTGCCTTTCCTAAGCTCCAGAAAACAACTGATTATGTTGAAGAAAATGGTCAAAGATTCTGTTATGGGATGAGCGGTTACCAGTGTGCACGAGGTGATTACTCAACGACGGGTAAGATCTTCTTTGGCCTAACAGAGGACAACCTAAGGCAGGGGGTCACCGCCGCCACTGGGCATCTCCTGAAGGAGGTGTTTATGTGAGATGGGTATGAGAGTCGAGCGGATGCCTGTAAGGCCGGCAGTCTGACCCAGAAATGTGAGTTCCTCTATACCACTCACCAGAAACCGCATACATTGTATGGCTTGTTTTTCATTGTGACAAGTGTCTGCAACTATGCCAGGGAACAACACCCTGAAGAAAATAAGATTAGAGATAAAGAGCTAATGGGAATCGGCTTTCAAGAGCCAGCTGAGACCATGAGGTGATTGTCATTATTTGTTGTGGAGACAATAACAAAACTTAATTTATATGAGGGACATGATGTTGGTTGCCTTACGGGCAAGAAAAATTTATAGAAGTGTTGATTTTGAGCTAATATGTCTATAACATAGTTTTAACACCTGAAGGTCGTTAGACATGGTGGTGGCTAAAGATGAAGACAGCTTTTGTAGATTCAAGGAAAAGTCTGGATAACAAAGGTAAATGATCAATGGTTATTTTAATTAAATTAATATTACATTCTGTATAAATGACAGTTTTAGGAGGCTGTTGAAAAGATTATTTGTGTATAGAGAGAGAGATAGACTGTTTGAGTGGAGGAAGGGATGGTACTCTGTCTGTCTTTCTGTTATCAGCCTGCTAAAGCAAGCTTGAACAAAATAGTGATAATGAACCAAAACAACCCAGCTGACTTTTCTAAAATCAAATGAATAATGAACAGACATGCTTTGAAACTGGTTAAGAGACCATGTAAGATTAAATAAAAAAAAACTTAAATATTTATAGAGTTAATATCAAAAAGCGAGCATTGAAAATGAGCAGTTAACATATGTGTGTCTAGTATGAGTATGTGTGATGGTGACTGCACTTTATGTCTTGTATGTGTTAGGTTGGGGTACTGATACTCCGCCTGAATAGTGTGTATATTGTGTCATTAACCTCTGGAATGAGGGTTTTATCATTAAAGATGGGTAAAGGCAAATGACAAATTTTAAAGAAGATGTTAATTCTGAGTCAATCTGATGAAAAGATGATGCAGAACATGGGACGAGCTTTAAATGGATTAGTTATCCAGCTCTGTCTGCTACTGGTAATTATGAATTAATCTATGGATTGAAAGCGTTTATGAAAATTGGATTTGTGAAGTTGTAGATCGCCTTCCATCATGGGTTGGGATAAACTAAAATGTTATAGATTTGACGGCAACAACAAAGTGACATATTTGCTAAGTCAATATCAAATTATCCAAAGAGTCCTTCACATTTATGATTATTGTGAAAAAAGGGGGAGAATGTAGATGACTGATATTGACCAAGTCTGCGTTTATACTTGGCATTAACATGCGATCACCGTGATCCGATCAAGCAGATCGGATCATTAGCCAATCAGGACATTGTGCGTTTACATTTGTTCACATTAAGTAGCCTCTGTATCTGGATAACCGATCGGATTTCTGTTTCCTACATAAATTAGGTCTGTGGCACGACACCAGATTAAGAGTAAAGATGATACAAATTAAACAATGTCCCAATTGCTTTTACTCACTCACTTTACTTTCAATCTCCAGTAATTAAGATCAAATTAATTTTTATGAAAGAAAGGAATACTTCCAGAGTTGATCATACAAAAATAACTGGGTTGATCATGTTAAAGTCACATCGATCATCTGAGTTTAAGCTTATAGCGTGCGTGCAATGACTATATTGACAGAAATGGGAGATTGATAAACATGCTGAAACAATAAAAACATTCAACATTTAAAACATAAAAAAAAATCAGATTCCGATTATTCCTCTGGCAAAGCAGCGTGCAGCTCTTTAAGATCTCATGACTGACTGTGATTGTACAGGCCGGCGATCGCCTCGTTCAGATAATGTTGCAAAATTAAAATGAAAAATGACACACATAGTATAATTTAAGTCTAAATAAGATTGACGTTTATAAGGTTCAAATAAGTTTCATTTCTTGTCTAAACTGCGTCTGCCCATTATTTTTTGACAGTCACGCGGGGAGACTGGGCGGGGATTTAAATTACGTCCACCTGTGAATGCAGACACGATGGCTGGATTGTGTTTACATTACACTGAGATCCGATCACAATGCGTCCTCGACTACCTCCGAACCTGGACACGCTGATCGGATAACATTCCGATCAGAAGCGCGTTTACACTTGTCTTTTCAATGTGTATGTGGACAACATCCGGATACAGGTCGCATGTTAATGCCAAGTGTAAACGCAGCCAAGTCTGTACAGCACGACCTGACAGAAACAATTGATGACTTTGAAAATTATTGTAGATGACTGGATTAAGAGACCAAACAACAGGCCTGAAAAGCAGGATACACTGTAAGACTGAGTACCATTGCCCTTCAAATACTCTGATAAGAAGATGTGATTGTGGCTTTAAGTAATATTTTTGTTTCAAGAGGCAGAGAAAGATGTCTGGAGGAAATTTGGCTGAAGGAAAACGTTTGGGTTAGTGGTGATGGCAAACTTTATCCAAACACTATTATGTTAGATTGATGCAAGAGTTGATTCATGCATCAAAAGGGGGATGGTAACAATTGGCAAATATGGCCAAAATATGGTTTACTAGGGGACAATATATGTTGGGAAGACACTGGGCTTAATTGTGTAAAAGCACTGCAAGAAGCCATTCTTCTCCCTAACAAAATTGCTGTATTCTTCTCCATAACAAAATTGCAGGACTGTTTCAACAGGAAACGCCAGGGCAGATGCGGAAGCGAAGGCCGCGAAAGAAACTATAGCTGTGTCCCAATGTGAAGGCTGCATCCTCCGAAGGCCGCGGACTTCGAAGGATGCAGCCTATTCGTCCTTTGAAGGACGCACCATGTAGCCTTCGCAGGATTTCCTAATTGTGCAACCAGGTGTTCCCCATTACCGCTCCTGGTGCCAACCAACGGTGCGAGAGTACTGCTGCCATCCTGATAATTCATTTTATATAATTGAATAAACAGCTATGGATCCAGAATTGGCTATTGTCATTTTTCTGTTTTATATTTTACTGGAGGACATGATAAGGATGTTTCAGTCATGTATTTTCGGCTTTAATAGCCAAGATCATGGCCAGAGCTGGTTTGCCTGCGTCCCAATTCAGAAGCTGCTTCCTGAATTGTCAGATTACACTTTAAACTGTTCAAGTATTGGGTGTTAATTTACGTAAATAGTGTAATGAAAAGAAAAGAAAACATACATAAGCATATAAAGGTTCAAATGTTCACTTAGCCTATATCTTACCTTGATGCGATTTTGTAGGCTAGTTATTGTGTAGCATAAATGGACAATATAAATGATGAATATGAATATGGTAAATATATATTTCAACCCCATATTATGGAGGGAAAAAACTCTCCATCTGTGAAAAAAAAAAAAAAATCCGTGGAGACGGTTGTGCAATCCGTCCCTTCAGATTATAAACTGTACTCACAGTATTTTTTGTGTACACATAAATGTATAAAAATACACAATTTTATTTGTGTAAACTCACAATAACAAGAAAACGTTGTGCTTTTGTAAAATAAAAGAAAACAATCAGTGAACTGGAGCGCGTCTCAAAAATGAACTGAAACAAAATATAGCCTCTATATAATCTTGAAATGTCCACTTTTAAACGACCAAATTCGAATATAATTTCCAGGTTCTAATTTGGCCTTAGAAAACCAGTAAAATCGACATTTTTCCATATTAATTTGTGAATATTTCAAATATTTAATAAAGGGGAAAACCGTAATAATCAAAAATCTGAAAATACGTCAATATATATATATATTTTTTTTGCGCAGCATTTGGTGTGTAGGCTACATTTCAAATTCAAATTTTGGTGCTCAACTTTGCGTTTTAAAAATAGCCTACAACAACCGTTCATTTTTCGTTTTTCAATTACGGGTTAAAAAAAGAAAAACGAGTGGACGCAAAAGTACACGGACCTTACATTATTAAATATTCCAAATAATGTATTTGTAGAAAAAGTTTGATAGTTTGATGATTCTATTTGATTGAATCAAAATAGGGCTTAGGGCAATGATTTGATTGGTTAAGGATTCATTAGAAAATATTTCAGGCAAATTATAGGGATTATTATTGAAGAAACTTGATGATTGGGCTTTCCATTAAGGGTAAGAAAGAAAATATGGCTGATCATGGAAAAATCTGTATGGTAATAATAAGCTAAAAGACGGTCCGTAATGGAAATATTAGAGTTAATTTTGAACAACTACATTTTAGTTGAAATATAAATATAAAATCTAAAACCTTTTCTGGATAGATTTTATTAAATACGGTGTTAAATAGAGCTTACTAAGTAAAACCATTGGCTGATTGAATTAAAAGTTAAGAGAATATGGTTAGGAAAATGGAGGTGATATATGGAAATGAGCGTGATTTGATGGTAAATGGATAAGATTGGTTAATCTTTGGGGGGTTGGAGGTACTGGTTGCAAACTGTACTACCAATTTCAGCGATAGGATTATCAATATTGTTATGTTTACCATGCATTATAATGTATGTTTCCAGCTCAGTACAGAGACTGGTTAAAGCTGGGATGTCTGTTCAATTGGATGAACAAAATATGATGATACAAGTAGCAAGAGCTACTGTGACATGTGTTAAAATGTATGCTTTCCTTTTCTTTCTGAGAATGTTTTGACATGTAAAGAGGGTTATAAACAGCGGTCATCCGTGCTACGAGATGGCGTACAAGGTGAGGGGTTGAAAATGCGGGATGTTTGCACTTTTATTTCTTTGTATTTCTTAGCCTGCTGAAACAATCAGGATGTGTGATGACATAACCAGGGTGTTAAATTTATGTTTTTTTCCTACTTAAACTATACACTATTTCCTGTTTATACTGAGGTGACTGAGGGTCTGATCTAGGTCAGGAGTGCAATAACAGTGTTTATTCATTTAGCCCGGCTTCAGATAAAGTCTTTACTTGCTTTCTAATACTTAAGGGACTATCCCCACAAAAATAGCCTATACTTTTTATGTTTCAATCTTCTTTCACAAACGTTTAAGAGAGTGATCATTTATGCGAAAGTCAGAGATGAAGAGTATGAGATGTGATAAGACTTAAAATTTGTTCTATTGGTTTTATTATTATGATTAGGTAATCTGAATGATAAAAAGGGAGGAATTGAAGTGGAAATTTTAATATTTGCTAATTAATAATAGACATTGCATTGAAATGCCATGTGGGTTTCTGATCTGCATTCTGTGTACAAGAACGGGGGCCTGTTGTTCTGATATTGTGCTTACACAGGCAAAGGGTTAGGTAAGATAGTAAGGAGATGGTTGGGCAATCTGACCCCAGTTATGAAGAGATCCTGAGTGGAGCCATAAAGTTCCTTTTGATCATGTTGTCTAAACAACAGCTGACAAAAGATAGCCTGAAAAGAACACTGTTAACTGCCAACCAAGTCTTACTATCTATCTTACCCATCCTGCAGCTGTAGGATTGACCAAGCCCTAATTGTTTATACATCTGAATTACAGGAGAGAGACAACTCAGGAACGGCTGAGTAGGGGACTTTTGCCCCTTGGGGAGCAGAGGTCATTAAGTAAAGGGGGACCTTTTGGGCCAATGAGTAGCTAGAAACTATAGTCCTGTTTATCCAAAGAATTTGATAAGAAAGAAGTCCTGCTTCTTTGAAGACCTTGGAGGGAAGTATAAAAGCTGCTCAGCCTTTCTTGGTGTTGTCTCACTCGCTCTACAGTGTAATTCCTGTGTGGTGACTCCTGTGTGGTGATGGTGAGTCCTTCTTGCAAGAATAAATACTTTTATAAAAGACAGTTTGGTGTATATCTCCCTGCTTACGCAGTGATGATGGTTTGTTAATTTTTGCCACAACAGAGTCTACTTAACCAGTGTCCCCCAAAGGAAGGCTAAGACAGTCACTTTCCTTTTGTTCTTTTAAACAAAAATAAGTCTTTCATCTTTGTTGTAAGTTACTGGGGAAATTAAGCACTCACAGCCCAAATGGTTAACATCTCAACACCCACCAAGGGCGCCACTCAAGGCTGCCCGCTGCTCCGGGTGTGTGTATCCACGTTTGCAGTGTGTGTGTGTTCACTACTCACTACTCTGCTCCTAATGTGTGTGCACTTACTTGGATGGGTTAAATGCAGAGGTCAAATTCCAAGTATGGGTTACCATACTTGGCCGTCACGTGTCACTTTCACGAGTTTAATGACGAGGGAAGGGGCTGCTTCAGAGTAGCAAGCAGACTGAATAGAAGCTGAGTAACATTGTTAACTTCTTGTTCTGACATCAAACCATGTGCGAACTAGGGGACCATTATCATCTAGCACCTTCTCTAAAGTGTCAGCTATCCCACTGTATGCTGCAGCTGACTGACAAAATCTTTCAGTGTACTCACTAAAAGTTCCATCCTTCTTCTGTACACAACTAGTGATCTTTGACCAGTCCATGTTTGTTCCAACAATGTTCTTTAACGCTCTCAGAACTCCCTCTCTCAATTTATCTTGTCTGGCATGTTGTAGTTCAGAAGTAACAGCAGACTCAAAACTGTTGAATTCAGATTCAGGTAGAATTTGTGACATCAGCTGTGTGAGTTCTGCCAACGACATGTCGTAGAGACGCAATTTACTGATCAATGCTCTTCTAAATTCAGAAAAATGTGTGCGTGCTGAGGGTAAGCTCTGGGATAGTCTCTCTATATCTTTAGGTCCTAGCACTTTGGCAACAGTTTGGATTTGGACAACAGAAGAGTTGGGAGGAACACTTTCAGTTCCCTCAATTCCCTGAGATCTCCTAGCGCCACATATCTTTACTGAACCTACAGGCTTATCAGTTACTGATTGAATGGTTACATCGGTTTCAAAGAAAGCTTGTAAGTCAGGATAAGTTTAATCTGACTGTTGGTCTTCTGAGTGTCATTTGGTTGAGGCCTTGTCATGGCCCACCTTTTTCGTGAGACAGGGAACTCGAGTGTGCAATTGTTTGTTCTGTTCTTTTAACTTGTTCTTGTGCAATGGAGAAGCTAAATTCTCTGTGGCAGCAGATAATACCTTTTATGTTTCGCTTCCTGATACATGCACCTAACACCTTCTTGCATTCTTCAATAGACCATACTTTTTCTGGGTGAACACCAAATATCTTTGTCAAATAACGCTTTGTCAAATAACGCAGCGGGGCCTCTCCGGACGTCCAAAGGTAAGTCACGGAACAGATTCTTGCAAGGAATTCACACCGTCGTTCTCCTCACAGCCAGAGGCCAATCTGACTGACTCAGTCACTATGGAGTCCATGTGCTCCCCTAACAATGACTTGAACTCACTGTCTGTCCATAAAGGGGTAGCTAGTCCACCTTTCGCAGTAGTTGGAACCAGCCTAGCATTCCTTCTAACCATTTTGGGATGTTTTCCTGACACGTTACTTCCATGATAAAAAAAAAAAAAAAAAGAGGATAAACTTCTGACAAAGCAAAGGATAACTAGTTGTGAATAGTCATCATAATGTATTCAACCTTCCCTGGCAATCAGAGGAGAACCAATTTGCTAATGTCACAGGTCGGGATGGCCCCCCTCTGGCGCAGACCACCCCTGGGAGCGTACTACCTCGAGGAGTTACCCAGAGACACCACGAAACCAGACAAGGTATCAAGTATAAAAAGTATTTTATTGAATTAAAACTTCCTAAACTAAAACTTGGTGTCTCTTCTTCCTGGCCGCCAGGGGTGTGCCGGCACTCACAGTGGATACATGCAGCGGGGCCTCTCCGGACGTCCAAAGGTAAGTCACGGAACAGATTCTTGCAAGGAATTCACACCGTCGTTCTCCTCACAGCCAGAGGCCAGTAAATGAACAGATGCTTCTCAGGAGTTCACACGACAGTTTCTCTTCACACCACCAGGGGTAAGTAATGGAGCAGATGCCTCTCAGGCGTTCACACGACAGTTCCTCTTCGGGCCACCAGGGGTAAGTGGTGGAGCAGATGCTACTCAGGAGTTCACACGACAGTTCCTCTTCACACCACCAGGGGTAAGTAATGGAGCAGATGCCTCTCAGGCATTCACACGACAGTTCCACTTCAGGCCAACAGCATGCACATACTCACGACAGGACTTTCTTCAGTGTGAGAAGCTCAATGGGCAGATGCTGGTTCTTGTTTAGAACAGGAGAATCAAACAGCAATACATGAATGTTTCACAAATCCTCTTCAAGTCATCAGCATTCAAATACTCACAGCAGGGGCTTGCTTCAGTGGGAGAAAGCTCAATGGACAGGAACTGGTTCTTATTTGGAACCGGAGAATCAAACAGCAATATGAATGTTTCACGAATCCTCTTCAAGTCATCAGCATTCAAATACTCACAGCAGGGGCTTGCTTCAGTGGGAGAAAGCTCAATGGACAGGAACTGGTTCTTATTTGGAACAGGAGAATCAAACAGCAATATATGAATGTTTCACGAATCCTCTTCAAGTCATCAGCATTCAAATACTCACAGCAGGGACTTGCTTCAGTGTGAGACAGCTCAATGGGCAGGTACTGGTTCTTATTTAGAACAGGAGAATCAAACAGCAATCCATGGAAGTTTCATGAATCCTCTTCACACTAGACAGACTGGAGCTACAACCCTGTACAATGCACACTCATCACACAGTAAATGGTTACTTCTGACTCAGCAATCCAGGACAGTGAGTGCAATGGCTGGGAACACGGGCAGACACAAGGAGACAATCCTCACACCGGTGCATACATCAATCACTTCAAATATTAACAGGTGTTCACTTCACACTAAGCACTGCAACTCACACCAACTCGCAGTGAATAAGGTCTCCGCTCGTTATCCCAGCCGACTCCCTCCTTCTGAGTTGATGAAACAGCACATCCAGACTGTACGGGAAGTGTACTACACACACACCACTGACATTAAAACTGCAACAGCATCAGACATCAGATTTCAATAGACATCAGAATTCAGTAGGCCTCAGGGCAAACTCGCCAGACGGTTGTATACAACACCAGCATTGAGTCAAATAATAAGGATTCCCGATGGCACTTAACTGTCTCACTTCTGTTACTGTTGTCTCTCCTTCCCCATCCAGGTTGAATCGCCGTTTTAGACTCCTTCTCTGCCGTGGATCGCCCCTTCCCGCTCTATCCGTCCCGCTCTATCCTTCCAGCTCTGCGTGCTTTCTTCACTCAAACATCCGCTTTTATGATCCCCCTCGTGAATGCCATAATTCAATCTCCGCCCATCTCGCAGCTGCCGCTCGTTTCTCCCGTTTGCGGGATCCAGCCGAACTGTTTTTCCTGGGGCAACCGGCGGGGTGTTACATTAAATTAGCTCCCCATGGAAACACCGAAATAATGGTTCCACCCTTCGTCACCTGGTGACACTAACACACTTTTAACAGTTGTTAAACTTTCCTGATAAAACAGAGGATGAACCTTCTTCTCAAGCAAAGTTGTCATGGTTTTCAGATACGAACCCAAGCGCAGACAGTATTCTATAAACAGTTTTATTGATAAACAGAAAACAAAAACCCACAAGGGGGCAAACGAACATTGACAGGGCAAAATAAATACTGACAAGATTAGACGCCGAATTTGACAAAGAACATACAGCAATTCTGACAATAAACTAGACTGGATTACTCACAAACAGGATACAAAATGATCAAGCACAGAGTAACAACCACAAGGAGATTATATAAGGGAGATAATCACAAGGGCACAGGTGACACTGATAAAACAATAATGACTGAACGAGCAGAACTAGGGGGCGTGGTAAAGACAAAAGACAATGCAAACACGCAGCCCAAACAACAGGCCATGTGTTCGCACCCAAAACATAAGTCTGTCATGATCCTGCCTCAGGACTGGAATAAAACAAGGATAGAGGACAGCATACAAAAGTAGAGGACAAACTACTGTTAACACATTGTAACTGTTGTTAAATGTCCCTGGTTGAACAGAGGATTGATATTCTATGACTACACAGAGGATATATCACCTTAGCAGAGGATAAATCTTCCCTAACTTTACAGAGGATAAACCTTGTCAAGCAATGTAGAGGATAACTATTCCGTTAAACAACCCTCCCTGATTAGACAGAGGATAAAACAACTTCCCTGGCAAAGCAGAGGATAAACTACTGTTAACACACTGTAGCTGTTGTTAACCTTCCCTGGTTGAACAGAGGATGACCAATTCTTCCCTGCCGAAACAGAGGATAACCAATATTAACACGTAATGCTAATCTTCCCAGCCTGAACAGAGGATTACTTTCATCTCTAAAAGAAAACTTTAGAGGATAACTTGGTTGTACAGAAAGATTCAGTCTGGAACTCAGTCAGATTTTTGTTGAGCTTGAAGTTTCAATCTGAATTCAGTTGAGCAGCTCTATCCGGATCACGGCACCAAAACTGTTGGAAACTTTTTCTTCAGAGACCAGGAGATGTTGGGATATTTTTCAAGCAGAAGTTACTCTTTATTGAGAACTTGCTGTGCGTGGCTGTAGTCGTCCAAGTCTAACAAATAGCACACCACAGTAGAGTTTATACCTTTTAAGGGGGAGGGATAGAGGTGGAGACAATATGAACAAAGCATGTAAATGAAGAACAGGAGTCAGCCCGTTACCGGAAATTCCCCAACCCTGATTGTATAACGGTGCATAATGGTGTGATTCAAATGCAAAGGTGATAATCCAATCAGCCTAACTATTCAATGACTGGGACAGGGGGCTCCAAGAGCCATTAAAGACAAAGAGTGATAGTCTCAGTAGTCTGACTCATTTAATTTACAATAGAGAGAACAGGACAGGCAGGAATCTCTTGCTGGAAAACTCTGATATAATTATCATTTATACCTCAAATTCTAAATTCAGTCTACTAAACTTTCTCAGTTTATATACTATTGTATTGGAACCTAAATTAAACATTTAATAAATTTGTAAATCAACAGTCTCTTTGTATAAAAGGGAAGTGGAAAAAAAATCAATAATAAACGCGTTGATAATATGTTCGTAACGTTTACCACTTTCGTCTTTTATTTACATCAAAAGGCAGGTAGGCGTGTGTGACACATGTATAAATAATTTTGAAAATTGATTAGAAATAAAGTTTATATTTATGAATGTAAACGACTAGCCTACTCAGTTACCATGAAAAGAGACAGAAAAGCTAGAATCAGTGAACGTACATTAATCTGAGTCTTCTTTATGTTGGCTTGAGAAAGCCAGCATATATTATTTAAACATTATTAGTAGCCTATTTATTATTATTATGAGAAATTGACTCTGCCTAGATCTTTAATGCTTCACCAAACTCGGCTCAGACCTTCAGACTGCTCTGACTCGCTTATATCTTTTCTAACTGGTCAGATTTACTTTCCCAAAAAATCCCATTGATTTGCCTAATCTGATCAATGAAGGCCGTAATACTTATTGCTTTCCACTAGAGGGGGCGACAGGATAAGAAGTCTTTTCTACTCTCTTTCCCTGTTTGCATCATTTTAAATGACAAATAAATGCATGAATTTCATTCATAAATAGACCATATCTGTGTATGAGAACAAGCTTTACTCTGCAGAACATGATCCTCCAGGGTCAGGACTGAGTGTTAAATCTATAAATGAATGTGTAAAGTTGGGTGTCTGCATGCAGATTTGTAGGTCAGTCAGTACAAATGGAATCTGCAAAAACTTTATTCTGTTCTCACAACATATGCAAACAAAACTGCAATGTTTTTGAACTTTTGAAGATGTCTTCATTACATTTTTGTCTTTATCACATACCCTGCTTGAAACCTTACTAACTGAACAAATGTTACTGCAGGAAGTGGAGGAAAAAATGAATAGCCTACTGTTTTACACAAAACTCTTAGTGACTTCAAGCACATTGTATAGGCCTGCAAAGTATTTTTTATGATGATGATGATCATCTTTTTTGATACCCGAGTACCCGAGTAAAAGCAAGTCAGAACAAAAATCTGTATCCAAAACAGAGGTCTGTATTAAACAATGGATGGAGAACTCAGGCAGTGCCCTTAATGCAGATCTGAAGGTTTTGTCATCACAGAAGTCGCAGGACTATCCAATGTGCTTGAAGTCACTAATAGTTTAGTGTAAAACAGTAGGCTATTCATTTTTTTCTCCACTTCCTGCAGTAACATTTGTTCAGTTAGTAAGGTTCAAGCAGGGTATGTGATAAAGACACAAATGTGATGATAGACATCTTCAAAAGTTCAAAAACATTGCAGTTTTGTTTGCATGTGTTGTGAGAACAGAATAAAGTTTTTGCAGATTCCATTTGTACTGACTGACCTACAAATCTGCATGCAGACACCCAACTTTACACATTCATTTATAGTTTTAACACTGAGTCCTGACCCTGGAGGATCATGTTCTGCAGAGTTCAGCTCCAACACACTTTCCAGGACATTTCTAGATATTCTGAAGACCTTGCTTATCTGGTTCAGGTGTGTTTAACTAGCCTAGCTAAACTTTGCAGGACATTTGCCCTGACACTAGCTTGTTACATTAATTGAATGTGATTTATCAACAGCTAGTACATCTTAAAATATAGAGCTCATGACAAATAAAAGTTCCAGATGGTCAAACATTAAATGCAAAAACCAGTGTGAATAACAATATCTTAAAATAAACTAGAGAGTGGCCAACTTTGAAGTAGGGTTTAAGTTCTAATTAGTTGTACAGCTGGAAGTGTAAAGCTTGTTCTCATACACAGATATGGTCTATTTATGAATGAAATTCCTGCATTTATTTGTGATTTAAACTGATGCAAACAGGGAAAGAATAGAGAAGACTTCTTATTCTGTCGCCCCCTCTAGTGGACAGCATTAAGTATTACGGCCTTCATTGCTCAGATTACGCAAATCAATGGGATTTTTCGGAAAAGTAAATCTGACCAGTTAGAAAAGATATAAGCGAGTCAGAGCAGTCTGAAGGTCTGAGCAGAGTTTGGTGAAGCATTAAAGATTTTTCTTGTTTTCCAGGGTATCTTCCGTCCATTTGTTTTTGCTTTCACATATGAAAACGAAAAAACAAGAAAACAACTCATTTTTTCTTTTTTTTAGAAAAACGAAAAAACTAAATTATGACTTGAATTTTGGTTTTCCCGTTCTTGCACGGAAATCAGAAAAAACACTTGATATTCCGATTTTCCCCTGTGGGTAGTGCTAAATCTGATTGGCAGGATATGGACCAAGGTACGTTTTAACCGTTTGTTTTTTTGGTATAATTAACAAAGGAAAAAAACAGAAACAGGCCGTTTTTCCGTTTTTTGAATTTTGGCCTGAAACGAAAAAACAATATTCAGTTTGATTTTTCATTTTTTCGTTTTTTTAATCAAAACAAAAAAACGAAATTCAGCGCAATGTCTTGTTTACCATTATTAGTAGGGAGGTTAAGTGACTTTTGACTTCAAGTCATGATGCAAAGGTCCCCTTTGGTATGGAAGTACCTTAGGGCCATAGAAATAAATTTATCCTAAGACACAAGTGACATCACATTTTGTATCTTATATATGCAAAACATTTTTAAAATTGCCGCCGACCATTCTTGAGAGGCCCATATCTTTGCTTTTGTTATAGCTATAATGACAAATTTGGTATCAACGTGTACATTTTTGTGGTCAAGGAGTCCAATAAAATAGGTTCAAAGACTAAAAAACAATAATGTTGTCCTTACCATGACAATTGGAGGTGAAGTATGCAATTTTAAATTAAAAAACGCATGCCAAACACACAGTCCATTCACAACTTAATAATTTCTTTGTTTAGGTCTGCTTCGCATGCGCCCTTAACAGCACTGGCTGAAGACGCGGGTCCCGCGTCGAGCATGGGCATCCGGTCGTTTACGTCTCAAGGTAACTCAGAACTGTGTCACAGCTCTGGAGCCCTGGAAGGTGGTCGACTGGTATCAGACAGGTGTAAACCGGGGGGTAATCTCGAAACTGAAAGTGGTTTCGACAGACGCCTCCAATTCGGGCTGGGGCGCCCTCTACGAAGGCAGACCGACTTTTGGCCTGTGGTCAAGCCAAGAAAAGAGCTTGCACATAAACTGTCTAGAGATGATGGCAGTCGAGAACGCCTTGCGGTTCTTCCTTCCCCTTCTAAAGGGCCACCATGTCCTTGTCCGCACGGACAACATGTCGGTGGTTTCCTACAAAAATCGCCAGGGCGGTCTGAGATCACGGAACCTTCATGCACTGGCAGAATGCCTCCTTGTATGGGTTCAGCGCAGCCTACTCTCGCTGAGAGTGGCGCATGTGCCAGGCCATCTGAATGTGGGTTCAGACAGGCTGTCCAGGGACAACGTTCCCCCAGGTGAATGGTCCCTCCACCCTCAGACAGTTCAGCTGTTGTGGGGCACCATTGGCAAAGCGGAAGTCGACCTCTTTGCGTCTCAAGACAACGCTCAGTGTCCAATATGCTTCACAAAGAACAAGGACGCGCTGACCCATCACTGGCCCACCCGCCCTCTCTATGCTTTCCCTCCGATCACGCTGTTACCACAGGTAATCAAGCGTATCAGGGAGAACGGTTCCTCTGTGCTTCTAGTAGCTCCGTTCTGGCCGAACCAAGTTTGGTTTCCGGAGCTGATGCAGCTTCAGAGCTTGGCTCCGTGGCCTGTCCCGTTGAGGAGAGATCTCCTCTCACAGGCCGGGGGTACGATTTGGCACCCACTACCAGAGCTTTGGGCTCTGCATGTGTGGGCCATCAACTGGTACCCGTCAGTCTCCCCGACGGAGTGTTAAACAGGATTACGCAAGCTAGAGCGCCCTCTACTAGACGGCTTTATGCTTCCAAGTGGTCAGTGTTCTCAGGTTGGTGCTCAGCTCGCAACCTGGATCCACAAGATTGTGGGGTGTCGGAGGTTCTCTCCTTTCCTACAGGTGCTCTTGGATAAGGGTAGATCCCCATCCACGCTCAAGGTATATGTCACGGCTATTGCTGCGTTTGTCAAACATTCCCATGGCCAGTCACTGGGTAGGAACGACCTTGTAGTCCGCTTCCTCAGGGGAGCTAGAAGGATGAACGCTCCTCGTCCCCCCTCGGTTCCCATATGGGACCTTTCCTTGGTCCTGGAGGCCATGAAGGGTTCCCCTTTCGAACCTCTACAGTCTGTGGACCTTAAGTATCTCTCATTGAAAACCGCCTTTCTGGTGGCTATCGCCTCAGTCAAGCGGGTAGGTGACTTACACGCACTTTCTGTTAGCGCGTCGTGCCTTGAGTTTGGGCCTAATGACTCCAAGGTCATCCTCAAACATGGTTAAAAAAAGACATGGATATGTCCCCAAAGTACTTGCCACTCCTTTCAGAGCGCAAGTCATCTCCCTGTCAGCCCTCTTCGGATCTGACAGCGAGTCTGACGTGAATCTCCTTTGCCCGGTTAGGGCCCTGAGAATTTACGTGGAACGTTCGGCTGCTTTCAGACGGTCAGGACAGCTCTTTGTTTCATTTGGTGGCTGATCTAAAGGTCTAGCTGCCTCGAAACATAGCCTTTCCAGGTGGATAGTGGACGCTATCTCACTGGCTTATACATCTAAGAGCCTTCATGGCCTTTTGGGTGTCAGAGCTCATTCCACTAGAGGCATGCCTCTTCGTGGGCCTGCTCCAGTGGGATTTCCCTTCACGATATCTGTATGGCGGCAGGCTGGGCCTCTCCGTCTACATTTATAAGGTTCTATAACCTGGAAGTTCTCTCGCTCCAAGCTAGACTGTTGTCAGTTTAGTTTATCCGCTCAGTTCTGCCGGACTCTCTTCCACGGACTGCAAAGTTTTCAGTTCAGGCAGGCTATTGCCTCCCCTGATTGTTATACAGTGTTAAGCACCCTCTATGCATTTAAGGTAACCACGTTTGCCTCATTCTTATTAAGCCCATTCCCAATGTCGGCTTTTTATATCCCCATATCATATGAGCTCAGGGCGCTCGCCCTTGGGTCAGTGTTGTGGTAGATTTAGCGCGCACGGCGTTTTAAATTGGGTTCCCGTAGCGTAAGCTAGCTTACGCAACACGAGAGTACTCTCGTAAGAGAACGTCTCGGTTACTAACGTAACCTCTGTTCTCTCTAGAAGAGGGAACGAGTGTTGCGTAACCCTGCCGTGCTTGTGCTACCATCTGGTTTCGCTTCAGTCGATGAAAACCAAGGAGCATCCTATCGAGCTCTGGCTTATATAGGCATAAGCCACGCCCATTCGCGCGGGACGTGCATGACAACTGAGGGCGCCGGCGCCCTCATTGGTGCTTACGTCACGAGCAGTCCCTCGATAGGTTGCAGCAGTTGCCACAGAGCAGCCAATAGGCGCGCGAGCTGCCTCGCCTAGGTCTGCTAGCTGCAGCAAGTGCGTTTTAAATTTATACAAATTATAAGGATAATTTTTGGCTTTAGTATTCTCGAGAAAAGAGGTTTTCCCTCTAAGGTTTTTTTTCCATAGTCAACTAGCTAGCTAGTTATTAGTTATCTAACATTAAAAACATTTTTCTATTTAATGAGAAAGTCATACGAACCTCAAAGTGTTAAGCTGTCACCTCTGACCTTCAACAGCTGTCACAGCTCCTGGTGCAGATGGGATGTGTTGTTGCAGGAACTGATTTGCTATAGGCTACTCCTGACTGGTCGAAATCTCATGCTACTTAGGACAAATGTAATGTACAGAAGTAGCTGCACTGCTTAAATACAAAATTAAAGTTTTTGAACGAAAAGATAAGTAAATTCACTCTGATGACACAATTTTTATGTGAAATATGCATATTTACCCCCAATTGTCATGGTATGGGGAACATTTTTTTTTTTTAAACTTGAAACCAATTTTATTGGATTCTTTGACCCCAAAAATGTACACTTTGACACCAAATTTGTCATTATAGCGATAACAGAAGCAAAGATATGGACTCTAGAGTATTTTTGGCGCATTTGGCGGCCATTTTTGAAAAAACATGTTTATTTCTGATACAAAGTGTGATCTCACTTGTGTCTTAGGATAAATTTATTTTTATGACCCTAAGGTACTTCCATACCAAAGGCGACCTTTGCATCATGACTTGAAGTCAAAGGCCTATTTTTTGGGCTTAACCTCCCTACTATATTACTGACAAAACAAATTTATTACTCAATATTTCCTTTCATTGGTGGGTGGGACTTTATCAACCCTTCGCTTCTGATTGGATAGTGTTCTCCATCAGTTATGTTCTTCAGGCTACTTTTCAAAATTAAGGTTCTACCAAAGAATTTCCATTACTGCTGTGGAGCTCCCTCTTTGCCTTAAGACGATGCAATGTCTCCACAAAAATATACACTTAGATAATTTATTTGTAAAAACGAATTAAATAATGCAATAAATCCCCCTTCATGATTAAGAGATTAATAGTTTTTAAGAGGTGGCGATTCAACTGTATGATCAGTTTGGAGCATGTTTGTGATGAATTAAATAAAGGTATTTCTGTTATTTAGCATCACAGGTTAAGACTTATTTTAGTAAATGCTGTGGATAGTAACGTGTTCTCAATATTATAAAGATCGATGGCATCGAACTAACAGTAAGCACACCAAAAGGATTTACAGAAAATGACCAGCAGGTGTCGCACTGCACCTCCCCCAGCTGTGATCACAAGCATGTTTTATCAAGTGGCTACTTGATAAAACATGCTTAGTGTTATTCTGCAGTGTTTGCAGATTCATCCTACCCTATATGGTCTAGTTATCATATTTTATTATTAAGCTTACTATTGCCAAGATTTGAAACGCAAATTAACATTAAAAGCATAAAAAATAATGTGATAAAATATGATCTCCGCTGTCAAAACAGCAACCAGCTTTAGTTAGCCTACTAACATACGCTACACGTGTACACTTAAGATTTTCCTGTATTAGGAAGCGCATTAGAGTAGACTACCATCTATCTCCCCATTGTGAGCATGCGTGTTATTGGATGGAGACACCAAATGCCAGTGCGCCACAGTTCAATCATTTGATGTAGCCTCAGCGTCAGACACAGAACGTTACAGTTGATCTCAGACGGTCTGACCCCGGGGAGGCCCCAGTCTCTCTATACTCTTCTCTCTGTGAGATGGAAGAGTTTAGAAAGTTGTGAGGCGCTGTGGAGAGGCCCACGCTGCAGCTCTGGCTGGATGAAACCTGATGACCCCCAAAATTTCACAAATCATGTCTTTATGGGAGCTCATGTCTTACTGTATTATAAAGAGCTAAGCTTCCCCTGGCTCCCCCGTAGTTCGCACCCTGGGAGGACCTGAACTGTGGCGCACTGGCATTTGCGTTCTCTATCATCACAACGCACTCTCACAGTGCAATTGGAAACGTGCAGTTCATCAAGGGGGGTTCAAGCTGAAGTGTAGCTATTTTGACACAACAGAGGAGATCATATTCGATCACAGATGTTGGATAATCTTAAATAAGGTGACTGCCTGGGAGCGTTCCAAGCCAGTTTACAAACTTTTTTTTATCGCACCTGGTTTCATATGCTATGTCATATCAAGGCGCAATTAACTCAGATTTAGACATTTCAGCATACTGGCCTCTTACTTACTCAACCAAGGTAGCCTACTGTAATATCTTAGTTTCCTAAACACAAATGTATGTAGTAAATTATTTGCAAATTATAGGCTATGATTATTAGGATAATTAAATGAGTTACAATTATGAGTTGGTGTGCCTTGATGTTCTGGTTTGACCTTTGATGTGGAAACCTTTGCCTTAGACAGAGCATCACCACAGCACCAGTTTATTTACATTTCAGGATATCCAAGTTGTGTACAAAAGGAAAGTGTAACATTTTCAGTGCCTGTATTTCACCAGCCTTTTCAGTTTTTGTCAAGAGGCTAAGTTCATACGGAATGCTTGGTCATATGGATCTGCCCTGTCAACGTGACGGTTGTCTGAAGGTTACCCGTGTCCTGCATAACTTCTTGAGGACCGTAAGCACACCCAGGATGCCCATACCATCATCTGGAGATGAAGAAGCTGTGGGCAGTATTAAATCCACAGCGGAGGCCAAACATTGCCAGATATATTTGTTTACTATTTCTTTGCAGATAGGGCTGTACATTTTCTGTATTTTAAGAGCCACCAATTACTTTTAAAACATCAGATTACCATAAATATTACAATCTAATGCAGATAGCATATATGTGCAAAAGATTTCAGGTGTTTCATTTAGTATTTTAACATCAATGTATTGTTTGCAGTCATTAAAACAACTGAAAAGCACGACAACACCCAATTTCACCTACTCTTTAATAATTGGAATATAATAGTTTTGAAAACAAAACACATAAACAGAAATGTTGAAATAATATTATTATATTCAAAAATAAAAGATAAAATCAGAGGAAACTCTGCAGAGGAACTAGAATTCCCCTTTTAGCTTCTGAAATTATTGACAGGCTCTGATGGAGCTCAGGACTGATCAGGAGGACGGCTGCTTTACTCCAAACAGTTTCTCTGTATGAACTTGGACTGTGTGTGAGACCTTTTGGATGTGTAAAGAACACAGGACATCAGTTAATATTGATCCCGACCGATCCTGTCAGCTGTCAGGAGATTTTAATAATCAGTGAAGTTACGCTGCTGTGCCTCGTGCGTAAATGCGCACGGTGTCAAAGTAATGCGCACCTAAAACAACAAAACCAGTGTAAGCCTAACAAAACCATATCAGGTGTGATGAATCTTTAAACACTGCAGGATTAACTCAGTGGAACTGTTTTCTCAAGTGGCTCCAGGTGATCACAGCTGAGGGAGGTGCAGTGCGACACCTGCTGGTCATTTTTGTCAATCCTTTTCGTGTGCTTGCTGTTAGTTCGATGGCATCGATCTTTATAATATTGAGAACACTTTACTGTCCACAGCATTTACTAAAATAAGCCTTAATCTGTGAGGCTAAATAACAGAAACACCTTTGCTTAATTCATTACAGTTTAACAGCACCACAAACTAGGCTACATGCTCCAAACTGATCATACAGTTGAATCGCCACCTCTTAAAAACTATTAATCTCTTAATCATGAAGGGGGATTTATTGCATTATTTAATTAGTTTTTACAAATAAATTGTTATCTAAGTGTATATTTTTGTGGAGACATTGCATCGTCTTAAGGCAAAGAGGGAGCTCCACAGCAGTAATGGAAATTCTTTGGTAGAACCTTAATTTTGAAAAGTAGCCTGAAGCACAGACATAACTGATGGAGAACACTATCCAATCAGAAGCGAGGGGTGATAAAGTCCCACCTACCAATGAAAGGAAATATTGAGTAGGGTAGTGTGGGGGAAAATGCCCCCCTGGGGTAAAACGCCCCCCACCCGTTTTTCCCAAAATATCCACTAGAATGAATCAAGATACATTTTTACTATTGCTATGCACTACGTTGACAACGGGGATATACAAATCTCCATGGAGAAGCTGACACCAGCGACGTATTTGAAGAGAAGAGGATTACATGGAAAGTGCAATAACTTTCAGATATTAATAAACAAGTGTTTAATAGAATATTGTTCACAGTGATATCACATTGATGTATGATAGATGAATAGTGAAGTCTGTAGTTTGAGAGCATATGTTATTTATAAGGAATATAATTATATTTTTTAAAAAGATTTTTTTTTTTTTTTTAAAAAAAAGACATAGCTTGTGGGGTAAAACGCCCCCTATGCTGAGGGGTAAAACGCCCCCCAGGGGGCATAGTTTCTCTTTATCATAATTACTACAGTAACATATTTCTGTTCATCAAAGTCTTTATTCTACACTTTAATGCAGTATAACTAGGTGGTAAAATCAAAATATTTGAACAAAACAGGAAAAAATTACCTCAAGTGAGCATTAGCTAGCTAGCTTGGTGAATGCAATGATGGAAGGTGGTTAGGTGACCCAATGATAAAACACAGTGACTTTTAATGCATTTATGGAATATATTTCACTATAAATATACTAATTTATGTTTAATATTTATTTAGGGTTTTCTGTTTTTCTTGATGATAGTGGTGAACAAATACTACATCAATTATCAACCCCATATAGGCCTAGTGTAGAAATGAAAATATTAAAATGTTAGAAATTTGGCTATTTTTTACATTGCTAAAATAAATATTAATAGGTATATATATATATACATGTTGTTGCATTACTTGCCTTTTACTTTAGAGATGAAAAACTATGTTCATTTTGCTGTTGATCTATGAAGCAAACTGGTTGGTAAGAAAGGGGGCATTTTACCCCACCTTGGGGGGCGTTTTACCCCACCGCTGGGGCAAAACGCCCCCTTTGTACAAAAATATTTTCAGTCAAAAAAAAAAAATTATTATGAAGGTTGAGCAATTTTAATATTTGGTAAATAACTCCTGCCATAGACACTCAAAACTGGGATGGCAATTCTAGTCACATTTATGTTTTGTTTCACAGTAATGTCACATTTTCCTTAAGGGGGGCGTTTTCCCCCCACTCTACCCTAATACATTTGTTTTGTCAGTAATAATGGGAAACAAGACACTGCGCTGAATTTCGTTTTTTTGTTTTGATAAAAAAAACGAAAAAACGAAAAAACGAAAAATCAAGCTGAATGTTGTTTTTTCGTTCCAGGCCAAAATTAAAAAAACGGAAAAACGGTCTGTTTCTGTTTTTTCCCTTTGTTAATTATACCAAAAAACAAACGGTTAAAACGTACCTTCGTCCGACCCTGCACCCCTTTTTTTAAATTTCATCTTTCATTCCGAAATAGAATAATGATCTCGTTCGTTCATTTGTTTTTGCTTTCACATATGAAAACGAGAAAACAACTTTATTCGTTTTTTTTTGTTGTTTTTTAGAAAAACGAAAAAACGAAATTATGACTTAATTTTTGGTTTAGTGGTAGGCTAATATTACATCGTCATTATAATACAATATAATGCAGGATGTGCTCACTCAGTTGAGAGAAGATCAAAACTCTAATAATAAAGCCAACTGTATTTTAAAATTCATTGTCATAGTTATCTGTCCTCTTTTAAGTAAGATTATTAAATTTAGTCAACAAATTCATTCAGAATGCAAAGACCAAATAAAAGGAAGACGGTATCAATAAAATATTTTTTTGGATTGACACAGGCTGTTTAGACATGGCATGTGGATTTACACAGCAAATTATAATTGCATAAATTATGTTAAGAGATTACTGTTTTAAATGTAAAAAAATTAATGCAGAAATATGAAATGATTGAAAAAAAAATGAAACGTCTACTTTTTAACACCGCCAGTAGGGGCGGCAATTCTCCATCTTAATGAGGGAGTTGAATCCTTCATTCAAACGAGTTGTCCTAATTCGTTTAACCTCGCAAACGACTGTATTTATTAATGGGTAGCCTACTCAATCTGCTTTGCACTGCACATACGATCAAGCGTTGTGATTTGAAGAATGACATAAAAGTCATATGCACTTTGTTTTATTGCAATGCATTCGAGAACCAACCCATTTCGTAGTGCGTTGAAGAGATATGCAATGCTGTTGCATTGCATTGCATATACACTCTCAGAAAAAAAAGGTACATTTTTGTACCAAAGAAGGTACAAACCCTTGTCACTGGGGCGGTACCTTTTACTGGTACAAAACTGTACCTTAATATGAAGGAAAAAATTTGTACCATTCCAGTTTGTACCTTAAAGGACATGATTTGTACCATGGGCAACCAAAATGTACCTTTTGTTTTTTAAAACTTGTTGGTAGGCTACGACAATATTGTACCTTTATCAAAGGTACAAATTTGATCCTTTAAGGTACCACCCCAGTGACAAGCCCCTTTGTACCTTAACTGTGTCAAATATGTTCCTTCGAGAACTATTAAAGGCTGTTTTCCTATTGAATAACATACACATTCAACAACTGAATCCAAAAGGCATCGATTTATTGAGTACTGTAAATACATATCAAATACATATGAACGTTTGAATACTTTCGTTCCAGCTTACAGTAAAGTATTTCTTTGTGTAAATCAAAAACTTCACAACAAAAACTTAACAAAATTATCAGAATATCACTTCTTTAAAAAGACTTGAAATAATTAAAAATGCAATTACACAAAAATGTTACAGTACATAAAATATATTTTCTCATCTACAACAAAGCTAGACTTGTTTCCCCCCCCCCCATTTTCACACAATACCCTTGCATTTATTTAACTTTTTTTTTTTAAAAACACTATCCTCTACCCCAACTGCTCGACAATTTCAGATCCCTCCATTTTTACACTGCTGAAGATTCTCCTCTCACTGAAGACACGTCCAGTCAAGGCGTTCCCAAAATCTGCACAGTGGGTTGTGATGTAGCCGGTTCTTCCTGAACAAAATGAAGAATCAGTATTAGAAAAGACAGAAGTTAATTGATCAAATGTATACTCCCAATGACAAGCTAAAATTTGACCTCTAGACTTAAAAATTCCCCCTAGAACTGAAAATTCGGTCATTTACTCGCCCTCAAGTTGTTCCAAACCTGTGTGAGTTTCTTTCTTCACTTGAACACAAAAGAAGATATTGACTTCCATAGTATTTTTTTTCATACTATGGAAGTCAATGGGGCCCCATCAAATGTTTAATTTTTTGGGTGAACTAAATCCTGCAACATCTCGTCTGGCATCCATGTAATGTGCTTCTATAACGGATTTCAGCTTAGCCAACCTCAACACATTGGACAATTTTGAAAAAAATGAAAATTCTTTTGTTAATTACTCACCCTCATGTCATTCCACACCTATAAGACCTTCATTCATCTTCGGAACACAAATGAAGATATTTTTAATGAAATTATGAGAGCTTTCTGTCCCTCCATTGGGAGCAATGCAACTAACACATTCAAGGCCCAGAACGATAGGAAAGACATCATTGAAGTAATCCATGTGACTCGTGACATGTTTAACCAATTTTATGAAGTGGTGCTTTGTTTGTTTGTGCAACAAAAAAACAACAACAACAACAATTTACCACTTTATTTAGGAAAATACTGACCTGCAATCCAGTAGGGGAGCACTACGACGCAAGCTTATTATGTTGACTCAAGACTGGAAGTTGTACCGTGAATGTGCTTAAGATGATATTATTTTCTAAATATAGAGGTAAATATGTAGTTGTTGTTTTTTCTCCGCAAAACAAAGCACTTGCATCGCTTCATAAAATTAAGGTCAAACCACTGGAGTCACAAGGATTACTTTAATGGTGTCGTTACTACCTTTCTGGGGCTTGAATGTATTAGTTGCGAAAGCTCCCAATGGAGGAACAGAAAGCTCTTGGAGTTCATCAAAAATATCTTCATTTGTGTTCCGAAGATAAACAAAGGTCTTACGGGTTTGGAACGACATGAGGGTGAGTAATTAATGACAGAATTTTCATTTTAATGTGAACTATACCTTTAAGGAATCCTGGAAACACTTTAAATCAGCCACAGCATGCATTCGGTCCATTTCCTGGAATAACAGAAGTGCAGATAAGAAAAAAAAAACAGTTTCACAAAAAAGAAAAACCTTTCTGCATTTTTACATTTTACACACACACCAAAAAAAAAGAAGAATAGCAGTTTTAAATGATTCACTTAAAGTTTCATATAGCCCTATTTTACAGTGCAAATCATCTCCATACTTTGAACTTCTATGATAGAAGCTTGTTCCCACATTTGAGAAATTGTGTTTACACAAAAATATTGCTTTCACTTTAGCAGGATTTAAGCATGGTCATTGTGAACAAGTTTTTATAATCATGCACTATTGAATGTGCAAAGTAGAGCTAGGGCTACCCTATGGTGAAAGGCAAGATGCTCACTAAAAAAATAAGATGAACCAATCACTCAGTAAATTTAAATACATAAATACATTGCCATTTTGCACACTGCATTGCCATTTTGCATGTTGCATTTTAAATTGACATTTGGTACCTGTATGCTACCATACATGAACGTCAGAATTTTATGTGAATATACTTTCAATTAAGTGACAGAAATCTTCCAGATTTCATCTGAAGTGCAGTTGTACTGTGCTTTATCAAGATCGACATCACTTTGCCATTATGGCAAACGAAATAAAAATTCAACCTCACCAAACTCATTGTACTGATAACGTACTTGCCTCAGCTGAGGATGCAGTCAGACTTTCAGATGTGTGATCAGTGAGATCAGTACTGACAGTTTACCCCATCATCTTCATGATCTAAAAAACAAAGACACATTTGCTGAGTTTCAACAAAATTCTCTGATAAAATGAATGGCATCTATATGACTTAGGGTTATCAACTATTTTTATCTGTGAACTGTTCGGTGGTGTTGTTCAACAACTGCATACAGTATTGTATGTGGACTAATGTAAAGTACACCACCATAGCAACTCTAGTTAAGCATTCATTTACAATAATTACGTATTAAATGTGTACTTACGACACAGAAACCGAATTGCTTTAAAGGCCATGTTGCAGGTTTAATTTTTCAACGAATTTGTGCAATTTGCTTGTTGGTAATAAACATTTAAACTGTTATCCATTGTATTTTATGTTGTTGGGTATCACAAAACGAAAAAAGTAGGTACTATCTTACAGCGGTTTGCAACGATTCTCCTTTCCCCCACAATGCATTGCATTACGTCACCTTGGGGCAGTGTTGCCAGATGTACGATAATTATCGTATTTGTACGATATTTTTGACCTCTGTACGATGTACGATCAATAATGAAAAAAATCCCATAATGTACGATAATTTCAGAGTTTTCAGTCGTTCGTCCAAACACACATCCTACCGCTTCTCTCTCTGATCCAGAATCATTTTGCAGGCTCGCCTGCCTGCACGCAAGCACGTATACACACACACACACACACACTTACACACACAGGCACCACACGGCGTCGCCCGGCCCGCACGTCAACACTACAAATAGCTGTATTCTGCACGGTGTACGATCATTTTCTTCCAAATACGATAATTTTGAACTACTGGTACGATAATTGGACATTTCCAATCTGGCAACACTGCCTTGGGGAGAGAATTTACCAAAGCCCGCTGCCCGCCTTGTTGAGAGCGACGAGTAGTAGACGAGAGTATTCAGATAGCGCAGATTATAGATAAATACATAGATATAGAGAGATAGATAGACGAGATATATATATAGACTAGATATATAGACAGACTAGATATATAGATAGTCAAGTATAGAGAGAGATAGGCAGACAGCATAACGTCAGCAGATATAGCTAACGTTAGCAGCTAGATAGAAATATATACAGTTGTAGGTTACAGTTTGACAAGAGTTTTGAGTGTGACAGAAGCACAATGTTGTGTTTTATTGCGAGTGTACACAAATATAAGTAAACACTTTGCAGTTTGAACGATATCCTGTATGAACAAAATGACGATGTTTTTATGTTTCCACTGTTCGATCGCACCCGCGCCTCTCTCTCTCACACTCACACACACTACGAATACATGTATAATTCCACCCCTAATAGCTAGCATGATGCTTTCTATTTCTAGATGACAAAGACAAACATTACCAGTACTACGACACTATGACAAAGGTTACCGGTACTTATCTGAACTAACGTCATGATCATATACTGCCACTAGATATAAAGAAAACGTTGATTTTTCACTCGGTGCTATTCAATGACCGTAAAAAAAATATATGTGTCGTTATTGTGCACTGCTGCTCGTAAGTTAAAACGGCTTGCCATAGCTTGTAGACTAGCTCCAGTGTTCATTTCTGCGTTGCTAAATGATAGCAACTCACCGGGACACTTCACCAACTCTCCACTCATTCTCCTCGGACCATGCATTCAATTGGCTTTGACGGCCATCAGTTCTTGGCAATTCTTCATTTGCCCTCTCACGTCTAGCAGGTTCAAAATTATACGGCTGCGGGCCATAATACATGTTAGTTCTTCTTGCCAACTCTTCCTCATCCCAGTCAGTCGCCATAGTTCTAACTACGCTGAGGCACCCTTTCCTCCGCTTCTCCCCAATGTGACGTCATCACAGAGTTGCGTAAAAAAAAAATTATACCGGAAACGTAAAAAAATGGTCTTGAAGACCATTTTTGAGACATTTTAAAAATGATACACATATCTTGAGTGATTTATGTACCCATTAATCAACAGTGGTGGTTAACCTGCAACATGGCCTTTAAAATATATTTGCAGACGCTACTAGCACTGACTGGATTTGTACCTAATTAAGCTATTTACACGCTAATGTCATGTTGAGTGGCTGTAACGTTTTAGATATATTTTTTATTTGGTTAAACATTAGACTCACCTTTGAATTTCCTCTTATAATTCGAGTCCAGCCACTAAAGTTCTTCTGACGATGAAGCGAAGCGGGCGAAGACATGGTTGTAGTGGTGCTGGTGCTCGTGCTCGTTGTAAATCTGCTTCCCGCTCCCTTCTATTTGAAAATGCAGTAACGGCTGCAGTGACCTTGGGCAATCAGTTTCATGTTGTTGTGCCTGATCGCAAAGTTAACAGTTATAGTGGACAATGGAGAACAAACGCCATAGTATTTACACGCGATGACTTAATACTAGTCAATAATTGCATTAAAAAGTGTAACGTTAACTTATACAAGTCAAATGGCTAAAGCATTTGGTGCAAACTGCAAAGCTAATTTAACTCTCTAAATTTACGTTAAGTGGCTGAAACATTTATAGTTTCGACTTGTGAACTAAATCTAAACATAAACGATCAGAACTCACATTTTAAGTTCTTCTTTTAACTGTCTTCTTTAAGTTTTATATTTAAAATAAAACGTGCAGTCGTGTAGCCTGCTGCCCGCTGTCAGTTCGGAAAATTCCACAACGGCTGAAGCGATTTCAACCAATCAGCATCTTGTTGCTATGCCAAATACTCAACACAGCAACCAATCACGAATTTAACAGTAGTTTGGCCTATAATTGTACCCTTGATGTGAGAACAATTATGTACCTTAATTTCAATTGTACTTTAAAAGGTACCAAACCATATCATCAGAGGTCTTTCCTGTACCATTAAAGGTACTATTATTGAAAAGATACAAAACTGTTCTTTGAGGAACATTATTTGTACCATAGTGTACCTTTATTTCTGAGAGTGTACGATCAAGCGTTGTGCATTAAAGAATAACATAAAAGTCATATGCAATGCATTGACTTTGCATTTGCATTTAAGAACCAACTCATTCCGTAGTACGTTGAAGAGATGTACAATTCAAACTGCTGTTTCAATGCAATGCACATTGATCAAGCGTTGTTCATTGAAGAATAACATGAAAGTCATATGCACTTTGTTGCATTGAACTGCATTCAAGAACCAACTCTTCCCCTAGTGCGTTGAAGAGATGTACAATAAAAACTGCTGTTTTTTTGCATTGCACATACGATCAAGCGTTGTGCATTGAATAATAACATAAAAGTCGTATGCACTTTGTTGCATTGCAATGCATTCAAGAATTAACTCATTCCGTAGTGCATTGAAGAGATGTGCAATGCAATCTGCTCTTGCATATGTAGCAGTATGCATCTGCGCTACCTATTAACGCCCGGCTGGAGGGTGATCTAATGCTAGTTATGAGGACTTTAAAGATGCTTAGTGCACGTCAGCTGGGAGGGCATTACACGTGACGTCATGTCATGGTTGTTGTTCCGGTGTGGTGTGCAAGAGCTAGAGAGTGGACGAGGGGACTAACCGGTGTATACCGGTTAGTCCCCCAAGAATTTGGCTGCACTTGAGCCCAAGCACTTGGCTGCACTTGCGCAAAACTTCCGGTAAAGTGGATGAGTTCTGTGGTGCGTTAAGACGGTGTTTCAGGTGTTTTCCACATGCCTGTTTAACGTTGTGTTGGGTTGTTTGTTGCGGTGGTCTGCTACGAGATGGTGGAAGATCCAGATCCAACATAAGCTGCTGTTTAACCCCAAATTTATTCTGTGACTGCTATTTTTTTGACTCGCGTTTATAGATACTGTGACACTACAACGCTGTTGTGCGATGCAAGTTAGCCTTAACGGCTCCCAGACGTCACCTGATCTCGATACCTCTAACGGTAGCTGGTGGGGATGTTTTCATCGTCTTGAGTTCGACATTGGTTACCTAGAATGTAACACTGTGCTTAGTGGGACCTTTTGATGCTCATTGCTCTGTCACCACTGTTTATTGTAGCCGTTGATTTAAGCTTTTCATCCTAGGTGGTATTGTTTATGTCCGTGCCATGTGAATGTTACTTTCTTTTTTTCTCTTTGACTCAAGTGCGCTCTTTGTGGTCTTTTCGATGTATATAAGCACCTGGTCTGTATGTTTCTGATTCGGATGTGTTTATCCAATTGATTCCTTAGGAGTACCCTGAATATAAGTGGTGCTTGTACCTGTGAGAATGTTTGTCATCGTACTATTCTGAGATGAACACTGTGTATTTGGACCCAACAATTGTGGTTGTGTAACTTCTTTTTGTTTTTTTTCTTTACACATTATTGTGTAAATTGTGTATTGTGGTGCTTGAGTTTTATGGGTTTGTGTGTGTTCTTTATTGTAGGTCTGGGCGACAGGGAAAAGAAGGGGTGACAGCCCTCCTCATCTTGGTGGTGGTGTCTTTGGAGTGCTTGCTGTGCCACACGGAAGTGTTTGACAGAGTGCAGTGTGAGTGCACGTGTGTGTGGTTTTCTTTGTTTCTTTTCTCAGGAGAATAGAGAGGCCCCTATGGGTTGAGTGCTTTCGGCTGTCGACCCCCAATCTTCCGTCGTCCGGGCTGTTTAACGTCAAATATCTTTGTGATGTTGTTTTTGTGATTGCTTGAATCATTTTAGCTAATAAAAGTGATTTTACTGTTTGTACACCTCACCCATGTCTCATGCCTGACTCCAACCGAAACGAACCTGTGAGCCTTGTGTGCTCCCAAATATCTAGGGCAATTCCCTGGTAGTGAGCCCCCAGGGTGGCGTAGTTGGTCTATTTATTTAGTGTCTCTATTCTCTGAAAGCCGAACGCCACAATCTGGCGTAGTCGGCAGGGTTCGGTTGTGAGGTCAAAGGTTGAGACAAGGGTGTAAGTTGTTTTTTGTTTCTTTTGTAGAACAGTGGTGACTGGTTTGAGTATTTTCTTGTCCCCCCATGGTAAGTACATCCTCTGTTGAATTATGGAGGATGTGTTACAAGTAATGAGGGATTTAATAGCCCAATTGAAGGCCGATAATGAGAGACTGTTGCAGGAGCGGCGACCAGTTGGGTTGCCTGATCCTGGAGCAGCCTCTTCCAGCATGGTACCACCAGTTATACCACCGGTAGTTGGTGCTGGGGTGACGGAGAGACTAGTGTTTATACCACGAGATAGACGCTGTCCTAAATTTAGTGGTACCGTTGGTGTCCGTATTAACGAGTGGGTAGAAGAAGCCCAAGCATGTATGCGCGTACGTAATCTTTCTCTTGTGGATCAAGCTTTCTTTCTGTTTGACCATCTTGAAGGTGAAGCTCGTGAAGAGATAAAATATCGTCCGGAAATTGAAAGAAATGATCCGGTTAAAATTATTTCCGCGTTGCATGAAGTGTACAGATGTTCTGAGTCGTACGTTGATTTACAGGAAGCCTTTTTTTCTCGGATGCAGCAGGCTGGTGAGACATTGTTAGAATTCTCCCTAGCCCTGATGAGCCTCCTAGAGAAAGTGAAAAATCGGTCGCCACACGATTTTACCAATGCTGACGTTGTTGTGCGGGATCAATTCGTTGAGTGTGTGTTCGATAATGCTCTTCGCAGGGAGCTCAAGCAGCTTATTCGAAGACAACCCACCATGACGTTGTTAGAGGTTCGGGGGGAGGCAATTCGATGGGAACGAGAGGGAACGCCGGGCGGTGCGAGAGGTCGGAGTCATTCAGTTCCATCATTGAGTGGAATTCAGTATGGGGTACAAGGGGGGGCTAGCTCAGGTTCGAGTCATGGGAACCCATCGGTTGAGTTGAGCTACGAGAAATGTTGCAGCATCAAAAACAGCAGATAAATCAACTCACGCAAGCCCATAACCAATTTCCCCGTTTTCATCGTCAATATCCTCGTTCCGATCAGTTGGTCTGCAGGCGTTGTCAGCAACCGGGCCATTTTGCTCGGGAGTGCAATGGGGAACGTCGTCCCCCTTGTCCTCCGTCGAGGCCCCTTGCAGTCCCTTCGGCTGTTGAGTCGAGGTCATCGCAGGTATTGCCACCTTCAGGAAACTAGTACCCACTGGGCTGCAGAGCCACAGCTCGGTTGGGGGTGCATTGGGCTCTCAATGTAGTAACGAGTCGGTGTCCCGGTTGGTTTCCGCATGTCCACATTCCATTGTTAAGATTGGGGGAGTCCCGGTGTCTTGTTTAATTGATACTGGCTCCATGGTGTCGCCGATTACAGAGCGTTGCTTTCAGCAGCAGTTCGAACCATGGGGTCAGGATCACTTGCAATCGTGTCGTTGGCTGCAGCTCCGAGCGGCTAATGGGCTTGAAATTCCATATATCGGTTTTATGGAAATAGACGTTGAGTTTTGCGGTAAGGTACTTTCTAACTGCGGGGTGCTGGTAGTCCGAGATCCTCCTAGTGGCTGGAGTACCGACGTTCCCGGCATTTTGGGGATGAATGTACTCAGTCGCTGCTATAGGGAGCTTTTCGGACAACACGGATCCGCCTTGTTCGAATTACCGTTTGTGACACGTGACCCTAGTATTGTGCAGGCATTTCAAGACTGCCAAAGGGTAACTCAAGTTTCCAACGATGGGGGCGACGTAAGGGTGCGGGGGTGGTAGGTGTGTCGCGTTCCAGGGGGCACCATGAAGCTAGTTGCAGCAACATGTTCGGCGTTGTATAGGGGTAGCACTGTGTTGTTCGAGCCCCCAGAGACTGGTCTTCCTGCGGGCCTGTTAGCCTCTCCTGCCTTGGTATAGGTGGTCGCCGGTACGGTTTATGTGCCTTTGGTCAATGTAGGCACTGCGGATGTGGTGCTTTACCCCACCACTGTCATAGGCGAGTTGAGGGAAGTATATTTGACAGACTTGCCTGTTGGAGTGGCTGAGGTTCCCTCAGTGGTCGTACAGGTTGCTGCTGGTGGCGTTTCAGGTGCTCCCATACTCGACCAAATTGAAGCTGTTGATTTGGGGGGGTTATTGGTCGAGGAACAGTTACAAGTCAAGGCCCTACTTCTAGAATATCAGAATGTGTTTTCAATGCATGAGGGAGATCTGGGTTGTACTAGATTATTGTCCCATGAGATCCCACTAACTGATGACGTTCCCGTCCGACAGCGCTATAGGCGAATTCCACCCTCGGAGTATGAGTTAGTAAAAACTCATATTAACCAGTTGCTGGACTCCCAAAGCATCCGAGAGAGTTGTAGCCCTTACGCGTCATCCATCGTGTTAGTTAAAAAAAAGGATGGCAGCCTCCGCATGTGCGTCGACTACCGACAACTTAACTCTAAGACGCGTAAGGATGCTTTTCCACTGCCACGGATCGAGGAGACGTTGGATTCGTTGACCGGGGCTCGCTGGTTCTCCACGTTGGACTTAGCCAGGTCTCTGAATCTGATCGACCAAAGACCGCTTTTTGTACTCCATTCGGGCTCTTTGAGTGGAATCGCATGCCTTTTGGCTTGTGCAACGCCCCGAGTACATTTCAGCGCTTGATGGAGCGACTTTTTGGGGATCAGAGACATCAAACAGTTTTATTGTATCTTGATGATATAATTGTATTTTCTTCATCAGTGCAGCAACATCTGCAGCAGTTGAGCGTAGTGCTGAGTCGTCTACAGGCTGAGAATTTGAAGGCCAAATTGGACAAGTGTGCGTTCTTTCGTGAAGAAGTTAAATATCTGGGGCATGTTATTTCTGCCCAGGGGGTGGCGACGGACCCGGGTAAGATTGAGGCTGTAGCTCAATGGCCTCGTCCATCCACGGTATCTGAGCTGCGGACCTTTTTGGGCTTTGTGAGCTATTATAGGCGCTTCGTGGAAGGGTTCGCGAAGTTAGCGGCTCCCTTGCATAAATTGGTAGCTGAAGCGACTGGGGGAAAGTCAGGTAAGAAAAATAAGCGAGGAGGTATTGAGGTTTGGCCTGTGCAGTGCGAGGAGGCGTTTGAGAACCTTAAACACCGGCTTACAACAGTACCCGTGTTAGCGTATGCTGATTTTACAAAACCATTTATCGTAGAGGTGGATGCCAGCCATATGGGATTGGGTGCGATACTCTCGCAAGAAGTGGAAGGCAAGGTTCGCCCCGTCGCGTATGCGAGCCGTACTCTTAGGTCTGCTGGACGTAATACAGCCACGTATAGCTCTATGCGATTGGAATTCTTGGCCCTTAAGTGGGCGATGACTGAAAAGTTTTGCGAGTACCTTTTAGGAAACAAGTGTGTAGTACGAACTGATAACAATCCGTTGAGCCACTTGGCCACCGCTAAGCTTGGCGCTACCGAACAGCGGTGGGCAGCTGAATTCGCGGTGTTCGATTTTGAGATCCAATATCGATCTGGCCGAACCAATCAGAACGCAGATGCGTTGTCCCGCCAGAACTCTGCTACCCAGGAGGGAGGACACGGCTGTTCTCCAGGTTTGGTAGTACCAGAGCTGTTGAGGCGAGCTGCACAGTCGGAACCTATAGGGGTGGTTCAGTCTGGGGCTATTCAGGCCTGGCCTAGCCGCTCCGGTGCAGATATAAGTGCACTGCAGGAGGCGGACCCCGACATCGAGCAGGTGTGGAGTTTATGGCGACAGCAACGCCGTCCAGGGCCTATTGAGCGACGACGGTTGTCCAAGTCCATGTTAACCTTTATCCAGCAATGGGACCGACTGGTGGAGGAAAAGGGCCTGTTATTCCGAAGAGTGTTTCGTCCAGATGGCGGAGAGGAAGTACTGCAGCTAGTGTTGCCAAGAGTTTTGAGATCGGAGGTACTGACACAGCTCCATCAACAGCATGGGCACCAGGGCATCGAACGCACTCTGGAATTGGTGCGACAGCGATGCTACTGGCCAGGTCTGGCCACTGATGTGGCTCACTGGGTCCAGGGATGTGAGCCGTGTCAGTTGGCCAAGGCGGCGCCCCCGATTGCTCAAAGTTTCATGGGGCACCTTTTGGCGTCTCGGCCTTATGAAATTGTGGCCATGGATTTTACTGTCTTGGAGCCGTCACGTTCAGGGCAAGAGAATGTATTGGTACTAACTGATGTCTTCAGTAAGTTCACTGTGGCTATTCCTGCCTTCGACCAGAGGGCAGAAACTGTTGCCCGAGTCCTGGTGGAGGAATGGTTCTTTAAGTTTGGGGTTCCTGGCCGGATTCATTCCGACCAGGGCCGCAACTTTGAGGCCATTTTGATTCAGCAGTTGTGTAGTCTTTACCAAGTGACCACGTCCCGCAGCACTCCTTACCATCCGGCCGGTAATGGCCAGTGTGAACGATTCAATCGTACTTTACACAACTTGCTACGAACCTTGTATACTGGAAGGAAGAGAGACTGGGCGTCCTGTTTATCACAGGTCTTGTTCTGTTATAATACAACTCCCCATCAAGCTACTGGTGAGAGCCCTTACTTTCTAATGTTCGGACAGGAGCCAAGATTGCTGATAGATTTCTTGCTGGGGAGTGTGCATGAGCCAGCTGCGGGTGGGGTACATCATTGGGTTGAGGAGCATCAGGCTCGGTTACAAGTGGCATTTGAGGGTGCTCGCGACCGTTTGAAGGTGGCGGCTACTCGGCGTAAAGCGACACATGATCAGCGGGTGCGGGAGTTACTGTTGCAGGAAGGGCGACGGGTATACCTTCGTGATCATTCAGTACGGGGCCGTCACAAGATTCAGGACTTATGGAGTTCGACTATCTACCAAGTCATAAGGGCACCCCGAGAAGCTGGGGGCACTGTTTATACAGTGGCTCCGGTGGAGGATCTGAGTAAGGTCCGTCACGTTCACCGGTCATTATTGAAAGCTCAGATCTGCAACGAAGTGTCTGAGGAACTATCTGACCTTTTGATAGAGTAGCCAGTTCAAATAGTGGCCGAGGAAGAGTTGGAGGATGTCGATTTGGGTTGTGTGGTGCCTGTAGTTCCTCCAGTGGCCCGTGGATGGACTACTGCAGGTACTCTAGTGGGGGGAGTATTGACTGCTGCTGCCCCACCTGATGACACCTCCACCAGTATACCGCTTGAGGAGGGTAGTGGTGGCCAGGATACGAGTCAAGTATCGGTGCCACTGGTTGGACCTCCGACGTCACTTGATGCAACGGTCCCACGTCGAACGGGACGTTTGGGGGCTGGAGAGCATTCCAATAGCTATCACCTCCCACGAGGAGTTGGAAGGGTGAACCCTGGGGTGGCTGAGCTCCCAATATCAGTGTCCCATGCCATTGTGGCTTTGTTTTGACCATGGCAGTAAGTCCCCTGAGGAGTTTTTAGGTATTTGTTTCACCTTCGGGACGACGATGAGAGGTTGGGGGGGTAGACTGTAGCAGTATGCATCTGCGCTACCTATTAAAGCCCGGCTGGAGGGTGATCTAATGCTAGTTATGAGGACTTTAAATATGCTTAGTGCACGTCAGCTGGGAGGGCATTACACGTGACGTCATGTCATGGTTGTTGTTCCGGTGTGGTGTGCAAGAGCTGGAGAGTGGACGGGGGGACTAACCGGTATACACTTGGCTGCACTTGCGCAAAACTTCCGGTAAAGTGGATGAGTTCTGTGGTGCGTTAAGACGGTGTTTCAGGTGTTTTCCACATGCCTGTTTAACGTTGTGGTGGGTTGTTTGTTGCGGTGGTCTGCTACGAGACGGTGGAAGATCCAGATCCAACATAAGCTGCTGTTTGACCCCAAATTTATTCTGTGACTGCTATTTTTTTGACTCGCGTTTATAGATACTGTGACACTACAACGCTGTTGTGCGATGCAAGTTAGCCTTAACGGCTCCCAGACGTCACCCGATCTCGATACCACTAACGGTAGCTGGTGGGGATGTTTTCATCGTCTTGAGTTTGACATTGGTTACCTAGAATGTATTACTGTGCTTAGTGGGACCTTTTGATGCTCATTGCTCTGTCACCACTGTTTATTGTAGCCGTTGATTTAAGCTTTTCATCCTAGGTGGTATTGTTTATGTCCGTGCCATGTGAATGTTACTTTCTTTTTTTCTCTTTGACTCAAGTGCGCTCTTTGTGGTCTTTTCGATGTATATAAGCACCTGGTCTGTATGTTTCTGACTTTGTTTCGGATGTGTTTATCCAATTGATTCCCTAGGAGTACCCTGAATCTAAGTGGTGCTTGTACCTGTGAGAATGTTTGTCATCGTACTATTCTGAGATGAACACTGTGTATTTGGACCCAACAATTGTGGTTGTGTAACTTCTTTTTGTTTTTTTTTCTTTATACATTATTGTGTAAATTGTGTATTGTGGTGCTTGAGTTTTATGGGTTTGTGTGTGTTCTTTATTGTAGGTCTGGGTGACAGGGAAAAGAAGGGGTGACAGCCCTCCTCATCTTGGTGGTGGTGTCTTTGGAGTGCTTGCTGTGCCACACGGAGGTGTTTGACAGAGTGCAGTGTGAGTGCACGTGTGTGTGGTTTTCTTTGTTTCTTTTCTCAGGAGAATAGAGAGGCCCCTATGGGTTGAGTGCTTTCGGCTGTCGACCCCCAATCTTCCGTCGTCTGGGCTGTTTAACGTCAAATATCTTTGTGATGTTGTTTTTGTGATTGCTTGAATCATTTTAGCTAATAAAAGTGATTTTACTGTTTGTACACCTCACCCATGTCTCATGCCTGACTCCAACCGAAACGAACCTGTGAGCCTTGTGTGCTCCCAAATATCTAGGGCAATTCCCTGGTAGTGAGGCGTAGTTGGTCTATTTATTTAGTGTCTCTATTCTCTGAAAGCCGAACGCCACACATAGCATTGCACATATGATCAAGCACTGTGCATTTAGGAATGACATAAAAGTAATAAGCACTTTGTTGCATTGCAATTCGTTCAAGAACTAACTCATTCCATATTGCGTTGAAGAGATATGCAATGCAATCTGCTGTTTTATTGCACATACGATCAAGCGTTGTGCATTGAAGAATAACATAAAAGTAATAAGCACTTTGTTGCATTGCAATGCATTCAAGAATTAACACATTCCTAATGCGTTGAAGAGATATTCAAAACAATCTTCTCTTGCATAGCATTGCACATACGATCAAGCGTTGTGCATTGAAGAATAACATAAAAGTCATATGCACATTTTTTCATTGCAATGCATTGAAGAACTAACTCATTGCGCGATGCGTTAAAGAGATGTACAATACAAACTGCTGTTGCATTGCATTGCACATACGATCAAGCGTTGTGCATTAAATAATAACAAACGCTTGACCAACTCATTCCGTAGTGTGTTGAAGAGATGTACAATTCAAGATGTAGCATTGCACATACGATCAGGCTTTGTGCAGTGAAGAATAACATATAAGCTATATGCACTTTTTTGCATTGCATTGCATGCAAAAACTAACACTTTTCTTTGTACAACGAAGAGACGTACAAAGCAGCGTGTTGCATTGCATTGCACAAGCGTTTTGCATGGAAGAATAACATTAAGTAATATGCACTTTGTTGCATTGCAATGCATTCAAGAATAACATATAAGCAATAAGCCTTCTTCAGTAAAAACAACTTCCTGTTTCATTGCATTAGTATGCGTTAGCACTTCGCTAAGAATTGCTAGCATGTTTTAAGATGTTTCTAACATGTTTATAACTCAATGGCAAATTTACTATGTTGCTAGTACTGCATCACACTGTAAAACATGTCACTTCCTGTTGCCAGTAGGTGTCGCTATTACTTTAACTGAAAATTGTCATGTAGATTTGTTCAGGGCAGGACTCTTATCAAACGTGTGAAGTTTGGGACAGATTGGACATTGCCTTCTTGAGTAACAACAACTTCCTGTTTCATTGCATTAGGATGTTTTAGCCCTTAGCTAAAAAATGCTAGCATGTTTTAACATGTTTCTAACATGTTTATAACTCAATGGCATATTTAATATGTTGCTAGTACTGCATCACAGTGTTAAACATGTCACTTCCTGTTGCCAGTAGGTGGCGCAATTACTATAACTGAATATTCTCATGTAGATGTGTTCAGGGCATGACTCTTATCAAATGTGTGAAGTTTGGGGCAGATTTGACATTTTCTGATGTAAAAAAAAAAAAGTAAAGTCCGCCAGATAGCAGTTCCTTATCATCTGACCTTTTGAACTTTTTTTTGTTTTTCTTTTCAAACGGTACCCAAAAGGCTTGAAAGCCTCTTTTAAGACTCTTCCTGATGTTAAAAAAAATAAAAAAAGTCAAGTCCGCCAGACAGCAGTTCCTCATCATCGGACCTTTTGAACTTTTTTTTTTTTCTCGTCAAAAAAATTAAAAAGGTCCGATATGGACTACTCTCTGGTGGACTTCACATCAGAAAGAGTCTCTAATGATATAAACCTATCATTTGAGGACCCTTTTAACAGAAAATAGATCAAATAGGTCAGATATGGACTTCTATATGCATCAGAAGGATCATAAGAAATCTATCTGTATGAAAAATTATTATTGTTCAGGAACTCTTTGTCCAGAAATATGTTTAGTAGGTTAAAAAGGGACCTCTGAATGGCTGATTTAACATCAGGAGTCTACAAGTTTATATTGTTTAAAACGTTTTGAGGTCCCTTTGACCAAAAATAAGTTCAATAGGTCAGGTATGGACTTCTATATGACTTATGAAGCAAAAGAAGGAGTCTATATAGAAAGTTCAAGATCAAGTACTCTTGGACAAGAAATTTGTTCAGTGTAAAATGTAACAAGTTGACTTTACTTAGAAAAAGTGAGGAAACCGATTGCCTTAAATTTTCCAAGTAAAGTATTGTATTATTTTTTAGTTGGCACAACTTAATAGCATTTGTATAGACAACTTGTTAATCAAGTCTACTCAAGTAATGTTGACTCAAAATCATTGGTTGTGTTAACTTCTTATTAGAGTTCACATTACTAGGAAAAAATTAGGAAACCGATTGCCTTAAAATTTTGAAGTAAGCTGAACTAAACAAATTAAGTTAAGACAAAAAGACAAAACTGAACTCAGGTAAAACATTATTTATTACTCAACAATTGTCTTTATGCAGTACAGTGTACTAAACAATGTCATTCAGACACCCCTAAATATGAAAAAAAAAAATTGTTAATGGAACTATTTCAATCACAAAAAACACATTGTTGTTCTTATTAACCCTAAAGCAACTCAAATGTGCAGTGCAAGTGCAACTAAACAACAAAAACAAAAATCTCAATGTGACTTATGAATGAATTTGACAATATTTGACCTGAAATGAACAGAACAGTTGACCTTTTATAAGCATCAACATTAGGGTAATACGGGAAAATTGACACTTTAAATCAAAAAAGTTGAAGTGTAAAAATATGTTAAGCAAAAGCAATTAACAATACATAAAACAAGAAAAACATTTTTAAACCAAGGTTGAGAAGTGACAATTTAGAAATGTTTTGTCTATTTTAGACATTTTGTGCAACCACAAACTTAAAGGAATAGTGAAGTCACTAAACTGAAGCATGTCATAATTTACTCTCCACATCTCGTAACAAACCTGTAAGTTTGGATAGTCTTGAAACACAAATACAAATCTTTAAATTTAACCAGTTAAGTGTTTTATATCCCTCTATTGAAAGTTCAGATAACCCTAACTTATTAAGATTTCTTTTGATTTGTTTTAAGACTAGACCCTTTCTCTTACGGGTTTGAAACAAGATGAGGGAGTGTAAATTAGGACTGAATTTTCAATCTGAAACAACATTTACTTACATGAGCAGCATGTTTTTAAGTGACTGTAGTTTAGGCTTCAGGGATTTGTGTCCCAGAGAAAGAAACACTCTCTGAATAAAATCAAAGGTGTTCTTGAGCTGTAGAGGGTACTCCAAATTGAGTGCATATATCAGCCCAAAAAGTAGGCACATGGCATCTGGAAGGTTTTGAAGTTCATCCATAACAATGGCTCCTTCTAGGACAATTGCTGTGTGTGAAGCCTCTAAATGCAGAGCTTGTGAAGAATCCTGGATTTCTTCAGGCAACACAGTTATAATCCCGATGGAAATCTGGGGTGTGTCGCAATCACAGTCCTAATAAAAAAAGAACAGAAATATTAAAATTCTGGTTACATTACAAATAGGAAATGTCACAAATGTGCATGTAACTTAAAGTGATAGTTCACTTTGAAATTAATTTTTGATATGTTTTACCTTACCTCGAGGGCATCCAAGATGTAAGTGTCTTTGTTTCCACAGTATTTTCAATTTTGATATTTTTAGGTCAAACAGTTCTTGTCTGTCAGTCATATAATAGAGGTCTCTCAAAGAGCATGCACAGAGAAGTCCAAATTAAACATGATTTAATGACTCGTAAATGTAAGTACACATTGATGGCCTAAGACACGAAACGAGCGGTTTGTATGAGAAAACCAACAGTATTATCGTTTTTACCTCTTGTAACCACAGCCACGTCCAACTGTTCTGAAGGCACGGGCGCAGGTGGAATATTTAGAGATCTTCACAGTGAAAGGTAAAACTTCTGAAATCTCAGTGTAAACAATGAGTGACATACACACGCGAGAGATCACTTCCGGCGCATGCGCAGACCGAAGCGGCTATGCCTTCAGATCAGTTGGACGTGACTGTGATTACAAGAGGTAAAAAAGATAACACTGTCCGTTTTCTCACACAAACCACTTGTTTCATGTCTTAGGCCATCAATGTGTACTTACATTACGAGTTATTAAATCATGTTTAACCTGGACCTCTCTGTGCATGCTCTTTGAGGTGGTGACCATAGACCTGCATTATATGACTGAAGAAAAGAATGGTTTGACCTAAAAATATACAAATTGAAAACACTGTGGAAACAAAGACACCTACATCTTGGGTGCCCTTGAGGTAAGCTAAAACATATCAAAAATTAATTTCAAAGTGAACTATCCCTTTAAAGCAGTGTTTCTCAACCTCTCCTGCAGGGACCCCCTGACAGGACATGTTTTTGTTTTAACCCTGAAATGGCACACCTGATTCAATTAGTCAGCTACACATTAAGCCTTTGAGCCTTTAATTAATTGAATCAGGTGTGTCTTTTCAGGGTTAAAACAAAAACATGTCCTGTCAGGGGGTCCCTGCAGGAGAGGTTGAGAACCACTGCTTTAAAGAATAAGGACCATCACTTTCTGTTCTACATACAACTAAACTAACAGATAAACATTAAAGTTTTGTGTTAAAATAAGACATCAGAAAATAATGCACAGTACAATGATTGAAGAACAAACACAAGAAAATGTACAATTACATTTGAAGAGTTTGTTTCTGGTCTGTTTATGGGATAGTTGAATGAAGCATAATTGAATGGCTATATGTGTGGGGGATTAGTTTAGAATGAAATAAACAGAGAATGGTACTTCCCAATATTGTTTGAAAAAGGTCTGAGGTGTCTTCTCCAAAAATGAGGGGAAGTCCACAAAGAACTGCTGTGCGATTAGCAGTGATGTCAGTGCCCTGGAAAACCAAATTAAATTTAAAATTAGTTGGAATAAAACTACAAAGTACATTTAAACGAAGTGATGACTGCTCTGAAAAAAAGTTTTATAACATAGAATTAAATTTTATTAAATAACAGTAACAGAATTTAGTTTAAGAAATAAACATAGACAAGCTTACCACAGACTTAATTTGCTTAAGAAATTCAGAAAGTGTTTTTCCAACTGCCCCTTTCTTGGATTCAAAAATTTCCAGAAATCGAGCTGTATGTTGATCAAGTGCTGTGAAAAATTCTTGCTTGAGGTTTTGGCTTGTGATGCGAATAAACTCTGCATTTATCTGTAAAAGGAAAAAGAACAATGTTATATCTATTAGGCTTTTGGTTACTGTGTAATAGGGATACTTAATAATAATTTTTATCTGAAGAAAATCATATACATCTGGAATGGCATATGAGGGTAAGTAAATGAAGAGACATCTTTATTTTTCGGTGGTGTATTTTAATTGTCACTTACTTTACTTTCTGTGAAGAGTGATGGCCATCTTTGAAGAGTCTCTTTTACTGGAGGCTCGATCTCAACAACCTCTTTTCTTCTCAAGGAAAAAGTGGAATCCATGTGCTGTGATATCAGGGTTGAACTTGGATGACATTTCTTCATTTCCTCCACAAGTTGTAAGCGTTTAGATTCCATGCTGCAGTCATCCTCACCAGCAGGATAATTGGGAAGAAAATTGATTTCAAAGCGTTTAGGCCTTTTGACACTTCTCAAAGGATCTTGGCTTCCCCTTTTCCCTACGTTAACATCTGTGCATCCAGCTCGTCGTAGCTTCGTTCTGTAATTTCCCATTTTAAATTTGAGGCTGTTCTTCCAACCGTTCCATCCAGTGGAGGAACCTGGTTCAGTGAGGCATGGATGTTTTTTGACTAGTGAAGATGCAACATCATTAAATTCGTCATCACAGGGATATGCTTTGAAGCTGTACATACACTCAGCAAGTTTTTCAAGAATTTCGTGCTTCATGTCCCTGGGAACTTGCATATATGTCTGGTCTCTCATGTACAGAAGGTTTCCTTGGCGCAATCTGAACTCAATATCAACAGGAAAATTGGGGATTTCAAATGTCTCTGGCCACTGAGCCTGGCGTACATGAGATGGCCCTTCTTCAGAAGACAAAGATATAATGTCCGTGTCAGCTGTACTTGGTGAAGGAGATGGTACAAGAGAGACCACCTTTAAAGTGGGCCTCTCAGGTAAATCTGCAATGTCTGTGAGGTTGATTAGTGCATTGTTAAAATCAGCATCTTCATACTGAAGAGAAAACTTGTATGGAAGACCTAACTTCTCTTCAAGTTCTTGCATCAATGTGTCCAAAGTTTGTGGTTTCCTATGCAGCGTGATTTTCCTTATGTCATTTTCATTCACTATCACTCTAAGCATAGTTCTTGTCTCCATTGTGTCCAGTGAACCTAACATTGAGAAAAATCAATAAATTTTACAACGGAGTTCTCAATAATAAAGGGATAAAAATGGAAATTCAGTTATTTACTCACCCTTGTGTTGTTTTAACCCTGTATGACTTTCTTTTGCTGAACATAAAAAATGATATTTTGAAGAACGTTGGAAACCAAACACGTTCAGGTTGCCATGGAAGTCATTAGAGCACTGAAACTGTTTGGTAACAAACATTGTTCAAAATATCTTTTGTGTTCAGCAAAAGAAAGTCACGCAGGGTTGAAATAACATGAGGGTGAGTAAATAACGTAATTTTTTTGTTGGTGGACTATCCCTTTAAATGTTCCATTTAGCAAAAGATAAAATGTTTCGGTGTAACAAATGTCCTGCCCTGAATTTTGTATGGTGCCAGTGGAAAAGGGTCATTCAAATCCAACAGCTTAGTGACTTTCATTTCTGATACATGGCTGCATAGTTCATAGGACCGTAAATGCTCAATGTACCACGCTGTCTGTTGTTTGCATACAAACAAAATGTCAGTGTTGATAATGACAATTTTTACAATTTGTCTAAAATCAGGTAGACATGAACTTGCACCAGCAGACAGAACCATAACAGGACTGTAGTTGATCCCATCAATGCACACATTAGATGTGACAAAGACAGTGCTTTGGGTAGCAAAATTCTGCTGAAGCACGTTCTGTACACTCTCAGGAAAAGATGAAGTCAGTGTAGATGTCACTTTGTCCATCTGGACTGAAGGTTTAAAAAAGGATGACGAGTCCATGTGGTATGCTATCATTCTCTGATGTCGGACTGCCAGAGTTTGTGTGACATTTTTGAAATTTTTTGTGTCACGAATGATTTGTTTGAAGAATTTATGCGATTTTGTTTAATTAACATTAAAAGAATAGTTCTCCCAAAAACAATTGTGGGGCAATTGTATTATCATGTACTCTTCTGTTGAAAATTAAAAGTAATTTTGAAGAATGTGGGTAACCAAACAGCTGATGGTCCCCATTGACTTCCATATCAACCTACTATGTAAGTCAATGGGATCATTAACTGTTTGGTTACCCGCATTTTTCAAAATATCCTTTTTTTGTATTCAGCACAAAAAGGAAATTAATACAGGTTTGGAACAAAATGAAAGTTAGTTAATGATGACACATTTTAATTTTTGAGTGAACTGTCCCTTTAAGAAAAAGGCGCTCATGCCGTTCATTATTAAGACTGCTGTCGCTCAAAGACCTGCACGCTTCTTAAATACATAAACGCATCTGATTAAATTAAGTTCACTATTACTTTAGACATAACCATCTGTGTTCATGTGAAAACACTGTGTATATTTCACAGTATTAGTGCAATAAGACGCCAAATATAAAGTTTAGTAATCAGGCGCTGTTAAAGTTGCAGTAGGGAGTTTTGAGAAAATGTTGACTTAGCCTGAAAATTTGAACAAGCACAACTTCCAGGTCCAACCCCCTTGCTCTCTGCTGCGCTACAGCCCTCCCTCCACAGCTCCTCCCCCACAGCGGAGCCTGCCGTGAACGCGCAGGCTAGTAAACAGGACCACCAATGACGCCGGATTATAAACAGTTATGGAACATTCACTAATAGGGACGAAACATCAACAATATGCTTTACATTGACTATGGCCTGCCCATACTTTGACTACAAACTTGGTCCTCAAATCATTATGTATTTTGCAATACATGTAACTTTATAACGTTGCACTCTTTCTATAAGTTATAAATAGCTAGTAAGATAACGTTAAAGGATTAGTTCACTTTTAAAAAAACTTTTGCTGATAATTTACTCACCCCCATGTCATCCAAGATGTCCATGTCTTTCTTTCTTCAGTCGAAAAGAAATTAAGGTTTTTGATGAAAACATTCCAGGCTTTTTCTCCATATAATGGACTTCAATAGGACACAAACGTTTCAAGGACCAAATGACAGTTTCAGTGCAGCTTCAAAGGGCTTTAAACGATACCAGACGATGAATAAGGGTCTTATCTAGCGAAACGATCGGTCATTTCAAAAATAAATAAAAAACTTTAAGTTTTATAAGCACAAATGCTCGCCTTGCTCTGTTCTGTGATGCACGTTCGTGACTCTCCTGTTTGAACTCGTTCATCAAAATGAACAAATCTTTTTCGAATCATTTCGTTCGTTGAATGAACGAAATGACTCCGAAAAAGACTCGTTCTAAATGAACAAATCTTTTTGCGAGTCATTTCGTTCGTTGAATGAACGAAATGACTCGAAAAAAGATTCGTTCATTTGGATGAACGAGTTCGAACAGGACAGTCACGAAGGACGGTACGCGCTCGCGCTGTGCAAGAGAGGGGTGATCAGCCCGTACACGAGCGTGATTGACACTGCTAAGACATTCCTCCTGGCTCTGATTGGTTGTTTCTGACCGGGAGCGGTGTATTTCTGCAAATGGCAATAGGACCACAGGGAGGAGCCAGAGGAGCTCGATATTTTCCACAGATTATCTGTCTCATATTCTACTGTGAGGACATAATGACAGTTTTAACAAATATTTGTTTACAAAAGCTACCTACTGGAGATTTAAGTGGTTTATGCACTCAGAAAATGACATGCACCCATTTCAGAACAGCACGCAAATTAAATGTTTAACCGGCAAGGCTTTAAAGCACATGCAAATCATTAAAGTGTGTGAATTGCAGCGTGTAACTCCTGTGTGTTAACATCTGATGTAAATGCAGGTCGAGTTGTAATCTTACAGTACTAGATATATCCGATGTTGAGACTGTAGCGCCAGAACTGCAAATGATTTTCGCTGTAGCACGACACTATATTTCTTCAAAACAGATCATGGAGAAATTAATCCCACACCCTAATTTGAAGTCATCCAAAAGTTAAAATATATTCATTATAGCGTTGCTATATTTCTTTTCTCAGTCTGCATTATAGCCTACTCACAATAAAACATAAAAAGCCTTGATTGAAAGCATTGACCTAACGATTAGGCAGGCGATTTGCAAATGACAGACTGCTCATTTCGATTTGCACAATCCAACACAATCCAAAAATTAGACTAAAATAACACATCCAATGTTCATGTGTAACGCTAGTTTGTTTAATCTGTTTATTTATTACACGATCAATTATGTACATTAAGCAATTTAGACAAATTAGACAAAAAAGCATTGACTCACCTTTCCATGTGCTTTCCTCGTCCTGGAAATAATGGTATTACGTTTCCAAATCGGCTCCACCTAATGGTAGAACTGCGCATGACCACTCGAAAATGTTCAAGATACTTATTATTTTAAGTAGAGTGTAATTTAATCTATTGAGTTTTATAACTTAACCTGCTAAAAAATTGTCCTTACTTTATAAAACTTAGTAAGGTCAACAAACTTACTCAAAATAAGTTTTATTCACTTAATGTTATTAGTAAGATCATCAGTTACATTTTACAGTGGGGACCTATGAATGGCTGATTTAACATCAGAAAGAATCTATAAGGATAGACTCTTTTTAAACCTTTTGAGGACCCACTGACCAGAAAAAAGTTCAAAAGGTCCGATATGGACTACTGTCTGACGGACTTAACATCAGAAAGAGTTTATAAAGATATATAGTTTTTAAACCTTTTGTGGACCCTTTGACCAGAAAAAATTCAAAAGGTCCAATATGGACTTATTCCATATGGCCTCTGAAGCATGTGAAGAACCATAAGACAAATCAAGTCAAGTAGTCACCTTCATTTATATAGCATTTTTAACAATAAGGACTGTTTCAAAGCAGTTTACAGTGATAATAGGAAATTAAAGTAAAAGAGATTGTTTTGGCTTTACAGCAGCTCTAGAATAAAGTTATTGTCCAGCTAAAGTTAGTTTTGATTGATTCACTTCCGTCTCAACGATCATTTGATATTATCTTAGCCTCGCAAGATCTTAGACCGCAAACACAACACCGTTCTAACAGAAAATTCTTTAATGCGATCCGGCCGCTCATTTGCACAAAACAGTGCCTGGTGGGTCCGTGTAACGCTTTGCAGTTCTTTGTTCAATTTGCACCATCAAAATTAACCAAATGAAAAATTGGCTTCGAATTTTCATTTTCCATTTTTTTGGAATAATTCACAAACGGATAATTGTCTCTCAGTTTAATGTTCAATTCTACAAGCTTGGGTTGTTGCGTCCGAGTCTGGTTTTTGAACAAACATAAAAAACGACTCATTGCTCTGATTTTCCATTTCTCTGTGTTTTGCTCGCGGTTGGACCGTAGCCTACCAGTTCCGCCGGGGATGGAGCGGGGGGGTGCACGTGGATGCATTTACCCAGAGCGCTGTAGCGTTATGTAGCCTATATGGCACGTCTGAGTCTGACCATGAAATCATTTAGTGCAATGTAATTTAGAGTGGATGTTAATGCGAGAGAGCGACTCTCTTCGCAGGCGAATTCACTCTCACACGAATCTCGGGCCGCGCTTTTTATTGCGAGTGCACGCTCAATCTTGGTCCTTTTGACTCAATCTCAATATTTTTTATAGAATTATCTTATCTCTTTTATAATGTGTTCATAAGTTGTCGACAAACAGAATGAGACATCAACGATTAAATAAAATAAGGATTTATTATACAAGTCATCATTAGTAGGCTAATTATTGTTTTAGGTATTTATATAGGCCTACTGTATAGGGTGAATTCAGGGTTTTCTAAGTCACTCCAAGACACATTTCTAGAGAGAGAGGGATACAATATGATGTCAGATAATAATAAAATGTTAGACAATAAGGATGTTGTCTATATAAGCTTGTCTCAATTGCAGCTGTGGTTGTAAAATGGGTGCTTGTAAAATTTAAGGCTATACAAATACAGACAGATCAAAAGATCCAATTGCAAGAACCACAGGAATTTCAAAAGCCATGCAATCCAGGGGTTCCTGAGGGACACAACCCTGCTCCAACACTGTTTTCAAAAAATATTTTGATTTATAGCTGAAGCAGGTGAGTTATAGGATTAACATGCAGTAGTAGAAATAAAGCATGAGTAGTGATACTGTGGTTCAGCATCATCATTAAAAACAATATCTGCTCAGAAATCGCTTAGAAAAGATTTGAGAAATGATATATTTATGCTTTTGAAGGACAGTCAGATTCACATAAAGGGATTTCTGGAAATGAAGCTGCGGATAAGGTAGCAAAGAAGGGTTTCACTTAGTTCCTGGAGGGTCACTTTCCTGCAGTGACGTCACGTGACATATAGCAAAGTATGGTGTCCCATATTTGGAATTTGTGCTCTGCACTTATCCCATCCAAGTGCACACACAAACCAGTGAGCAGACACACACCATGAACACACACCCGGAGTGGGCAGCCATTTTTTGCTGTGGCGGCTGGGGAGCTGTTGGGGGTTCGGTACCTTGCTCAAGGATCTCACCTCAGTCGTGGTACATTCACTCCCTCCTCCAACAATTCCTTCCAGTACTGAGACTCAAACCACCCTTGGGTTACAAGTCCAAGTCTCAAACCATTAGGCCACGACTGCATCGTATATCTCCAACCAGCTAGAAAACCCCAGCCTGGAAGTTTCTATAATCCCTGAAGAGCTTGATTATCTGGTTCAGGTGTGTTTAATAGGGGTTGGAGCAAAACTCTGCAGTGACCCACCAGGAGACGTACACCTGCTCTAGGCAGAGTGAAATATTATATATTTATAACATTCAAACAGAATGAAAGAAAATAATATATATATGATATATATATTTAAGAAAGAGGATTTATGAAATAAATAGGTGGATAAAGAGCGAGAAACAAAAGGTTAAACATTGCACAATTTGAAATCAAAGGGTTAATAAAAAGAGCAATAAAAGGAATGTGGCAAGAAATGTGGGATACAGAGGAAAAAGGTAGCCTATAGACAAGCTTGTATAGATTACAAAGGGAGAGAATGGTGTGTGGAAATAGAAGAGAAGATACAGTAATTTCTCGTATCCGTATAGGACATACCGCACTCAATCATAATTGGGAAACATGATAGGCCTACAGGCCTCTGTAGTAGCCTACATGTGTTGTTACATCCTGCCTATTCTAGGCTATGTAAAAAGAGAGGGAAGACCACGCGGAATTTTCATATAAAGAAATATATTTATTAAAGATAAAGAATGAACAACGTAAGTTAAATAAAGTCAGTATAGATGTTAGGTTGAGAAATAAAAATGTAGGCCTATGCAACAAGATATGAGGTGTCGAGCATAGGAAACAAAACGGCAAAAAGGTGCGGGAGAGAAGGATAAGCGGCGGCCATCCTCAACCAGGGGCCTATTCCATGAAGCCGGTTTAGGTGGCTAGCCAGGTATGTTTTAGCTTAGTTTGCGCCAACCCTGGGTTTTAGGCACCATGAAAGTGGTTTGGCTTTTAGCAGTGTATATCGCCATAGTAACTAAGGTTCCACGGCTAACCTGGTCCAGGGCAGGTTATGTTCCAGGTAAGAGGTTGCCAACCGAACTTGGACCAATCAGCTGTGAGCAAAGTAACACATGTCTGATGCAATAAAGTGACTCCACCTGTTTCTACTCCAAATTAAAGGTCACTACATAGCAGATGATTTTTAAAGACAAAATCGTCTGGCTTTTAGTAACGCTTATTTAGAATAATAATTTTGTATGATATAGATATTATTTATGTAATTATTAATTAATATATAAAATAAATTAATTAATTTAAATGGATGAATAAATAAACATGTTGCCCAATTGATTTTTTTCTTTATTTGTCTTTATTTATTATATTTGCAATGAACATTTAGTTACCTTTACATCATTAAAAATGGGTGTCTCAACTGTACCATGGTACTGTCTCAACTGGACCACATATGGAGACAGTTGAGACAAAGTTGAGACAAAAAGCACCTTTTTTATGAGCTAATTGTGGAAAATATAAACTACTTATGGGTATTATTGATTGATAATATCTTAGTCTACAAGCTAATGAAATGTCATGTGGCATGTCATGTAGAAATTCACTTCTTTTCATTATCTATTTTTGTGTGAAAAATCAAAACACAAAAAGTGTCACAACTGTACTCAGTCTACCCTACATAACGCTACAACGCTCTGGGTAAATGCATCCACGTGCACCCCCCGCTCCATCCCCGGCGGAACTGGTACGGTCCAACCGCGAGCAAAACACAGAAAAATGGAAAATCAGAGCAATGAGTCGTTTTTTTATGTTTGTTCAAAAACCAGACTCGGACGCAACAACCCAAGCTTGTAGAATTGAAAATGAAACTGAGAGACAATTATCCGTTTGTGAATTATACAAAAAAAAATGGAAAATGAAAGTTCGAAGCCAATTTTTCATTTGGTTAATTTTGATGGTGCAAATTGAACAAAGAACTGCAAAGCGTTACACGGACCCCTGGTGGCTCTGAGAATTAATTTATTTTATTTTATTCAGGATATAAGTCAATCTGTATGAAAAGTTAGTATTGTTCAAGAACTCTTTGTCAAGAAATATGTTCAGTAGGTCAAAAAGGGACCTCTGTATGGCTGATTTAACATCAGAAGGAGCCTATAAGTTTATATAGTTTTTAAACCTTTTGAAACCCCTTTGACAAGAAAAAAGTTCAAAAGGTCCGATATGCACAGTAGTCTGGACGACTTAACATCAGAACATAAGGATAGAAAGCCCTTTGAGGACCCTTTTAACAGAAAAAAAGATCAATTGGTCAGATATTGACCTGAGTCTATAAGTTTATATAGGTTTTAAACCTTTTGAGGACCCTTTAAAATAACATATAAGCAATATGCACTTTGTTGAATTGCAATGCATTCAAGAACTAACTCATTTTGTAGGGCATTGAAGAGATTGTAATGCAATCTGCTGTTGAATTGCGTTGCACATAAGATAAAGCGTTGTGCATATGCACTTTTTTGCATTGCAATGCATTCAAGAACTAACTCATTCCGTAATGCATTAAGAGATCTGCAATGCAATCTGCTGTTGCATTGCATGGCACATACGATCAAGCATAACGACAAAATACGAACGAAAAGCATCGAAGAAAAACCTATAAGCAATATGCACTTTATTGCATTGCAATGCATTCAAGAACTAGCTCATTCCGTAGTGCATTAAAGAGATGGGCAAAGAAATCTGCTGTTTTAATAACATTTTTGTTGTTTCATTCCATTGCATAAAAGGTCTAACTTTTTCCTTTGTGCAATGAACAAACTAACCATAATCATTTGTGTATGAAGGAAAATCATTACATCAGCTGTTGAAAAGACAACTCACAGCATATTGTTTTTCGCATTGCATACAGCTCATTAATTTGTGTACTCAAGAGAAAACATCACAAAGCTGTCGCTTTCCAATGCATGCAATAACTATTTCCTTTGTTCAACGAAGAGATGTGCAATTCAGTGTGTGTTGCTTTGCACAAGCGTTTTGCATTGGAAGAATAACATTTAAAAGTAATATGCACTTTGTTGCATTGCAATGCATTCAAGAACTAATGCGTTTCATTCCATTGCAAAAGCGTGCTGTTGCATTGCACAAGCGTTTTGCATGGAAGAATAACGGTCCGGGTATCGTTCGTTCATTTGTTTTTGCTTTCACATATGAAAACGAAAAAACGAGAAAACAACTCCTTTTTTCGTCTTTTCGTTTATTTAGAAAAACGAAAAAACGAAATTATGACCTGATTTTTGGTTTTCCCGTTCTTGCACGGAAATCAGAAAAAACACTTGATATTCCGATTTTCCCCTGTGGGTGGTGCTAAATCTGATTGGCAGGATATGCATTCATTGTTTTTCAAAATAAAAGTTTTCCCAACACTGTATTTGTTAGCCTGTAAAATTAATAGTTTATATATGCATGCTATTTGTCACCCACTTATTTGGCTTCACTGACTGAAAATAACTGAAAATAACTGACTGAAATAGCCTAAATGTAAACATGTTCAGGCATTGACAGTTGTCAGGGTGGTTATCATACAAATGGAGAGAAGGCCCTTCTTATAGTATATTGCATTCCTTCGCAACATAGGTTACTTTTGCCTTCCCTATACTCCTGCTCACTACAGTTTTGAGGATGCCTTTCACGACAACCACTGGCAAACACAGAGTCGGCGCCAGAGCAGATCTACTGGAGGGGCATTGGGTCATCCGCGGGGGGGCACTGCCGTTTGAGAAATTTTTTTTTTCTGCTAACACAGCAGAAATGCTTTAAAAAACGAAACACGTTTTTTATTTATTATTATTATTTGTTAATTGCGAATTTGTGGCTACTTTACAAATAAATAATTTTACACACACAAAACAAAATTAATTTATAGAAGTTTGATTTAAAAACGATTGTATTGCTTCCGCGTGAACATACTGTGTCCATGGCAATGCTCTGTTTTTAATGGCAACGGTGTGCTATACTTAGCAGCGGTCTGTTATCAAGAAATTATACATTAGAATTCAACCAAGCCATTATTTCATTTAAGTAAAAATTTGTACATTTAATATTCAAAAAAATAACTAAAAGGGATATTTTTTGGGACACGCCATTCAAAGTGCTGTGGTGATCTGTGGTGCTGATAGTGTTCTCTTGTGGCTCGCGCTGCCACAAGAAACATCTTCAAACGGACGCGCGCTTGATCGGTTGCGGAGAAATCTCTATTCGTACCGGTGAAATCACAACGTAAAATGCACTCAAACATGTCCCTGACAACCACTGATAAACATAATCGGTTTTAATGAGAAAAAAAAAAAATTCGAGTGTGGGTTAGAACCCAGAATCTCTTGCACGCCAGTCTAAAATTCCACCACTGGACCATTCAAGCACTTACAAATATAAGTCGGATTGAATATATCCAACATTATTTCTTCACGTGAAAATTCTTGGCACTAACACATATTAAATATCATTAGACATAGCCTACATCTGATTTATGATTTAGCATTGTATTAGAAACTCTGGTAGGAGGGGCATCAATGAGCGCTAGGGGGGGCACGGCCCTCGAATGCCCCACCATAGCGCCGACCCTGGGCAAACACCTACAGTAGATAGTGAACCAGAATACCTATGACCTCCGCGGCAAAAATAAACCAGTCGCATTTCTAAGTCATTCGCGAAATGACCGCCAGATGGCGCAAATGGATATTGTCCAAAACAGCAGCAATTGCCGCATTTTGTATGTGTAATGTCAATTAACAGTAAGGGTGAAATACTACAAATATGGTACAAATAACAGAATAGAACATTTTTGAAAAAATATAAAAAATATAGACGAGAACAATAGCCTATAGCATTTCATATTGTAGACCTCGGTTGGCGACATAGCATATTCCCCGGGGGAGAGGCGCAATAAAAATAAATAAATAAATAAATAAATAAATAAATAAACAAACAAACAAATTAGATGCAATGAAGCTGATCATTTTTACTTTTCTATTGAGGAATGAGACGAATGAAGAGCGCTTCTCGCTCATATGAGCGAACAGACTGGATGGCCGAATGGTAGAAATTAGGTAGGCCTAGTGTGCGGTTACTTATGTCTAGGTGTGTTTTGTTTCCACCTCCTACTGGACATTTAAGGTACTGCACTATGTTTACATAGTTTACTTTCGGTTTCCCTCAGTGAACGCAGTCAAGAACAACGTGCACGCAGTTTCTATCGGCTATTGATTTCATCGTTTAAACCTTGGAAATATATGTCTGTAAGTGCAAATTCTACACTGAATAGTGATTTAAAGTGTTTAAGGATAATTAGATTGCTATATTTCTGTTATATGCACTCTTAATTCATGTTATTGGTAACGTGTTATGTTGTAGCGTACTGTGCGTGACATGCTAATTTATCTTCTGTTTGTACATAATCTCATTTTGAATATAATTTCTCTGTGTATATTACTTAAAATTATGTAAAAGGAACTATGTACAAAATCAAACCCTAATGTTAAGCTGGATATGTGAATGTAAATGTGGACATGGATGTTCATACATATTTTTTCTTCTTGTTTGTAGTTTTACAGAAATATTATTGAGAAGCGAATCACCAGTAAAGTCACTAAAGTTATGAAGACTTCTTTCTGGAGTTCTTTTTTCAAGTTGTACGCTATCTGTTAAGCCTTTGCTCAAGCTACGCAATTGGTCAGAACAGAATAGTAAAAAGACATTGACACAGCGGGTGAAGACAGCGGAATCACACAGCCATTGTTACATTGCATTGCTCAACTCTTCAGAAGCAAGTAAGGTAATGGAGTCACACAGTGTTGAGAAAGATAAATCTCAAGCCTTTGAGATTAAATCACAATCTTCTAGCTGCAAGTCATCTCAAAGATCAAGTCGGTCATCAGCAAGTGTGGCAGCGACTCGGGCTCGAGCTAAAGCAGCTCGAGCTAAAGCATCTTATGCAGAAAAAGAAGCAGCTATGATGAGGAAAAAAGCAGAAGTAGAAGCAGATCTATTCTTGCTACAATCTCAAAAAGAAGCAACTGCAGCGTCTGCTGAAGCAGCGATTTATGAGGCAGCAGCTGACATAGAGATACTCCGATTCTCTCCGAACTCCGATTTCCTGATACTCCGATTCTACAGTCATCCAGGATGAGCGCTGAACCTCTTCAGTGTGAAGCTAGAGCGACATCTCCACATGTACATCCATCGTATGGAATGGAGGAATTAAAAATAAAACTGGAGACAATGGATAATCTGAGAGGCGAAGATCATGGACAAAGCTCTGCTTTTCAAGCTTCTCCTATTCCCAGCTTTAGAGCTCCCATGGTTAACCTGCCATACACATCTGATTTAGCTAACTACATGGTAAGAAAAGAGATGGTGAGTTCTGGTCTTGTGAAGTTCGATGATCACCCTGAGAACTACTGGGCCTGGAAATCCTCTTTTCAAGATGTCACAAAAGACCTCGGATTAACAGCCAGAGAAGAGCTCGACCTTCTCACAAAATGGCTTGGCCCAGAGTCATCCATGCAAGCAAAACGGATCAGATCGGTTTATTATTGCGGTTGTCCATATGCTTTGGCAGCGATTGGAAGAGTGCTACGGGAGCCCAGAAGTAATTGAGAATGCGCTGTTGAGAAAACTGGAGGAGTTTCCAAACATTTCTAACAGAGATGGGCAAAGGCTCAGGGAGCTAGGAGATATGCTTATGGAATTGGAATCTGCAAAGACAGGTGGACATTTATCAGGTTTAGCCATTCTCGACACTGCGAGGGGAGTCAATCCCATCATTGAGAAGCTTCCCTTTAATCTGCAGGAAAGATGGATCACTCATGGAGCTAAGTATAAAGAGGATTATCAGGTCTCTTTTCCACCATTTGGCTTTTTTGTGCGGTTCATTTGCGACCAAGCAAGAATAAGAAATGATCCCAGTTTTTTGTTATCTATGCAGAGTCGTCTTAAACAGGAGAAATTTTCACGGGTCAGCAACAAAATACCTGTGTCAGTAAGGAAAACTGAAGTGCTAGACACAGTTTCAAGAACCAGAACCAACCAACCTCCAGAACAAAAGATTTTGGACCCTAGTAAGCAATGTCCAATTCACAATAAGCCGCATCCGTTGTCAAAGTGCCGTGGGTTTAGAGGAAAGACCCTGGATGAAAGGAAAACTTACCTCAAAGAACAGTCTATCTGCTTCAGATGTTGCGGTTCCGCCAAACACATAGCCAAAGAATGTGGGCAGCTGTTAAATGTAGAGAGTGTAACAGTGATCGTCATGTCTCTGCATTGCACCCAGGGCCTGCTCCATGGGCCGAGGAAGCTCCAGTAACAGAACGAGAGCAAGGCGGGGAGTCTGAAGGAGATACATTATCTGATGTTACTTTTAAGTGCACAGAAATCTGCGGCAAAGCTCCCAGACCTAGATCATGCTCGAAAAACTGTTTGTTTGACGTTTATCCATCTAACTGTCCTAAAAGGGCTAAGAGGATGTATGTAGTTCTGGACGACCAGAGTAACCGTTCTCTAGCAAGGTCTGACTTTTTTGAGATGTTTGGGATCAAAGGAGACTCTTTCCCTTATACTCTTCGTACATGTGCTGGTTCATCAAAGACGATGGGAAGGAAGGCAGACAATTTCATTGTTTGTTCACTTGATGGGAAAACGCAGATGCCACTTCCCACTCTCTTAGAATGCAATATGTTGCCTGAAGATCGTGACGAAATTCCGACACCAGGAATAGCACAATACTTCCCTCATCTCAAGTCAATGGTTGACAAAATACCACCTTATGATGCAAGAGCTCCCATTCTTCTCCTTTTAGGAAGGGACATCCTAAGTGTGCATAAGGTTCGAGAACAGTATAATGGACCTGGTAACACGCCATATGCTCAGCGTCTTGATTTAGGCTGGGTCATTGTGGGAGAAGTGTGTATGGGAGGAGTACATAAGTCCGAGACTGCAAATGTTTTCAGGACAAACATACTGCAAAATGGACGTACCTCTTTTTTCTCACCCTGCTCTAAAGGAATTCAGGTCAAAGAACAGTTTGGCACTCTGAATAATCTTTACCAGTCCACTCTACCTAGCTGTCCAGTCTCAGGCTGTCTTACAGATCACCTGGGTGACAAAGTCTTTCAGAGGACTCCTGATGATAATAAACTTTCTCTGTCTGTTGAAGATGAGATCTTCCTTCATGTTATGAACAGAGAAATTTACATGGATGAGTCGAACCACTGGGTAGCTCCCTTGCCATTCCGTTTACCTCACAGCCCATTGCCGAACAACCGGGACCAAGCTATGAAGCGTCTTAATGGCCTGCAACGCACCTTACAAAGGAAACCTGAGATGGCTAAACACTTTGTGGAGTTTATGCAAAACATGTTCATCAACAAACATGCTGAACTAGCCCCTCCACTGCAGCCTGATGAAGAATGCTGGTATTTACCAATATTCGATGTATACCACCCTATGAAACCTGGGAAGATTAGGGTCGTCTTCGATTCTAGTGCAACATGTGAAGGCATCTCTTTGAATAGCACACTTCTTAGTGGACCAGATCTAAACAACAAGCTACTCGGGGTCCTGATGAGCTTTCGTAAGGAGCAGATTGCAGTAACAGCTGATGTAGAACAAATGTTCTACTGCTTCAAGGTCAGAGAAGATCACCAAAACTTTTTGAGGTTCTTGTGGTTCAGGGATAACGATCTGTCCAAAGAAGTTACAGAGTACCGAATGACGGTTCATTTTTTGGGAACAGCCCATCTCCAGCTGTGGCAATCTTTGGAATGAGACGAGCAGCTGAGTTTGGAGAAGAGGAGCATGGTAGAGAAGCCAAACAATTTGTCCATCAAAACTTTTATGTGGACGACGGCCTGATTTCGGTATCCAGTGCAGCTGAAGCCATCAGTCTCCTGAGAAACACCAAAAATATGTTGGCTGAGTCAAACATCAAGCTCCATAAGATTTCATCAAACAGTCATCAAGTCATGGAAGCATTCCCTCCATCCGAAAGAGCAAAAGACCTGAAGGATCTGGATTTGAGTGTCGATCCCCTACCTCTCCAAAGAAGCTTAGGGTTGAGTTGGAACTTAGAGACTGACTGTTTCACTTTTCAGGTATCTACAGAGGTGAAACCATTCACACGTCGGGGCATACTTTCAACAGTTAACAGTCTTTACGATCCTTTGGGACTTGTTGCCCCTGTTACCATGCAGGGTAAGGCCTTGGTAAGAGAGCTATCATCAGAGCAGCTTGACTGGGACACACCGCTCCCAGCCGATAAAGAGGTTAAGTGGAAAGCATGGACAGATTCTTTAACCGATCTTAAAGAAGTTCAGATTCACAGACCCTATGTACCAGTCTCTATGTCCTACACTTCCAAGAGAGAGGTGATCATTTTTGCTGATGCTTCCACTTTGGCCATAGCAGCCGTTGCTTACCTCAGGGTTGTAACTATAGACGGTCAATGTCACATTGGGTTTGTAATGGCCAAATCAAAGTTGGCACCATACCCCGCTCACACAGTGCCACGCCTAGAGCTGTGTGCGGCAGTTCTTGCTGTTGAGCTGGCAGGACTGATTAAAGAAGAGCTGGATTTGGATTTGACTGCAGTAGAATTCTACACTGACAGCAGAATTGTTTTAGGATACATTTATAACACATCTCGACGGTTCTATGTCTATGTTGCTAACAGAGTTGCGCAAATCAGATGTTTTACAAAGCCAGAACAGTGGCATCACGTTGATTCAGGCCTGAACCCAGCAGACCTTGGTACCAGATTCATTCCAGCAGCTGTCCTACCTCACAGTAACTGGTTCTCTGGTCCAGAATTTCTCCATCAGTCTATTCTCGGGGAGACACCTGAAAATGAATCGTTTGAGCTTGTAGAGCCAGAGAAGGATCAGGAGATTCGCCCTCTGGTGCTAACCTTGGCCACTAAGATGACAGAACTGTCTCTAGGATCACACAGATTCGAGCGCTTCTCTGAGTGGAGATCCCTTGTAAGAAGCATAGCTATGCTTGTCCATGTTTCAAAATCATTTTCTCGAGAGGGAAATGCAGGGGATTGTAAAGGTTGGCATTGGTGCAAAAAAAGTCTCCAGACCGAGCGCACACAAGCAAAAACCTTCATCATTAAATGTGTGCAGCAAGAGCACTATAAAGATGAACTCAAAAGCTTGGAGAAAGGTGAGGAAATCTCACAGCAAAGTGCTCTGAAGAACCTATCTCCCTTTGTAGACAGCGAAGGACTTATTCGAGTGGGAGGTCGCTTACAATCAGCAGAAATGTCTGAACAGGAAAAGCACCCACTAATTATTCCAGCGAGTCAACATGTAGCCACGTTGTTGGTCAGACACTACCATGATCGAGTGGCACATCAAGTACGTCATCTATCTTGCCGGTGCACTACGATCAGCAGGGCTCTGGATTGTTAAAGGAACAAAACTGATCAACCATGGGATTCATCAGTGCGTTATCTGTAGGAAGTTAAGAGGAAAATTTGAAGAGCAGAAAATGTCAGATTTACCTTCGGACAGAGTGAAAGTGGATCCTCCATTCACTCATGTGGGCCTGGATGTTTTTGGGCCATGGAATATAATATCACGCCGCACTAGAGGGGGCAGTGCTGAAAGTAAAAGATGGGTCGTCATTTTCTCTTGCTTAAGTACTAGGGCTGTCCACCTGGAAGTCATCGAGTCCATGTCAACCTCAAGTTTCATTAACGCCCTCAGGCGGTTCTTGGCAGTTCGCGGACCAGTCAAACACTTCAGATCTGACAGAGGGACTAATTTCATCGGAGCCTGTCGAGAACTGAACATCAATACCGATGATCCAGAACTAAAAGGTTACTTACAGGAGCATGGTTGCGTATGGACGTTTAATGCGCCCCACTCTTCCCACATGGGAGGAGCTTGGGAAAGAATGATCAACATAGCACGACGCATTCTGGATGCATTGCTGCTAAAAACTGGTCTTTCCCGTCTTACCCATGAGGTTTTGACTACTCTCATGTCAGAGGTCATGGCAATAATGAATGCTAGACCTTTGCTTCCTATTTCTTCTGATCCTGATACATTGGAAGTTCTATCCCCTGCAATGCTTCTCACCCAAAAGGCTAGCACTATACCTGCACCTCTTGGGGACTTTGACATGAAGGACCTCTACAAGAAAGAATGGAGACAGGTTCAGTGTCTGGCAGACGCTTTCTGGAAAGCATGGAGGAGAGACTATCTTGCAACATTGCAAGTACGGAGGAAATGGACTGAGAAAAGGCGAGATCTTGAGGAAGGTGATGTTGTCTTGCTTAAGGACTCAAATGTGAAACGTAATGAGTGGCCGATTGGACTCCTCGTAAAAACCATACCCAGTGGTGATGATAAAGTGAGGAAGGTGGAGGTAAAGATAATTAAAGAAGGATCTGCAAAGGTTTACTTAAGGCCTGTCTCAGAGGTAGTCCTACTCCTGCCGGGGAAGTCACAGAAGGATAAATAGTGGTATAATAATTTATTATACCAAGCGTGGAGTGTGCTGTCACTTATGTCTAGCTGTGTTTTGTTTCCGCCTCCTACTGGACATTTGAGGTACTGCACTAAGTTTACATAGTTTACTTTCGGTTTCCCTCACTGAACGCAGTCAAGAACAACGTGCACGCAGTTTCTATCGGCTATTGATTTCATCGTTTAAACCTTGGAAATATATGTCTGTAAGTGCAAATTCTACACTGAATAGTGATTTAAAGTGTTTAAGGATAATTAGATTGCTATATTTCTGTTATATGCACTCTTAATTCATGTTATTGGTAACGTGCTATGTAGCGTACTGAGTTGACATGCTAATTTATCTTCTGTTTGTACATAATCTCATTTTGAATATAATTTCTCTGTGTATATTACTTAAAATTATGTAAAAGGAACTATGTACAAAATCAAACCGTAATGTTAAGCTGGATATGTGAATGTAAATGTGAACATGGATGTTCATACATATTTTTTCTTCTTGTTTGTAGTTTTACAGAAATATTATTGAGAAGCGAATCACCAGTAAAGTCACTAAAGTTATGAAGACTGCTTTCTGGAGTTCTTTTTTCAAGTTGTACGCTATCTGTTAAGCCTTTGCTCAAGCTACGCAATTGGTCAGAACAGAATACCTAGGCCTAATGATCATTGATGACACAGGTTCAAATCCCGAATGGACAGAGGTGTCAAGCAACGAAGTACAAATACTTCGTTACATTACTTAAGTAGAAATTTTGGGTATCTATACTTTAGTGAATAGTGTCAATTGATTTGATTAATATGCGCGAGGGAGAGAGAGCAGGACCACGCTTGTGTTGTTTGTAGACGTGAGAGTGCGCGCGCGCGGCCGAGCTCTCTCTCTTTCTCTCTCTGCTCGTAATGCGCCCTGTCAAGCGCAGCGGCAGCAGTCATCCTATTCTACATCCCTCACCGATCAAAATAGGCTTTGGCGGGACAAAGCGGACTATTTGACGGTTTTAGAAGATTAACAACCTGAAACTAAAAAACAGACTAGAGTAGGCCAACTTTCTGGAGGTATACTGCCCCCATCTGGTATGGAATACGTGGAGTATGAATTGATTTTTTGACATAAGGCACCTTTAATTCCTTCGGATGTGTGTTGCCGCTTCACACAACCAAATGTAACCGCCTCTCGCAAGTTAGAAAGAAAACACAAAGCCAATCAGTTTAGAGATGTTCAGGAGGTGGGACTCAGATCTATTAAACGTTTGTGTAATTAGCCATTTTTTGAACGATGACAACCCGAAATGAAAACAAGCCGAAATGAAATAGGAGTAATGAGGCTATTTATAAAATGTAAGGAGTAGAAAGTACAGATAATTGCGTGAAAATGTAAGGAGTAGAAGTAAAAAGTCGGCTGAAAAATAATTACTCAAGTAAAGTATAGATACCCAAAATTTCTACTTAAGTAATGTAACGAAGTATTTGTACTTCGTTACTTGACACCTCTGCGTGTAGCTCATTTTTTGGATATTTTTACCTAAATTTTTACATATGGCACCTTTAAGAAACCTAGATGCGGTAAGTGAGGGAGAAATCAACAGTTTTCTGCTCAAGAATACGGGGCAAATCGCGTCAAATATTGATTTGGGGACAGCCGTTTTTACAATATAGTACTGTAAGACAATCGCGGGATAAGTGGCAAACATAATCGAGAGTATGTGTGTGAGAGTGCGTGTGTGTGTGTGTGGGAGAGAGGGAGAGAGAGAGAGAGAGAGAGAGAGAGAGAGAGAGAGAGAGAGAGAGAGAGAGAGACTGTGTGTGTGTGAGAGAGAGAGAGACTGTGTGTGTGTGAGAGAGAGAGAGAGAGAGAGAGAGAGAGAGAAAGAGAGTGTGTGTGTGTGTGTGTGTGTGTGTGTGTGTGTGTGTGTGTGTGTGTGTGTGTATGAGCGTGTGTGTGTGTGAGAAAGAGAGAGAGAGCGTGTGTGTGTGTGTGAGCGTGTGTGAGCGTGTGTGTGTGAGAGAGAGCGAGAAAGAGAGAGAGAGTGTGTGTGTGTGTGTGTGTGTGTGAGAGAGAGAGAGAGAGAGAGTGTGTGTAACCCTACATTATAGGATCGAAATATCCCCATAAAGATAGCAATATCCGAAATCATTGTCGTGATTTTTTTATTTTTTTTATTTGAAAACGGCTTATAAATCAGACTAGTGATGTTTTTTGAAAATGCAGAAAGTTATCTGTGACAGGGTTAGTGTAGGGGGGTAGAATACACAGTTTGTACAGTAAAAATCATTATGTCTATGGAAAGTCCCTATAAAACATGAAAAAATAACATTGCTTGGTCTGTTGAAATGAGAGGCCTGTTTGATCAAGTTGAACCCTTGTCATCCCTGTCTCATCAGCTGGACTGAAAGAAATTTCAGTGCACTTAGGACGCTGAAAACATGTCTCAGAGCAATTGTCACAAGTGACACTTGACAGTAATGCTGTGTGTCGTGTCCAACAGGACAAACTTGACAGTATTGATTCAAAACATATATGCCAACAGTTAATTTCTGTTAAAGGGATGTTCACTCATTTAAAAATGAAAATTCTGTCATCATTTACTCACTCTCAAGTTGTTTCAAACCAGATTATTTCTTCTGCTGAACACAAAAGAAGATATTTTGAAGAATGTCGATAACCAAACAGTTGATGATAGCCATTGACTTCCATAGTATATTTTTTTTCCTACAATGGAAGTCAATGGCTACAATCAACTGTTTGGTTATCGACATTCTTCAAAATATCTTTTTTTGTGTTCAGCAGAAGAAAGAAACTGGTTTGAAACAACTTGAGAGTGAGTAGCCTAAATGATTTTCGTTTTTGGGTGAACTATATCCTTTTAATGAAAGATGCCGACGTGTTTGGCTTCTTTAAAAAGCAAGGCACAAGACAGTATTGCACTATTGCATTGCACTATGAATGGAGTAAAGTTAAGTCTCTGTTAAACTGCCTCCTTGTCTTTATTAGTTACCTGTAACATTACAGAATTAATGAATTAACGTATTTGTTAAGGTCAATATAGACTAAAAACCTTAATACATTATCCTATTAATTTCCTGATTCCTCCACTTCTGTGGATGTCCCCAGTCCCCACCAATCTCAAAATCAAACCTACGCCCTTAAAGAGAAGTATATACCATTTTGATGATAACGTGCCTCTGAAGTTTGACTTTTTGCACCAGTACAATACTTCTAGGCAACTAGTCATCATATCTTCCTCTCCATGAAACACATGTTAATGCTCAGTAGTACACACATATGGTTCTTTAATGTATTTGCATTTTACTAAAATGGAAATTGGACTGAAATTCATTTTCTATTGGCATATATGCGGCTGAAACAGGTAGTGCATCCCAAATTTTTCAACATTAACATTTTAATATAACGTTATAGTCATGGCCTTTAGAAACATGTTGTTTTGAGGAGGTGGTAGTGCCCCTGTGGAGCGGCCTAAGCTTTTGTCCTTAATGGTATTTTTTTTCTTTGCATTACTTTTACTTTTATACTTTAAGTAGTTTTGAAACTAGTTACTTTTACACTTTTACTTGAGTAAAAAGCTTGAGTTGATACTTCAACTTCTACAGAAGTCTTTTTAAACCCTAGTATCTATACTTCTACTTGAGTAACGAATGTGAATACTTTTGACACCTCTGCGAATGGACTAGGCCTACAGTAAATTTTAATGCATATTATAGCCTATTATTAATGCAGAGAGATTTGTCTAGCTCTAAAACTTAAACCATAGGCCTATCGTTTTAGGCCTATTTTTGTCACCCAAATAATTGGGTGACAAATAGCATGCATATATAAACTATTAATTTTACAGGCTAACAAATACAGTGTAGGGAAAACTTTTATTTTGAAAAACAATGAATGCATATCCTGCCAATCAGATTTAGCACCACCCACAGGGGAAAATCGGAATATCAAGTGGTTTTTCTGATTTCCGTGCAAGAACGGGAAAACCAAAAATCAGGTCATAATTTCGTTTTTTCGTTTTTCTAAAGAAACGAAAAAACGAAAAAAGGAGTTGTTTTCTAGTTTTTTCGTTTTCATATGTGAAAGCAAAAACAAATGAACGAACGATACACGGACCAATAACATTCAAGAACTAATGCGTTTCATTCCATTGCAACAGCGCGCTGTTTGTATTGCACAAGCGTTTTGCATGGAAGAATATCATTTTAAAAGTAATATGCACTTTGTTGCCATTGCAATGCATTCAAGAACTAATGCGTTTCATTCCATTGCAACAACGCGCTGCTGCATTGCACAAGCGTTTTGCAGGGAAGAATAACATTTTAAAAGCAATATGCCCTTTGTTGCATTGCAATGCATTCAAGAACTAAAACTCATTCCGTTTTTTATAATAAAACTAATAACATTTTTTAAGGTAGCCAAAGTCGTACTCTTAAACCGACATGATTTTAATTATTGCTATTGCCCTACTAATTTAGTCAGTATTGATGTACGTTCACTGATCCTGGCTTCTCTCTTTTCTGTCTCTTTCTTTTCATGTGAAATGAGTAGGCTACACATGCTTACATTCATATATATAAACTTTATTTCTATTAAATTTTCAAATTATT